>JARYHS010013631.1:113259545-113948838 GCA_031002005.1 Vandiemenella viatica | reverse complement strand
ATAAAAATTTATGTTCAAGTTTGTATGATTTCCTGATATCAGTGGTAAGTTCAACTTTGCCAAATAAACTCAGTGAAAATAATTTTCTCTTGAAGACTTCATTTTAAAATAGTCTATTTCCCAGTAAGAACGAAGACTTTCCCGGCATATGACTGCAATGTAGTCTTCATGAGTGTACCGCCGGATTGTGTTGTGGAAACGGCGATACACCCGTGAAGACTACATTGCAGACTATTTCCCAATTTACTTCCCATAGTAATAGCTGACTAGCAGAAGAATTTTAAGGAAGATGGAGACTGTCTTGAGGCAATGAATTGTATTTGCAGTATTCTTAACACCAGAAGTATCAGGGAAAGAAATGCAACAAGTTTATTTTCCACCCAAAGATAGAATTTATTATTACAACACTGTTGAGTGTTCCTTCAAAATACTTTTATTTGACAAAATATTCACAGTATTAACTAATGCATGCATCATTTCTCTTATTAATTGTTGCCAATGTTCAAACTCTTATTAAGTTTGTGTACCAATTGCTGTATCCTTGAGTCATAGTATTCAACTGACTTCTACTGGTAATACCTATCAACTTAATTCTGATCTCACCATGACATGAAAGTTATGTCCAGCAAGATACCTCTTCAGGTAAAGAAACGAGTAGAAATAGTGGTGCAAGATCCTGGCTGTATTGCATATGGCAGAAACCCATTTAAAATCTTTTTAGTGGCATTTCTGTGACAGTTTCTGTGTTAGCCCGAGCAGTGTCATGAAGCAGTTGGACTCTTTTAGCCAGTTTCTGGCAATGAGCAATGGTATTAATTATTGTGCTGAGAGTCATGAAGTCAATTTCATAACAGTATTTTTTCACATTATTTGATTGCTAACATACAAGTGGGTAGATTCATTAGTGTATTATTGCTGAAGCATTTGTAATACTTTCGCAAGTTTCATCAAAATGAATTCTTGAACTCCATTGTAGGATCAATATTTGATGAGCATAAGTTGTCTTTTAGTGGGAGCATACGTGTTATTTTATGTACTGGAGAGAATGCATTGTACAACATGTATAGTTATTTGTTGCTGCAAGGAGAGAGATATTGGCCATTGAATACACAACATACTTTTCCAGCATACATAATCTTGTTCACATAGCAGCCATAAAGTTCAGTATAGCAAAATTGTAAAATCAATTAGTATTTTATTACACAGTCTGCATAGAAAATAAATGTAATGTACCTACTATGATGGCTTGTTTCTCATCAGCAATTCTTATATTAATGAGAATTAAAAAGAAAATTCACTTACCTTAACATACTGCTTGAAGCCAAGGTTGAATACGATATCCTCAAGTAACTTGATTTCTAAATGTATCATGTATTTCAACAATAAAGTACCTAATTGTTGCATTAGTGTACATATATGAGATCAGTCAAGTTCTGAATTGGTTCAATTAAGTCCAGCAGAATAAAATTTCTGGAGATCAGCTACCATCAAATCATTCAAAGATTTATTTTTCTGGAATGGCAAAGTTGATTTTCACTGTAGTGTTAAGAAAACTTTTCTAGCATGTAACCAATCATATTTTGTTTTAATAATGTCACTGTTTAATGCTCTATGCACTTCTCGTGTTGGTTACTGACACAAATAAAAATCATTCGTTCATGTTCAGTTTTGTCAGTTAACTTTCAAACTTGGTGCCTACAATATCTTTCTCTGCATCATTTAATTTAATCAGTTTTCCTAATGTATGTTTTATATCCTGTCAAAAGAAAGTCTGTAAATTTCTAAAAGGGATCATTGTACAACCCTCTCGATGCAGTTGGTTTTAAAGCAACATCTGAATTTTTGTTTATTGCATCATTATTGAAGTTATTGTTAACGCTACACATATATAGATATTAACTAAACAATGCCAGTTGAGAATTTCTTTAATATTACTTGAGGGCACACTTTTGAGTACTAACACATTCCTGTTCTCTTTTTGTTGCCAAAATTATGCCAATAGTTTCTTCTTTCTTATCCATTATAACTCAGCCGTTACACTATCACCTATTTATTGGTTAAATTCCCTCTGAACTCTGCAAGTTCGTATTACGTTGTTCTGTTGATGAATGATTTATGTCCCTTAATTTAATACTCTTTCTGTAATAATATTTTTCCGCAAATTTGTCTCCATCTTCCAGCCATGTTTGGCGAGTGATTTTTTTTTTTTATACCCTACTTTGTATTAATTCACGTATTTGTTCCATACCCAAATGTCAAATTGATATTTAATAATTTACAGTTACAAAGTGTTTGCTTGTAATTTGAAATAAAAGTTTTTTTGTCTAAATGTTGTTCATAACTTACATTTCTAATCTCACCTTTATGAATTATTGTCTGCAAAATAAAAAGTGCTCTTCAAAATGGGTTCTATGTACTTTAAAAAAACAAATTTTCACTTGTTTAAAAGATGCTGTAAGCATTCCGAAATATTTCTACAAAATAGCAATGCAATACTGGAAACAATGTATACTACTTCTATGACATACATGCGCAATATTTCACAACTACAGATGACGATTTATTTCTGTGCAGACAACTACTGGTATTGCCAAATGTTACACCTTCTTTTAAAAGTGATCAAACCACACATGGTTTCTAATTAACGTTGTGTGATTAGTGCTGTGCAGAAGAGAAGGAACACAAAAAAGCAAGTACTGAAATGTAAAACCCAAGTAAATAGAATAGTTAAGAGCAAGAAATAACATGTGAGTAGTAGTTAAATCTTGTTACATCCACCAAAATTATGTATAGGTATAAGGCACTTTGTTTCATCCTTCTAAAAATTGTACTTAAGGAATTTATTCTTCTTTTTTAATAAACTGTGCATTTTTCATTAAGGAAGCAGGAAAAAATAGTGACTACCAGTTCTGTGGATTAAAAATAAGATCATATATATGTATTTTAATCTTTTCTTCAACAAAAAGTATAACATTGTTTCTAAAATATGGCAGTTTTCCTAAAATTGCTTCTTTATGGCACAGTAAATAAAAGTTAAAATTGCACAATTTAAGACTCTCACAAACATTCTAAATTAACATGCAACGTGTTTAACAAGAGTAGTACAACGTACAATATTAGAAGCAAAATGAAGTCAATAAAATGTCATATTATGATACTTCCATTTGTTCTCAGCACAAGTGCTCTGAATTTATATCAGCCTGTTGCTGTTTAATTACTGATCAGTCTTACTTAAAAATGAGCATGGCATAATTGTTAAGCTGTCTTCTATGAAGACACTGTTCCATTTATCTTTAAAGAATTGGATAAAATTCAGATTTTTAAAACATTTCTTTCTTCCGAATTCAGCTGAAACAAGACAGTAACAATCATGACCCCTCTGAGCGAGTTTCATTCTTTCTCCTACTATGTATTTAAAATTCTAAATTGATTGTTCAAGTATAGACTTGTGCACATTTTGTGATATTCATTGTGTATGACTAGGTAAAAGTTATTTCTGGCACAAATGTTAGTCTTATTAATTGTGTATATTGATAATTATTTCTTTGCAGGTTAGTAAAGTGTGTACAAATTAGTGAAGCAAAACAGGAAAGCACAAAAGCTGAAGGTACATGCCTGAAGCTTGTTTAGTCAACATTGTAAAAGTGACATGTATTCTTGTGTAAATGTTGTAATTATTAATGTTTTTGTTGTTATTATTAAAGAATTAGTGTTTGTGATATATCTGCAGATCATGCGGTTTACTATTAAAAGTAAAAGGCATACCACAGCCCAACCCTATACCTAACATGTTTCAGAATGTAAGTTATGGTGGTAAATTTGGGTTTAAATAATATCAGCCATACTGTCAAAGAAAAATAAAAGAACAGTGCTGTTATTACTGAGGAAATGTATCAACTGGACCATGTGAAATTCTTTTTTAAACTTTGCTCCTCAAATTTTGTTCTCATGCATTGCACTGTTAACTTACAAAAAATATAGAACAAATGCAGGAATGACAAATAAAAACACAATTATTAACTAAAACAATATTAAAATTTGCTACCTTACATAAAAAAAAAATCTAAAACTGTAGTTCAAGCAATTTTTTTGTATGTAAATGTAACTAGAACTGAAGATTGTGCTCTATAATACACGATTTTGTTCCATGCTACTAAAATTTTATCAGACGTGAACATAACCATAAAACATTCTAAAGTAATTCATCTTCAATTATTATGAAGCATTTCAAATTGTGAACACAGGTGGTTCATGTAGATAATATTTACAAGATTTTTTTCTAGTCTAAGTGAAAATCGGTACTGAATATGGTCACAAATTTACACAAACACACACATACCAACAAATACACTCATTTTACAATCAAAGAAATAATTAGAAAGTGAAGTGCAGTAAAGAAAAAATGTAACAAAATACAACATAATTCAAGCCTTTGAATTATTCATTTTTGATTATGTACACAATCACTAAATTGCAAAATAGCCTAAAACACATAAATTGTAAATATATAGTTATAGTGTCTTTGCAGAATACCTTAATAGGAATGCTGGAAGTGCTTGGCAAAAAATAAAAAGAATACACATACACATGCAGACTACTTCACATGTAAGCCATACTACATACAGTTGAACTATCAAATAATTATTCACACTAAACATTTTCACAGAAAATGTACAAAAACAAAACTAACTGTATTGCAGTGACTTTCTTCCAAATGGTCACAAGAAGGTAAGTTTAAATTTCAGTAACAAACTCTTATTTCCATGTAGTAGTCTATAATTCACTGTCATCCCATGAAATTTGTTATTGGTATCAATTCCAAAATTAAAAGGAGTTCTCTGGCAAGGAATGAATTTTTCGCAAATTGTGTTGGGGTACTTCAGTATATAAAAATATTCATGAAACAGAAGCGAAATAAAATGCTGATTTGAAAATTAAAATGGGGGGGAGGGGGGGGGGGGTAGGAGACTTACTAAAGAGTCTTGGAGAAGACACACAGAGAAAGTTACAGGTCAACAGAATTGAAGTTTTTTTGGAGAAAACTCTTAGTCCCACTGGACTTGATGGTGTTATTGTAATTATAGACCAGCTTTTACAAAAGATATAATAATGACCTGAAAAAAAAATGAAGTCAATGGAATCCACCGAGGTATTGATGTAAATTTTGTTTCAGTATATATTGACATTCTGAAGCACAGGGGAAACTTCCTGAAATATGGCACACAGACTACCACACACACTTGGTATGTTTGATTTTCCCAGCATAGTGTTAAGTGTAATGGGTATATCGCTGAAAATAATGAACAAAACTAATAGCACTCTGTTATCTTCACCATAGTATCTTGCAATTTTCCCAGTCTGCTATGGCAAAATTGTTATGGTAATACAATTCATCACTCTAACTTATATAATTATTATGTTCAGAGGCCATGAAGAACATTGCTATTATAGCAAAAGTTGCTTTAAGGCAATACATTTTTTTTAAAAAAGGAAAAGAATAATAATAGGATACGAAAATTAAAGTCGCCACTTACCAAATAAGGTGGCAAGAGGGCTGTGACAAAATAAAGAAAAACTCAATTATACAATACCCTCCCTGCTTCAACTAAGATACGTGATGAACTTACTATTCGTAAACTTGTTTTAGTTTGCTGTTACTTCTTTTCCAAATAATGATTTAAAAGACTCGTTTTGATAGTTTGGATTTAATTCATGATGTCATTGATTTGGGACTTTAAATAAACAAAGACTGTGCTGTGTCACTGATGTCCTTGTACTAGTTTCAAGTGTGTGTTACTTCAGTGAATATATATTTGTAAAAGAAACCATGAAGATGATTCATTGAATTAACCCATACTTCAAACCAGTACTAAGGACATTAGTGACACAGCAAAACTTTATGTGTAAATGAATTATTGGAAACAACAGGAATATGTCACCAACATAATTAATCATTAACTAGGGCAACAATCTCTCTTTCTGCTCTTACTATTGAGGCTAATATGCAGGTAGAAACATACAAGAATCACGCCAAAATACAGTTTGTCTTTGTTCATTCCATACAGACTACAGTGAGATGAAATATGAAACAAATGCCAGCTTAGAAAGGTAAGTGTGCTGAAGAATAATTCTACGGTGTGCAAAAGGACAATTTTCAGCAAAGATTTGTGAAGTTTGCATACAATACTTGTGATTTATAGCAAAAAGTGTAGGATGACCAAAGAAACAATTGTGCTTTAATGTGCGACCACTAACAAAAATTGGCTAATGCAGGGTGAACAATGGTTTAGGCAGCAACATACTGGCTACCAGATTTCGGTGTCACGATCGTTACCTGTGTTAGTGAGCACCCTCGCTCGCTGGGTGTCTGCTGGAACAGGTACGGAGCTCGCGGTGCGAGCCGCAGCGAGCAGCCCCGGTTCAACCCGCACTTGGGCGCCATAGAACCTTCGACCCAGAAGGTTTGGGTTCACCACCTGCCTTACAGACACGGGGGAGGCGGACCCACTGGATGGCTGCGGCTCGCAAACGCGGCCTGCCGGAAATGACTAGCTGTTCACGGTTTACCTTCCTTGCTGGCGACAGCAACGGCGAGTTGGCCAGCCGGTAGCTGTCGCTGCGTTTGACTCTTGCGTTGGTAGCACTTCCGTTGATGCGGTCGTAGAGAGCCGGGTCGGCGCGGCGTAAGAAGGGCGGCAGTTTGGGGTCTGACGGCAATGGGGGTACCTTACCTTCTTCACCGTCCCGGGAGGCGGCATCGGGCGCACTGCGCGTCGGCGACTGCACGTTGACGTAGGCGCCCTGCCGGGGACCCGTCTGCTGCTGCGCTGGCGGCGGCGACAGCGGTCGCTGCGCAGACACGCAGGCGGCTGGAACTGCGGCACGGATGATCACCTTGCCGAGCTGTGGTGAAGTGGGCGGAGGTTGTTGCGGAGGGGCGCGGTGTGTGGCCAGCGGGCTGCCTGCAGTGGTCTCCTTGACGTACGGGCCCGGCTCGAAGGTGGTGTGCGCAGGTTTGCCCCGCCGCCGTAGACTGTCCGACGAGAAAATGACTTTTCCTTCGGAGTCGAGCGTGACGCGCGCGCCCTGACGACGGCGGCGCTCTAGGGAGGAGTCCGCCCCGGCTGAGGGTGGAGGCGAAGAGCAGGCAGGCGCCGCCAGAGGCGCTCCCGAGCGCGTTGTCGATGGAGGCGGCAGCTCGTTCAGTGAGACATACTCTGTCTCGCGGACGGGACTGGCGGCTGCTGCCCTCGTGTTGGAGTAGAGTCGCGGCGAAGACGGCGTGACGCGAGTCGGCCGCACGTCAGCGATGCGCACGTAGTCGCCCGCGTCCACAGGAGGTGTCGCCGTCGGAGTAATAGCCGGCCGCTGTTGTTCTGGTGACTTCTTACCCACCAGCGCGTCCTTTACCTGAACACGGCGACAACATTGTTTGGTTTCTCCACAACAAAGCGACACGTTTAAAAGAGTATTTATGCCGGCCTCGGTAACGTAGGGGCTAGAGTGCTAACTCCGTGTGCCGAAGGTCTCCGGTTCGAGTCCGGTCGCGGGCATGGTAGTTTAAGTGTTGTGTCTGTGAATGTCATATCCGTAATGTGGTGTGTGTAATTATTTGGAAAAATTCATCAGGCTGGCTATATGGCCTAAGATGCCAAAAGCCATTGAAAAAAAAAAAAATTTAAACAAAACAAAACCGTTGCTTATTACCTGTACTTCCAGGAAATCAAATCGGAACAAACAAACACCATTTATTATTTATTTATTTGTATAAATGTAACCATCTATGTACTACGAGCACACTGCTAGATACCAGTTTCCTTTACATTCAAGGCAAAGGTTTTTCTTTTTCTCAGGAGTATTTCTTAAGCCTGCAAGGTTATTTTTGAAACAGTTCTGCCTTGAATTTCTGCTAGTTCTGTACCTCCCTCACTTAGTTCTTTGAGAACCTTCAGTTATAGAGGGTGTATGTTCCTTTTCTCTTCAAGAATGAATATGTTACACACCAGTTTCTTTGAGTTTGATTTTATTAATTTTTTCCACATTCGTAGGTCAGTTACAATCTTCATTGGTCCTCAGATAAAATGTAAAATCTTCCGACACTTCTAAGGGCCGTTTTCTTTATCGTAGGGTTTCCTATTTCGCCGATAGTGGACATGCTGAGTTGACCACTAAATAATAATGCCTGAATTTCGTTTGGAAGGAAATGGACTTGGAAATAAGGCACAAACTAAATACCTCTCCAATCTTCTTCACTCTTTTACAATGTGCTTCCTTCTGATTCCCACTATAAGTACTGAACTCAACTATGTGTTAAAATTTCTTATCCCTCAAGACAACTCTTACAAGAGAGGTTATTAAGTTCTGAATCCATATAGTCAGTCTTTTCAAATGAGATCTGTTTACTGGTCTAAGTAGCTACTTCCTGCAGTCTTTCATTATGCATGCTTCAATTTAGAGTTTATCTGCTGGGAGCATGATGCTACTACATAGGTCAGAGTATCAAATGTGATACCAGAGTTTTGCAGCTAACTTTACCCCATTTCTAATGTTTACATTGGTCATCTCTTTCCTCCATTTTTTTTTACCCTTTCCAGAGCACATTTAAACAGAAGTAATGAAAGATCATACCCTTGTCCCAGGCTCATTATTATTATTAATATTGTTATTATAATTATTATTAAGATTAATGGAACTTATAACCCAGTGACAATTTCCCTGTAAGATTACATTTCTATTACAGTTTTTTTTTTTTTTTTTGCTGTGGACTGTTTGAGACCACTCTCAACATCTTATTTCAGTTACCTTATTCCAGTTCCATAATGTCTGACCTACAAATGAAAACCTTCCCGCTCTCCCCAATTTTTTTTCATGATCTTCTCTCCCCTTCGATACACCACTCCTAATTCTTTGTTATTTTATAATGTACCATTTAAAATATTAACCTGGACAATGTACTAGCATATATAATCCAGAAAGTTCACATTGAAAACGGTTTGAAGAGGTTTAGTTCTAATTGTAACAATATCATGTTAACTTCTCAACTGCTATCAATCAGAACAGTTATTTGCTTTAATTACAGTACAGGATCTAGAAATTAAGACATTGATACATTTTTGGGGAAAATGAGTGTCAAGTTTCAAATCAGTGTGCTGATTGTGTGTACTATTGTGGCTTTTTTCCACCAATTTTTATTAGCTTGTCACAAACGTATCACTCATCTCATGCCTGCAGTTGTTGGCATTTTAACTTCTAGAACACTGGTTCCCAATTAGTTTTTTCTGAGTACCACTTCAAAAAAAAGAGCTCAACCTTGCATACCCCTTATAGCTGAAATGGTAATAAATAAATGTGTACATCCCAGTCGAATGCTTCACACATCCACAGCATTACGGTAATATAATTCACATACGTGCAGTTTGTCTTAAAATATATTTTGGCAATAGTAATGTTTGTGTAATTTTTTTCAATAATCTTAGTGATTACCTTAACCAAGAGATTACCGTGCGTACTCCTTGAAGCAACCCAAAATACCCCTGAGAGTATGCATACCACTAAATGGAAACCACTGTTCTAGAAGATAGCTAGTATGCTGCCTATTCCTTGCTAGCTCTTTCCTCAATACAGAACATCATTTTCAGAAGCTGTAATTAATTTCAGAGTAAGGTCCCATCTACTACCTTCTTAATAGGTATGTTGTAGTTTTGATGGGAAGAAAGCGAAAGTGTTGCTAACTGTCTGTACAATGTGTGACTTGTATTCTATATTGTAAATGCACTTTTGTTTATGAGGCGAAGATCGGCGGCCATTTCAGCATTTGCCTACGTGATTGTGCACCTAAAAAAAGGACAGTAGGTATTTGGACCCATTGTATCTCCCTGGTCCAGTGTAGTGGTGCTTGTGTTTGTCAGAACTGAGACTAAAGGGTTCAGGATTTTCTACTAGAAAAGGGGGAGTAAGAAAAATATGTATTGTTCTGGGACTTTCTAATTTTTTTTTTTTTTTTGCGCTTTTTTGCAAACAATTCTTCCTTTCTGTGCTTGTGAAGAATGCCTGCCCCCAAGAAGGGATGCCGTAAGTTGAGAGTGAAAATATTTTTGAAAAACTAACTTATTTTTTAAATATATGTTATTTTAGGTAATATTGTTAATAAAAAGGTTGCAGAACCTAGTATTTCGGGAAATTGCTTGGTTGTAGCCTATTCCCATTACTATAAGGGGTGATCAAATGAAAAGGTACGAAACGACGTAAAAATGTAACAGTTAAATATTTGCATATTCCGCCATGGGAGAACGTAGCGAGACATCTCGGGATGTGATTGGAGTCTCTGACTGGGATCGGAGCATGCGCGGTCGCCCTCATGCGCAGTAGAGAGCAGAGGCTCTTATCAAAAGCGGCGTCCAAATGATGCGGCAGTCCATATGAGGACAGGATGGCGTACAGGTGGGGGATGTGTACTGTGAGACACTCCAACGCCTACGCAGGTCCATCAAGAACAAAAGACCGGGGCTGCTCACGGAGGGTGTGGTTCTGCTCCATGATAACGCGCGTCCACATTCTCCAGAGTCACACACATGGAACTGGCCAAGTTCAAGTGGGAGACGTTGGACCGTCCGCCCTACAGTCCGGACATGTTGCCCTGCGATTTCCATGTGTTTGGTCCACTGAAGAAACACCTGAAAGGGAAGCGCTTCAACTCGGACGACGTACTCAAGGACGCTGTGAAGGACTGGGTCTCGTCACGGCCACAGGAATTCTGGGAACAAGGAATCCTGTGGCTTGTTCATCAGTGGCATCGTTGTGCTCAAGCCTATAGTGTATATTTTGAATAAGGTCTACATTTGTACCCACCGTGTCGTTTCGTACCTTCTCATTTGATCACCCCTTGTAGTTTTATCTCCTGTTCTTACAGGTAGCCGCCTCACCTTTCCTATGACGCCATTGAGGTTGAGGTGCGGCCGGCGCTCTCTGCGAGAAGCAACGACGGCAGACCAGTCGGTGTCCGAGTCGGAGCTGAGCTGCTTGTCGTAGGTGGGAGGTCTCCGCGGGGGCGGGCCTCCCTCGTCGTCGGATTGCGGAGGCGTGATGACGCACATGGACGGGATACGGCTCGAGTTGATGGCTGTCTTGACGCGGATACGCTCCACGCGTTCCACAGCCTCCAGGTCAGACTCGGAGAAGTCACAGTCCGAAGATCGCGAGCGGGACCTGTCGGTAAAATGCAGGACTAATTATAAACAACAAAGCGTTTCAGTTGTCAACCTTGAGAGAGTAATGTTTATACACCTGATCTTGTGTTGCAAGGGTCTCTGATTGGAGACCGACCCCTTGGGCATGGGCGTTTTAAATTTTAGAATTGTCTACTGTGATGCCTGAACTGTTTGGAACATAAATACAGAGGTGGCTGAGTGTTTATATTAGTACAGAGGTCCTACGGTAGTGAATGACATCAATCATTGGATGAACTTTTCCTGTTCTGAAAAGGCCATTCTCTGGGCGATCAATCGGTCTCTGTTGATATTTCAGGAGGCTGACTCTTGTTGGCCTGGGGAGGTCACTATGCGACTGATTCCAGAGGACTCTACATAAAGAATGGAAATAAAGGCTCAGAGTAGACTGTAGGTGCGTGCTATGAAGTACAGATGAAACACAAAGATTGTCTTTAAAAAAAAAAAAAAAAAAAAAAAAAAAAAAAAAAAAGGAAAAAAGAGAGAGAGAGTACGAAGCAGACATGAAGGGTTGGACATCAGTACATCTTTCCTGTAGCCGCACACTCTTCCACACGTTTCCTTAATATCACGCATTCTTTAAGCTACGAGTTTCTCTAAACAGTGATGCCAGTAGCACCAAAGTTGACTTGAATTTTTAAAAATTTTATTGCTCCACTGGATCTCACTTCAGACTTAAAGAAGGTAGACTACAGATTACCACGTGTTTCGGGAATATTGAGTAACACATCAGTTCTCATGATGATATTAAGTCAACAAAGCACATTAAATCATGCGGCAGTGGGTTTTGCTTCTCTGGGAAGTAGAGAGGGTAGGCAAGCAACGTTTGTTTATAGGCTCAGGATACCTGGTCATGATGGTTATCCAATCAAACCATTATGATTATTCAAAAAACGCATAAGTGGAGACAGATTTAAGAAAGATGTAAAGAGTAAATAGTTTAATCAGAATTATGAGAAAAAAAAATTGAATTATTTGTGAGGTGAACGTTTCCTTTTGATGCGGCTGAAAAGGTCCAAATCCAACGTCATTAACTTCTCATGAGAAGGGGGAAGAGAGGCAATGACCTCTCGGGAATTGACCAAGCTCTTTCGTTGCTGTAAAGCCAGCTGGCGATGGCTATTGTTTATTAAAAGAGTAAAGAAGAGAAGACGACGGGTTAGTAAAGCAAGATTGGGGCCAACAAATGTAGGAATCCTATTAGTTGGTTAAGAAGTCGCCAGTTGGGAAACCATCTTTATTATTCTTTTTTTTCACTTATTCGCTGTTATTCAGTTACTTTATGAACCAAGGAATAATTCAGTATGTCATTCTTTGCTCATCGTAATTTGTTAATTGCAGAAGAATGGTTTCAGATGATTATCGCGAAGCTAAAGAAGACAGCACCGGATTAGCCATGTAGCAAGAGTTACCAAATGTCATAGGCCCTGCGCCTTCTGGGGGGAGGGAGGGGGCTGCCGCCGCGCCTAGGATTCTCGGGTTACTCGCAATCAGGCCAGATAGGCGACCTTTTCTTTTTACCTTTATCACTGCCCCGGACAGCGAAAACCAAGCGCCGCTGGCCCCTTCTTCACATTTACTACGGGCCCCACGCTGTTTTAATCTGGCTCTGAAAGAAGACTTTACTTTATACCAGTTAAGCATCAGTCAACGGACGTTTTCCGAAACAATACGCAACAGTAATTTTTATCACTATGTGGAAATAAACAGTTTGATCACATTGTCAACAGAATGGATCTGTAAAGTGATTACCACAAATCTTCTTATGCTCCAACACTGACCACTTGTTATTTTCTGTCTTCTGAAGTGGAATTTGTTCACTGGTATGTTTTCGTTCCTATACTAGGTGCAGAGTTAAAAAAAAGCGTGTAAATTTTCACCATTTTTACCTTGATTAAAAATGTAGAAGGTGTGATGATTCACGATTCTGAATCCACAAATTGTGTAAGAAATTTCTGGGTTAAAGTTCAAACCTCTTCGGTGTGTGTATGGAGTGACAGCATACGACACTATTAATAGTTATTTTTCTATCAGTTGGAGACATTAAACTTGGTGCCCCACTACCTTCTTTCATATTTACAACAAAAACAACACAATAGTCGCCACAATTATCTACCCACATACATTGACACCTTAGCATCTGCCCTAGTATGACCCATCTAGGAGACTAAAATGCACCACGGCAGAACACTGAAATTTTACTTAAAGCCATAGTGATTGTTTCAAACTAATATAAATTCCCCGTGTCGTAGCTTACAATGAGCGCGATAATCCTACAAGGTAAAAGGAATTTACAGTTTAAAGGGTATCCGAGGAAGAGACGGTGCTGTGGTAATTTACACATTGGTAAAAGGAATATCAAATTAAGATCCCGTAAAAATTCTAGTACAGTTCTCAATCCCATCGAGACACCTCAGCCTGAGGCATCAGTAAGTTCTGGGCAGGTAAACAGCGACGATGCAGACGGCGAGTTTCCGTGGACCGTACCTGACGGTGAGGGTACCCGGTGGGCTTGCGGACTGTGCGGGCGAGCTGGATGTGTTGTGCCCAGAGTCTGGAGAGTCGGCGTGCACGTCGGCCGCTACCAGCAGAGAGCTCTTGCGTTCGGGCGGCGCTGGTCCGGGAGTGCCCGGTGTTCCCTCCGACAGCTGCAGCGTCGTGCACACTGTACCCGCGGAGCTGGTGGTCGTGCTCGTCGAGCCCTGGAAGATAGTCACAACAGCAATGAGAGGAGGCGATGGTGTCTGGTTAACAGTCATTACCAAACAGCTCGATCAGTATGTAGTGATCCGTGTCGCGGATGAGTCGAAAGATGTTACAGACGTTTAAATTATTTATCCAGTCAGTCAGAAGTTAGCATAAAACGATCAGATTCGGAGAGGTTAGATCGTCAATCTTTATTTTGTTGTAACTATTAGCGCTAAAAAAAGGACAGTTTCCTTACAGAGCCAAAACCAGAAGAGGCAATCCAACTTTTGTGTTTGCATGTTACGGTACTCATCGCTCCAAGGACAGGCCACATTGTAGTTTCCCATGGTAACTCTAACGCTAGCTACAGCACACGCAGGGAACATTCAAAGCCCATAGAAGCCAGTTTGATCAAAGTATTAGCGTCAGTTGGTGAAGTGAATTTGGGAGTTGTATTTCAATCATGGAGTAATCATTGCATTAGGCCAATTCTATCACTATTATATTCTCTGCTGGTTCAGAAACGCAACTACCACTATTTTATATCATCCGTTCACTCTCGGAGTACGTCTGACACGTGTACAGTTTGCCATAGCTTTGAAGAGTCTCAATCCTGTACTGTATGCTTTTTACTCAAGTTTTCTACGATGAATCCAACCCTATTACAGTACATTTCTTAACATTCATTGCAAGGAGTTACCCAGGTAACAGTAGTTAAGTTATTACTAAGTATCTTTTCCCTACTGATGCCGACTGGAAATCCTGTAATCGCAACAGACAGTAAGCTAACCTAGGCGGACCCACCTTTGGGGTAAGTTGCGTCATCCTGCACGGTCAACCACGCGGCAGTTGATCGTCAGTCAGTCATGAGGCTTCAATTCAACTGAGGTGACTAGCAACCCTGGGAGCAGTAGCAATATAAAATTTAAAAAAGTCAGAACGGTCGTTAAATGATGGGAAAAAGACATTTAATCAAGTCTGGTTGAGTTAGACTTGGTTTGTTCTGTCGGTAATCAGAGTACTAAATAAAGAAGTGTATTTTTTTAAAAACAAATTTGCTATTCACTTTTAAATCTTAACACCTTCCACAGCTTTCGAAAAAATACCTGTCGTCTCTTGTCAGATATCCATTTCACTTTATACTTAAACTTTTTGAAAGTCAGTGACACGTATGTTAGTCACTGTAATCGAAAAACTTTAACGATCGATCTCATTAATGGAATTTACATTGGGAAGCTCATTGACGACGAGATCATTGGAACAGGAGAAGAATTGTGGGCAAAGCACGGAAAGGAAAGCGATATTCGGCTGAAGTGATTTATCAAACCATGGAAAAACAAAATATTGCTGAGCGAGCCCTCGTCCTGCCGAATTTGGGAACTAAACGTTGTCTCGGTCACGAAACTCTATTCAAGACTTTAAATATCACATAGTTTTTAAGGTTGTTGAACAGCGGCGAGAAAAACTGAAAATTATTACATACGATATGGCTGTGCGTGAAACTTTCTTGCCTTTAATGTCTGGAAATCGATTCACTGGATCAAATACATGTAATCACGCAAAGTACTGAGGAGCTCATACTTCCATTGTGGTTTTTGTTGTACTTTGCGGTTCATCACCAGTGAAGGAAATAAAGCCAATAAAGGATTCTGGACAAGACAGGCGAAATATATCGTTTATGACCCGGTTTTCACCTGGAGTAATTGCAGGTTGTTATAAACGAAAATTTAGATGTCAAAACCAGAAATCAAACCTTAGATCACCCGAATGCTTAGTTACGCACGAGGCCCGCAAATCCACTTAAAATCTCACTGCTGATGGCTGCAGATGATTTGCAGTGTTGAAGATCCAGGAGTTAAAAGGTAATCCAAGTAGTGGTATGTTTGTACTTACTTTACCGAAGAGCTCGTACTCGCTGTCGGCGGTGAGGCCGCCGCGGCCGGGCGACCCGCCCCCGGAGAGCGCGCTGCTGGTGTGCAGAGGCGGCTGCGGCAGCAGAGTGCCGGAGGACCCCACCGACTGCACGCAGGGGTCCTCCTCGCGCAGCGTCTTCAGCCCGCTGTCCAGGTGGAATGACGTGTAGTAGCCCTCGGTGTCGCACGAGTACACCGAGCTGGAGTCGTGGTCGGCGACGCTGGCCGCCAGGTCGGGCGTCAGCGTGCCCGAAGAGCTCGCGGACGTATTGAGCGTGTGGCCTGCACCCGTTGCCGACGACACAGTAGTCGTCGACCTGCAACCGGCAACAGTGCAGGCACAAAGCTCTAGAATTCCTGAGAGCATCTCAGCACATATAGTTAGTTACTCGTCTACAACATACCTTAAGGGATTTGTGGATAAATACGTCACTTAACTGGATGGTCTCACTGTATAGTTGTTGCATCTGAGCTAACCATCCAGTTAGTGTGTGTTAATTACGCTACCGACAGCTATCAGATAGCTTATGAAGAATCACGTAAAGTAGTAGCAATTCCACACCAACTGGAGCGACAGCGTATTTCTGGACGAGGAAGGCCCACTCTCATCTATCAACACATGCTAGCTGAATGCTCAATTTAGTTTTAATTGTACGTTGTTAATAACTTATGATCTCCAAAAACGAGAGGTACTGTTGTTAATTGTAGAAGTGAAATCCACTGTTCCGAACAAAATATCACTTCATTTATTTAACACTTCCTTGAAATTAACATTTTAAACACTTCGTGCAGCATTTTAACAAACTCTGAATACGTTTCACAACATACTATGACTTCCATACAATGAAGCAAAAACTCGCGCCGTGGTACATTAACAGTACGAGCGTGCAGCACACAATCAATGCTCGCTCAGCTGTTATGAGCCCAGCCAAAGATTCTACAATGCTAACTACCGATAATACTCACCCTACCCATGGACTACACAAACTACAGCTTGTGGAAACATGATAACAAACAAAACTATTTATCAGTGTTAATACAATTATTCATGAAACTTATAACTAATCAAATAATAATAATAATAATGGTAAAAATGACTGGAAGGATGTGAGACTGTCACAAGCGGGTGAAGCTTTTTGTAAGCCATTGTTACATAGGGTGTCCCGCTAGGAAATCTTTAACCGATTTTAATAAATGATCTGAGACAATATTTATAGTAAATTCTTGTGATATGCTGACAGAGTTTCGATTTGCAACGAATTCCGCATCTGTCGTAACTGTACCTACAGTTTAACGTGGAATCCGTACCAAGGAACAGCTCACTGGATCAAAGAGAACTCATAAAAATTCTTGCCCCTCGCGGCATTTGAATCCAGGACTTGGAGTCTACAGATCAAGTGCATTAACCACTGAGATACCAGACCGCTCCCAATATTTATAGCAGTTTAGGATTGTTCATGATGCAATTATCTGTAACGAAGTGAAGTGTGCCCCTGATTGCTCGTAGGCAGGCCGCCTAGCTTAGGCGTTAGAACGTCTAACTACGGCTTGGAACGGCTCCCCGTTCCCGGTAAGCCTGTTACGCAGTGAGTACCGAGGAGGAAAAACTCCAGGGAAAAGTGAAAAATACCGGAGCGTGACAGATCACGTAACCTTCCCTCCAGTGCCGTTAGTTCAAGAAACGTAAAACGGAGCTCTACCTCCGTTAATTCGCCCTAGTCTCTATACGAGAGAGACAGGAACATCTTCCTTCTTCTGACTGTTCGTAAATTGAACGCGGTCTTTAGATTTATTTCAATACAATGAGGGAAATAGCAACTTGAATGGTAAAAAGGGCACGGTAATGCGCATATCCAACAGGAAGGAACACAGTGTGCAGTGGGTACAAAGTGAAGTGTTAAATCGTTGAAAAGGATGGTTTCCTGACACGTGATATCTGTCGTAAGTAAAGCTAATTATAAAATACCATTATTTACTTTATTCTCGAGTCACTAACATCAAATACGCAGCTAAACATTGTACAACTACTTTAAACCCATTTCGCCCAGTATTTCGCAATATAAACAGATCATCTTCGTTGCAGGATGATGAGCATATAGGGCACTCAAGTATGCGTTTCATGATTTGATCGTCAATACATTCACGCTTAATGTTTGTAGCGTTATATTACCATTGATATTTAGAATTGTAATAGGCTGTAACTTATATAAAATGTTCAGAAATCGAGAGATGTCAACTGTTTATTAGATATCATGAAGTCTTGAATATCTTCATCTAGAATACTGTAGTGTTGTACGGGATTCTCATCGCATGGAACTGATTAATAGTATCTAAAAATTACAGAGAAGATTCGCTCGTTTCGTGCCGCTTAACACAGCCCTTACGGAAGTATTACAGAGGTTGGGCTGCGACTGTTTACGATCACAACAGAAATTGTTTCTGGTTGAATATTATGGCCAACATGGAAACAAACCCTTTCACTTATGATTAAAAGGAAATATTTCTCGCACCAGTGTATTTTGGTCGCATTCACAGCCTTCGCTTTGTAAGGATTCTCTGAATCATATGTTTGTTTATGAATTTTGCTAAATAAACGTAACGTTTCAAAGGGACATTCTGAGATTTCGTTTTGTGCTGCGGACAAAGGCGATGAAGACAACAGATCTCGCTTTTAAAACGCCGTTACGTAATTCTGTAGTCACAATGAATGGAGTGACCCTACTATGAATGAGCCCGAAACCAGCAAAGTTCTGAAACTGACAACCGGCGCACACGAGTAAGACGACACAAGTTTGTGCTTCAATTCGTTAATGCTACCCATTACACAAAATACTTTGACAATTTTAAATCAGTATGTTAATTTATTTTATTCGGTAAATTACTGCCCAGCTATCAAAATTGCTGCCGAGAGACAAGAAAGAATGGTAAGAAAACCTAATAACATTCAATGTATTACAAGGTCAGGTTGGTTTCAGTGTTTTGGAATCAGTTATACCATAGAGAGGTCTTTCAGCTTAGTGGTTTAGGTGCTTGCTCTCAAAATCTAAGTGGAGCAAGATAATTTTTCAGAGTTATATTCGATTAAATGAGATAAGCCAGTACGTTCTGTGGCTTGGATTCCACGTTGATCTGTAAGTTCAGCCATGATAGAGACGGAATGCGTAACAATTCGAAACTCTACCACCAGGGCGTACGACCACACGAATTTACCTCAGCTATAGTGACATATTAATTATTGGGTCGCAAGAAATAGAACGTATTCTAAAGTGATTTCAATGTTATGCTATTATACTTCGTTATTTTGAACGAGTCCAAACATCCCTGTGTGAGACTACCATTAATGCTTGCCGTCAGTTATAAAACTAGAAGTGGTTAGCTCCAAAATAACGGTTGTACGATTGCCGAAGTCGGAAAGAGGATGCTAGTGAAACAAACAGCTAGTAAAAGGTACGCTCAACTTTATATCATTCAAATATGACTGTCTAAAATATTTCTGTGGACCGAAAGATGTTGAAAAGTTTAGCTTAATTGATAAGATAAATAATGGTATCAAGTAATTTGGAGGATGCGAGAGATGAGTATGTCGGACTCGCACTGCTTTAATGTTAGTTGAAGTGGTCTGAACAACTGGGAGACAGAAATTCAAGAAGCCACGCATTCCACCTCGGTAGTGGCTGGACCTACATTTAAATGTGGATTGTGAAACACTGAACTGGTGGTAATTTTCCTAATCGTTATCATTTCTTGAGCATGTCCAGTAATTCCAGTGGGTCTAACGTAACTAAATGTCGTAAAAATTTCGAACAACGAAGCGTTTTGTGGTATTTCAAATACACATCGGGCGCTTTACCAGATATGGTCAGTTTGTGGTCATATTGCTGATATGCTGACCTGGGCGGATGGCTGGTGCTGGTACTGGATCCTAGCGAGGCCCTCCCGCTCTCGGAGCTCGCCGACCAGTTGCCTGAAGAGGAATGTAGTGGCTGTCCGTTTGGCTCTCTCTTCTCTCGCAGCTTCACTGCCACGTGCAGAGGACCCGACGACGCTGCAACGACCAAACAACAGTTTTAAGTCAGCACGAAACGTATGTATAACAGCCTTTATAAGACTGTTTCTCGATATATAATCACATTTACCAAAGAAAATCTATCCAAATAAGTTATTTACACCCATTAAGGCTTGTCTGACACTTATTCTGTTCAGTGGTTCTTCAGATCAGTAGCATTGCCTACGCCAACAACCGACTAGATTTTACTTACGTTTAAGAGAATTCCTACTTTTGTGCTACTAATAAGCTTGAAGCTCGTGTTAGAGTGCGGAGATTTACATCAACTTCAGGAATATTTTTATTTTGTTAAATACCTTGTAGCGCGTATAGAACTTTATCGAGTGTAATAAGGGCTTTATTCAGGTTTTTCGTAATAAATTTCGTGTATTGCGCGCGTGGCGCAATGTATGATTTCACACCTAGGGTAAATTGATGCAACAGTGGTCCTCCGTACAAGAACTAAACATCGAAAACGCGTCAAGTTATTGGACCAAAATGGGACATTGCGGCAGAAGGTATATATGCGGAGCCAGGACTAGGTCTTTTCATCAGTTATTGTCGTTGGTGCGCTCTCGCTTGGTAGAGCAAATTTTCATCTATATCAGCGTTGAGAATAGTGTGCGAATGAGACTGTGACTGTTATTTTTTTGAAGTTACTGGAAGTATGATTGGTCTTTCATCGTTTTTACTTACGATGCGTGAACTTTCCTATAGTTGCTCCAAGTTGGATTTTTTCGTCGAAGCAAAGTAATTAGCCAAGTTTATTAACCTGTGATCAGGAGTGATCATTAGTTTGTTTAGGGAAGTGAAAGTACCAATTTAGCCGTCAACATTCTGATTCCGGGCACAGAATAGTCCGCTTGCCGGCCTCGGTAGCGTAGGGGCTAGAGTACTAGCTCTACGTACCGATGGTCGCCGGTTCGAATCCGGCCGCGGGCATGGGTGTTTAAGTGTTGTGTATGTGAATGTCGTGTTCGTGTTGTATTGTCCTTGTGATTACACTTGAAAATATGTACACTGGAGAAACTAATACATTGAAATAATCAGAATCACATTGAGCTGGCTGTGTGGCCTCAGTGGCCGGATACCATTTTAAAAAAAAAAGAAAAAAGAATAGTCCGCATTTCTTAGAGCTTCATCGTGTAATCTGACTAAGTTACGAGCAGTTGAGAGGCCATAATGTGTTATTTCTTCATGGTGCAACATATGTAGTTATGGTTAAGAGCTTTAATTCATAAAAGAGCAAAAATAAATCATCATTGCTAAACGGCTAGGCAAGTTATTGGAAGAAGATTTTTACGGACGGTTAGGCCAATATTTGAAAAGCGTTAAAACATTAAAGAGCGTTAATTGTGATGGTAACAGATTTTTGTTTGGAGGATAATAGTTACCTGGTGAAATTATGTTGTGAGGAATCTTCAGAATGAAAATTAATATTATGCAGGTTAGTGAGTGTAATCTAAAAAAAAACTTTGAGTGGTGATAGTTTACCTCTAATTAATCCTTCTGACCTTTTAAAAGTTTCAGATGAAGATCGGAAAAGACCATCGACAGAACAGAAATTACTTTTTCTTCATTCTCACTTTAAGTTATCCAGGTAAGGCGTGAACGAGCCAATTCAAGAAGAACCGAAGAAAGTGAGAAGTTTATGATGGTATTTGACTGTATTATAGTTTCATATGGTTCCAAGTTGGGTTTTAAAGTATATTGTTATTTCAAAAAACGCTATGGGAGAAAAGTTCTGTCTGCTAACCGTGTTGACTTGCGTTAAAATTTGTTTTTCAGACACGGTATTTTTGGTATAAAAAATAAGAGGATTTCATAATACGTCTAGATGATTATCAAAAACAGCCGAAAGATCATAATTAACGCCGGTCAACGTTCCGGTATTATGATGTAAAAAGACGGCCTTTCTGTTTTCCTAATAAGTTCTAGCATATTAACTGCATCTGGATCTAGAAATAATCGACCGACTCCTAAAAGAAAGCCTAATTTAATGCATTCGGGGTTCTATAACACAAGTCGTTTATCAACAGACATGTCTTAGTAGAGAACCTTGCATAACGAATGAAAAATGCAAGAATAAGGACCTGTAGACATGGTGTCTGGATACCTCGGAGAGAGGCTTGCAGACACTGTACCTGCTATGGGCAGGTGAGAGCCGACGCTCTCGTAGATGTTAACCGGCGGCTGCTGTTGTTGGGGCTGAGTTCCAGCGGTGGTTGTTGCAGCCGCCGGGGGCAGGTCCTGAGGTGGCGCAGGGGGCGGCGTGGGGGTGGCGTCTCGGCGCGTCAGCCGCAGACGCGCCTTGCCCGCCCACTGCTTCAGGTTGCGCAGGTGGAAACTCTTCTTGGAGCCGGACTGCCCACTGTCCGCCTCCGGCGTCGACGACGCAGACGTGGACGGACGGTGTGATAGGAGCTCCGAGCTGGCCGTCGCCCGCAGCGCTGCCGCCTCCGCGCCCCCTGCTGCCGCCGCCGCCTCCCGCTCCGCCTCCCTGATAAACAAATCCTTGTTTTTTAACTGCCCTTCTGGCAAACTTTTTCATTATTCATTTACATAACAAAATAAAAGACTTGTTATTGTTGTCACTGTTATTTTCTTATCATAATAACAGCGACAACAATAAAATACTAAGTTGTGGATCCCGTGCATTCATTCGTTAAGCCTTTAATTTTTTATGCATATATTGTGGATACTTATACTTATAACATTAAACCACACTGGCGGGTTTCCTTTGATTATTTATATTTCATTTCAATTCTGGAGAGAATGTGATTTGCTATTGCCTTATTCCCACATCTATCAAGAACTTTTCTGGAGCAATATAAACTTAAATCGCTAAAAGTCGTTGCCAATTTTAGCGAGAAAGTTACTGTTGCTGAAGAATAGTTGGTAAGCGATTTACACAAAATTTAGTATTATGTTCTATGCCGATATTTTTTTCCGTTGTTTGTTTTGGATTTTCATTGCTAGCCGAGGCTCAATTCTGTTGAACCACTAGATGCATGACATTCAAGCAAAATAAAATTAAAATGTTAGTTTATTGGTGTGAATATGCCCCCTAAGGAAGAACTAAGGAAACTGAATGGGTCGGAGTATGACTCTCAACATCACCACCTCCGTTTAAGGAAATGCCATCTTTACCTTTGTCAACATTACTGGACGGCTCCCCAGTCTGGACTGGCGAAATTTACCTTCTTCGTATGTAATATGAGGCAAATGATTAACAAATTAAATTAATTTCTTAGAACTAATAACTTAATGAATTAAGTAAGAAATCTGGAAATGAAATTTGAACTGGCTTGTGTCATTATCCCGTGAAAGGAACTGTGGAGCATGTGAGATTGTTTCGGATACTGACTGAGCGAGCGCCTGGCGTATCTCCTTGCGGTCTGTTCCGGCCAGAGTGTTTCTCCTGCGGTGTCTGGAGCGCCGGGACCTGCTGGTGGAGGTTCCTCCCGCCGCTTCTGCCGCCGCCGTCGGGCCCAGCTGCTGGGACCGCCGCAACAGAGACATGCGCTTGAAGGCGCGGCCAGACACGTCCACCGCCACCACGTGGCCAGGGAACCGCAGCGCCACCTGCGCAGCGTCATCGACAAACTCGTACAGATGTAAGAAAATTCACAGTGATGAGACGGAAGACCTCAAAAAAACAACACAAGTGAAAGAAGAATTCACCACTATCACAATTTATTGCACAAGTAGCACTAACTATGAGCAACCACATTCTTCCTTCAGAACACGCAGCAAGACTGGAAATGAACTATACAGGGTGTTACAAAAAGGTACGGCCAAACTTTCAGGTAACATTCCTCACACACAAACAAAGAAAATATGTTGTGTGGACATGTGTCCGGAAACGCTTACTTTCCATGTTAGAGCACATATTGTGGACGGCTGTGATACAATACGCCATTCTCCAGGGCTGCATCAGCGCATCAGGGATTCCATGCGACGGAGGGTGGATGCATGTATCCTCGCTAACGGAGGACATTTTGAACATTTCCTGTAACAAAGTGTTTGAAGTCACGCTGGTACTGTACGTTCTGTTGCTGTGTGTTTCCATTCCATGTTTAATGTGATTTGAAGAGAAGTAATAAAATGAGCTCTAACATGGAAAGTAAGCGTTTCCGGACACATGTCCACATAACATATTTCCTTTGTTTGTGTGTGAGGAATGTTTCCTGAAAGTTTGGCCGTACCTTTTTGTAACACCCTGTATATATATATATATATATATGTGTGTGTGTGTGTGTGTGTGTGTGTGTGTGTGTATGTATGTGTGTGTGTGTGTGTATGTGTGTGTGTGTAAGACGGGAATGTTCTCAATGTCAGCTCAAGATGGGGCCCGCGGTATTGTAGTTAACCGCAGGGACAAACAAAATCATTACGTAAATAAAAACAATTATTGAAGTGAAAACTTGCGATGTTTGGAAGGGGCTAAATCTACGAACTCGCGTCTTCCTGTCACCTACAGGATACGACGTGTTGGGCGTATGATATTCTCGTCGGACGCTTTTTGGATGGGTAAAATCTTACGAGTTAGCGTCATCAACATGATAATGTTAACAGTATATCTGTAGGTATAACGTGTTGCGCTTGGACAACAGTGAAAGTATAGATTATACTTGTATCTAATATACAAAAATGAAAGTATATTTTTTTCAATTTCTTCATACAAACAGTTTTTATCCGATTTTGATGGAACTTTACATACATATACTTTAAAAAAATAGAAAAACACTGTTTATGCTTGATTTACAAAAACCTAAACTCTTAGCCCAGTCAATAAAGGTTTTGTGTCGGAACTCTTTCTGGTAAAGCTGAATTTTTCAAGGGTGATAGACCTTGATGAGAGGATTATTTTCTGAAAAGTCCCCGAAAATTCCAATGGAGCTTCCCCCCCTACCCCCCTTTAAGTTTAAAAAATGTAGAGTTTTACGCAGTCGCATACAACTTTTTAACCAAACGTTTGTTAAGGTTATATTACTTACAGTTTTATTCCCTGATAAATATTCTACAACTTTTATAATAACATAATTTATGATATGTGCAGCAGTTTTCCCGTAAATTAACGAAATGTTGTAAAAAAACAATATTTTTTTGCCACCTATCTACGTTTTTGCAAAACCATACTCTTATTCTTCGCCAAATGAAAAAAATGTTTCCAATAAAAGTTGTAGCATATATATTCCTGAGTACATCGGTGTATAAACATATACAGTTATGTGTATTACTCTACTAGTAACATAGAAAACAGTAGCTAGGTTTTGAGCGCGAGATCGCTCGGGAGTCGGCGGGCGTAGGCGAAAGGCGCCTTATCCTCATATGCCTATTCAATTAGTTAATACTGTAATTATAACATCTATTTTTAACACTTATACTCGTACTAGCCCATAGTGTGTCGACCTTTAATTTGTAATTTAGTAAATATTTGTGTATAATCAAAATAACATTAGAGTGATATGAGAAGTAAAATTTGTTTTTCTGATTGTAACATATTTGAATTAAAGATTTTAATTTAATTCATAATTAATTATTGTACACATTTGTATGCCAGTTTTGGTTCGGGGGATTTAACCTAGCCTTTTTATATCAGGCCATTCCATTATCCACCACCTATGAACCCGCCGTGTCCCAGACTGGTTAAACCGGCAGCTGTTTTAAATTACTTATGTTCTAAAACAGCATCACGGACCTCCCACCCACCACAGATATTATATACACCGAGTCATGATTATTGTAACTCATAAAACTTATTTTATGTTTAGAAGCACGTCTCTTTGATAACGGTTACATATTAATCTGTATGAGGAAATTCATCTTCTTCTGAATACAGATGTGAATTTAGGCAAGATAAGCCACTACAGTGTTCACACATTGCAGTGCAACTCAGGTTCACTTTTCTACATCCACAGTATTGTCCACATCCTTGTTTACAAGAACATGACACTAAGTACAGCAGTTCGTTTGGAGCAAATGACTTCGAGGTAGGAATTGGTTTCAATGTTCTTTTGGTACCTCTCATTTCTATCACGTTTTCAATTTTCCAACCCCAGTTTGTAGCATCAAGAGTATTACCTAACCATTTTTAAACTTGCAAAAATACTCTCAGCGAATGTTCACGACATGCCTCAGACGTAATGTTGCTAGATGAAAATTTGATCTAAGGGAACTTTTCTTTGTTACTGTCAAGAACTTGTAGTAACGGGCTTCATTCAGATTTGAATATTTCTCTAACCCATAAAAACATAAAACAAATTTATCACCAGCAATCAAAAGGTCCTCTCTTGTTGTAGAATCATCCAAAAACTTCCTCGCTGTATTCTGCATATCAGGTTTCGATCTGAGCAATTCTATCGCTTTTAATTTGCCCATTCCATACATGCTGGATGTGGTATCACATCCGGTCATAGCTTGACAAAACAGAAAGTAACTGACGTTGATCTCCAAACTTTTCTATGAGAGTGGCGATTCTGTAGTACACTGTTAATGGAACTGCACCACCTATCTCTTTACAGAAGTATATACAAGTACTTTCAGGAGCCAGTGCCGTAAGTAATACTATTAAGTCGGTATCGGTTCCAACGACAAATACCTCACAGTCACTTCTCTGCTGTTGAATTGCTGTCATAACAATGTGCACATCAGCATCATCTTCCGCTGTAACAACTTGTAGTCCTCGTTTTCTGAATTCAGATGCCAAAGCTAGTACCAGTTTTCTCTTGTTACTAGTATTTCCTAAAAACTCCTCTTTTCCAGTAACACAAATTGTGTTTTCATCAAATACTATGTCAGGTGAAGATCTTTTGGCTGCTCTTCTGTTTTGCTCTTAATTTTTCGTTGTTGGCTTGTCTGGATAACCATCAAATACTACAATTGAATTAGATCCATATTTATTTACAACATATGTACAGTAAGTTTCTAAGATAGGAACAATTTCTTGGCCACGCTACTTTGTGTAGAAGAAATCCCCCGTCCAAAACATAAGTTGCACCATTTTGGTCCGTTACGTCGATAACACCTTCTTCAAATACCTTCATCAGTGACGATTTTGTTCCTTTTCGTAAGGATACATCATCAAACAAAGCAGGTGGTCGAGGAGCCAGTTCGAATTCCAAGTAAGTCTTCAATTTTCCGGGACTGTCGCACACACACAAAATACGGTTAAAAAGTTGTTGGGAGTTCACACAAACTTCTTTTGATCGTGCCAATGCTGACTTCTGCACTGCTTGAGTCTTAACCATATCCTTCCTGTGAAGTTTAATATCATGGAAGTTAGTTCCCTTCATTTTGGCTATGGCTGAGAGACCGACATCATAAGCTTCATCGCAGTTTATTGAGTCATCACACACGAATCCAGATGTCAATGAAACTAATTCACCTGATAGTTTTGTAAAAGGATTGTGTGTTTGGAACCATGTTGTAAATGTTTGCAGGTCCGACAAATCTCTTTCTCGTCTAGATACGCGAAGTTCAACATGCTGCTCATTGTACTTAATTGATGTCCCAAAATAAGCTTCCACAGCATCATTAATTTTTAAGAAAAATTGTGTTCCGAGGACCCATTTCGATAGAGTGCTGTCGGTTATGCCTCGTCCATGAGTTAGGCCCCCAACGGATTTCATGGGACGCATCAAACCCTGTTCGATGCACATGTCAGTCCACGTCCCAGACCAGTATTTCCCCGTTCTTCTTACAGTGAAATGTTCTCTAAAGAGACCAAATTCTAGTGGAGATAGTTTAGAGCCAAGTTTAGTCATTTCTTTTGCATAAAGATGTGCGGATTTAGCATATGGCAGATGGCCTGCAGCGTGAAAGTATGGGAGCATTTCAATTGTAGTACTTAAATGGAGGTCCCAATTACCGGATCTTTCTGCGTAAATAAACATCATTATGAGGTCAATGCATTTAAGAAGATTTATCCAAAGCTTAGTTGTTCTGCTGAGCGTTTTCACATTATTTAAACACTCATTAAATTGATTCAATGTTGCCTTTACAGTTGGATCTTCGAGAATTTCAGCTTCATTGCGTTTATTTTCAAGGAGCTCTTAGAAAATGCCTCAAGAGTTGTAAGGGATTCTTTAATCTCGGGAAACTGATCTTTCATGACATTTATAAGAGCGCAAGCAGTAAGATTATATGCACGTACACACCTTGCATATGCATGACCGTTCAGCATGTGACTTGCAGTATTTTTTCCGTAAACCGTTACCCATAATTCTTCCAAGCCACTGCCCTCCATTATCTTACCAACAGAACCCAAAAACGACATCAACAGATGAAATCCGCCTAACCTTAAAGTGATTTTTGAAACCTCTGATCCAGGATTTGCTGATGCCACTATTTCAGAAGCCTTTAAGTACAAGGGTTGATCAAATGTAATTATACAATTGCGATTCAGTTAAGTAGTATTCTTGGTGATCGTTATTACTTAAAGTTTGCATTTTGTTGAACGTGCTGTTTTATAAAATGTGTATGGAAGAGGTGGGATGTACTTAAAATGTATGCTAAAAGTAATGAAATATAGGGGCTAATAAAGATTTTCCTACATTAGCAACTATCCCTGACACGTTAGATCAAACGAACGCTGTTAAATGCATTAAAAATTATTTCTGGAAATTATAGCACCTTTATTCTTCCTTCCTCTTACACAACGGGCGCGGCCGGCTCACACTGCCCGCCGACTCCCGGGCGCTCACGCGCTCAAAACCCAGCTACTATTTTCTATGTTACTAGTAGAGTAATACACATAACTGTATATGTTTATACACCGATGTACTCAGGAATATATGAGCTACAACTTTCATTCGAAGCATTTTTTCATTTGGTGACGAATAAAAATATGGTTTTGCAAAAACATAGATAGGTGGCAAAAAAATATTGTTTTTTTACATTTCGTTAATTTACGGGAAAACTGCTGCACATATCATAAATTATGTTATTATAAAAGTTGTAGAATATTTATCAGGGAATAAAACTGTAAGTAATATAACCTTAATAAAGTTTTGGTTAAAAAGTTATATGCGATTGCGTAAAACTCTACATTTTAAACTTGAAGGGGGGGTAGGGGGGGAAGCTCCATTGGAATTTTCGGGGACTTTTGAAAAAATGTCTCTCTAATAGTGATCTACTACTGGGAGAAAATTCAGCTTTACCAGAGAAAGTTCCGACATTCACTGTTTTTGGCCCTTTATTGACTGGGCTATCTCTCCTCCTTACCTTCCTCAACAAAATTTCTTTAAACGTTGTTCATACAAACCACAGTTTTTATCCAGTTTTGATAGCACACGTATACAAAGCAAAGTGGTCTGGCAGCTCAGCGGTTAAGGTGCTTACTTCCGAAAGTTTCTCTCTCCAGTTGCGGATTCAAATCCCGTGGTGAGCAGGCATTTTTAGGAGCTGTATTTGATTATACGAGCTACGCCGGGACGTTCTGTGGTTCTGATTCCACGTAATACTGTAGGCCCCCGGTGAAAGGAATTGGCCTTCCTGCCTCTGACACAATAGCTTGTTACATCTCCTTCGGGAAGATTCGACCAACCTTCGGGTTGTGGACTAAGCTAGATTTTTAGTTTTTGAAGTTGAAACTTCTTTAAGGGTGTTGGGCGATTTTTGGGCGGGTAAACTCTTTTGAGTTCACGCACCGACACGCTAATGGTAACAGTATACCTGTAGCGGTCTGGTGGCTCAGTGGTTAAGGTGTCTGACTGCGGAACGTAAGGTCCCCGGTTCGAATCCCTGTCTCGGCGAGGATTATCATAGACCAATAAACCAACCTTCGCCTCTGACACAGCTTGCTGTGTAATGTGAAGTACGCCAGAACGCTTCCGTGGTTCGGATTCCCTTGTACCTGGTAGCACTACCGGGTTAGGTTAAGGCGGCTAGGGATGCGCAGCCAATAGAAACCCTGTCACCAGGTAATTAATTACCACCCGGAATTATTAATATTTATTATACCTGTAGCTATAAGCATGACGTGTTTCTAGTATGATATTCATAGATAAGTTTCCACTTCAGTCGGCAGTCCCCAATGACTGCAAATTGTTTTTTTATTATCTTGTAGTAGTCTACAATTAAAAAAAATCAACACAGTGGTGTACAGAACTAACAGTTACAAGCCTTCAGTAGTTGTCCTGGTTGTCGCAGTTTTGGGCTATTAATGCGAAAGGCTGTTCACGTTCTGTTTCAGACACAACCAATGGTATTCAGCACCTTTCTCACCAGTGGCAAAGTGTTGCAGAATACCCTTCTCGGCTATTCTTTTGTATTGCTCCTTGCTGGTACTGTACATTACTGCGCTCGTTTCATCATAGGCTTTCAAGTGTTTATAGTTGATTCCGAGTGTTTCCAAATGTTTTGAAGAAATAACATGGTTGGCATGTCCTACCTTCTCAATTTCTTCAAGTATGATTTGTCCATTAACTGAGATACAGATGAAAAACTGTTCATGGTTATGGGGTGCTTAGCGGTGTAAAATCACTAAATATACAAGTCTGTTTTCGCGGGATTTCTTTGTCCAAGCATCAAGAAAAAACTACTGTACCCGTTTGAATGGAGTTTTCGCAGTTTGAAAGCTTAGAGTCTAACTTAAGAACTGCTGTATGTCTTACGATTCTATATGACAAGCTGTTCATAAATTGAAAAGATAGGCACGAAAGATCACAGTACATCGGAGATAAACGCTTTCTTGAATTAACATTATTGTTGATTATGTAACTTTGGTCATTTATTAACATGGCTTTCGTAAATGCAATTTAAATCATAAAAACCTAAATTCAGCTGCATGCAATAGTAATAACGCCAGTAAAATAGCACTCGCGAAGGCAATAACATGTGGTATAACTTATGTGTAAATATTCGTGTGATACAAATCAGGCATCAGGTGTCCAACAGGTTCTCAGCCAAGTACTTCAGAACAAAGTTGTATTTCAGTTTGTAGAACCGTTGACAGTCAGGGGGCGTCCATTAATTACGTGAGGGGAGGGGGGGGGGGAAGGAAAGTCGACAGAAATCTCACGTCATCTTTTTAGCTCCTTGAAGAACAGTAGAGCCAAATAAAAAGGTTCTGCAAACTACTTGGTTAAAACGTTAGGGAAAAGGGGAGGGGGATCTCACCGCCCTTCAAAAACTGGAGAGCTATAAAAAGGAATTACGTCGTCGTCAGCAAGGGCGGGAGGGCCCCTCGTGATCTCACATCACCACAGGGGGAGGGCGGGGTTCGGCCAAAACTCATCTAATATCACCAGAAAAGGGGGGGAGGAAGTCCGGAATTTCGAGAAAAAAACACCTCACGTAATTAATGGAAGTCTCCGTTCCTAAAAGGTTACTGGCCGTGTAATATAAACCTTCACTGCGAGATAGGACTGATCTTACCGTGGCGAGCTGCTCCTCGGGCGAAGGCAGCCGGTGATCGGTTTCGTCGTCGCTGTCGGGCGGTGCAGGGGACAGCCTGGCGCTGCAGTCGGGCAGCACCGTGACGTCACCCAACGCCTCGGCGCTCGTCCACCGCCGCAGGGCGGCAACCGCGGCGGGCTGAAACATAACGGATGTGCTTTACATCAACTGACACACTGAAGTCGGATCATGACAGTACAACAGCTGTGCGTACCATTCTATTCTGTTTCTCTTTCAAAAGGCAAATCAACATCAGGATCGAGATGTGAAACAGAAGCTGATTTATACAGCTTTCCCAGAATTCGCCGCGAATCAATTCGGGAAACCTAGAATCGAACCCGAGTTCTGATATACGAGGGGCAGTTAAAAAGTTCCCGGAATTTCATTGTAACTCTTTATTAACACAGGATAGTACACATTCACCTAAGGGAATCTCCTTCAAAGAAGGCTCCTTCTGAACACACACACTTGTTCCACCGCTCCTGCCATTGCTGGAAACTTTTTTTTTGTTGTAACTGCTTTACTTCTCTTTTTAACATCGAGGTCTTTAGAGCCGGGAAAGGATGGGGGGCAAGGATGGGGGGCAAGGATGGGGGGCAAGGATGGGGGCAAGGAATGGGAAGGAATTCGGCCATGGCCTTTTGAAGAAAGCATCCCGGCATTCGCCTGGAGTGATTTGGGGAAACCATGGAAAACCCAAATCTGGATGCCCGGACGGGGATTCGAACCGCCGTCCTCCCGAATGCGAGGCGAGAACGCTAACCGTTACACCGCCCCACTCGGTTTGCTGGAAACAAAGATGAAAATCCTGTTTTGGTATCTTCCAAAGTACAGGCCTTGCTTTGGTTTTGATGTATTTTACGGTGGCAAAACGGTTACCTTTGAGCCCCTTTTTCATCTTGGAAAAGAGCCAGAAATCCGATGGCGTCCCGGCAAATGGCAAGGAGGATGGTCAATGCATCACGACAATGCTCCCTCCCACACATCGATTGTTGTGGAGACATGGCTTGCAGAAAAGAACATTCCAGTCCTCCACCAGCCTCCCTACTCACCGGATTTAGCGCCATCGGATTTCTGGCTCTTTCCCAAGATGGGCCTCAAAGGTAACCGTTTTGCCACCGTAGAAGACATCAAAACCAAAGCAACGGCTGTACTTCGGAAGATACCAAACCAGGATTTTCATCGTTGTTTCCAGCAATGGCAGGAGTGGTGGAGCAAGTGTGTGTGTTCAGAAGGAGCCTACTTTGAAGGAGATTAGGTAAATGTGTAGTTATCTTTTGCTAATAAAGAGTTACAATGAAATTCCGCGAACTTTTTGACTGCCCCTCGTATAGGCAGTATCCATGTTGAAGCTCATCCGCAAAATGGAACTGACGAGTCATTGGCCATGAAAGAAAAGCAACAAGGGGACAGAAAGAAGATGAATACTGATAGAAATATAACTGTAATGAAAGTATAGAAAATAAAATACGGCTAGCTATGTAGCACGCAGTAGAATCACAAACAGATGATAAATGAAGTAATATCAATGGAAATCTTTTTTAAAAAATATTCTGGAGAAACATATCTATTATTTCCAAGATTCTTTCTTCAAGGAAAAGTTATTTTCAAATGCCTCTACCTCATCAATTGCGTCTCGTTACAAGCGGGTTTCGCCAATTGAAATTTTCAGATATGAAATAAATTATAAAGAGTCAGAACATCAACAATAGTTTCCCAATGGAAGTAATATAATTTTAAATTTTTTCCCCAAACAATATAACCATTTATATCCAAATATGTAATTAAAACTTCCTCTCAACTACATATTTGCTAGAAGAAAGATTAGGATTATCTACCATATGTCACTAAAATGAAGTACTTAAAGATGGTTGGATTTTAATATACAGTAGCACTGATACAAAATCTCCAGAACGAAAACACTTTCCAGCTTCTGGGGTCATTCATTTCACACAATACAAATCAGACAAAACAATTTTCAAACACTAAAGGAATTCGTGCGTTGAGAAGGTATATAAACGTATCTTCTTGTGATCGTTAGGTCCTTACATGTGGTTTAAGGTTTCATTTCCTAAACATCAAATTAATATTGTTTTTACGGTCCAAGCATTTTGAAAGAACCATCCTGACATTCACTTAGAGTGATTTCGGGAAACTGTAAACAGGATGGCAGGACTGGAATTCGAACCTACGTCCTCCCGAATGCGAAGCAAGAGCATTACTGTTCAACCACCACGCTCGTGCACCAAAAAGGCAAAGAAATTAGCTTCTTCAGAGGATTAACTACTTACATGTGCCTTTTGGTTGTAATTACATTACAGTCAGGTTGATATTGTTGTTATGAAAGAATAGCACACAGCTCAGACAAGGCGATGCGGTTATTAAGAAACGAGCACTGAAGTAGTAACGTCTATCGGCAAAGGCATACAACAACAAAATTTGCGGTTTCACCTCACATCATAATTGATAAGTGATAACGTGATAGCTCTCTTTACTCGAATCCTCATTAGCTGAGTCACAAGTCACAAAAATATCTTAAACACGAGGAAGTATTGTGATAATTTTGTGTCATGGGATTCATTCCATGTAATGCTTCAAATGTTAACGGGCTTAGTAAGTAATGAAAAGACTTTTTTCTTTCTCCCCAACCTGTTCACCGTTCAGACATTGCTTTAGTAGGCAAGGTGAAAAACCGGAGCATCCACTCTATCAATGAGCCATGTGGTCGTGACACTAGAACGAATCAGAGCTCCTTCGGGAGAGCAAATCTAATTTCTTTAAAATGGCGATCAATCAAGGCGAGCAAACACGGCAGCCGTGGCGAGCGTTGATCGATTGACTTCTCGGCATCCACCCGCCGACGAAGTTCACCAATCAAATGTGGTATGCGACGAGGACTTTGCAGTAATCTCACTGCAGAAATAAGTGAGATGGAGAATTCTGCCACATTCCGAAACTCAGGACAATATTTCCTGACTCCACTTGTTTCTTTCTCTACAGTCGGTATGTGGCACAGAAAAACTTCTAATAATTTTCGCACGTATATATTCTTTCTTAGTTCGTTGACTTGAGGCGACATTCGGACCAGAAAATGTTTAGAGTGAAATTTCGTCGCAGTTAATCAATATAACGCTTCTCAACTCCCGATTCGACGAAAGAAGCATAGAATTTGATCCTGATATAGCTTTGAGGGTTTATGGAAAATTTTAAATATTTCTGGAGTGGTGTGTGTACACCTGTTTTAAATGTTTCACCAACTTGAATGATCTTAGTATGTTCACAACACCAGTAAATTAATACTTACGTCTTCAAGATTTAGTATTGGTTAGATTCTGGTGTTTGCATTAGAATTTAATATATTTCACATATGTTTTATGGCCCCCCTTCAGCAACTCCGATAAAAAATCTTCTAGGAATTTGGTAGTGATTGATGGATAACGGAAGGCAGATTTTTAAGTTTTGAATTAACAGCAAATTATTGTTTTTTCGGCAGCAAACATTAAATTTTCTTGCGTATAACAATTCTTCAGTTACTTGAAATTTCACAAGTTTCAAATATTGTTGCAACATATTTTTTTAGTAAAACATTTTTTTACTAAAATTAATATTGATTCTGCACAATAAGTACGACAAACGATTGTATATTAAAACTAAAACTTTTTTGACACTGTTGTCGGTAGATGATGTAATAACATACGTGAAATTGAATTATAATTTCCGAGTTCATGAGCCATTTCTGGTTACAAGCATATTTTACACGAAAAAAACTTTACTCCTACTAAACGAATGAGTAGAAGAACAGTTTTACCTTTAACCTTTTGTTTAATAGACAAATTCGTTTTTAGTGACTCTGGACTCATTACTACAACTATTAAAAACTATATTTCATTTTATTGCGGTCTCTGTATCCAGATTAACGTGGCCAGGCTCATAAAACGGCAGTTGCTGCACAAATAAAACATGCAAGTTACGCGACAGTAGCGGACAAGAAATCTTTGTAGGGTACGCGTTGGAAGTCAAGTTGCAGAAAAAACGTGGCGTTAAAACCGTAAACAGGATTTTTCCCTCGTCATTTTCCCCTTGTCTTTCTCCAGGATGGCTTGCAGCTAATTAACGTAAGCATAAAAATTAACGATAATTAGTCGAACATGAGTAGTATTTTAATTAAAATCCGCTTTCCTATTATTAAATGTGAAATTAGTCGACCGTTGGTATTTTATAAAAAACAAATCCTTTTTCTCCTTTTAGTAATAGTCTCATTGTATGAGTTAAAATTCAGTTTGCGAAGCATTTGGTGCCAGCCAAATATACCACGCATAATGTAATGCCGGCCATCAAGGAACTGACAGCTATTATTTACCTTCCACTACTTTTACAGTTGGTCTTAATGACGCATTCATTAGTTTCGTAAGACATAAATAACTCGTTGCCAACATTAGCATTCTAAAACTAATAAAAATATTAGTCTCAGATAACTTCAAATACACGACACAAATAATATGACTGTCAGCGCCGGATCAAGCAGACATTAAAGGTACTAGATAATTGACATTTAAATAGTTTATCTGCTCGAAAGAGACACAGTTTATAAGATGACAGTGGTATATAAAGATGAGAATGAAAAGGAACTTATCCCGTTGGAAGAGGTTATTCAATAGCAGGTTTGACTACCAGTCTATCTCAAACAACGGAGAAGACGCTAGTGTTATTAGAGAAGAAATGAACAATAATTGTTTTGGAGTCATACAGTGATTTCATGTCAAGAGTTTCAATAAATACTAATCGTTATACGCCAGGGGAGAGAAAATCATTTAGGTTTACAGTTTTAAAAAAAAAATTAAAATCTTATAGGAATGTTCATTCACAAAAAAATTGAAGCTATAATCTTGAATATTGCGATTTTGTCCGTAAAATGGACTTGTAACATGTAAAATTAAAAATAATTTCAAATGTAACGAAAACGTTGTTTGAAATTATTCGGTTATCTCAAACTCTCAGCTGCTTCATTGTTAGGTACTACGCACACCAGACATGGTTGACTTTCAGGTTGCATATCTCAGCATATGCAGGCGTCATCCCATAGTTGGCTTCGCGCAAAGGTAGCATACGTCACTTCAGAATAACAAAAAGATAAAAACATCATACCAGTCAGGTAAAAAAATATCTATAATTCATTAATATAAAAAATAAAGTTAATCCAGAAATTTAGACGATAATTTTATGAATCAAAGATCTGTGGAATGAACTAAAATTTAAACAATTTTATTGCTCATCACTGGGTTTGTTTCTGTGTGTTTCTTCCAATTATTTGTTTGCTGGTTTTGACGGAAAATCTGGGAAACACACTTTTTTCCTTATGACTTTCCACCTCATTTGACGTCAACTTCGATGTCATGAGAGGACAGAGGACAAGGAACAAGGAATTCTGGCATGGCTTTTTGAAGAAACCATCCCGGAATTCGTCTGGAGTGATTTTGGGAAACAGTGGTAAAACGAAATCTGCATGGCCAGACGGAAATTCGAACTTTACCGCTCACCCGGTAACACACTTGCTATTATGAAGCTTTTAATCAATTCTGGACGGGAGGAAATGGTTCTTATTGTAGCTTAAAACTGTGGTCAAGATCGTCATCCTGATAATTCTGGTATATTACAAATTAAGTATCCCCGAGAGCTAAAAAAATTATTGATGATCATTATTAATAAATTGGTGTAGTATCAGTAATGCATAAATCTGTGCAGTTTGAACAAACGGCGATAGCACTAAATTTAGTCTTGCAGTTTGCTTGGTTCAGTATTTGTTTTTAAGGTCTTTGGCCCTTAACAACTTTGACTACCAAGCAAAAAAGCATTACTCCGCACCAACAAATTACAAACACTTATAATACATTATTTAGCTATCACTAAAAACATTATATATATGCTGATGTTGCAGATCGCTCTAAACTTTGTAAAATGGTTAATTCCTGTTTCTCTCCAACATAAGTTACTAGATCTCCACCGAGCGTGGTGGGTGAGTGGTTAACGTTCTGGCCTCGCATTCGGGAGGACGCCAGTTCGAATCCCCGTCCGGGCATCCAGATTTGGGTTTCCCATGGTTTCCCCAAATCACTCCAGGCGAATGCCGGGATGCTTCCTTCAAAACGCCATTGCCTGATTCGTTCACGTTCATTGTCCCCAGTCCCATCCTGCCTCTAATGACCTCGACGTCGACGATGCGTAAAGCCATAAGTAAAAAAAGTTGATAACCCATTTAACAGGAGAGATAGGAAAAATTATTAACCGAGCTCAAAACGTATTGGGAACGAAAGCAAGAATCCAAAAAGATACACTCATAAGCGCTCCCTAGTCGGTTTGGACCAATAATTTCAAATTATTATTTTACTGCAACCATATTCAAGCACGCGTAATGCATCACCCATTCATCATTTAGAAAAATTAAAAACCCTCATTATTCAGTGTACTAAGTCATCAATAAATCATTTTTGTAGCAACTGCTTTCAAGCACTTTCCATACAATGCATATCCATGATTTAGAAAAGGAAAAATACATTATTTAGTATCAGAGCTTAGTTCAGCTTATTCTTATCATTGCAGTATCTATGTAACAACCCAATTTTATTTGAATAAAAATTGATAGAAGGGTACTAAACTCCTAGATGAATTTAATACATTACATTCATTTCACTCAGATTTTCGATTAAGTTTAAAAATTCAATAGTGTTCGGAGGAACAGATAAATTGTGACAGGCGGAAAATGAGAGGCCTAAACAGCGCTTATTACTAATCAGCGTTGTTAAACTGCTCACCCAAAATGACACAGTCGTAATTCACATTCCCGAGTAGCTGCATGGAGCACAGGAGTGGAGTTAATTCGAGCCACCTAGGGATGAAAGTCGACGCACGTCCACACTTTGCGCCGCTTATCTCTGAGCGTCCTCTGCGAGTAATTTCTCTTGTAATGAATCAGACCGGACGCCCGAGGCTCTGATTGAATATTCATCAGGAGCGTCCAGTGGAGGGCTATCGGTCCTCTAACGAGCCGGGACCTACTCGAAGCGCTCGCTTTGAGGTGCGTTCATTACGACGCAGATACTCCTATCAGCGGGAAGCCATTCCGGCCAATTACACGGCTCGAGCTGACCGCCAGGCTTCACAGAGTAAAGACTGGAAACGGAGGACACTTGCGACAGCGTCTCTTCTACACACACAAAATGTAAACGTGTTTTAGGGTTCCGTACGTTCTAATTGAAAGACGAAACCCTTTAGATATGCACTCATTTTTACGTCGGTCTTTCTTTCACATCCTCATAACTTCTGAACTATTAAGCTTAGAAATTTTTAATTGCGCACTACTTCGGTTCTTCTAAATTTAACAGTATAATAATCAAAAACTTTGAAAAATTATGGGGGAGGGGTATTAGAATAATTAGGGAGTTTAGTGTGATGTTGAAGGAAACGTTTTCTGGAGATAATCTTCATGCACAAGCAAATGGAAGCTGGCAACCCGTTGACCACTAAAAGATATATATTTTTCTTTTTATTCCATGATTTGTACAAGCTTCTGGTGGAATACCTTTAAAAAAATCTTATTTTCTCCTTTACTATCAGAAACTACTTACCATTCTAAGTGGCCCAGGAGAAATATAGCGATCTTTTGGGAGTTCGTGGTTTTTGCGAAATAGCTGAGTAATTTTACCGGGAGTGGTGGTGTAACGGTTAGCGTTCTGGCCTCGCATTTTGGAGGACGCAGGTTCCAGACTCCATCCGGGCATCCAGATTTGGGTTTTCCGTGGTTTTCCCAAATCACTCGACGTCAACGAGGCGTAAAGCCATAAGCAAAAAAAAAAAAAAAAAAGTAATTCTAACAAACTTGATACATCAACATATAATTTTATTTTGAAATAATTATCAGTGTCAATTGAAAACAGAATTCTATAAATTGGATATTACATATGTCGTGAAATTTAACTCATTTTTTGTTTTATTTACATACACATACTGAAAGAAAACTTCGAAAAACGTATATTAATGAACTCTACATACAAATCTCTTGTTTCAGTGAATTCATTGTAACCTTCAGCGTCCAAGAGTAAATTGCACTTGACGGATTATATATTTTTATTTATATAGCTTTGACTTCTAGCTCATACTGCTAAGTACGAGAATGGTCTGAAAAGTTATTTTTTTTAAACTGCTTTACGTCTTTCAACAGCGAGGTCTTTAGAGACGGGAAAGGATGGGGGCAAGGAATGGGAAGGAATTCGGCCATGGCCTTTTTAAGGAAGCATCCCGGCATTTGCCTGGAGTTATTTGGGAAACCATGGAAAACCCAAATCTGGATGCCCGGACGGGGATTCGAACCGCCGTCCTCCCGAATGCGAGTCCAGAACGCTATCCGTTACACCACCACGCTCGGTGAGAAAAGTTATTCACCACAGATGTATCTTCATGTAAATAAACGTGTGACATGGCGTGAGAAGGAGCACGGAATGGGAGAGGATCGGAGAAAAAACATGAAACTTTCTACGTAAATTATGGATGACCCCTACGTCCTAGTAGCCAAACGTATTTAAAAAAAAAAAGATAATGATTTAGTACTTGCAGACATTTAGTTACTAGTAAATGTACTAATGAATTCAGACTTATATTATTATACTTTATCTTCTGTAAGTGGTGTATCATTAGCAAGGAAGAAATATGATGAACTGATACGCGCCCGCGTATTAGCCGATTCTCCGACGCGAGACTAGTACGATAGACCAAGTGCTGTAACGTAGATCATCTTTGCGGCTGCAGACGAAGAGGTTCAGATCTTTACCCCCTCGTAAACGGAGGTGGAAAAATAAATTTATAGTTATTTAGAATTTAATATTAATACAAGAATATTTTTTATCAATAATTATACATTTTGCGTAAGCATCAACTACTTTCATTGGTCTAATGTTTCAAAAACAAAGAAACGCGCAATGATTTCACAAGTGAATTAAATTTAGATACCAATTTATGCACGGACCATCAAAACAATCTTTAACAAACAAACTTTTCAGAGTTCGCGGTTGATTTAATACGAGCGACAAGCACAAAGTCGGGCATCACACATCACTGCACCCGTCAATCGTCTTCCTTCCTCTCTTACTTTACACACAAGTTCAAATTTGCAATACCATGCAATTCATTGATACTTTTATCGCAGGACCTATACAAACAAAACATATGGTGGTAGTATAAATATCGCCATATAAATAAAATCTGCTTTAAAACTTGCGGAGGCGGGGCTCAGTTTCATCCCCAGCTAGATCATACCAGTAAAAATACCAAGATTCAAATACTGCACTGCCCTGGAAACCAAAACTAATAGGTATTAATAATATCATATAGGCCCATATTAGCGATTTTTCGGCCAGTTCAATAAAACGGATTTATGCTCTCTGTACGGCTACAGGGCACATTTGTCGTAATATTTTGTACGAAATGGAAACTGGAACTATGGAAGCTCTTGACTGAAATCAGATTCCGTAAACAGATTTTTTTTAACTGGTTTACGTCTCTCAACAGCGAGGTCTTTAGAGACGGGAAAGGACGGGGGGCAAGGACGGGGGGCAAGGATGGGGGGCAAGGATGGGGGGCAAGGATGGGGGCAAGGATGGGAAGGAATTCGGCCATGGCCTTTTGAAGGAAGCATCCCGGCATTTGCCTGGAGTGATTTGGGAAACCGTGGAAAACCCAAATCTGGATGCCCGGACGGGGATTCGAACCGCCGTCCTCCCGAATGCAAGGTCTGTAAACAGAGTGTTGGGCGGCAAAATTCAAAATCTTGTCTTCTCAATTCTTGTACGCAGTTGGCTTAAAGCAAAGAACCAAAATGCCGTGTAACAAAGATGTGGTTATGGGACGTCCATTAATTACGTGAGATGAAATGAGGGTGAGGGTCCGGCGAAATCTCACGAAACCTCACCAAGGATGAGGGGGGGGGGTCAACGGAAATCTCACGTGAGATTTTGAAATTCTTGAAGGATGATAGAGCTAAAAAAATGTCTCAAAAAACTACGAGCTCGATTGGCAAAGTCTCGCATTATTTTAGAGGGTGGGGCGGGGGGGGGGGGGTCCGATCAGATCTCACCAGAGGGTGCTGGAATTCCGCAAAAATATCTCACGTAATTAATGGACGTCCCCTTATATGGAGTGTGGTTTGAGCGTTGTAGATAAACAGAGGTCGCGGCTGTAAGCAGATCTGGGGTACACCCCGGGTCCCCTCCGCCCTTTGTTACGACCGACAAAGGACTGGCAGCGGCCAGCTTACAGAGATGAATGAAGGCGGCCGCGCGGGAGAGCCTTCACAGTCAATGGGAGAGACACGGCGAGAAGCGTCAGCTGACGGCACAGTGCTCACAACTCTCACGCAGGCTTACAAGCTAGACGAGTTCATCCCAGACATTCGGAATCAACAACACTGAAAAATAAAATAAAAACACTCAGGTAATGATCATGAAAAAGTCTGTAATGCTATCCTATGTCCAGAAACACCGTTAGTTTCCATTATTCTACTACTTTGATAGCGTCACAGTTTGCGACAGGCAGGTCGTCGAGAATACAGAGTTAAGTTTGTTGTACACCGGTAGGGGCTAACATTTACAGGCGGTGTCTCAATCGAAGATTGCCATAACAACCAGATAAACCTTGGGTAACTTTTTCCAAGCTGCAGCAGTAAATACTACGGTCATCGGTTCACTTAGACAAAACAATTTGAAAGCCATTTCCCAAGGGCAACCCTGGTAGCAACGTCAGTTAACATGGCAAAGATGTTACCGATGGAAACTGGTCATGGAAGAAATTGACACAGGAATTAGTCATAGGTCTAAGATGAATAGAATGCAACTAGTACTAGGGGTAGCAGTTGGAGAAATCAGTTTTCCGGATATCGATAGAAAAAGGGCAGATATTATTCTACGACATACGAGATTGTTTAACAGATGTCTCAGAAGAAGGTTGGGACGTCTGAAGCAGATAAATGAGGATGTAGCCTATAACAGGTCTTCAGAAACGAAGAGATGTAGCTGATGATCACTGTCGAGCCATGACAGTCCTTATTCGAATACACTTTTGTTAATTAAATCTTAAGAATGTTTTGATATTCCCCGTTGAACTCTGAATAAGCCCATTCAACCAGTAACACATTCTTAATGACCTTCAGAGTACAAGAAAATAAGTTTTATCCTGGTCACTCAGTCCAAATTGACTCTGGTTCTTCGGAAATCATCATTATTCTCTGGAGGCGTCGAGTGGCTTGGTGGTTAAGGCGTCTGACTGGAGATCAAAAAGTCGCCGGTTGGAATCTTGGGGGATTTTCATAGGCGCTTGACCCGACCTTCACTTCTGACACAGCTCGCTGTGTAATGTGAAGTACGCCAGAAAGTTTCCATGGTTCTGATTTCACATTAAACTGTATGTCCCTTCACATACTAGGATTACCTGGTCAGGATAGTTAAGGAGGAAAGGAACTAGCCAACCTACCTCCAATCCCATGCTAAGTATATCACGTTCGGGAGGCTCGACGCAAACATTCGGATTGAATATCAAGTTTAGCTTTTTTGTTTTGTTATTCTCTGTTACAGTATGACATTGTTTACAACAAAGATTATCAAAGTAATACAAGACACCATTGTAAAAATCTGCTTCTCAAGCGGAGGAACACATCTGGAGTTAAATTCGAAATTTTAGCAGCTAAATGGCACTGATGTTAAAGTTTACAGATCCTGCAAGGCAAATTTTAACAATGAATTAGACGTTATGTCAATCTAAATACAATCAGTTCATAGCACGATATAGGAGCTCTATATTTATAATAGTTTTCACGGAACTGTAGAATGGTTTTTACCTATATCATATCCGAAGACTATATTTTCAAAATTTCCAGAACATGTTCTCCAGACTGATCGACAGTACCATAAAGGCATAAACAATAAACTGAAATAATAAACTTTCCACTGTATAATCTTTTTTGTTTAAATAAACTTTGGATATCATTTGACTCTTTAATGCAGTGGGTCTCTATTGAATTCTGGATGTTTACGTCCCTTAACATTTCCCTTGTTCCCAGGAGGACTGTCTTGTTATGATGGTGAACATGAACAGAGGATCACGGAGAGTCATTAAATCGTCAGACTTTCGTTCTGGGAAAGATGATGCATCACTCGCTACAGAAGGCAACATTCAGTTGTGAAGATATTCGCAACCAAATATGTACTGTACTTACAAACCAATCTTATCAGGAGTTGTGAAACCAAAACAAACTATTTCAAAAAAAGTTACTAAAAAGTACCAGCCCATAGCCATGACCTTTTGAAGGAACCATCCTGGCATTTGCCTGGAGTGATGTGGAGAAACCATGGAAAAGCCAAATCTGAAAGGTCAGATGGAGATTCGAACCGGCATCCACTCGAACGAAAGGACAGAACGTTACCGCTAACTCACCACGCAAGGTAAAAAGATTTTATCAGTTCATAGAATTGCCCGTTTTCCTTCTCAAATTTTAATTCCTATTTTCTGTTGCCCATAACTTCGTTCACTTAGCTTTTTTATTTTATAAAAGGTATATGGTTAATTTGATATCCTAATTTCCTGCCAAGAATGTCTCAAACACAGTGAGGAATTTAATAGCTTCACTACTGTCAGAGACAACTTAAACGACTGACGATGATGAGTATCATTTTAAATTCCAAATAATATCAGTTTCGAATAATTAAAAGTCAGGATAATACGATGCAGTTGGTACGTATTCCAGCAAGAAATAAATTAAATATAAAAGAATACTAATTTGTGGAAACTTTTAATCTTAATTTCTCATCTTTTCGATGTCACATGGAAATTAAACATTCCATATTTTACTCGTAGGATCATGTGTTACAGTGTTCGAAACCCCGTATTTAGCGAAACAAATAGGAATACGAAACAGAAATTTGTCTTTATTTCTTAGTTTTCCGACGACAGATCAATATAAAATCTATCTCGTTTTTAGTTCTGGGAACCTGGGCCGCATGATGATTTACGCACTAAGAATCTTGTTTCTGTGTGATTCACTCTCAACGAAACAAAATTTATTTCTCGCAGTCGAGGTGTTTACATATATTTATATAACCAATCTAATGAGCCAAAATATCTGTCTAATTTTTCGATTGTAGTTGTCTACTGGTCGATTAAAATTTTATTTTTAGGCATTTAGCTATAATTTTCTGCATCCGTGTTATGTTTATTTACATTCGTTCGATGTGGATTGTTTCATTACATTCTCTGATCGCTGATTACGCAAAAAAATGTTTCATTTCTTGCGCGTGTACACAGTAATATACGCACCAGTCTTAGTGCCAACATTTAAAAATGTAGGTTGTAAAGGCCTAATAATGTTGCACGTGGGCTAAGCAAAACCAGGGTCTTAACTTTAAACAATGTTAATGACCGTAGCCTCTTGTACACACAATATCTAAATGATCCGGTCGCCGCACACTTGTTACATCCCAAACGTGGAAGGTAGTATTGAAATAAGCTTGCATATTTTTAGAGTCACAAAAGATTTATATTCTTCCAAAAGTTCTCCCTTACAATTTCGGTACCAGAATTTTGGATAGGACAATCAGACAATAGTTCCACAGAAGATAAGAAGGTAAAGCGCACTCACGAAAGAAGACAAACTCTCATCCGGCCCCCCACACCAAGATGATTTTTTTTTTTTTTTTTTTTTTGCTGTCATCAGACTTTCGACTGGTTTGAGGCAATCCTCCATCTCTTCCTATCTTCTGCTAACCTCTACAACCCACGTCCTTAATTATCTGCTTCATATATTCTATAACAACGGCATTATTCGAATGTGCTACGACTACAAACCACGTGGAGCTATTCGCTCCGCCAGGGACACGAGATAACCGTTATGAAAACTGCCAATAGAATGAGCGCCAGCCCTGATGTCTGCCTCCTATTTATTGTATCGGTTGACCTTGTGTCGTCAGCAAGAACTTTTGAAATATATCATCTTAAAATGTACTCAATAGCTTCCTATGTATCTCATTCTATCTGTTTCAACCTGGTTTAGGCCTCAAAAGAGCTTCTATTAAATTAATTTCAAATTCTTTTACGTCACCAGTCCTGGCACCTTTTTCAACAATCCCAAAAATGCATTTCTTAAAATTATTTTGCAGACGTCTTGAACTTTCTACAGAAACCAATATATATTTTTAACCCTCTTGATTTCGTCTATCTACTGAACTTAATTTCTTGTTTCTACGTTCTTTATTTTAAATTTCGATTTGTTCTCTTAATTAAAAGTCCTAATTATACTTGGCCTAATTACTTGGTTTTATGTTAAAAATATTCTAGAGAATGCTGATTACAACTGGCGATAAAGGATTTGCTGCAACTTTCTTTATTCATTAGTTATTTCAAATTTTAGGTTCAGGCCTCTCTGACCGCATGTTTTAAAGACATCAACAAATCGCAATATCTTCTAAACTAAATTTTTCTGAGTACAATATACTTTAAAACGCTCAGCCCGAGTTTTAACAGTGAAAATGAATGCAACAAAATCCCTTGGACTTGAAAAACTAGATTAGCTAAAATTTCTATATTCTACAAAAGCAGCCTTAAAATCGAAATACAAAGTATGTTACTGCTGGGAATAGCCGGTAGAAATGCTTTTCTGTACTTTTTTTTTTTTTTTTTTTTAACTGCTTAACGTCTCTTAACAGAGGGTTCTTTAGATAGACGGGAAAGGATGGGGGCAAGGAATGGGAAGGAATTCGGCAATGGCCTTTTGAAGGAAGAATACAGGAATTTGTCTGGAGTGATTTGAGAAACCATGGAATACACAAATCTGGATGCCCGGACGGGGATTCGAGCCGCCGTCCTCCCGAATGCGAGGCCAGAACGCTAACCGTTACACCACCATCCTCGGTTTTTCTGTACTGGATTAAAGCGATCCCTAAATGGTTTTGACAAGCTTTTAGATCAGTTATAAAGTTTTCAAATTCATTAACAGTTACATTAGAAATTTAAACTTGTGTTCAAAACCGCTGAAGTAAACAAGGGATTTGGTACTCATGTATAAATTTTGCTGTCAGTATTTGTTAGTTTCGAAACAAAACATCTTACAAAACAATGCTTGTAATTAGGCCCTTCTCACACGGCGCTACTGAAAAGAAACCAGTTACGAACTAGGATCACAAGTCAGTTTCTTTCCAGTCACAGCACTAGTATTTGTATGGAGGCTCTCACACGGGGCGATCGGTTGGAAATCAGTCCGCAACGCGTCCGCGATTAATTCGAAGCAATGCAGCATGCCAGTTGCCGCGCTGCTAGTTTTCAACTAGTTTCTCAACAAAAATGGCGGATCAGATAATAAATTTAAACCTTGTTGCTGAAATCGAGAAACATCCGTGTTTATGCAACTACAAGTTGAGTGAATATTCACGGTAAGTTGACACAGAAAAAGCATGGAGTGTTATCAGACAGAAAGCTAATTTATCAGCTATGTAAACATTTTTTTTTTAACAAAGAGTAGTGAATAACATTTTATATAAACACTTCAGATTTATTTTTCTTACATTAAATTTCAAAATATAAATCCATTGCCACGGAAGTGCACTTTGTGGAGTAATAAAGTAATTGGCTAAATAATTTTTGGTGTAATATGCCGATGAACGAAAACTAATTTTAAGTTGTGACAGCGGAATTATGTGTAGTGTGTAAGTTGCATTATTTACAAATTTAATTGGACTGTACAGGATTCCTTTCCCACTCCTGACAATTTTGCAAGCTGATTTTAGTATATTAATCACTTTTGTTAGTCATTACATCGTATGTGACTGTAAATCACTTGAAGTTTTGCCATCATGACAAATGTACATTCTATAGTTGAACGGGAAATCGTTGGTATTTTCATCACTTCGTAGCTTTCCAAGCAAAAGCTTTTGTTTATAAAATATTTTTTTTTTAAATCTGCTATTCCTTCTTTGAATAATATAACATCCTCATCTGAATCAGAAGAAATCTTCGCCTCGCTCAAATCTCACGAGTGACTGAAATTCCAGATATTTGAGTAGCATCGTGTGCGAACATTGGTTAGTAACTAGTTAGCAATTTCAGTCTGTGTTCAGTTCCGTTTCCTTTGAGTAGCGTCGTGTGAGAAGGGCTTAACACAGCGACGAGCTGGTGTTAGAGATACTGGGTTGCCCGTTCCGGTTGGCGCGAGATGCACGTGCGGGCGCATGGGTGGCTGCTCGTGACACGTGCGTGTGGCCGGGCGGGTCTTCCGGCCGTGGGAGGGCGTGGGCGTCGCATTGCAGAGGCCGGACGCGCACCTGTAGAACTCGACTGCCCACACCGTTACGTCGGACACAGCCAAGAGTGTCCTCGGTACGCTACCACTGCACCAAACACCAGATTGCAGACAACGATAACACCACGGAACAGACCATAGCTAACGACCAATGATTCGAAACAAAATACAAGTTAGACAACACAAAATCTTTAGCTCCCGGTCGTTTTCAACGACAACAGAAGTTTATATATGGTTCGTTGTCGGCGAAATCTCAAAAATGCATCCTACAAAAACATTTGATAGTAGTGGTAGTGTGAGACAAGTCACTGCTGTGGAACTACAAACTTGGGCGTATTAATTCATAATATAAAACTGTAAGACAACTTAACAAATTTACAAACAAACACAAAAATCAAGTGTCATTATTGTATACGTATATACATGTGGACATACGTTTGACTGGGGCACTGAAGATTTCTTAAATAAAGACGACGGAAGGAAAAAAATAATAAAATAGATGACTAACACCTTTCGGACGCGGTGAAAATAAAGGAGAGAATCAAGTAAAACTTCATATATCAAGATAAACAATGAATGTAACAGTGGCTGAGTGAATGATATCAAAAATAAAGTGCTCTTTCAGAAGTGGTATGCGCGCAAACAAACTGATTTTTATTGCCTAAAAATAGTTTCAGGATAGGAAATGTGAGTGACGTATAACCAGAGGCTACCGAAAGACCGAGGATGGTGGGTGAGTGGTCAGCACTCTGGCCTCGCATTCGGGAGGACGGAGGTTCGAATCCCCGTTTGGGCATCCAGATTTGGGTTTTCCATGGCTCCCCAGGATTTGCGTTTTCCATGGCTCCCCCGAATACCTCCAGGCGAATACCGGGATGCTTCCTTCTAAAGGCCATGGCCGAATTCCTTCACGTTCTTTTTCCTCCTCTAACGACCTCGACGTCGACGAGACGTAAAGCCATGAGTAAAAAAAAAAAGTTTTCAAAAGAAGCAACACTTAATGGTTTTCCAGCTACCCTTCCCCAAGTACACATCATGTTTTCTGCTAGTGACGATCATCAAAGATAGTTTATTCTAAAGAAGTGAAACCTTAGAACACTAAATTTTGTGCTAATGTTTGTACTTTTGTTACTTCGAGAGACTTTTGTTTGCAAGTAAGGAATCAACAACAATCCAGCAACAGATCAGTGTTTCTCAATCTTTTTCTACACGAGGATCATTAATATGTCAAAAATAATTCTATGAACCACTGATCTGTATGGGCCTAATTTTTTACCTATATGTATGATATTAACCAACACTACCAAATGATACCGATACGTACCGCGATACATTAAGACCTACACCTACAATAAGACACTCATAAAAAATGTAACTTAAATCTTGAAGAAACGCCACTCTCTGTAATGTCGATTGGAAGCGTATTTAGTGAGTAGATAGTTATAGTAAGAATGCAGCCATGCCCTAGAAATACGAAATTTTTCCTGGTTGTTGAAATATTCGTTTGCCTTATACAGTGTAAGTAAGAATAAATTTTTTGTGAACAATTTTTATTAATTGATTTTTGTTATAGTATCTTTAATTCAATTAGAATTAACTTTTTAATATTCTGCCTACGGAACACCTGTGGTCTGCGAAGCACAGGTTGAGAACTGTTGTTCTAGTATCTGCTACAGTCCGGAATCAAGATTGCCGGCACGCCCTACGCTCAGTATGGCAAAATTATTTTGAAACCTAACTCTGGTGAGTGCCATGAACTTTCATTCGGTCCTTACATCTGCATTATACATTGTACCTGGAAGCTACCTTAATTTTTATGAAGAAATATACAGGAAAACCGCAGGTTTCAAGAAACCATGCAAACCTTACATCTTGCATTATACTTGGAAGCTACCTTAATTTTACGAAGAAATATACAGGAAAACCGCAGGTTTCAAGAAACCATGCAAACCTTCACCTGAAAAATGTGTAAACGATACAAAAATCTACCTTTGTCAAGTGCGATTTAATGTACCGAACATAGATCGTGTACTGAATCGAATTCACAAACAACAACAACAACAAAAACTTTTTATCGTTTTTTAAATGTTTTAGGTACAGTTAGTTTTATGTTTTTCTAAATTGTGTTTCGAATGGTACACATAAATCAAACACAAAAAAGTTCAGGTGAAAAAAAATTCTCAAAAAGTTACACGGCATATTTTCTATTCAATTTTTGCCAAAAATAGTTATTTACAGACGCATCAAATTTGTCAAAACCACTCATTTAGTTTTGTTGCAGAAACAATAAACGCCATTAAGATCGCTATAGTGTTCCTGTAAACTTAAGTAGGTTACATGTATTACTGTAAATTTTGAAATAATTTCCTGATCAATGGTTTAAAAAATAGACGGAAAAATGTTGTTTTTTTTTGGTAGTTTTTTGGCAAAAGTTTCCACAAATCATGGTGGAAAATTTGAACATTTTGAGGGGCGGCTTTTATTTACACATGAAGTTTATCCAACGGAAATATTTTGTTCAGTATTTCCCTTCGCTACTGAACCCCATATAATTAATTTCACACCTTCCCCACGATTTTTCGAAATTATATTGTATTCAGTCTAAAGAAGAAACTTGTAATTGGGCACCAAGACAAAAGGCATGACTGACAGACTGATAAATGAGAGTGAATCTGTAAGAAATCCTTTTTTTATTCAGAAAGTGGATTTCAGGTGATAATATGCACCAGATGATAACATGCACCAGATGATAATATGCATGAACTGCTTCGTTCTTCAGCCATGAAGTGATGAGTTCAAAACGAAGAGCGAATAAGAAGAACGCTCAAACTGCCAGTCATTTCAGAAATCGATGTTTGTCGGGGCGCGGCTGTCCGGTTCCTTTTCCGACCGAGCATTGTAGTCTCCGGGCGCACGCGGTCTGGCAACACGGGCGGCGGCATTCCTGGTCGACGCCTATAGGCAGGTAGCGCCGGCCGCACGCGCCAGCTCACGCAATGTCGGCCTCACGTGCGACGGCCGTGCACTGTAGTGTGCTAGCTACTAGGCGTCGACACGAGACTCCTCATTAAACCTGGATGCCAGAGCGGTCTGGTGCCCAGTGGTTAAGATGTCTTACTGGATATCGAAAGATGTCCAGTTAGAATCCCTGTCTCAACGGGGATTTCCATAGGCCCTTAACACAACCTTCAACTCTGGCAAAGCTTGCTGTGTACAGGGCCGGCGTTAGGGGGGGGTAAGCGGGTCAAAAGTACCCGGGCCCCGCCGGCTGATGGGGGGCCCGATGACCGACTTAGGGGCCCTCAGGCCATGGAGCCAAGAATACGTCCATTGTCGCCTGGCCATTTTGTAGAGCAAAAAAAAAAAAAAAAAAAAAAGGTCGCCTCTTTTACCCCGGGCCCGGAATTCCTAGCGCCGGCCCTGGCTGTGTAATGTGAAGTGCGTCAAAATGCATCCGTGGTTAGGGCTCCACATTAAATTATATGTCCGCTATGACCAGTAGGATCACCAGGTTAGGTTGAGGCAGATTGCGCAGCAAATAAAACTCATGTCACCAGGTCATTACAGCCACACGAGTCTTTACCTTACCTGGATATCGAGCGTTGTGTAGCATTCAAACAGATTTTTCAGCACAATTTAGCATTCTCAACGGATAGATTTTTTTAAAAACCTTTTACCTGTGAGATACTTTTATCATGTTGAAACTAGTTTCGAGTCTCAAATGTATAGTCTTGAAGTAATAGCAGCAGGCAAGACCTTCTCATTTCCAGAGTCGTACATAACAAATTTTGTTTTTGGTGAATGATATCAAATGCTTGACTGTAAGATAAATTAACAGGGCTCTGTTTTCGACGATTGTAGTAATTTGTTATAGATGACAGCGAAATTCACGAAAACTACACTGAATGAAACATGCAAACATTAATCTACGAAAAAAGACGAGACACAGTAATTATTGAGACCAGGCATAGCCGAGACATTTGGAATAATGAGGTTAGAGATTTTATATACAGGCATATCTACACCGTAGTAAACTATTTTAAACAGGGCCGGCGTTAGGGGGTGAGTTAAGCGGGTCAAATGTACCCGGGCACGCCCGGCTGATGGGGGGCCCGATCACCGGCTGTAGGGGCCCTCACTCGAAAAGTTGTAGAGTTAAAAAACAAGGTCGTCCATTTGGTCTGAGGGAGGGCCATAACTGGTGAATTCGCCAAGGGCCCCCTAACTGATTATCTCAGGCCCCAAAATCCTAGCGCCGGCCTTCATTATAAAAAAAGTCATAAGATTAGTCTTTACGACTAATTTCAGAAAATTGTCATAAAATTTTCGTATTAAGGCTCACACTATCCAATGAGTGGCAACTATCGATTTCTACTTTCATATAAACGTAGGTAGTCATTACAATGTATTGTTTGCTAAACGCCTCATATCAGTCTGATATCGACGTAACATACAATTTCACATTTCTAATATCAGATTTTTTTTTTTTTTTTTTTTTTTTTTTTTTTTTTTTTTTTTTGCATATTACGATTATGACGTGAATAGAGTCAAGAAAAAATGAAATAAGTAAAACCTTTTATTTTACTTGTTTTATATACGTTGGAACCAAGCGCTAGCATAACATCTCCTGGTTGCCAAATCATTTGTGTAGTGCCTAATGGTGGCTTCCCACGGCCCGTGGTTTTGTAGGCCGCGCCATGCAGCCCAATTGTATGGATCGGCATGCGCCACAGGCTAGCCATCGCCACCTCGCAGCACGTTGCCTAGTGTCATTTCAGCTACCCGGGCGTTTGATGTTTACTGACTTGGCGACGGACAGAGGTCCATCCCTGCCAGCAGAAGCGGGTTCCTTCCCACGGCCCGCTGTTCATAGCTAGACCGGCGCGGCAGGCAAATACACAGGACGTGGGAAGCCATCTTTACAATACCAGGGATAACTCGTGGTAGCGGGTCGTAACAACAGTGTCTCCTCGGCAATGGGGACAACTGACCGGGCAGTTATTTATGCGGAGTTTCAGTAGACAGCAGATAGAGAGGATTTTTAACTATAAAAGGACCAAATGGTTTGTGCTAACCTTGTATTGCGAAAGAGCTCTTTGTAATAAATTGCAATGCAGCATTGAGGTCAGTCATTTTACTAGCTGTTCGAAGCTATCCTGCCCACGTTACGTCCAAGGAAGTTTCCTTGTTTCCCCAGGCCATTTCTGACACGTATAAAAGTGCCGTGGTTGCAGAACTGTATTTGAGAAAAGAAACCTTCAATAGCTTTTAAAGTACAAATTTATATTCCTCATTACGTGAGACGCTGAGGAGAAATTTTCACCAACATCTGACGCTATCCTAAATTCATCTATTGATTATTCTCTATAAAACTTGGAAGATGGCCAGATTAGCAACACGGCAGCCACCGTATCGAATGAATTTATAGAATTTGGGAATAAATGTTTTGACTGCGCAGACTGCAAAACTAGAAATCAAAAGTGCACATTAAAATGGCTAGGAACTGTTGCAGATTACCAAAAACAGGAACAGAACGACAACGCGAATATTTTGCAAGATAATGACACATGATGACTATGAGTTAGACTGAAGTGCGAATAAAACAACAAAAAGTGGGTTCAATACGAGGGGCGAAAATGTATCAGTGTTTCCGGGATGGTTTATTGATGTAAATATAGGTGACTGAATATATGACTGTATAAATACACCTGTTATTTGTACAAAACTCACAAAGTTTCAGGTTGCCCCAAGTAAAGAGTAGCATTGGAGGATAAAAATATAGTGAAAGGTGTTACACACCATTTTCCCACCAGTTGATTCATTAATTAAAGTGTTACGAAATAACACCAGTGCAACTGTTTTGTAATAAATTATAATCGTATGCGTTTCGCCACTGGTCGAGGTATCATCAGTTAGTCTTGGTAGCTCGTAATTTCTGCTTTATTCACAATGCTCATGTTGCAGTTAGATCCATATATCAAACCTACAAACAACTACCTGAATATTTCATCGCTGATGATGCCTCGATGAGAAGCGAAATGCATTCGTAATAATCATTGCACACATTTGCTTTGGGGTTCTTAAGAATTCATAAATAAAGAAATTCACAACTTTGCAGTATGAAGCTGGTAAAAGAAATGGTTTAAGATAATGGCGAATCGAGTTAACATAAACGAAATGCTAGTGATACTGACTGAACGCAATAATAAGCTATACAACTACGTAGAGCCCATGAGAATATAATTGCTAAAAATCAAAGCGCACGAATGAATATAAATAACAATAAAATATTGATATAAATGTTGTGTTGTGTAGTATTAAAGAAAAGAACTTTCATTACCAATTTGCTGGTAACATGTAATATCACAAAACTCGTCATCTTTCCTTAATTGCGAGAATATTAAAACATGTTAAATCCCAAAGTTCTGGTGGGCTAATTACATTTCAGCTTTAAATTTTATTTTCGAAAATCGTAATTTTCTGGACTGAGGTAACTAATGAAACAAGTTATAAGATCTGTTCAGTACGTAAACAAAATATTGTTCCACGCTAATTTTGGCAAATGTGATAAGAAAATGATCTAATATGCTAAGATTGACAACATTATGATGGACGCTATCCTGGTTTACCTTGGTAAGGAAAATATGGAATTGTCATTAACAGCGTGGGTGCAGGGAATCACTTGGTTTTTAATCTCAGATATAGGTGTTTCACCTTTCGAGTTATTACTTCCGACTAACGTCGGTATTGTCGCTCAGTAGTTGCACTGTTCCTATCATCCGGATTTAAAGTCTCAATGTTGACGCAGCGATAAGCCTTATAAAATTCACTCAAGACACCTGTCTACCGTTTTCTGTTAATGCGCGTTGAAGAGTTATTGACCAGTTAGAAACTTGGCAGTGCAAAAAATTTCAGATGTGTCACAAAGAGATTTTACTTCTAGTTTGGAAGTACAAGTAAAACACAATTAAGCAGTAAAACAAAGTTTTATTTCACGTAATATTGGATAACTAGCTTCCCGTAATTCGGTTTACTTAGGTTTTTATTTTATATAAATTTTTTTAATTTCACGAAGGTTATGAAATGAAGTCAGTTCTCATAGCGTGACGGCTAGATCTCCTTATTTTTGCAGTCAGCATATGTTCAAGAATGTTGCAAATGAAGTGAGAAATCCAATTAAACGGCTCATAATAATGATCTAAGAGACACAATAAGAAAAGCACACTCTAGCGTTATACATACACGTATAAAGATCGGCAGAAAGCGCAGGAATATCAACCTTTCTTTTAATAATAGCTTTTACCTACGTCTCCACTGGCGAGATCTGATAGCATTTTACTATATCTGTAGCTAAATATTAATAATATCGTGTGGTGTTAATGATCTAATGACAGAGTTTCTTAGTGGTTGTCCAATCCACCTCCTTTATAGCCATCAAACCAACGAAGTAAACCTATCAGGTTATGGGGACCAGCAATTTAACATTGAACCTAAATCACGGAGCGTGCCAATTTCAATTATGAATAATTTCATTTCAATTCCGAATATTTTTTTTTTCAGTTTATGTTCCGGTATTTTTTTTTTGGCTATTTAGGAACTAGAATACATTCAAACGAATACTAATTTGCGGACAGTTTAATCTTAATCAGATCAAAACGAAACATATCCTATTTTACTCTCTGGACCATGGTCTGCACATTATTGGAACTCGCATCAAGATTCGACCAGTAGTTTTTTCGTAAATTGCGTTCAACGAAAAATGGATGCTTATTTGTGGGCAGTTTTATCTTTCATTTCTCATATTTTCTACGTCACATTAAAACGAAACACCTTATTTTACTCCCAAGATCTTTGGTTGCAAATTGTTCAAAATCCCATCAAATTCCGACCAATAGTTTTTTTCTGTGAATAGCTTTAATCAAAATAATAATAATAATTTTTTTTTTTCAGAAGTGTCTTAAATGTACGGACTTTTACAGTTTACAGTTTCTTATACTTATGGATTCGACAAGGAATTATGCTGTCTGAAGAAAATGGTAAGAATGTTTAACTGCTTACACCTCAGGATGGTATTCGATTGGTAATTCGTTCAGCGGAAATGAGAATGAAAATGTAAAAGGCACATTATGGACGTTTTGTATGCCGTTCTATACGACAGAACTTCAGCAAGTTATTATGGAGCGGACAGTAAATGGTTTACGGCGGTGCTTATATCCGCCGAATAAATTCTTCCCGCAGTCTAGATGTCTGCGTTTTATATCCTTTAAAGCCGTCTGCGATCCTCTTCTGTTCTGCATTCACGAGGATCGTGTCTTCCTTTTGTGCGAAGCAGGGAAAAGTTTTTACAGCGAATTCCCTACAAAAGTTCTACTTACAGGTTCTCAAGTCATTTTCACGCTCGATTATCCAGAAGTTGGCAATGGTACGTGCAGTAAAATTCCTAAATGACGACGTAAAAAGTATCCAATGTTCTTTGCCGACGAAGAAATGGGATAAAGTTGCTCCGTATACCTTTCCATGTAACAAAGTTTCAGTATAACGAAACGCATATTTATATTGTTTAAAGACGTGAAATTGAAGAGTTAAAAGACATTCTTCATTTTCCCATCATTTACGTGCAAAAATTCGTATGGCTAATGTAAAATGGTACATAGACGTCACTATTTTGAATTATCGTAAATACAAAAAATCTTTCGGAAGACATACGTCCAGTGACCAGTGCTCGTTCCTCTAATAATGAATTTCTGAAACCCGTCATACTTTCAACTAAACCAAGGTCATATGATGAGAATACAAACTGAAAATTGAATTTGGCTTTATGGATTAACCAACCACCTAAATTTTAAAAATAAATATATATTTAAAATTTTACATTAATGAAATACTACTACAAGGAGATTTCAAGTTCAAATGTACTTGTTATTTGTACATTAACGTAAAATGGATAATATAACCAGCCTTCAGTACGCTCCAAACTTCGATCCTACAAGCGCAGTTACTGAATTGTGAATGAAGCTAGGATAAGTGTGAAAGTTTAGAAGGCTTTCCCAACTTTACTTTTGCCAGTTACCATTCGAAATTTGTGTCACAGATCTCTACTTCGGGTTGATCACCAGTGTCGAATCCTTTCAAATGGTCGTTCGCAATAAATGGCATCTATGATTTCTCTCAATCATCCATTTTTGACAAATTCTTCTCACCTTTCCCTTAGAGAGGTGATTTCTTCAGACCACCGTAAGATCCAGCAATTCATTGATCCTCCAGTCAAATAGATGTCAAGTAACCTCTCATCAAAGTCAACAATATCTCTGGTCATTACTTGCAAACTATTCGAGTCCCACAAGAGGTATATACCTTTGCGAGCAGTTAGACACCAGGTTTATGGAAACACTTTTATTGGTGTGATTGTGTCTGCATCTGGAAAAGTGTTTCTGCTTCTGTATCTAGCTTTGAGCGGCTGGTTAGCTCAATGGTTAAGTCGTTTGCTGCAAAATTCAATGTCCAGGGTTCAAACAACAGTGCACACAGTAACTTATATGGGTACTACTTTTGTCATTATATGGGGTGCTTCGCGACTTGGATACAATAAATTATAGGTATAGGGGTCTAGGGGTATACACAGTAAATCGAAACTTTGTCGTACGACGTGACTAGAAGTGGGGATAAAAACTATTAATGGTCGGGTATAAAAACTCGGAATTAAGTGGGTGTTAAATTTCACTAAGAAGACCTTCACAGATGAAAATGAGTTATAGAAACAGACTATGCTTCTAGATCAGGGTTTCCTACCTGTGGACCGCGGAAAAATTAAAAATTAAATTAATAATTACGAAAACATTAATGGAGAAGTGAGATCACACGAACTTTGATCATAATGTTTGAGAGGCCTTCAAATGGCAATTCTAGAATAGTTAATTTCCAATTATTACTATTATTAAGGGGTCAGAGGCTAATCTCTAAGGTGTCCGCCCTTGAAAAAGATTGCAAAAGGCTGTTCTAGAGTAAGGTTATAATTCAAGTTTGAACGCGCGTAGGATGCGAGCAGGCACCTGCAGCAAAGTACTGAAACAAAGGCTTAAGAGTCTGTGGAAAGTGGCTGCCCAACTGCTATCGCACAGTGGTGTTAATGAAGGACGGCCTGTCTCCGGAACAGAGGTGAGGTCCAAGGAGTTACAAAAACAGCATCTGCGGAAAGGCTTCATTCCTGGCAGCTGCCTGCGATGCTGCGTCCATTAACTACAAACCAACAACGGCGGAGGATAACGCGGCATGCGGGTAAATAACTGCAAAAACTAACTGCGGTCGCTTCTGCGGGAATCCGGACACGCAAGGATTCTCAGGGTTCAACAAGCCGGCTGCTACTCGGAAGGAAAGCTACCGGCGAAGCAATGACCTCTACCCTCCGGTAAATAAAGCCAGAGGCTTACCTTCCGCATGCACGGTGGCACTGGTACAATACAATAACAGTAGTATTATATGCTGCTTATAAAACAAAAAGCTTTCGTTTTCGAGGCAGTGTCTTAATGAAAAAGTGACACCTCTTCCGCTTCTGTGCTTTGGATTATTCTGTGTAGGTAATACAGCTTCTTGCGAGGAAAGTCCAGACTACCCCTTGTATTCACCTAGAATACAGAGGGAAAACGTTAATCGGTTGGTCGATCCCGCGGCGTTAAGATCAAGTGAATACATAGGCCCGGTCCTTTTTTTTTTTTTTTTTTGTACGCTTCGTATACGTCGAGGCCATTAAACGGGGAAGGAACGGGACGGCAAAGAACGACGAAATTCGGCCATGGCCTTTTGAAGGAACAATCCCGGCATTAACCTGCAGTTAAATGCGAAGTCGCTAATATCCCAGGCCCAATGAACTGCCCGGTATTCACTTTGGCAGCACTTTAGCACTCATCTCCAAACTGCTGTCTCAATTAAAAAAAAAAAAAATCGGATAAACGTATACAAAATGTTAACGCCATTGCCATGTTTCGATGTGGTAACTGACTTAAAAAAAATGAAAATAAATACATAATATGGATTTTATCCACTTCGGTCGTAAGGGAGCGTGCATAACCCCCCCCCCCCCCCCCACGTAGCCCTACGTGGCTTTTGCCTCTACCTCCCCCCCCCCTTCCCCACGTAGCACATAGCTTTTATCCCTTTTGATTCCAGAAGACATTTTGTACTGTGTTCTCTTGTCAGACGATTGTAAATTGCACAAGGAGATAATTAACTGAGGGAAATATTCACATGCTATTGTGAGTTCTGTTCCTCATTTTAACCGTGAAAAATGTTATGAAAGGAAAGCTACGTTGCCTGCCTCGGAACCCCCCCCCCTCCCCTCACGTAGCCCAGCGTAGCCTTCTATCCAACCCCCCCCCCCCCTGGACCGAGCCACGTAGTTTGTGCACGCTCCCTAAGTCCACGATACGGTTAGTCTGTGTTGCATTAAACACTGTTTCTACAATTTTGTAACAACTGCGAAGTATTCAGAAAGTTCTGGACACTACACTTAAGTAGAACCATCTATCTACGGGGTAAGGTTTGAATAGCAACCTGCCGATCGTGATACAGCACATTATCCCTTGGGTGTAAAGACAGATAATTTAATAAATCGGTGTAGTGCACTACGTTCGCCGAGAGTTCCCTATCCAAATTGTGTGTAGTATCATTTTTCAATACGAAGCATAATTAAATGACGTATTTAAGATTTTATGTCGAATGATATGTGTGGGTTTTTTTTCCGAAAGATGTACTGAAGAATGAAATTTGGTAAATATTTCCACTTTTTTCAAAATCTATAAACTGCAGAATGATCTTTACAGATGTCTAAGTAAGTTAAAGAATTCAGGCCTCGCATTCCGGAGGTTCTGGGTTTGAATCCCAATCCGGGCATCCAGATTTGGGTTTTCTATGGTTTCCCAAATCACTCCAGGCGAATTCCGGGATGCTTCCTTTAAAAGACCATGGCCGAATTTCTTCCCGTTCATTACCATTAGTCCCTTCCCGCCTCTAATGACCTAGACGTCGACGAGGCGTAAATCCGTACGGTTATCAAAATAAATAAATAAATAAATAAAGTGTTCAGAAGTGATGAAATACAATAACAGACGGACAAACACGTTCCATCAGTGATTCAGAGGTACCTGGCCCCAATAAATTAATGAAGATTAGTTGTCAGTTGATAAAATAAGCTCCAACCCACACTAAAAGTTTGAGGATTGTTTCGCTATTAAATCTGCCGGTATACCAACGAGTGAGAACGTTACCCTCGGTGGATGGTTGAGTAAGGTCGTCCTCGCAGAAACAGCCAGCCGTCACTAATTGTTACGACCAGAACGAGGACGTGGGAACGACGCGTGAAGTGGAACGCATTCCGCAAAGTCGGCATAGCTGATACGGCGCTCAAGGAGCCACACGGCTGCGTCAGCCACTTTGCTACACGCCAATAGCACAAACATTCTAGTTTTAAACGCTTGTGCTAGAGCACGACTTGCAACGATTCTATAGTAGGCCTATTTATTAAAATACTAGCTATTTATAAATGTGGTCTTAGAATGTTATTGCTAAAACTGGATACAGAAAGCTGTAAGTTAAGTAAGAAGTGTCTGAAAAATATGGAGTCGGAATAATTCTACTAAGGGGAGTGGGGGAGGGGGTGTACTGCTGGAGACCATCTACTACAGTTCCTCAAAAAGATTTTTGTTTGTGGATTAAAATTATGTAACTTTCTGGGAACATATTATGTCAATGCTTTTTTGTACAAAACGGTTGTGGTTTTGCTGTCTTTTCCAAAGATATACGGCCTTTGGGGGTAGGGAAAGCGCTTGTTAGCCGCACATAACTACACATGCGAAAAACACGTCTTTTCTGCTACTTTCAATGGTTGTCTCCAGGAGTTATTGATCGTCATCGCAAAGGCTACACAAGCTGACTGCGAGAGAAATAAAGCCTGAGTGAACGATTTTTTTTTGTTTATGGCTTTACGGCTCGTCGACAGCGAGTTCATTAGAGGCGGGAAAGGAATGGGGGAAGCAACGAGAAGGACTTAGACCATGGTCTTTTAAATGAACCATCCCAGCATTCGCCAGGAGTGATTTTGGGAAATCATTGAAAACCCAAATCTGAATGCTCGGAAGGAGATTCGAATACAGGTCATCGGGAATACGAGGCCACAGCGATACTACTCACTCACCATGCTCGGTGGTGGTCGATATAATATTTCCGAGACTTGCGCACGTTGTCCGTCTTTCACCGATCGGTTATTTTTCAAAATTTCATGGAAAAATATGTTATTTATGCCAAGAAAAGATCGGTTTAGTTGTTTAGTAACGGAAAGTAACAGACAGAGTTACTTTCGCATTTACAATATTAATTGCAGATTTATTTGCTTCGTCGATATAAAATACGGAAGGGATTGTGTCGTTCGGATTCCACGTTAAACTATAGTCCGGCCACGACATTGCGATATACAGAAACACTGGCACATGAGAGCTGAACTACCCTTCATGGTCTCCGGCCAGAAATGCCATACGCATTTACTTCTTTTAGTGATACAATGAGAACAGTTTATAAAATAGGTACCGAGGGTGGTGGTGTAACGGATAGCGTTCTGGCCTCGCATTCGGGAGGACGGCGGTTCGAATCCCCGTCCGGGCATCCAGATTTGGGTTTTCCATGGTTTCCCAAATCACTCCAGGCAAATGCCGGGATGCTTCCTTCTAAAGGCCATGGCCGAATTCCTTCCCATTCCTTGCCCCCATCCTTTCCAGTCTCTAAAGACCTCGCTGTTGAGAGACGTAAAGCAGATAAAAAAAATAAAAAATATAAAAAATAGGTAGCAAAATTTCTCTGGCCAACAGGAAATGTACGCAACATAAAAAAGGTGAAATAATTAAGCGGATTGGTTTGGTTTTTGAAGCTCAGTACATTTTGGTGTAGTTCCATCCAGAATGTGTGTTCTGTAAGCCAGGTTACGTAAGAATATGGCTAGTCACAAAAGATCGATAGCGTTTTCAGAACCAACGTATTTTTTTCAAGCATGGCGGCCTTCTCGTTTTCTACTGTTCGACTGTGCACACACTTTAAGTTAGTAAACCTATAGGTGGTTACAGTAAAGGCATTTGACGTGGAATGAAAATCAATGCAGCAAAGACTAAGAGTATGGTGATTGGAAAAGGAAGGAATATAATAAATATTAAGTTAGGAAAAGCTGATATCAGGCAAGTAAGATCGTTCAAATATCTTGGGAGTATGATCACCGAAGATTTGAGGTGCCATCAGGAGATAAAATCTCGCATTGCCGTAGTGAAGGAAGCGTTTAATAGGAAAAGGAGGATACTAACTGGAAAAATTGACAAAACACTTAGAAAAAGACTCTGTAAATGTTTTGTATGGAGTGTGGCTCTTTATGCGTCGGAGACATGGACACTGAGACAAGAGGATGAAAAGTGGTTAGAAGCATTTGAGGTGTGGATGTGGAGGAGGATGGAGAAGATAAGCTGGGTGGATAAAATAAGTAATGTTGAAGTGCTGGACAGGGTCAGTGAAAGCAGAAAAATTCTCCAAGTAATAAAGGAGAGAAAGAAAAACTGGATGGGACACTTGTTGAGAGGGGAGTGCCTGATAAAAGACGCATTGGAAGGTTTAGTCTGTGGGAGGAGAATAAGAGGAAGAAAGAGATACCAAATTATAGACAACATCAAGGAAGACGGCAACTACATGGTTCTTAAGAGAAAGAAAGAAGATCATGGAGAGCAGCCAAGTTAAAACCTGCCCGAGGGCAGAAAACTAATGATGATGATGACAATTCACACAATAATAAAAAGAAATGAACAAAATGTGATGAAATACAACGAAAATGATAATGATAATTAAATGAATATAAAAACGACTTTAGATGTAGTAGGGTATGTAAAAGAATTTTGTTATTTATGTAGTAAAATTAAAACCTATGACAGAAACAAGAATAATAACAAGACCAGCAGGAAAAAGAGTGTTGTTCAAGCTCATAAAATTTCCGATATCAAAAATTGAGCTGCGATACCGAAACACCTTCTTGAGATTGTTTGTTTATGGAAGTAAACCATAAAGTTTTGGATTACAGCAAAAGGATGAAAATTTAGTATGATATGTACAGTCATAGAAGACTGTTAAATGGTGAAGAACGACAAAGAGTAGAAGCCTAAAGAAGAAGGAGTGACAAGGGAGATGTGTAATCTGTTGATAAGATGTGGTGGAAAATTGGTGAAGCAATATGAGAAAATGTTCAAGATAGAAGAGTGAAGGAACATTACGCTCTGGAGAGACATATGTTCCAAACAGATCCAGCAAGCAGGTGGAAACTGTGCAACAACTGAACAAAATTGCGCTGAAAATGTTGGGAGAGAGAAAGTACATATTTTTCTGAAATACCTCTTAGAAAGGAGAGAGAGATGATTGGATTGTTGGGTCACATTTTAAGACATCAATTTTTTTTATCTGGTTAACGTCTCTCTAACAGCGATGTCTTTAGAGACGGGAAAGGATGGGGGGCAAGGAATGGGAAGGAATTCGGCCGTGGCCTTTTGAAGGAAGCATCCCGGCATTTGCCTGGAGTGATCTGGGAAACCATGGAAAACCCAAATCTGGATGTCCGGACGGGGATTCGAACCACCGTCCTACCGAATGCGAGGCCAGAACGCTAGCCGTTACACCACCACGCTCGGTTTAAGACATCAAGAATTGATCCACTTGTTAGCTGAAAGAAAAATTGGAAGGAAAAATTGTTGTTGATGTACAATGTAGAGGACATAAGTTGGAATGGATGAACAGGTTAACGCAGTATTGAAAGAGGTGGGAGGATTATATCAAACTATTTGGGAGAATGATGCCATAAAAAATAGAAAAATCGCGAAATCTAGCTTGAAGGCACAGTTTTGTTCCAATGCTACTACATATTCGTATAATCGATAAGCAGCAATGTAATATTTTCTAAAAAATCACTATTTTCATAGGACCAAATTGCGTGCATCTGATGACTTCACACGAAGAAGACTGTATACACTGGCTCCTAAACTTCGTGTTTGGCGGCAGCATAGCGAAGACTGTGCAGAGCCTACGTGTGGGGATTGTCTCTGCACAGGCTTGTGTGGCTTGTGTAGGCACCAGCGTGGTGGGCGGACTTGCAGTCTGTAGCCAGGCAGCTGCCATGTGCCGGGTACTAACATCATCTCAGACTCTCCCCCTATAACTTCAGCCGGCCCCCTCCAGCTACCACAGTCCACAATCCACAATATTAGACCTAGAGGAGACAGGAGGGAAGTGACTCTGTTCGTTATTGTCCTTATCGAATGTATAATACAGCATTTAAAATTCACTTCTTCAAAATATACAGGGTGTTACAAAAAGGTACTGCCAAACTTTCAGGAAACATTCCTCACACACAAACAAAGAAAATATGTTATGTGGACATATGTCCGGAAACGCTTACTTTCCATGTTAGAGCTCATTTTAGTTTCGTTAGTATGTACTGTACTTCCATGGCCCCCACGCTCTCCTAACCTCAACCCTCTTGACTTCCATTTTTGGGGGCATTTGAAAGCCCTTGTCTACGCAACCCCGGACCAAATGTAGAGACTCTTCGTGCTCATATTGTGGACGGCTGTGATACAATACGCCATTCTCCAGGGTTGCATCAGCGCATCAGGGATTCCATGCGACGGAGGGTGGATGCATGTATCCTCGCTAACGGAGGACATTTTGAACAATTCCTGTAACAAAGTGTTCGAAGTCACGCTGGTACGTTCTGTTGCTGTGTGTTTCCATTCCATATTTAATGTGATTTGAAGGGAAGTAATAAAATGAGCTCTAACATGGAAAGTAAGCGTTTCCGGACACATGTCCACATAACATATTTTCTTTGTTTGTGTGTGAGGAATGTTTCCTGAAAGTTTTGCCGTACCTTTTTGTAACACCCTGTATAACTGTATGAAGCCCTTTCAAATATAAATCAAAATTTTGATTTAGGGCTTAATAAAATGTTGCGATCGGTGAAAATTTCCGATGCTCTCGAACAACTACTAATATATCCATCTTTACTCGTTCTGTATATATATTCCTTAGGACTGTAGCGTTCATTTATGTGGAGGTCATTAGAGCCACCAGAAAATTGGAAGCAAGGAACGTGAAAGAATTCTGCCATGGCCATTTAATGGAATCATACCAGCATTCACCTAGAGTAATTTCTGAAAAACCGAAACCAAGACGGCCGTGCCAGGAATCGAACCAATGTTCTTCCGAATGCCAGGCCCACCGAGGTTGGTTAGTCATTCAGCAAGCAGCGTGTAGCATTAGTTACTGTAAAAGTAACAGTAAAAAGAAGTACATTATGGAATTGAACAATGAATTTTATTCGGTATTTTTTTAAAAAAATTAAAACTATAACTGAGATATTTTTGAAAAAGTTAAATGATAGTTTGGTGAGGAAATGTGAAACAAAAGACCCTAGAAATACAGGAAAGTTTCCAAACAGAATAAACCTCACTAAAACAAATTGAATCTTTTATTTTTTTTAAAGGTGAAAGTTGGTACCAAAGTTTATGCTGAAAAATAAATGTGTAATTATCTGTTCTAATTTAGATTGTGAATAAATAATAAATTATAATTTAAAGACGAACGGCTCTTCTATAATCGTAGACTATTTACGGATGTAGCTGGGGAACATTAAGTGGCTATAAAAACGAATAAAGTTAAAAAATGTCCATGCTAAAATCATGAAATTTACGTACAACGACTATTTTGTTTCAAAAAATCTACCACAATGTGGAAATGATTAGAAAAGTTATAAATTTCTGTTGAATGGATGACGTAGCAGAGTACCAAAACTTAGTTTATAAATCTCTTCTTTTATTATTATTTAAAACAAATAAGCAGGTGGAAAAATAACATCAGAACAGCAGCCATATTTATACCTGGTATGAACACGTGGTCAGATGGATTGCAAATAGAATAATGGATACGTATGCTAAAGGAACAAGGGCTTATACTTAAGCAAAGACTACTGACTGTCACTAGAAAACAAGAAAATGGGCGGAAGTCGGTTTTTTTTTTTTAATGGTATTTGGCTACTGGGCCATACAGCCAGCTCAATGTGATTTGTTGCTATCAAGTATTGACACAAGGACACTACAACACGGACAAGACATTCACAGAAACAACACTAAACACCCATGCCCTCGGCCGGACTCGAACCGGCGACCTTCGGTACGCGGAGCTAGCGCTCTAGCCCCTACGCTACCGAGGCCGGCGTAAGTCGGAATTGAAATAATGCATAAGGTAGTGAAAGATTGTAATAGTGTCAAATGGGTAACGCTGTCAATATTCTGCCGATTAAAGAGAATTGAAAAATAAAGCATAAAACGTAAAACGTAAATAACCGATTATAAATAAGCGACTGTAGTAATTTCAAAAGGACCAACTACGCCACTGGATTGAAATATCTTGGGAGACTGAGGTCATAGTATAATCATTACAAAGAGCTGCTTTACAAACATCGTTTACCTCTACTAAGTTCTCACGCTCATCACCCCATTGTGTGGGAGTTTTCCACAACTATTCATAAATTCTGATTGGAAAGATCTACTGCGCTATTGAGAACTGCCTGCTCCGTTGATCTTAGAATCGCTAAAAGCTAAAAGGCAAAAGATAAAAAATACGAGGCACATCTGCTTACAAAGATTTGCGTTTTGAGCTCTTACCACCACCGACTTTGCATGTAAGAGTATCTTAAAATCAATACGTAATGAGTGTAGCAGCAAATGCTTTTAATTGAAAGACGTCCCAGAGCCGAATGCCACTAACAGTAAATCAGAAAGCAGCTAGATTGTTTTCAGATAGCAACGCCCAATCTAACTGATCTATTGAAATATCGATGCTAATTGTAAGACTTCGTTGATCCTTTGAAATGTTTACTACTAGTTTCTCATTGAACTAATCCATACAGCTGTGACCTTACCCGCCTAATAATTAAAATTCTGAGAATAAAAAAATGTAAGTACAAAATTAATTCAGTTACTATGATCCCAAATTATTTACCAGTGGTTATGCAGCCGCAGATGACAAACTATCGAATAAATATTTTTTTAAAAAAATTCACTACGTGACTTAGAATGGAGTGATGAATGCTGTGTGGGTCCTAGCCTGACCTCCCGCTGTCCTCCGAGGTCAGAGGTCATGGGGGGCTGATTGTCCCATCCTGTAGCCTCAAGCATTCCTGTCTCCTCTCCATTAGAATGTAGAATGATCCCCTGCTGCTGTTACAGACCATCTCGTATAAGGCCAAACACATTAAGGATATATGATAGGAATAAAAACAAAATGTCTATGCAGTAGAATCTCAGAATAATACACAGGAATCTTAGCTCTGCAGAAATGTTAAAGCAAACGACAACTTTGAAGTAGGTAATGAAAAATTTTAAAGAACAAGGGAGTGTACGTAACTAAAAACGCCATTATCAGATACCTACGAAGCGAAAAGAAACAGGTAAACGAATACAAACAGGCAGGGCCGGCTTTAGGGGGGAGGGGTGGGGGTACGCGGGTCAAATGTACCAGGGCCCGCAGGCTGATTGGGGGGGGGCCTCGATCACCGACTGCAGGGGCCCCCAGGCCTCCAAGCCAAGAATCCGCCCATTGTCGCCCGGCCAGTTTGTAGAGCTAAAAGAAAAAAAGGTCGCCGGCTCCGCAAACAGGTATCACAGATACTGCGGCGTATCGCGATCTGTAAGATTGCAAATTTGCACATTTCGAACGCTGATCATGAAGCAGGGACAACAGCAAACAATAGCAGCGTTTTGAAAAGCAAAAACTAATTTTGTTTGAGAAAAAGGATCTCAAAACCATCTTTGGGCAAACAATTTAACAAGTGCTGGGGATAATGAGTGGTGGAGAATCGTTAAAACATAAGCAGAGAACCGTACGTAATAATTATTACAATATCTTCCTATCTTTAAAGACTAGGTTGAGTGAAAAAAAACTATTAAAATACGGAAGAAAACGAAAAGGCAAGACACCAGAAAGACCCCTAGTTAAAGGAGGATAAAAAAAAACTCACGCAGAAATGATGCAGAAGAACTGGAAGTAATGGAAGCTACTTTAACAAAGGAAGCAAAACCGCTGAAAGTCATATAAAGTCACAGTCGGTGATAAAATATCTTATGAACTCCATGCAACGGCTCGGTAATTATTAACGCGGTGATATGGTTAATCACTGAACCTGCAGTATAGTGGATTTTGGTTTCAGATATTGATATGGACATTTAAAATTTCGCTTATTCATATTTTTCCCGAATGAATGAAAATTTAATGCCTGTATAATCCCCTAGTGTTTCACAATAGTTTCTTGGTCCCAGAGTCTGTAAATGTTTCGTAAAGTAAATGAATGAATGATGCACAAAATCTAAAACTAAACAAACTTGAATAATTGTAAATCCTCTATCTGAGAGCGAATAGTAGTTGTTGTTGATGGTATTAGGGCTTTAAGGCGCGTCGGAAACGACGTCATTAGCGTCCTATAGGCGTGAACAGATCGCTGCAACTAAAAGCAGGAGGAGAACCAACCAAGGTACGTCGGTGCGCGGGCAGGTGTTTGTAAGGACCTGAGTCGTTACGTCGGCCACCGCAACAGGATTAAAGCCGACAAAGTGCGGCGGTGAACACCACAAAGAGGGGACTGACAGACGCCCACGAGACGACAATGGCGGCGCTTACAGCGGGGATAAACATCCCACCCCGTCCGTCAAGCCCTTTATGTCCCTCATCTCTTACGCCGAACCCTCTCGCCTCGGGGCTACTCATTTTATAGCTCCTCATAAATGTTGAATGGTAATAGTCAGCACCGCCATATTGGCAACGAAATTGGAAGCCGTCGTAGGTTACGTCCAGTGAAGCAGTGGAGGGGAGCTTGAAGGCTATCAAGGACTCTCTTTCAGTTCTTCTCCAAGCCTTCTCTTCTTAAAAATTCAATATATTATGAAGCTGCCCCAGCGTCCAGGCCCATAACGTATACATACCATGAAATGAAAGGTGTGAGTCGGGATGTTCCTTCAGCTCTTAGGATTTTTTTTTTATATGAATTAGTATATTACAGCATATCGAGGTCACTAAAGCCAGGAGGAGATTAGGAACAACAGATATGGCGTTTTGGAGTGACAATTCCAGCATTCTGGTGGAGTGATCTTGAGAAACTATGGAAAACCAAAATCAGGATTGCCGCACCGGGAATCTTGAATGACAGGACCAATCATTAATTGGTCATCCACCAAGCTCATTAGTGTGAACTGAGGGTCGGATTAACACTGAGTAGCCAGCAGCCTATGGCGCCCCACCATTCGATCAAAATGATTTTGATTTGTTCAGAACAGAAAATTCTCATCAAACTTTCTTAAAATGTTTCCAAACGATGAGAAAATGATATAACTCAAAAAAGGAAAAACCTAGATAAAAGGTTCGATGGAGAAAATGCTAAATTAATATAATATACCTGCTAAAACACTTCAGGCTCATATTTTCATATGTATCTTAAAAGTACCGTACATTTGCTATCATCCGCAAAGCTTCTAAATATGTTCAATGGAGCCCACACATACACCCAGAGGTTGATGTGTACAGTACACAATTCAGTGTTATTCCAATATTTTAACACAAAGAAGCAACACAAGTCGCTTTGATTTACCCACTTATTCCGGTAACCAAGAAAATATTAACTAGGTGCTATCGGTTCATGTTTTCATTAGTTATTTACAGGAATAAGAAGCATGGCGTTTATCAGTTTATCACAAGAGTCGTAAAGCTACTTTTCAGTACTTTATGGTTAATATGTGTTATTCTTTACAAGTCAAACATGGTATAAACTTAATAGACAAGTGACTTTTCCAATAGGGACACTACTGGTTAACATCTTAAATGAAATGTCTGAATATTTTCCCTTTTGTTAAAGAGACTTTCGGAAATAGTCTCTTTGCAGAAAACTATAACATTCATTGTACTTCCTACCACATGAAATGAAATGTTATCTACGAAAAAATAACCGCTTTAAATCCATACTAAAAGAGTTGTTCCGAACCAATTTTCCTCTAATGGAAGTTGGTAACTAAAGATGGCCGAGTGTATGGAAGCGGAAGTTAAAAAAGTTATTCACACTCACTGAAATGGTGTGTGATTTTTGTTGTTGTTGAAACTATTTACAAATGCACCAATTAGAGTATCTGAAAATTATACTCATATGTATAAACTGGGATGTTAGGTATTTAGAGATGGTACTGGATTGTAAATATACTAATGGGTATTATAAGTTGCTAACCGTTAATCAGTGATTGGTAAAATTATTGGTTTGTTAGTAATTATATGTACTTTTCTCACGTGGGACCGAAGTGAACATATTGAATCTAATTCTGGTAAAATATAAAGAGAGGCATCGGCATTAACAGCCATTACGTACTTCTCCATTTTGTTTGTACGGTTATCATTTCAACATTGAATTCAAAACTTCAGTAGAAGAGACAAATAGAGAAAGAAAGACCTCTTCCAAATTACCTTCACGTTCATTATTCATATCGATGAATTAAATCAGTTTAATAATAACAACACGAATCTTTAAACTTTTAGAGCGATGGATAGTAATCAGCAGTATCCACTCAGCGCATGCTTTGGGTAATGTATTCTGGAGCCTGATGGTGTGAAACCGGGCTAGCGACAGTTCTGAGGAGGGGAGGTGTTAACAAGTGACAGGTATGCCCGTGGGGAAGGGTGCCCTGTATATTTACTTTGGATCGGTTACACCGTAGGTTTAAATGTTTGCGTTGCGTCGACACCCAACAAAAAGTACTGTAACTCTTTACCCGCGACCCAACAAAATTCTACGAACTCCACTGAATTCTACTCAATGCAAAAAATTGCTGTTGAAACCGTAAACAGGATTTAAAGTTCAGTATTTTATAATAACCAGAATTAAAGTAACATCGCATGTATTTCATACAGTATTGGCGTTCTATTCTTATCCTTCAATTTACCAAATTTCTTAGCCGAGAAAAAAATCGCTGCACATTTTTTCTTAATTTCATTTGATGTGTCGGTGTAGGAGGTATCTTCAAAGTAAACAAAGTGAGTGAGCTGAAACGTAAAACACTTTCGTATATCTGGTAGATATTCTCTGAACAGATAATGTGCTATTAATTATGTTACTTCAGTAGACAAGAACTGGTTTCTTGGAGGGTAAGATATGCGGAGATAGAATCAAATCCCCTTCACAGTAAATTAAATTCCAAGGTTGTTTGTAGGCAGTTTTTTCTAGAATGTTCCCACCCAACTGACAAACTCGTTCCTTAAAGTTTCAGTCATCCAAAGGTATCTCAAATAGAGTTATCTTTTAATTATCTGATGTGTGTGTGTTTTCAACAGGACTAACCACGATCAGTCTTTTCTTATGTTCGCCATGTCTTACGTATGTTCTAACATCATTGTCCTAGCAGTTTTTTTTTTTTTTCATCTTAAACTCACTTGCCTTGCTGTCTCAGTACTGCACGGTTAAAGTTTCCCTCGCGCTATTGCTTCCATATCCTGATCAAGGTTCAATGCTACTCAAGAAACCACGATCTAAGGCAATAAATAACCTTTACGTCATTCCATAGTATGTAGTTATGAATATTCCCCTTCCACGCAGTACTTTACATCTAATCGACAGCATCGTGAATAGCAGTTATGACCTTTCGCAAGGAAATCAGTCGGTGAACCATGAATCGTGGAATTTAGGAAAATCATGGAAAACCGAAATATGGATGACGTCCCAAATGTCTGTAACAGTCGAACGTCACCGTTCATCCGAAAACAGAAGTTGAAAGTCAGTTTGTGTTCAGGATTCGATTTAGTTTTTGTTATTTATGCTCAAATTATTTTACGTACCACTAACATATATGGACGTAATTTTTTTATATATGTGTAAATTGCAATGTTGCTGTAGGTCATTTTTCCGCAGTTGCTCAGAAATTAAATTTTAATAAATAACACCAATGCAAATGTTCTTGTATGGTTTAATGCTGTAGGCGTTTCGCATCCCATCTACATCTACTTCTACATATATACTCTGCAATTCACAAAATTGTGGGTGGCAGAGGGTGCTCAGCACCAAAGCTAATCTCTTTGCTGTGCATTCCAATCCCTAATGGTACGAGGGAAAAAATAATTCATATAAGAATCAGTCCGGCACCTTATTTCTCTAATTTTATCTTTCCTGTCCTTCCGACTCAAATAGGTTGGTGGAAGAAGTATTTCACTACACTCAAAAGTGAGACATCAGCGACGAATCTATGTTGAAATTTACAGTAGTTTACAAACTTATTGTATAATTCTAAAGTGAAACATTTACTGATTCTTTAAAACTTACATTGGTGTTTTCAGGGTTCGTAGCCGGCAGAATGACCACCCAAAACTAATAAATCGCATTATACAGTACGAGTACTGTTTCTGTTTTATGGGAACAAGTTTTACTGACTTACGTTTTGTAGATATGATAGCTTGAGTTTAATTAGAATTAAATATTTGGTATTTTGTCTGCGGACCACAGATTGAAAAACATTATTGTAGGCCACGAGGTGTATCAACGATTTGCAGTGTAAAGGAAGTAGGAAACGAGAAAAGACAGTAAAACATTGTATTAAAGTGTAAAAAAATCTAGTTCAAGCATCAGAGTGATATTTAAGCGGAATATTTTTTAAATAAAAAACAAAAATTGCTAATACGTTATTTTCAATATAATACATGGCCCTTAACATTATATAAAAAACAAGCAGCTACCATAATTATCGCATCACCCAATTAGTAACTGATACGATAAAGAAGCTGGGTTGAGAATAATTGGAAGACAAGAGGAGGGTGAAGAGAGTGCTGGGAATGTGTAAGGTATTTGTTTGTGATGGGACTTGGAAGGAGATTGGTCGAAGAACTAGGACTAGTGCATGGAAAGGAAAATATGCAAATGACAAGCTGGAACTCGATTTCATGAATAAGGGAGTGGGAATGTTTATTTTTTATTTTTTTTTGAGCGTAAGGGTGTCAGGGATTGGAACAAATTACCAAGTACAGTGATGAATAATTTGCCAAAAACGCTGAAGAAAATTAAAATTCGTAGGTCGCAAAACTAGGTGGGAGAGGAATTCAACACTCAGATTATATAAGATAATCGAAATAGGAGTAATCAGATGACTAGGGGAATTACCACCAGAACGTGAGTTCCATTGCAAATAAATTAATAATAATATTGTGAAACAAGTGGCACGATTGTGTTGTACTCACTGTGCGCGTCTCGATGTCTATGTCTGCGCTGCGCAGGCGCACGTGGCGGCGGCGGGAGGCACCGAGGACGGGCGTGCAGACGAAGAACCTGGAGGAGCGGCGGCCGTCTGCGCGGTGCCTGTCCAGCTGGCGCATCACGTGCACGGGGGTGCGCGCCGCGCTCTCGTACAGGCGCCGCACCGCCAGGGGGCGGCTCTCCGCCGCGAACAGACGCGTCTCCGGCGTCCGGCATGCCGAGAAGTGCTGCGTGCGCGCGCTGAACTCGCACAGGTCGCCCTCCGCTGCAACACACAACACCACCGTCACCACACTAGTCGGCACAGGCAGGCATTCTGTCGTTACAGCTGCCATACTAGGGCGTTGAAGGGACAAGGAACTGGCAGGTCCCAACAGTGAGGCTTTAGCTATATGGCCAGTTTACAGAGGGTCTTCGGCGTGGTTCGCGGTCGCCGCCGCATCCGCGTTGCTTCCCGTGGGCAACCTAAATGGCTGGCGAAGAGCGGCTTGCCTCAGCATCCCCGCTGTAATCGTGGATAATTCTTCAGAGGGTCTAATTCCGCGGCTGGCGTGGCTGTTGGGTAGTGAGTAATTTTGCGTGGGGTCTGCGAAGGGGATTTATGACCGAAATCTTGGGTGACCCCTTTGACCAGTCACACATATTCATGGGAACGATGATAACGTTAGAGATATTGGTGGTGGCATACGCAGATTACACAGAGATTTCGCAGCACATATAACAAAAACTGGAGAGAAAACTGGAAAAATGGGGTTCTGAAACAGAAGAGAGACTTACGCGGGCAGCAGGCGACAGGCGTGGGGACCTTGAGAGGCAAATAAAATGCCACGAGGAAGGGTACGATCACAAACTAAAACTTAACGAATTAGAAGAAAATGTAATGGTTGTGGAATTTGATGAGAATGGAAGAAGAAGAAACCGAAATTAGCGCTCTTCAGCAAACAGAAGATGAGAAGATCCATTGAAAAATATGAACAAAGTGGATGGAACTGGCGCGGAGACACAGATGGCAAGGGAGTTAATTGTTGACAAATATGGGAGGAGGAATCTTTGGGAGACCTTCAAAAATGGATAATAGTATGTTGGGAAACCCATAGAAGCGTAACCGTCAAACTATGATTTCTGTTTTTTTTTGCTTTTTTCTTTGACATCCGGGGTCATTAGAGGCAGGACTGGAGGCAAATAACGGGAAGGAATATAGCCATAACCTTTCGAAGGAACCATCCTGGCGTTTGCTTGGAGTGATTTGGGAGAAACTATGGAAAAAAAATATGATTGTCACGAAAAACCTACCCTGATGTTGGTGTCTCACAGGTCCAAAGAACACGGCCACCGACAGATCAGTCTTTGCCAAATCATGTTCTAGCAGTATCATACTAACATGTTTCTGGAGAAAAGGCAGTATTCGCGCCGACTGTTGTTTTCACAAAATATGGACCTTTTATGTTCAATGGAACATTTTCTACAAATTCCAGGTACGATGATAGCGAAAGTAGGCTATATATGCGGGTGCCGATCAATGGAAAATGGGAGCATCCAAAATTTGCTTCTTTTGTCAATTGGATGTGGACATAACGCTCAGTGTCAATACAACATCCGTTTAAAACGTCAACTGCTTGGAATCTCTAACCTTCACTTGGTTAATGGTCGGACCTGGAGCAATGACCAAGGTAAATTGTAGCATCGAGGGATCGCACATCACTGACCTATTGTAACATTAGATTGTATAACTGGAATTTTATACTGAAGTAATAAGAGGATGATCCTTCCAAATTTGTAACAGTAAATAATCATTAAAAATTGTTGATCACGTTAGGTATACTTGCTTATTATAAACACCTTGATACTGCTGACAATACTGAAAATATTACAGGAAGGTGTCTTACACACGAGTTACCAAAATGAAAGTAGCTTCAGATTCGGGAACAGTCGAACTATTCCAGGGAGCCATGTTAGGAGATTAGGAAACCCAACAAACCGGAACGATGTCGTACGAGTCCAATGAAATCTTGAATTTGGGGGTCGTTCGGCATATACTCTTCCATGTCTGACGGACACTCCAAGTTTCTTCTCAGACCACTTGTCTCCACTCTCCTCACTTCGCCTCTACGTAGGCCCTATGTCTTCGCCTTCTTTTCTGCCTGACAGAAACTAATGCAGTGCATGAACAGACAAAAATCCATTACAAGGCATTCCTCTCTCTTTACATTTTTTCCGCGGTGAACAAAAGTACAATTGTTATCTGAACGAACATCACCCACTAAACTTCATTCAAACCGTAGATTTCTGAGTCACTGAGAAAATAGTATTAAGTGAAAGCAAGCAGAAAAAATTTCTTGCAATTGGTCAGAGCGACATGGTAAGTGAAGCATTCTATTCGGTAGTTGAGCAGATAATTGAGGACGTGGGTTGTGAGGGGTATGTTGAGATGAAACGACTAGCGCAAGATAGGAAGGGATGTAGGAATGCATCAAACCAGTCGAGAGACTGATGGCAGCGAGAAAAAAATTATTATTATTATTATTTTCAAGGAATGTCTGTCCTCGTAAAGATGACTCTCCACGGGCCGTGCATTTGCCGGCCGTGCCGGTTTAGATATGAACAGCGGGCCTTGGGAAGGGAGCCGCCTCTACTAGGGATGACGCGCCATTATCCGTCGCCCAGTCAGTAAAAGGGGACGTTAAATGACACTTGGTAACATGGTTGGGAGGTGGCTGCAAGGTGGGGAGGGATAGCCTGTGACGCATGTTGATCCGTAAGGTTGGGCTTAATGGCGCGTCCTATAAAACCACGGGCCGTGGGAAGCGACCATAAGATCAGCTACTTATTAGTCACACTATGTCGAGTGTGGCGACTTCGTTATCCACTGCGTTTAATTAATATTCGTTAAGCATCCAGACGATTTGGCGCAGCAGTTTGAACCGAACGAACAAGGAGCAACAAGTTGCGAATTTATGCACACCGATGCAAAAAATGAATAGATGTGAACTATCTGCTACAGGACAGGTAGATCCCGGTTCGCCACGCCGTAGCTCCTTGTGATTCTCACCTCGCTTCACCGTCTGCCGTGTTGGAAGCGCTCAACATGGGGCGTGCCCCAGGCTACAAGCAGCGTCTACTGCACGCCAAACAACTCAATCCATCTTACTTCGCCGGTGATAAAGTTACAGATGTGTGGGAACCAAGTTACTGTATATTAACATTTTCATCAGCACTCTCATACAGCCTTTCTTTCAGTAAGATACACTAGAAACCAATTTTTAACGTCTTTCATTCTGAGCAACGAATTACAAGTTTTAATGGCTCAGTAGTATTAACGCAGCATATTTCTTTGGTCGGGAAGTGTTTGAAATATATTTAAGTGTAGCCAAGGGAAGATTCTGTAGTTTTTTCCATTTCTATCGAAGGCAGCTGACACGCAAAATCCAGTGTTAATGTAATGAGAAGCAGAAACCAGAAACCATTCTCACCTAAGAGCTGAATACAAAATGCCTCGATATATATGTATCACAAGACTGCAAGCAATTATCTAATGCAGCGTTTCTCAACTTTTTTCAACACAAGTAAAACGTCAAAAATAATTATACGGACCACTAGCTTATATGGGCCCAATTTTTTACCTACGTGTATATTATTAACCAACCCTAAATATCGGCGCATGCTGCGGTCCCTTAAGACCTACAGCTAACATGAGGTCCTCATAAAACGGTCATTAACTAAATCCTTAAAGCACGCCGTTATCCAATTTGGAGTGAAATCGTATATAGTAAATGCATTATTATACTAACAATGTAGCCATATCGTAAAAATACCAGAGTTTTGATGGTTTTTGAAATATTGATGGCTTTTAGAAAGTTTGACTTACACTTTACACTCGTTTATAGTCTTATAAAGTAAGAATATGGTTTCCGTATTATGTGAATAAATTAAAAAAATTTTTTTTGGTATATCTTTATAGCAGTTGGAATTAAATTTTTAATACTCTGCCTGCAGACCACCAGGCTCTTCTTCGCGGTCTACTGTTTGAAAATCGCTGATCTACAGCAATGACGCACATTCCACAAATATTTCGTGATTGTAGCTGCGCGCGTCAGTCTACTTTTAGTGTATCTTCTATTGGGAAGTTGTCCCATAACACATAGAAAAAGGGTCACCACTTTCAATCAGAGTCGGAGATCTTTTTTTTTGTTTAATTGCAAATATTGTATCCGCATAAAAATTTAGTTAAATTGTATTATTTTGAACAAATACAGTAGTATACCATAACTTGTTTTATAAAATATTTTAGCCCTAAAAGATAATTTGGCACAAAAATGCCTAACGTTCACAGTAGCAGATCAAGAAAAAAGCGTAACAACGCCTGATATTTTTTTTTTGGCAGGAACTAAGATGCTTACTACAGTCTACTCGTAAAGGCGCAACTTCAAAATTTAAGGATTCCACATCCAAAGGAAAATGTCACTCCACTGTCCGTTCGTATGTCAAACGTCTCTAGCTCTTACACGGAAAAAGTTGGACACTTCAAATATGCACACGTCAAGCGTTTCGCTAGTCCAAAATTGAATATTGTACTTAAAATTTCGTGAACCTGTATCCTAGCGAAGTTCTATAACAGTAAAAGGGGACAGTGTTGTTGGGTATGTGTGTTTCGAGATCAAGTACAGGGCAAAGGTTTTTCAATTTCTTTTTTTGATTGGAAAACAAAGAAGTGAGTGATAGTCTATGTTGTCACTTTTAGGCCATTTTCGTTACCAGATCAAAGAAATACTTCTACCTAAGAACTTGACTATACACTGTATTTAAACGACAAATAATACATTACATCTAATAAAGTTTATACGTTACCAGCAAAACAAGCCAAGCATGTACTAACAATATTGTATTGAAAGTGCTCTAAATTGAGAGCGCATTGCATTCTAAAAAATAAATTTGCTCGGAACTGAATGGCTGCATTAAAAATCGAAAGCGGACAAAACAGAACGCCGTTGGAGAGACATGTACCAGTACTCTGCCTAACCTGAAAATAAGTCAAGTATTGCTTTTTGGCCCAAGCGACTGCCGTCTCACTTACTTCACATGAGATATCTTTTAAGGTCCTCAACATATGGAACTCCAATTGGCGAGACTCGACTGACGCTAGCTTGGAATTATTTTTTTATTGATTTGGTCCAAAATCACTCCAGAGCCTACGATAACCCGATATGGCAAATTCAGCCAACGCAATTCTAAGATGACACTAAAACTTTCGCCTTTAAAAACCAAGTTATTTACATTTTCGATCGATACAATCATAATTATCGTTGAGAGACACTGTTTCTAGTTTCCATATGCAAATTTATGTTCAGAACAAACGTAAGTTCTGAAATAACCGCAATAACCGTTGCAAGAAATAAGTCATACAGTATTTATTGACCATTCACTCTTCGAGATGCGATTTTTGCTGTTGGTAAATCAGTATTTCTTCTGCTGCTCGAGTCAAGAAAACATTGTACAATTTTTGGCCTTCATATGTTCAATAAACAGTCAAAAAATATCTTAACAAGTTTTGAAAATAAACAGGTGTCGGTATGTCAAGGTACTTCCTTCTTCCCTTCATATACTTCTAGGCAACTACTGTAGAAGTCTAAGATCAGATAAAGCAAGTAAATCTACACGTGGTGGACTTTAGAGTAAGGGTCTCGGTTTCGGACAGGGTGTGAACTTAGTGCCTCGAACTACCGCGTCGTTGGAACTCTGAGACCTGCGGAGGGGACAGCCGCCACTTTAGCGCCCACGCGATGGCGCGCCGAGGTCGTCAGGTCCAGATGACGTCACCGGAAGTGGGTGGCTGAGGTCTTAACACTACCCGCGCACAGTGGAAGTCACCTGACTCGGCTTCTTGCCGTCAGCACCAAAGGCTTATGTAACCAACGTATAGGACAAGCAGTTCAGGAGGAAATACGAAGAACGCAAAGAGAAGTTTTAATAAGGCCTACAGTAAAAACCTGAAAATATCTGCTACGGTGACTTTAATTTGGTTTCCAAAGTCCATGCAGCCTGCAGTTCCTTCTGTTAATGCACAGTATGTGTGATTCTCTTCCTGATCATCATTCATCGTTAACATAGCACAAATGACCTTAAACCACGTAATTAAAGCAACCGCATAGAAAGCTACGTACGGACGACAGGCAGAAACATACGTCGTAACCTCGTCGGCTCAATCTATGCACAGGGAGATGGACCCGTAGGGGAATGGCAGAGACTGCGTGACCTTGAGCGGACTGTTTTCACGACGGGCACAAAACAAAATTTCAGCGGTACCAAGAGGTGTCTTGCTACAGAATTCCGAAATCGAGAGGTGATAAGCTGTGTACTTGCTAAGAAAGAACAAAAAGGAACGTTAGTGTGGGTGAGAGCAAGTTGCAGAATTAGCTGTGTGGAAGACAATGATTAAGAATGGAAGAATAATTGGGACGCAAGCGAAACTGGTGGCAGAACTAATGAAATGATCAGCATGAAATCTCCGCATCCTTCTCTTGGGCTAACCTACCGCATAAGAAACTAGATTTTTTTTTTTTTTTTGTAACTGCTTAACGTCTCTCAACAGCGAGGTCTTTAGAGACGGGAAAGGATGGGGGGCAAGGAATGGGAAGGAATTCGGCAATGGCCTTTTGAAGGAAGCATCCCGGCATTCACCTGGAGTGATTCGGGGAAACCATAGAAAACCCAAATCTGGATGCCCGGACGGGGATTCGAACCAGCGTCCTCCCGAATGCGAGGCGAGGTTGTGGATAAAAACCGACAAGGAAACTACGATGAAGTACTGCTCCAATCGCCTTTAAAATTCCCATGGAAGTGTCTTTTCTAGGAATGCTGCAGTTCCTTATGTACTCAGAACAGCAACCTTCTGATGCGAGAGAGAGAGAGATACGTCCGGAGATCTCGTCCGAGGTGGATGCGCTGGATGCAATTAGAACCTTCGAATCGCCATTCACATACTTTAAACCAGCCGAGATAGATAGAATTTCCTAAATGAGACTCTCGCAGTTTTGTGTATTTATGTTTAATACAGTTGGCTGTTGGCGCCAACAGAGTGCAGACCCCAAAATGCAACGATCACCGGTTCGATTAAGTATTTAAATCAAGAGTCTTGTTTTTTCCGTGCTGTTATTACCTAGTCGAATCAATTTAATATAGGAGACCATTAAAATATACATCAACAGGACCAGAATACACAATAATGGAGCTGATAACTGCAAGACATCTAAATTTTTAAAACTGAAAGTCAGTGGATCAACCTGTGACTCGAATTGCCAATAATTAATTTATTCTCAGTAGTTTGAACAAATTTCTAGACACAATATATAGCTACTTTATTTCAATAGTACCTCAATTTGCGTCTCCATTGTTTTAAACCACACTACGCTGCCCACAGTAACTTTTTTTTTAACCGTGTAAAAATTTTATGTGGGGGTTGTAATTTTCGATTTGCTTTAGAGATCCGTAATATAATTGTAGCCTTTTTTGCCAGAAGATGGCGACAGTGAATGTGATCACCGACATATCATGTGATAACACTTACTTAACTCGGTTAGTTACCCGAGAGCATTTCATAAATTCTCAACGCCGAGTGATACTTCGTTCTTATCAGGGCCGGCGTTAGGGGGGGGGGTTAAGCGGGGCAAAAGTACCCGGGGCCCGGGTCACCAAAGGGGGGCCCACCGGCCTGGGTGCCTAAATAAATAGAAATTAAACACAAATTTTAAAATCTGCACCAATAATTTTAAACATTTTTGTATTAAAATTTTGTGAGTTATCCAAAAAACCAAAGTTTAAATTAAAAATATTTTCGAGGGGGGGGGGGGAGAGGGGCCTATGATCGCTTACCCGGGGCCCGAGAATCGTAGCGCCAGCCCTGGTTCTTATGTAATTGTAGCCTGTTTTACTCATCATTGTTTCACTACTACGTTGAACAATGCCCATCTCCTTAAGAACAAGAGTCATTATCTGCACTTCGTCAACACGAGAAAGAAGTGTTAGTCACAGAGACGGAAGTATGGAGCTTCATTCAGCTGACTACTACTAATTACTAATGCTAATTACTGCCTACAGTGCTAACAGGCAAAAGTCATTTCATTCTCTATGGCGATAAAGCGCTCCCATACAAACGACAAATATGCTGCAAACGTGTTTATTTCACTCCATTCGGTTATCACAACAATCACATTTGAGCGAGACGATTTTTAATACTTTTGGCAACCTTTAGCCTACGATATAAGAACGAATTGATGTGTGTGTCCAAAATTTAAATATCTGCTGATAAGTATTGGTATAAATTGGGTAAGCTTCGAAGTAATGACGTGTTTTGGTCACTGGGTGGCATGGTACCAAATGATAACAACATTAAGCTCCTGATAAATGAACAACACTCGAAGTTATTTTATTTTAAAAGAATTACACCAATACAGGACGATAGGTTAGAATATACCATTTCCTTGGTCACGTATGGATCACGTATGTCTCAATATGAGAAAAATGCTTTATAATTATGATTATGAGGTTTATGCATCGTATAGAGAGAAAGCATACTTGAAAGTACATCACAATACCGATCTATAAATACTAAAATAAGGAAGCGGTAGATGAACTTATCAGATCATAGGCATAACTAAATACCCAAATAGGACAGGATGATACAAAATAGAGCAAATAAAATTCTGGAAGCAATAGAACAGTACATGTTGCCGTGTGGAAAGGATAGTCAACAATGAGCTCATAAAAACTGGCGCATCCAGAACGAATGATCCAAATTCCAAAAGAACGAAATCACAGGATATGTTATGATTTTTATTTCGGCTGCAGTAGAAGGATAGCTCTGTGAATTGAATCTGTGTTTTTCCGAAAGCAAAGCAAAGGGTAAATCCAGTTTACATCCGTAATTACAGACCAAAATGTTGACTCCTCTTTCCACTCAGCAAAACTATTTTGCACACGATGAGAAATGGAAGATATCAGATGTGCAAAATTCATGATTCATTCAATCCGCTAATTCGAAGTTTCTCACTATCGGCTTATACTCAGAATTGCATCTCAAACATTTTCTGACACTTCTATTCTCAAACACTTATTGCTGCCTACTTTTATGACTTTTATTATTTTTTTCCATATATGCACTATATTTCATTTTTGGGATGCCAAGGGAAAAGCTGTAGTCTTTTTTATGCAGTATATTAACATTCATTATATCGTTACTTCATTAACGACCATCTTATTTCCATTTACGGACCGATGTCTCTATTTACCAGGTACTGAGTGAAATGGACCAAAAGCTATGTTATTTTTCTACATATATTTGGCGTCTTATTAGTCTGTAAGTTTGTTTTTCTTGTTGCCATTCGAGTCACAAATGTTAATTTACTCCTGGGTGGGAGCACAGAGGGGAATAAAGCATATTACAGGGATGGAGTTTCTCCCCTGCAACGAACCCATTGGCTGGGTGTTTGATTCTCGTGCCTGATGTTTGGAAGAAAGCGGTATTTCTTCCCCGTCCGGCCATTCAGATTTCGGTTTTCCATGGCTTTCCAAAAGCTAGGAAAATTCATTCAAAAGATAATGGCCGAATTCCTCCCCGTTTCTTGCCCACAATCATCCCTAATTATTAAAGATTTTGTATCGACTACAAGAAAAAAAATTAAGCGCCAGGTAAGAACAAGGGATTAAACAAGTATAAAAAGTTTTAAAAAGTAAATTCACGCATTTCTGCACCTGTTTAATATTTTTGTTAATTCCACCCATTTTTCAGCTATTTCGTACTAACCTTCCGTAAAATTCTCGACCTTAACGATAGCTGGGAGAGAGGTTATTGTGAGTAATGCCGACAAAAAATAAAAAAATAAAAATTAAAAAAAACCACTTTTGTGTATAAAGATTTAATTTCATCGAATTTTTGTGAATTTTCCCGCTTTATTTTCCTGCCAGTATCGCTGGTGTCTACGGCCAAAGCAAGAACTTTTCTGATGGGCTAACATATTGACTATACAGTTGTATCCATAACAGGAACGATAGTACTACTATGTTAATCGAGACCCTATATAATATTATATATAAAATAAAAGTTCAGCCGTGAAGGTGTTGACTGCTTGTTTGAAAGGTATATTCACCAGAGGCTCTAAACGTACAGTAGGACTCACATATTTGAAGTTCGGTGCAGTCTGTTCCTGACGGTGAGTGTCCCCGTTCCGGAGATGACGAGGCGGTCCATTGTCCAGAGCCGTGACCTCCGGAATGAGGTCAGACGGAGTCACAAGTTAACACGGAGAACAGACGACTGGCCCGGCACGTCCCGTCCCGACGAGAAAACACCTGTCATCTTGTCAACAGCACTCGCTGCCAACACCGATACCTAGCTCAAGTTATCAGAAAAAAAAAAAACTTTCACCTCACGGAGAAATAAGGGATTATAATCTATGACGCGAAGGTTGACTCCAGAATGATAAACTGATTATGGTTGTTCAACATTTACAAAAAAAAGTTCAGGTGTGTCCAGCGAATTATAACTATTTTGGAGATACTTTTTTTGTTTGGTATGCCCCACTTAACATAAGAAATAAATTTTTCCACTATCTCTCTCTCTCTCTCTCTCTTATGCCCTCTTCTCCTCGTCCCTCTCTCCCTCTAAGCCTTTTATTGTATATAAAGTATCAGTTAAAAGAAAATTGAGTAACTATAACCTTTTCAACTTATTTTTTTGTTTCATTTATTTCTATAGTTTAGAAGACAATTTTCGCAAAACTAATAATGAACATGAGTTATAAATCACATGTTACTGAATTTTTAAAAGTTTTTACGAAAAAATTAAGCGAATGCAACTTAATACAAAATCTGTGTACGGAATCCTCAGTACGTGAGCGTACAATGTACTTGACGGTTTCTTCTTATTTAATCAGATTTGATTAAACTTTAGAAACTGTAGGATCGTGGTCCCGCAACAGCTGTGCAACAAGAAATAATCATTCTCTTTCCGTTATGTTGCTTCGCATCAGAACAATGGGGGTTATCCGATTACACTATCTCACATAGAACAGATGCAACAAAAAATAGTCGGGGTCTATCTATAAATTACGTTACAAGTTAAGAGAAATGGAGGGATCGATAACGTTGAAAGAGGGGGAGGAGCGGGTCAAAAGCTTCGTCAGGGTACATCTATTACAAAAAAAAACGGTAGAGTCAATGTAAAATGTCAGTATAGCTTTTTTCGTGGTAAACTTGTTAAAGGTTATCATTAAGCTGTCCTAAAAATCGTTGCATTCGATAATATTCGTTCACTACGATATGTAGAATTTGAGATAATAATGAAAAATGGGATAAGGGGACGTCCGTTAATTTTCCGGAATTCCGGACCCCCCCCGACCCCCCTCTCTGGTGAGAATTGGCCGGAGAATCCCCCCGCCTCCCCCCTGCTAATCGACTTCGTAACTTTTTGAGGCCTCTTTCTTTTTTTTCTTCTTAGGTCTCACGCTTCCAAGGGCGGTTATATCCCCCCTAAGATCAGTTTATCCCCCTTACCCCTAAAATCCACTTTCGTGTCATTTGTGGAATTTTTTTTTTTTTTTAGCTCTACCATCCTTCACGAATTTCAAAACCTCACCTGAGATTTCCGTTGAGCCCCCTCACCCTTGGTGAGTTTTCGTGAGACTTCGCCGGACCGGACCGTCCCGCCTCCCCCCACCCCATTTCAACTCACGTAAGTAATGGACGCCCCCTAACGCGAGTTAAACTGTGCGATTACAGCCAGTGTAATGATCTACAGTAATAAAACAACTAAAGAGGGACCAGGTGAAATGAACCGAAATTAATATAAAATGACAAAATGTGATGTCACAGCAGAAACGGGGTTGGGGGAGGAAGGTGAGGTCATATATAACTACTACACGTTGTTTTACGTAAGGTTTTTAAAGAGCGTGTAGAATGTACCGGATTACGGTTATGGGTCCACTGTCTCAGTATGATAAACGACAGAGCGAGCCTGTTGGCAAGTAGAGGCGACTGGCTGGCAGATCGGAGATTGCGGCTCCAGGAAGTGCGTGCCGGCTCTTCGCCGAAGTGAGGGCTGGGCTGGTCTCCGCAGGGGTCCTACACGTACTGCAGAGATTAATGGCCACCTGTCCTCATCGGTTACCAAGCGAATCCTGTTACGGTGTTCGGATTAGAGCTGATATGATAAGAAGCGGCAACTATAAAAGAATTCCACCGACCTCCTTTGCTCTACTGCGTTATGCACCTGTAGACTTGGAATAGGATGTTTTTCCCCTTCACAGGATAGATACGTGCCTGTTAATTAGCGGAGCGAAAGAAGTACGCCATCCTAGGCAAAGATTTAAATTTCAATTAATTTCATTTAAGATTATTTACTTTAGAACTTTATTTTCATTTTTCCTTCGAATTTTAATTATCAAACAATCAAGTGACAGTAAAACTGAAGAAATTGAAAAAGTATCGAATAATGCGGCCAATCTTTATCACTTCGCGCTACGGCAAACAAGAAAATGACGAATCTGTTATTACTCATCTAAGGCGGAACATTTTGAAATACTGGACAGTCAAAATTCAGGCACATTTACTAGCAAAAATGTTATTGACCACATTTGTAATGAAATGCTGCTTACACCGACTAAAGGGAACGACAAAATTTTCCGAAAAAAGTAGGAGCAACACGGATGCGAAAAATTAGACGCTTTTGTAATCTTCCATCAGTGTAATTGTGTTAATATGTGAGCCACCATCCAGTCCCTTGTTTTAGACTGAAATGTGGGATCCTTTTATATGATACTGTGGGTAACAGTCCAAAGTAAGAGGAAAAGAAAAATTAGAATGTGTGAAGCAAATGATATGTTGCGATTTGTTTGCGGTGTTGAAGAGATTAGCTCAGGATAGGAAAATAGGAAGTTGTTAAATTATACTAGAAATCAGTTATTGAATAAAAGCGCCGCCATAATCGGGGAAGTACAAAGATCCAGGTATTAACCTCGGGTCTGAAAGAGTGGTTGTCAGTGCAGATTTAGGTTTAAGTAAATTTGTCAGAATTTTTATATGAAAGAATTTTTATATGAAAAGAATTACCACCTGACATACCCACATGCAGAAGCATAGTTTTTAAATTTAATAATATTCCGTCCGTGTTTATTACAGCTTCATGTCGCTTAAGTAACTCTATCTGGTCTTACTACATTTAAAAGTTACATCACTAAATGAATGAACTGGTTTATTTTTTTATTTATTTTATCGTTTAGCCCACTAAGGAGCGCGTGGAACCATTTATGTTTCATTGTCCTAATTATTTTTGCTGTTGTTCTGATCTTCCCAAAACCTCCTGATTCTTTCGCTGTGGGCTTGACGTCTCTCTTGCGTCCAGGCATTTCTGAGTTTCACATTTTTTGCTGTTGGGATCTTAGGGCAAATTTATTTGAAGTGATTAATCGTCTATATATACTGTGTGTAGACGTCAGTGGGTCTAGGCTGTCTTCTGCGAGGTCCTTCTGGGTTTTCTACAAGGATATGTGACAATCGCGCACAGCGACAATCGCGCACAAATGGGTCGTCTCTTGCTACCTGCTTTTAGCTACCAATTAGTCACAGTGACAATCGCGCACAACCGGGTCGCCTCTTGCTACCTGCTTTTAGCTACCAATTAGTCCCCGCTACAACAGCATGCTGGATTCTGGGACTTCCAACCCCCATCCCCTCCTCACCGGACCCCACACCACTGTACGCATTCACTGCTGCCTTGAGTATCACAGTTTCAGTCATGGAAGTTACTTCAACTACACATGGAAAGCCGTGTGCGCATTATGACGGGTACAGCTATCGAGAGTTTAGAAAGAAAGAAGATGGAACGATCACCTGGCGCTGTCTCAAAGAAAGATCGAAACAATGTCGTGGAATTTTGAAGAGTAAGGATGCTGCCATACTGAATGTTACAGAGCATATATGTGGACCCCCTGACGACGCACGAGTTGAAGTACATCAGAAACTTCATGCGGCAAAGAAGAGAGCTCGAGCGGAAGATAGTTCAATTCCAAATATCTACGTTGAGGAACTAGGAGATCTTCATAATAAAGGCTACGACTTTGTAACTGAAATGCCAGCCCAGTCAACTGTCAAGAGAAACTTGTACCGTCAGAGGAATATATCACAAGGAATCCAGAAGGAGCCAAATAATTCTGACGAAGTGATCTTGGATGGTGATTTATTGAAGATGGGAGATGGAGGAAGTTCCTTCTTGCGGATGATATGGAAGGTGAAAGAATTATTGTTCTGAGTGGTGAAAGAGGTAAACAAAGTTTAAAATTACACCAACATTTCTTTATGGATGGTACTTTTAAAAGTGCCAGTAAACAGTTCTCCCAAATCTACACGATACATGCAGATTACGGCAGCACTGACGAAGAAACAAACATACATCCTGTGGTGTTTACACTCTTACCAGACAAAAAGAAGACTACTTATGTGCGTATGTTTCGTGAAATTATCAAGGCTGTACCAGAATGGACCCCTAAGACGGTGACTGTAGATTTTGAAAGTGCAGCAGTATCTGCCCTCAAGGAAGTGTTTCCCTTAGCGGAAGTAAAAGGCTGTTTTTTTTTTCACATGAAAAAATGTATATGGAGAAAGGTTCAGGAGCTTGGACTAGCGCGTGAGTACAAAGAAAATGAGGAACTTCGCCTCCATATTCGTATGTGCCCAGCTTTAGCTTTCCTTAAACCAGAAGATGTGACAGATGGTTGGTTGGAGATCCAATCACAGGCTCCTAATAACTCAAAACTATTTGAGTTTTTCGACTACTTCGTAGACACGTGGCTTGAGAATGAACAAATCCCAATTCACATGTGGAATTGTCACAAAAGACGTCATCGCACGACTAATGCTGTTGAAGGGTGGAATAATAGGATTAACAATGTACTTGGCAGACCAAACCCGAAGTTTAGAGACGTGTTACTTTGTTTGAAGAGGGAAGCCGAGTCTTCATGTCTCATGTATATGAGATCTGAATTGATTCTTCAAGGAAAGAGAAGAAAAATCACATACCAGAAGTTGGACGAAACAATTGTAAAAGCTGTTGACAATTATGAAAAGAGCGGCGACATCAGATCATGTCTAAAGGCGTTGTCCTACATACACAAGCTTGAATAAATGTAGGTCTACTGTAAATAATAATCAATTATGACGAGTCTCCCTGGCTGAATTGTATAATTTAATTACTGTAAATAAATGTAAATAAGTTGTAAATATTTATTATGACGAAGCTTCTTGGCTGATTTTAAACACGCCTAAATAATTGTAACTTTACACTTGTTTAGCCAGTCCAAAGCCTGGATAAAGAGTGATGGGAATCAGTTTTAAGGTCTGGCCACACTAGCCCGCACCGTCAGCCTACAGAAACTTTTCTTGTTGTTGGGGGTTACTCGGTTGAAATGACTTCAAACGACACCGCATGTCGTCCGACACTCGGAAGTCATTAGCGGTAGGTAGATTGCGGAAATTTCTGGTCCTTTACGACCAAATTTTATTTTGATGTTACTGATTGACTCACTGTGTTACGGCGCACGATTTGGGTACTGAAGGTCCTTGATACAAATCCCGGGCTCCGTTGTATGTAATTATTACAGGCCTTAAAATTGACGTTCAGGTCTGGCAAAGCTTTAGTGTGATGATCATTTGTCAATACTGCGTTCCGTAAATTATAAAGTACACGGGAGAGGGGAGAGTGTGGCCCGACCTTCAAACTGTGCGCGATTGTCACGACACCCCCGCGGATGAGAGGGGAGAGTGTGGCCCGACCTTCAAACTGTGCGCGATTGTCGCTGTGCGCGATTGTCACTGTGCGCGATTGTCACGACACCTTCTACAAGCCAGCGTGCTTAGGTTTGTCGGGGTCTGTTAACGATGTGGAAAATTTTCTTGGTCAGTCGTGAGTCATCCACTCGTGCTATATGTCCGTAGAATTTCATGCAGCTTATCCGTGCGTGTGAGGTGAATCGTTCGGTCCGTGAATACAGTTCTTCTGAGATTTGGTACAGCCAGATGCCATCTTGGATCTTGAGAACGAATATTTTTCTCATTATCTGTCTTTCTATTTTTTCGATTACTTTGACATTTACCGTTAATGATGACGTCTCCTGGAAGATCAACGGTGTGGTAGTGATGGAGCTTGGCTTTGGTGAAAAGTGATTTCTTATTGTAAATACTCCAAGTAATTGTATATGCTTTTCGCAGTTTTTCCGCGTGGGTTTTGTGGGCTTCTTTCTCAGTTCCATTAGTCCCAATAATTTCTCCTAAGTATTTAAAGTATTTAATTTGTTTTATAGTGCCATGTTTGGTCACGAGTGGCTTCAGGTTTGTGCTTTTGGAGTCCATATATTGTGTTTTCTCATAAGAGATTTGGAGGCTGGTTTTGATGGCTATCTCATGAAGCTTCTCAACAGCATGTTTGGCTTCCTCAATAGTTCGTGTAACTAACTTAATGAACTGGTTTATAATAATAAAAATAGTGATACGGCGAAAGTGATGTAAAATGCAATAATGCTGGTAGTTAGATGAAACAAGGGAGAAAATGGAACTTCTATCTATTTATTAATGGACACAGTTCCAATTGTAATTTTTTTTTTTTTTTTTTTTTTTTTTTTTTTTTTTAAGCATATTTCGCTGAAGAGAGTTAGCATTCCTGTAAACTAGTAAGAACAATGTAGTTCACCTCTTGCACCGTTGGCAGAACTTGTCTTTTTCACACCTTACATATCCCAATATCGGATTTTTACCAGAAGTCTGCATTTTTTCCCGAGTTTAGGAAACCGGTAGCTCAGCAATATTATTAGACTGCAAGGTAAGGCCAACATTCCACCGATTTCAAAACACGCTACGTCGTAAATAAGCACTCTGCAGCTGCAAAACCTGTACAGTTCATCTGAAGTCAGCATTGTAGAACCCACGACCTGAGCCAAAGGTCTCCGCATATGTGGGTTACGAAATGTGTATAACTGCTTGCAATTAGTGCTGTCCTAGGCTTAGCGTGTTTTAAACCTGTTTGAACAAAACTAAACATTGATTGGTACGATTGATAGCGATAAAACAGAAAAAAAACACTTTGACTTCATACTCCTCAGGGATAGCATTACTGTTAGAAACAGTCAGACATTTTAACTCTTGATGTTTACTCAATATAATTTTATAGCGCTACCGGAAGAAGTGTTTTATATTAAACATTGATATTTTGTCCTCTAAAATAAATCTAATGATTGTTCAGTGGCATCCAGGCCATGAAATCTCTCAGAGACGCAAATGGTATCTAGAGATAGAGGTTGCAACGAAACAATTCTATTCGTCGTAATTTAAACATTGTTTAGAGATTCCAAGGAAAATTATACCATAAATTATTGAAGGAACTTCCGCTGGAGCCCGTTTGGAGGAATTCGGTTGTTAACAGCCTGGTTGTCTCAATACGCAGCCGAGCGTGGTGGTGTAACGGTTAGCGTTCTCGCCTCGCATTCGGGAGGACGCTGGTTCGAATCCCCGTCCGGGCATCCAGATTTAGGTTTTCCGTGGTTTCCGAAATCACTCCAGGCAAATGCCGGGATGCTTCCTTCAAAGGAACATAGCCGAATTCCTTCCCATTCCTTGCCCCCCATCCTTTCCCGTCTCTAAAGACCTCGCTGTTAAGAGTCGTTAAGCAGTTAAAAAAAAAAAAAAATCAATACGCAGACAATTTCCATAGAACCTGACTATTGCAAATGGCAACCCAGGTCAACAGACTCCGTTGTAGTGGTTAATTGCCTAGCACTAGTGTATTTTATCGTACCTATTAATGGATGGTGTTATATTCTAAAATTAATTACGGACCTTTCACTAACCATGTAGCAAGTATACATGGACGAAAATTGAATTGGAAAAAAGGTCTAGCTGTGGGTTAAATACAATAAATAAAAATTATTAATTATATATTAATTGCGATAATTTGTATTCAATTTTTACAAGGATTGGTAATCAATTGACAGTAATCATTGCAACAATGAATACATTTCCAACGGTATTGGTTGAGCGAATAGTCGAAGGAAGAATGTAAACAAAGATTTGCAATAATGAAGCACTGATTGAGGACGTATGTTGTAATGGGTATGTAGCCCCTAATTCATAGTGCAGACTGTTTGCAAAGTGTCTAGAACCAACTCCAACATAGAAAATAAACTCCTTGGTGGGCATACCTTCACTTGATATTCGACGTGAAGTAGTCTGCGTTTACTTTCCTTAACCGCTCACTGTGTGCGAATATTGTAGATTAAAAAGCATGCTAATGCAACAGTGAAAAATGAAAGGTGGTTAGCGTGAATACGTTTAGCGAAGCAACCGTTTTTTACGATTTTCTATTTCTTATCTTCGGCGTTTTTATCCCAGTGAGACATGTGCTCCGATAGTTTTCTGTCAGAGAGGGCGATCTTTTGAAAGTGTGTTCCAGGTATTCAAGATTAAGATTGAACCTGGTGGATTGTTTCTGTGATGCCTCACATGTTCTTTTCCTACTGCCGAGTTCACGTCACCAAACATCTGCTGAGGAAGTTTGTCATCACTCATACGATCGACAGCGCCTATACATCAAAGCCGGTGACTAATGATAAAGGCTTCTACGCTGTACATCTGCATCCTCCCAAGAAATGCGACAGCTGGAGAAAATGCGACACTAACAATTCCCGCACAAAATATATATCCCCTGTTATCTTTTTAGAACGGGCCAATCTAAACACTTCAGTCTCAAAGCCTGCGTCTACAGACATAACATTTAAGTTGCATGCAATATTCGCAAATAATAAAATCATTCTCAACTATGCAGCGATTGATAGTGTTTCGTCTTGCTTCCATAACAAATCCTTTTCACGAAAACTAAAACGCACATCAAAAAAGCCATACAGTTTTAAAACCAGCTAAAAACGTTTCTGCTTGATAACTTATTTTATGCTGCTAAACTATTTTTGTCTTGGATTATGGAAACTCCCAGGCAATGTATTGCTATAAGGAGCCAACTGCATCTGTAATTATTTTTACACACCAATAATAATTTCTTGTGGTCTCAAAGACCTACTTTCTTACCGGCAGCGCCATGTGCCTTTATCGTAGCCACCAAACTTAATCTAGTTACGCTGCTAGTTAACGGAGACCTACAGTTTAACGTGTAATTTGAAAAAAAGTAGCATCCTAAAACTTTTACATTAAGGAAGCAAAGCTTTGACAGACTTGAAGGTGAGTAAAAGTTACAGCCTAACCGCGTTTCGAACCCAAGACCTTTCATCCCAAGTCGCGCGCTTTGACCAACCTTTCCTTTTTTCTCCCAAAGTAATTTGATTTCCTTTTTTATTTTCTTCACGAATGTATTAATAATCAGTACAACTCTTCATACAATCCTTTCTTTAACTTCTTTATACAACGCAATTTCTTTATCGAAAGAACAATTTCATTTTAAAACAAACATTCGTCTCTTTCTAAACATCTGAACCAACAAAGACCGCTCATTTTATACTCCGATATATAATTACAACGTTATTGCGAAATTATTTATTTAGTGTATTAATTAATTCTTTTGTGTTCTTTAACAATATTTATGTGCGACTGGTTTCTAAACAATTGTTACCATTTTTAAAAATAATTATGCACTGCTCAAAAAATTCTGGTCTATTTTGCTCTTTTCTACGTTTGTTTTTGGCCTGAAAGCATGAAGTGTAACTGTTTCATTTCTCACTGACTCCCGTTCACCAGATTGGAATAAGGCAATTACAGAAACATCAGTTCGTCATCCCATTTGCGATTTAACGATACTATAATATCACATCAGCACACACTTCTGATATTACTTCCGCGTACTTCAAGTGAGAAATACAGCTAGAGATAATTAGCAATTATGACAAATGTTCTGCGGAGGCTTGCTCATGTTCTAGCGAAAAAATCGATCACCCACGGCGTGAACTAAACAATCTGCGGCCTAGCCTGCTGCACGGTTTATCGTCTGGTGAAGTGGTTCCGGCACATCACTTGTTTAGCCGCCGCTAAAAAGAAAAGGACTGGAACGAAGCCAGGAAGCAGGTTGGGCTACCGAGGTGTGAAACGCGTTCCAGCGCTTACAGCTCGTCAAGTATATTAGAAAACACACTATCCTAACAAACTGTTCGAAGCAAAGTTATTCGCCCCTACAAAATCATTGCACCCAATTTTTGCTACGTCCGACTGTAGGGATGTTAAAGCAAAGGAAAACATAAATCATTTTATTTATTTCGATCTGATAAATTGTGTTATTGCACGGTTGTATTTCGACACAACGTAAAAAAAACCTTGATACTTAATTTTTTTGCGAACTCGTTAAATGAAGATTATGTTCGAAATATAAAGACAGAAATGTGAAGTCCTGATAAATTTTAGTATCTAAAGATTTTTGTAAAAAATCTCATACGACTGTTTTTTTGTGTAAAATTTGAATAAACAAGATTTTGTTTACCGCTTTGCCTTGCACTCTGTTCCGTAGTTGGGTCAAAATTTTGTGAAGCGTTTGAGAAAATTAAATCATCTCAATCGTATTGAATTCGTAATACTAAAGTTAACTATTTAATTATTATCTTGTAAAACTTTCTGTTTATTTTCCTTTGTAATAAAATTTTAAAAGAAATTTGAGCACATTTTTCACTATAATCCATGTGGTAAAGGGTGGTAAATGACATGATAAACACCAGAGAGAAACTACAATCAATAAGATTTTGCAATACGAACAAGTGCAATCAGATTCGAATGTCAGGGATCTTGAGAAATAAGGGATTGGTCTATGAAAAGCAGCTATAGTGACCACAATTGCAAGGAATCAATACTTATTACACCAGAGAGGAAACCTTATACTGAGATGAAAGAAAACTTTAAGATACAACGTGGATACTAGGACACGTTATCAGTTTTAAACATACAAATAGGAGTAAAACAAGAGTACCGATTTTATTTAAACGACTAAATAAAGCAAAATATTTAAGAATAGAAGCTCTTTGTCATTTTTTTCACTGTCAAAGAAGAAAAAAAATTGCATTTGAGGTTAAGGATTCATACACCAGAGACACTGTGAATTCCAAAATCCATGACGAAGACGGCATGCCCAGTGATCATTGTTGGCTCTTTCCTGCAGGTGCCCATGATGCTAGCAAGGAATTTGCTCTTCACGATATAGTAAGAAAAACCATTCTTTATTAATATAAAGACTAAGGAAACAACGGTCGGGCTTTCTGTAGTGAAACTGCGCAAAATTAATGAGGGAAGGCTCATACGCCGTGAATGTTCCACTTAATGGGACGAGATGAACTATGACAAGTGAAGGAATATTGTCAAGTATCTCGCTGGATGGTCCTTTCTATTGATGCTTATCGCAACATAATTAATTATTTAATTAACAGGTTACCGTAGTATGGGCGCCAGGTGATTTTACCTTTCACCAAAGGATAATGATTGACTCAGCTTCTAAGCCGATTAATTAATTCAATGAATTAACAAGATCGATCACACACTTCCATCCGGCTGTTTTTATTTCGACGAAATCTTCATATAAATATTACATGCGGATACGCCTCTAGACTCGTACAAAGATACTAAAGCACATTTTAAAAAACTTCAGCGATTTACCTTCAGCGAATATTCCTGTTTGACAACTCACAAACAGGTATCAACACTTCTGACAATGACTGAATGCTGTTACGAAATACTGATGTCTATTGTTCCTCTTCGCCATTGCCGCGAGCTTAAATAAGTGCCAGAGAAACATCCAGAACACATTAAATGGTCCCGCCAGACGTTTCTCGAGCATTAACAATCTCAATGACAATCAAAATCATACGAAAACAATTATTATTAGTACCGAATCACTCACAATCATTAGTAAACATTTTAAAATGGAAATTAAAGCAATTAAATATAAAATGGGTGTGGTTTATACAACAATTATAATTAAAAGCTTTCAATTAATATTTCAAACGTCATACTACTTCTGATCATATTACACATCATTTAGATACTTTACACAAAAGCAATACTTGTACACATAGAAAAATGTACAAATTAATATTTACTCCACTTTCATCTCTCTGTACTGAATCCCTAAGATTAAGACTGATAAAAGGATGGGCCTGAGGGCTGTTACAATATCCTAGTGATTTTTTATAATTGTGTTCTTGTATTGTTTATCTAATAGCCAAACATGATTATTTATAACCGAGTTTCATCTGATCCTATATTCTTGTTACAAAAACTAATACAGTTCAAAGTTAAATAGAAGCCAGGGCTACCCTTTAAATATAGTCCCTGAACTCAGCGACGCCAAATTGATAAAGATACTGTTGCTAAATAGTGAGACGGCAGTACTCACGAGCCATTATGAAGACACAGAGAATCCCAATGCGAGACTCTACGAGAAAGATCTCTTATGGAGTCAGCCACTCCGTAAGAAAAGTAGCTTCTCGACTCTCCATTATTTCTCCAAAACAATCTTGCTGCTCGTCGTAAGATCGTGGGAGGAGCAGCTGCAGTGAGAAAAAAGGACTTTGACAGCTGTCAACGACATACTCAGATTGGCGTCGAGTATGACAAAGCCATTTTTCGTCTTAATACATTCTGTCAATCACGCAGTAACCAAATAAACGTGTCGCGCCTTTTCTTGTGAGAAAATAAATAACCCGTCCGGAATGACACTTGCCCAGAAAGTCTTCATTAAAAAATGTCGTGTGGTCTTAATGACCTGGTGGAGTTTAGATTTATTTCTATGGAACATTCAAAATTTCCAAGTTCATTTACGCTTGCGTTACACATAGTTTTAATCTATTCAAATAAAGTTTAAGGAAATCATCACTTACCACCATAAATTCTTTCAGTCCGTGAGTACCACACAGTGCATAAAAATTAAGATTTTCCTTCTCCCTTATGCTTGAAATAAAGTGTTAGACACCTCTTCCCTTTCACTTGGTACTCCCAATTCTTTTTCCAATATCCATCCATCTCTTAAAGACAATATAATCGTTACACACGCCCGCCCATTCTTTTCTCCCGTCTTCTGTCTTCTGATGAGTCTCAACGCAGCATCTTGATCATATCCGTTACTGTTTATGTTTTACAGCAATCTCTTCAAGCAATTTAATGTCCATTCTCCTTCTATTTTGGATGAAGGTAACCTTACCTAACCTTACCGGGTAAACGCAACCTATTGTTCAACATAAAAAGCGGACTATTCGTCATCCTAGCTTAATTAAGAGGGCAAAGCTTTGCTAGAGTCAGTGCTGCCAGCCACTTGGCTTTGAATATCCGTAAATGGCCGCTAAAATTTCCGTAGATTGGGTATAAAAATCCGGAAACCCGCTAACTGAAAGACTGAAACAATAATTCTTGAAGAGAAAGTCAAAATTAGGAATAGTTTTTATTTGACGGTCTTTAAAATTCGAAATACAAAATAATTTTCTACATTGAAAGTAAGAAATATCTCTGAACATATTTTATACATAGTTACTTTCATCACTACTGGTGCTGTGCCTACTCTCTCTCTCTCTCTCTCTCTCTATATATATATATATATATATATATATATATATATATTTTAAAGGGTCCACACAGTTTCTTTGTTGAAATTAAATTTATTAAACTGTTCTGAAAACCTGGCGCCCACTATGACTGACTTAGATCATAGAAAACACCGAGTATGGTTGATTAAACCATTTTTTTTAATTATAGAAGAAGGGAGCATTCAGTCTCCTCGGAAAGCACTGCTATGTAAGCCGTGCCAAGGGAGCGTGCATAAATCACGTAGCTCCATTTTGGCCTCCTGTGAACCCCCCCCTACCCCCCACGTAAGCCCTACGTGGCTTTTGCCTCTACCCCTCCCCTCCCCCCCATGTTTCACGTATCTTTTTTCCCTTTTGATTCCAGAAGACATTTTGTACTGTTTTCTCCTGTCAGACTATTGTAAATTACATACGGAGAGGGAAATAAATATTCACATGCTGTTGTGAGTTCTGTTCCTCATTTTAACTGCGTAAAATGTTATGAAAGGAAAGCTACGTGGCCTGGTTCGGGAACCCTCCTCCCCCCACGTAGCCCAGCGTAGCCTTCCAGCCAACCCCCCCCCCCCCCCTTTCCGCCCCTGGACCGAGCCACGAAGTTTGTGCACGGTCCCCAACGAGCGTGTCACCTTGCACCTTGCAAATAAATGGTGTACCGATAGTTCTTTATCACGGTCTTTTAAGATCTATAAAATGTATAATCAAACAAAATATGAGCTTTATTTCAATCATTGGTTCACACGAGCGGTTGCAAGAACGATTCACAATTATTGATAATTCTGTAATGCATTAACACTATACACTCAAAGTTTAACAAAACAGCAAAATAAGGAAAATCAACAAATATTAAAAAGTATCAAAAATCCGTAGATATTCTAACAAAATCCGAAAATCCTAACTTCTTCGAAAATTCCGTAGAATTGGCAGCACTGGCTAGAGTTGAACTTTAGTTGAAGCACCCATTAACATTCCGGGCAATAATCAAGATATCACATTAACAGTAATAGAAGCATCTACTTGAGCGCGAGCCTCACGGGAATTCCGACTTGTCTATTGGGACGACGCGAGTTTGGTTTCCGATTCAGCTATCCAGATCTCGATTCTCCATTGTTTCCCGAAATCAATTCAGGAGACTGTCTGGGTGATTGCTTCGAAGGGCTGTGACTATTTTCGTTCCCGTTCCTTACTCCCAAATCTCTTCCGGCTTTAATGATGAGCATGACGTCGACGAGCCGTAAAGCCCTAAATATTAGGAATGGTAATAGCACACACTTCTGAACTTTCGGGTGTCAACCTCGAGGACACGGCGAACCGAGACTTAGCGAAGGACACTGGAAGTCTTTTTTCCTCCCCAACGGAGTCAATCTCTGCCGTTTAGTTATTCATGCTCTTGGCAGGGTTCCCGCTCTCCCTGGCTGGATGAACACACCGTATCTTTGAGAAACTTCCCTGGAGTGAAGTATGTTCAGAGACACACTTGGTCGTGTAATGGACAGCATTCGGCAATAATTATCAATCACAACTCCGATTAGGTCATAGTCTTATTAACGGTTGTGTTTCCCTTGTGACTTCTGCAAAATGGAGATTTACAGAACTGAGATATAATTCTTGGAAACACTGTTGTTTTACTAAGTCTTTATTCTTCTCCAGATTACATTCTTACAAATCTTACATTCGAAATTTTATAATTACCAGGAATATGGGTCGACATATACAGGGTGTTACAAAAAGGTACGGCCAAACTTTCAGGAAACATTCCTCACACACAAACAAAGAAAATATCTTATGTGGACATGTGTCCGGAAACGATTACTTTCCATGTTAGAGCTCATTTTATTACTTTTCAAATCACATTAAACGTGGAATGGAAACACACAGCAACAGAACGTACCAGCGTGACTTCAAACACTTTGTTACAGGAAATGTTCAAAATGTCATCCGTTAGCGAGGATACATGCATCCACCCTCCGTCGCATGGAATCCATGATGCGCTGATGCAGCCCTGGAGAATGGCGTATTGTATCACAGCCGTCCACAATATGAGCTCTAACATGGAAAGTAAGCGTTTCCGGACACATGTCCACATAACATATTTTCTTTGTTTGTGTGTGAGGAATGTTTCCTGAAAGTTTGGCCGTACCTTTTTGTAACACCCTGTATAATTAGCAGCATTCATTCTACCTCTTGTTTTAGCGTGCAATGTTTTTCCTTCTCTCTCATACACATGCGATTCCGCTGTAGCAGTGGATATTAGTGGCTGTAGCTCTGCAATTTTAAAATGTACCTGCCACAAATATTTATCGATATGATTAATAGAAACGACAATACAAAAATATACTGAGCTACTGAAACATGGAAATAACGTTTCAGCACAAATTTTGTTTCTTGATTACACAGCGATGTTCGGAATCAAACATACATTCAATAACAGGCGTGTTGATACATTTTTGAGATAATAAATTAATTAAACAAGCAACTGCGATAAAAATTAGGCTGTAACAACACTGTATTCATATCTGACATTGTTAAGACCAGCAATCCACACACATTTACATCTCATCAATTTTTTTGTTTTGTTTTACGCCTTGTCGACGTCGTGATCATTAGAGGCGCAAAACGACTGGGGGCATGGAATGGGAAGGGTTTTGGCTGTGACTTTTTGAAGGAACCATCCCGGCATTCACCTGGAGTGATTTGGGAAGACCATGGAAACCGACATTTGGATGGTCGAACGGGAATATGAGCCCATGTCCTCCCGAATGCGATGCGAGAGCATTACCGCTCACCCATCACTCTTGGTTCCAACGATGATGCATGACCAGTAAACAAAATAAAGGTGTATACCATTAGCCTCCTCGGTAACGGACTTCTCAATTTCCCCGCAACCCGCCTGTGTCGAGATTTAATGTAGCCCAGTTTTATTTCTCTCTCTTTTAGCACCGAGAGATCACTGCGAGTCTTTCGGCTCGCCTTTATGGCGAAGTTTATACCCCCCCTCCCCCCCTCGTGTTTCACCTTCGTCGTGGAAACTATTTTTATAGTGGAGCCTTACAGTTGCAATATTCCCGTGAGACGTAATTTATGTTTTGCATATTTTTGTTTGGAAAATGTACAGTTAAAGAGGCAGAGATTGGGGGTCGTTCGAGCGTTCGCATAGGAAACAGTCTAAAAACCTCAATCAGGTCGGCCATTACACCCGGATCTGGATGTGAAACTTGGCGCGTTCAACTCCCCGATCCAGTGCGATAGTGCTTTAATGCGCACAGCTAAATCTAGCCCTGTAACTGACGGAGACGCTGTTTAACATAGATCTGCACCATGAAGCATCTTAGGTTAATTCCCATCAACGGAGCTTATCAGAAGGTGAGGATCAAATTGAGGGACCATAAAAATTTCAGGCTGAGATTGGGATTCGAACCGCGGACCTGTTTAACAATAAAATCCTTCACAACGCATACTTACTGAGCGACTTAACTCAGCAGGATTAATATATTGTTTCGCAGTTACGATCGTTCCACCATGTGAGCGAGTATTTCTCAGTTTCTTATGCTTAAAGCGTGCTTGTTGCAAACATTACGTCTTCATAATTGTTCGTGTACACATGTTTTTCACAATTTTCAGCATCGTTGTACCTCATTATATTGTCAACATAAGACCTCAGTTCTTCTTCAAAGTTCGGCAGCCTCAAAATCTTCTTCTGGAAGCGACTTCTACTGTTGCAAGAGCTGTAAGGAATTTATCAACAATCGATAATAACAATAAACCCCTACTTTGGTCGTCGTGTCTGTCACAATGTGATGACATGCATACGGCTTTCGTTGGCGGACTAACAGTCATAGGTCTTTTTACCCCCTGTCCATAGTGTCGCTACAATAACAAGCCAAGAATTTAGGTTACCTGTTACCCATAGTCTACTAATACTATAAATGTGAAAGTAAATGTCTGTGTATTTTGTTTTCACGACGAAACGGCTAAACTGATCTTGATGAAATTTGACAAGAAAATATTTTGTATCATTAGGAAGACGGTTTTCGGGATGAATAACATATTTTGTCATGAAATTTTTAAATCTCACTGAACGGTGACAGACGAATAGCGTATGTAGGTATGCAACGTTATATCGGTGCCTCAGGCTTTGCTTTTCTTGCAGGCAGTTTGTGTCGGTTCTAGTAAAGGACACACAACCTCTAGGGAAGATTGGGTCCGGTCAACGGGAGTACAGACATTCACTGGATTAACCCCATCACGGATACCCCAAAACCATCCACCACCATAGCATTCACCATCGCCGCAGGAAGGAGACTCTTCCAAACCATCCATTACAGCAGGGATGGTGAGGCTAAACCAAAAACGTGGTGTACAAAACTATACTGACTTAGGATGTCCCCAGAAAGCGACAATTTTAAACCACAAACAAAAATCCGTGGGAGGAACTGTGGTAGGTAACCTCCACAATCCATTGTTTGTTGCTATTTTTAAACATGTTACAAATTGGTTCTCTTCACGAGACAGGTTCAGCTTTTTGGGACATCCTTTACATAACTTACAGGTTTTTATATGAAATTCTAGCACTAAAATTCGAAGTCCACGCGTACGAATAATACTATATTACCTAGGGGAGGGAAAAGAAAATTAAAATTTCATCATAGCATCAAGAAGATATTTAATTTTCTAAAAACGACTGGAGTCTGAATTGTATTTTTAAGTAAATGTGAAATATATTTATATTACTAGCATTAACAAACAAATTATTTTTACTTACGCTTGGTTTCCATGCTTTACAACATGCGTGTTCTACACTGCAAAGTAAATTTTTGGTAAAGTAGGGACATGAGTGCTAATGCTATCGAATTCTAGCTGAGTGGCAACACGAGAGATGTGAGGTGGCGCTGTCTGGGTGTTAATATGTACTGGGCGCTCCTTTTTGGGACTGCGATATCAGGACGGGCAGTCGCTGCTCTGCCTTTTGTGGTATAGTGTCTCTGGAAGGCATCCAAGACGAGCCGCGGCGATCGATGGGACGTGCCGTTGCAAAAACATGTCTCGCGGTGCTCTTCAGACTGCTTGGCTGCGGGGACAGCTCAAACAATTTGTCTTCAATGTTTCACAGCCGCTAGAAGGGCGAGACAAACTGCAAAAGCCACTTCTGTGTCGAAGTAACATTTCAGTAACAGACGCCCTCCACTAACGTGGGAATTAGGAGACGGCGAGGTTCCTTGTATTCTGTCTTATTTATCAAGGAGATTAAGAGTAAAACGCGATACCCTTACCTGAGGACACGCCCAAGGGCGAATCATTGACAACAGTGCGGTATAGCGACATACAATACGCACTCCAACTTGCATTTGGGTTAAAATTGTCACGCATAAGCGAGTCAAGCTTCGCTCAATTAGGGTTCCGTACACTGATGATGTTAATAAATTTCGTATCAGGTGGGTTAGGAGATAGTTTTTTGGTTCAAAAATCAATGCTTTTCAAGTTTTCAGATCAGGCAACAAAATCTTCTCCACACATGTCAACGGCTAATTCCATAGAGTTCGGTTCCAGTAAAAGTTATGAGATCAAGGTGCAGTTCATTCTGAATTATGAGCGCTTTCAATAAAATAGTATCAGTATCTCATAAAGTTAAAACTTTAGTTTGATTTGCTCGAAACCGTATGAAATTGAAGATATTTTAGAATTCGTCGTTTAAATACGGGATATGATCGATATTAGGGACGAACTTGACTTTTCTGGATAGTGAAAACTGTAGAAATACCTTAGTTCTCTCCATAACTAACTCCTCTTTCTCTGGAATAGAAAATAAATGTTTTTCAACCCCCTTGTTTCTATTAAAATCCTCAGACCACAATTTTAGAAAATTTTAAACATGCTAAAAAGTTATACACACAAACCTATCTTCTGATGCATATATTTTAAAATCTTTAAATCAGCTGGGAATTGAAAATTCGTTATATTCAGATCGCAGTGGGTTTGAATTATTTACCTCTAATCGTATTCCGTAATATAAATATCCCAAGTCATGAAGTTACATCTGGGAGATATCACGAGAAGCTAAAGGTACCAACTGAAGTAAAAATACTGTGGAAACGATCCGTTGGGAGTTCAAAGAACTCAACGCTGGGAGACATGCTCAACTGGCTCAGCAGCATTGGGAGCGTCCATAAACTACGTGGCTCGGTCTGGGTGGGGGGGGAAAGGGGGGGCAGGTTGACTGGAAAGCTACGCTGGGCTACGTGGGGGGGGGGGGGTTCCAAGCCAAGCCACGTAGCTTTTCATTAATATTATTTGTCACAGTTAAAATGAGATACAGAACACGGAACAGCATGTAAATATTTATTTCCGTCATTTAATTATCTCCGTACGTAGTTTACGATAGTCTGAAAAGAGAAAACAGTACAAAATGCCTTCTGGAATCAATAGTGAAAAAAGCTACGTGCCACGTGGAAGGCGGGGGCGGGGGGGGGGGGGGGTTCAAAGGAAGCCAGAATGGAAATATGTGGTTTATGGACGCTCCCATACCTGTATGCATTTACATTTCTGCTGTTTTACGAACAACATATCACTGTGGATCACCCATCTACGTCAGGAGGTAGTGTCTTAAGAAGATGCCCTGACACTTTCTTGTTAATGTTGGTAGAGACAAAACAATTGTCAGATTCGTTCGTGACTGCATACTTCTCCCAATACTTTGCAGTCGGTGTTCACCTTTGCAAGACGAAGGGACTGTGTTGTTGTTAAAGGTTAATCTATCAGTGACAGTATTGGAGAAATCGTTTGCTGAAGACGACATAGATTCAAATGGACCAGGCTAATGTTGAGACGAGGAAACAGACGTCAAGCTTCAAAGGTCACTAACGGATACTGTTGCGCACCTGATCGCTAAGTTTGACAGCGGCCTTGGTATGCGGCGGCTCCGAAACACTGGCAGCTAATTAACAACCTGTCCGTAGCGCCATTGTTCGATACATCAACCTCGTCAAGTCCAGATTACGGCCTCCAAGAGAGACGCTCACTTCTGGGAAGATATGCTGCACCGAGAGAGCTTAGAAGGCACCGAACTTTCATCGTACGCGATCTTCAATAAAGCATTTCCTAAATCGGCAGTTGTTTTTATTTTATTTTTTTTACTTAGGGCTTTACGCCTGGTCGACGTCGGGGTCATTAGTGGCGGGATGGCATTGGGAAGGAATTCGGTCACGGCCTTTTGAAGGAAGCATCCCGGCATTTGCCTGGAGTGATTTGGGGAAACCATGGAAAACCCAAATCTGGATGCCAGGACGGGGATTCAAACCCGCGTCCTCCCGAATGCGAGGCCGGAACTCGGCAGTTGTTCAAAGTAGGCCTACAGCTAAACAATATAAGAATACAGTTAAAAAACCAATCATTATCTTTTTTGCATCAATAAGGTCTTTCGGTTTCAACAAATGTGATAGTCATTGCTAGCTGTAAACAGCTGCTGGTGTAAAATAAGCAACAAATTCTTACGGAACCAATTATTACTAGCTAAATTAGTTGTTTCTCGTTAAAACATTAGAAATGCTAATAATTCCACCACAATAATTACGGCCAAAATTATTGTCTGTAGTTTTAAATGAAGATGTTAAGTCAGTTCCTAGGTACGTTAGTCTAAACCCACCAATTGTTCCCTCAAACAGAAACAAATGTCATATTACAATTTACTGTCTTAATGCTCATATCTAACCCAGTTTTCTTAATCAGATCATTAAAACTGAGGAACAACGTTTGGAAGAATGCGTTCTCCACAGTTCCCGAAACAAATCGTACTGAATCCCGGGATGGTGGCAAGATGTAGGCTGTGATCTACGAGCAGTTTCTTTGCTGTCACTAATCCTGTTTACTCGAGGTGTGAAAATACACTTCAGTTCCAAAGGGAAGTAGTGATCACACGTTAGTTTTGAAATTCCAAGATCTGGAATACTATGATTTGACTAGTTACAGTTGTCAAATTCCTCTTTTAATGTAAGTTTATATCTTCAGTATCCTCATATTTTACCGTTTCGTTTATAGACAAGAAACGAATCGCCTGCCACAGTGGAGAAATATTGTTTCAGTTACATCTACATGTTTTCAGCGAGTTGCTAATGTCGCGATTTCACTTGTGTACAGTGTGTGTGCTATGTAATCAATCGTGTATATTGTCTCACTTTATTTTGTATTTTTTTCACGTACAATCTCAATCTGTGAAGTTGAACTCGTGTGATTTATTGTAGGTAATGCGATTCTACGCACGAGCTCTGCACAACCACGCTACATGTATAATGAGTAGGTTTTGGATCTTTATGACCAAAAAATAAATAAAATAGATAAATATGCAGGCAAATATGACCTTAAAAATGGGTAAATATGGCCTAAAATTCACAAAATCTGCCATACATTTAAATTTACTATACATCAAAACATGCTCAATTATACATCATTTATTTTATCTAGTAGTGTCGCTTTCATGTAGACAGCATAATTTTCTTCCGTGCACTCGCTGCACCATTGAGAAATTTAATTTTAAATCGTTTTGTTGAAATCACTTTAATTTCAGATAATTTACAGAACAGAACTCTTTAAACCGTATTAAAACTCTCCTCCCTAAATATCCTTACGTAACTTCGCACTTTCAGAAAATTTTATTTTAGACATGGCGGTAGGTCTACTCACTGATCCACTGCAGATTTATCGATGACAGGATATTTCATTGAGATATTGATTAACGAGGATCGACACAGGCTTGCTTCTGCCGCATTGTCGAGATTAAAAGGCGGGTGGAACATTACGTTTAGAGAGTGACAATAATGTATTCTTGACTGGTGAATTCTGACCACAGTGAAAATCAGTTTTTTCTACCACCTGTATAGTAGAAGTACAGTTCCGTGAACAGTTATCTTAATTTCTTCTCATCTACATCTGGTGAATTCCGGGTACTATTAAAATACTACCAGATTTTTCTTCAAAATATGAGGGGACATCCATAAATTACGTGAGGTGTTTTTCCGGATTTCCGGATCCCTCCCCCCCCCTCTGGTGAGATCTGGTCCGTGAGAAACCCACCCCCCCCTAGTAATCACCCTCGAAACTTTTATACGAAATTACCCCCTAAAATCGACTATCGCGCAATTTGTAGGCCTTTTTTTTAGCTCTACAGTACAAACAATTTTTCGCAAAACCTCACGTGAGATTTTTGTAGACCCCCTCCCCCCCCCCCCTATTTCACCTTACCCCTGACCATAAATATTAACGAGATATGACCAAAACTAGGAAAATGATATTAATATACACTTACAGGGTGTCCAGAAAAGGACTCCCTGATTTCAAAATTAAATATCTCGAAAACAAAGATCGATAGAAGAATGCAGTAAACGGTATGTTTATCGTGACAGCTGTAAGAAGTGTATACAGCAGTGTGAAATAATAGTTACAAAAGCTGCTAACAGATGTACGCTGTACAGCTCATATCAGCATACATAAGTGAAATAATCGTATGAAAACAATCTTTGCAAACTATCACATCACAATGTTTTCAAAATGTTCACCATTGGCACTACAGAGGTGGCGCAAACGAAGAATGAAATTCGCCATCACATTTCGTAGTGTCTCGACCGAAATGGATTCACATGCCGCAGAGATCGCCGATTCCAGCTCGTCCAGCGTGGCGGGATGTTTCGGGTAGACCATGTCTTTCACTGTGCCCCACAAAAAAAAAAAGTCACAGGGAGTCGCATCCGGCAAATATGGAGGCCAATCCATGCCTGCACCAGTAAATTCGGGATATCCCGAAGCAATGACTCGATTCCCGAAGTATTCCTTAAAAGTGCTGTATGCACTTCTTACAGCTGTCACGATAAACATACCGTTTACTGCATTCCTCTATCTATCTTTGTTTTCGAGATATTTAATTTTGAAATCAGGGAGTTCTTTTCTGGACACCCTGTATATGCTATATAAAATACATTTAAATACAATCAGAAACGTTGAATCGGCGTTTAATTCAGCACCACAGATAAAAAAAAAAGGCAGGAAAAAAATTGACTTGTTCTAAAGATCCGAACCCTAATAATGAGTGTCAAGAAGTTTGTGCTACAGCTTGTTTCGTACATATGTCTCTCCGAAGGTAAACAAGACTTGTCATTCCTGGAATACAAAAACTGTTCGAAACCCGAGACCCGCGGTGCGGCAACCCAAGGCTCGAAGCCGGCGAATCCGATTAACTCGAGCGGCGTTCATCCGATAAGCCTCGCCAGAGCGCCTCCGACAGCGATCGGCCATTAGCGGCTAACGCAAGGCCGAGGAGAAAGAGAGAGAGCCCAAGCTACAACACTCAAGCGACCACCCGCCGAGAACCAACGCTCTTCACTCCTTCAAGCAGGCGAGTGAGGTCCCACGGGAACGGCCACTCGACTTCCAGACGGGGGTGATCATTCCCGACGATCGTGTTAAGAAGGGTCTGAAAAATGCATTCGCTTGCCTGAGAAACTACTCACAGCAGTTCTTCAGTGGTGATACCAATTCAAGAGCTGGCAGAGGTCAAGTTCAAACATAATTAACGTTGATATGTCATTGCCTTCCATGAGATCAGATGTATATTCCCTTCAAAAATTCAAGGGTCATTTCCGATCGCTCTAGAATGTGGACGATACTTTTTTTTTTTTTGCATCGTTTAACCCGTATAGCCCTCCACTTCGTTTCAAAGTAGAGACAACATAAAGCTAGAAGTGTCTTGTGTGGTAATTTATATAAGGAACACAGTTTCAGGATTCAAAAAGTTCAACGTTGAAATCATTGAAGAATAAGGAACTTCACAACGAGTTACGGGAACCTATTGCCAAGTCAACAGATATCTAGCAAGATGAAACCTCGAGAAGATAGCATCATCAGAATAAGGCGATACCTAAAAGAAAAAAAAATACACGCTAGACTGAGCGAACTTTGTAATTCCGTGACTCTTCCACAAGCGCTGGAAGTACCGCTAAGCCGGCCTCGGTAGCGTAGGGGCCTCGAGTACTAGCTCCGCGTGCCGAAGGCCGCCGGTTCGAATCCGGCCGTGGGCATGGATGTTTAAGTGTCGTGTGTCTTTGTGAATGTCCTGTCCGTCCTGTGGCGTCCATAAATTGGAAAAATGCAATATATCTACTGGATGACGACTTATACACCAAAAGCAATAATAATTACATTGAGCTGGCTGTATGGCCTCCGTTGCCAAATGCCATTTAAAAAAAAAAGTACCGCTAAAACGGAACAGATTTGAATCACGGGGATATATTACAAGGAACGAGACGATTCAACTGTACTCCACTTGCTGCATAGTTTCCATCTATAGCTGGATGGCTCAAAATAATGTGTGCAATGACTAAAATATTAAGGTTTCAAAAATGTATGAAGCTCACTAATGAACAGTTTTTCTTAATAAAGCTCACACTCGTTCATTAGATCAATGATTTAGGATGTTAAATGTGACACAAAATCCTGTTACGATCTATTCGATTAACCGTACAACCAGAGTAAGTAGTAGTTTAAACAGTTCACAACTTTCACCATAGATGACGCTTTTGTTATTGAACACTGAAAAAAATTCACTGCCAGTCCTACTAATATATCGTAAATATTTCAAGTATGAAGTGATTATCGGATTCAAGACAAATATTGTCCGCTAGTTTGTCTGTGTACTTTGTTAAAGCACTGCCATGCTGAACTCGGGGCGGTGCAAAAATATCGTGTCTGACGTATACAAACCAAATAGAATATGGTCTTTTTTCGTAATAATCTAGGCAAAAGTCCCACCTCAAAAATTTTGTAATGCACAAACAGATCAACAACATAGTTCACACGAGAAAAAAAAAGCACAAAGAAAGCCAGAAAATTTGATGGCAGATCTGCGACAACACAAAATCATGAAGAGAAAATTCACAATATTTCCGGAACTCCCCTACCACCCAAGTAGTATGACGTCGATTTTGGACCACACCCCTCCACACCCCGCCCCCTCCCCCGCGTAGCTCGTAGCTTTTTCCCCTATTGATCCCAGAAGAATTTTGTACCATTTTCTCTTTTAGACTATCGTAAATCCCATACGGAGATAATTAAATGACAGAAATAAATATTCACATGCTGTTGTGTGTCCTGCACCTTATTTTAACCGTGATTAATAATATCAATGAAAAGCTACGTGACTTGGCTCCGAATCCCCCTTCCCACGTAGCCCAGCGTAGCTTTCTACCCAACCCCTTCTCCTCCCCCTTTTTTCTTGTTCTTTAGACCAAGTCACGTAGTTTATGGACGCCCCCTAATCATGGAGGATTGTATTGAAATAAGTAGCACGTCGAAGGCTGTTCATTTGAACGCCAACAGTTACAATAGTTCCAATATTAACGTGCAGATTCCGACGCATACATCTTTAAGTTGACGAGTAATAGGAGAAGACGAAAGAAAGTAAAACCATTTCGCTATGAACCGACTGGACGACAATACCCCACACTGTGCACCAGTATGAATAAATCTAGTATGGAAAACGATGGAAGAATCTACTATAGACGGACAATGTCTCTGTCTTTAATATTTTATGCCCCTTCAAAAACAGAAATTCTTCAAATTTTGCAAAGCGGATCCGCAAGGTAAAATACAGGTCAACTTTGTATTCCAGCCACATCAGACCAAGCCGTCATAGCCTTAGACCCTAAAAACGAATTTTTTGTCCACTTTAAACTCTGTAGAATGTATTTTTTGTTTAAATCGATCTTAAGAGGTGCAAAAGTGATCAAACTCGAGAGTTAGAACAGATCAGATCTCGATGTCACGACCTGTGATACTCAAAACTCTTTTGTAATTATTACTTTGTATCTATTTATTCATTCTTTGCATTGTACTTAATTTATGACCTGGGAAGAATTCTGGTCCAGTGACCCTACCAAAAATACACTCACATACCAAGTTACTAATAAACAGCTGTTAAAGAAAGGTCACTTAACATAATTATTTTCGAAAGAGAAATGGATGTAGAGTCAACTGTAGGGAATCAAGACACCTATTTTTTTTGCAGAATTATCACAAAACAGGTAAAATCATACAGCAATTTGCCAATTTGTCATTTTTTGTTAAAATGGATTTGATCTCGGACTGATACGAGTAGGTACAAAGATTAGTCCTTTGAAGGCAGCTGCTGCAGGCGAAGTGTTCGTGGTCTGTGAGAATGGCATTGATTTAGTGAGGACAGTTTCCAAGACAACGTTCGCTGGGGTTCATCCATTCTAGGAAGGAGACGCCGGTATTTTTAGCGGCGCCTGGAGAAACTCAGCGTCCCACGAGACCCTGCACCAACGAGGGCAGAGCAAGATTCTTCCAGAATGGAATGTCTGTCTGGACAGATGTCTAACCCGTAAAAATAGACCCACAAGCAGGCGCGCAGACAGTCCATCTGGTCACAGGTGCGCAGTCTAGCCTCGAGAACACCTTTATAAACTCTGACGTCCCAGTTGACGGACAAATTTGAAAATTGGCTTCGGTACTTCAAATACAGCTTGCAAGCCATTCTGGAACTCTAGTCCAGTGTTTTTCAACCTGTGGGATGCAATCCCCAGGTGGGTCACAAAGTCTTGCTCGGGGGGTCGTAGTAGCAAGCCAGGTAAATGTAAAAAGCATGGTTATAGGTCTTACAATACAGTAAAAATACAAAATTTTCAATGAGAAGTCATTGCCTGTTTATTTATTAATAAACTGTCGAATCTTGGTTGTATTTTTGAGATAACCAAATCATTTACTAATTGGAGCCTGTTTCTCTTCTTTTTACCATATTTCAGGTAGTTATCGTCATAAAGTCTATTTTTGTTTTGTTTCCGCCACTGCTTCTAGCAACAGACGTGGAGGGCAGCGCAGATCTTTTGAGAACTCCATTTTGTCCTTGCTCGCAGCGAAGCTAGTTCGTACTCGCTGGCGTACTCTGACAACTGATTGAAGTGAACGAAAACAAAACTGTTTCTATGTGGCCGCTGACCCGAACTTCTCGCCTCCCGCGCCGCCACCGCGGCAAAAAATATATCACTGCCTGCAGTGTGCCCTGCGGCTACCTGGCACAACATTTGATTTCTCGATCAGTAGATATAGTCTCTATAGAAAGAAAATTAAATACGTCGTTTTTTAAATCACTGACGTAGATGAGTGACATGGGAATTGACAAAAAAATACTTTTAAAGGGGTCGCGTATTCAAAATGGTTGAAAAACACTGCTCTAGTCAAATCATCTTATGGCTCTGTTGGCCGGTAGGTCCCGAAGGATTGTTCTGACCTCACGTGACACTTTCCGATTCACCACGCAATACGCCTCATGTCGTGTCTAACCTAACCCGGTAATCCTACCGGAAGCATTTTGCCGTACGTCACATTGCACAGCAAGCGGTGCCAGAGATGGAGGTCTGGATAAGGGCCTCCGAAAATCTCAGCCAAGACCTGGATTCAAACTGGGGATCAGTCGATTTCCAGTCAGACGCATTAACCACTGAACCACCAGACCACTCTATTCTGACACCAGTTTTCAATTATTTTCATCGCCTATAAAGCATTGTTCCTCCATTTTCACATTATAAATAAAACCGAAATAAAAAAGTATTGCAATAGAAGTAGAGCGTTGAACAGAGTTTAATCTGGTTGGATGACGCTATTTCAAGAATCGAACAACTGCACGAGGATATGGAGCAGAAAAGACTGACCATGAGCAAGCAATACGATTGTCTGCAGTGCCCAACAAACTGCACTTGGAAGACCTCCTTAATGCCAATGGCAATGCTGTCCAATTTGCTGAGTTTTGGTTCTCTATAATTTGAACGATTAGACCACGATGTTGATCACTTTTTATTATCTTATTGATAATTGTTCGGGTATTTGCTGCCGTAACTATCGCATCAGTAATTTTTTCGATGCGAAATGTACCACATTTGTCAGACATTTCGCGAAACTCACTTCTCTCCGTATATGTTGCCAGTAACTATCTCAGCTTGTAGCATATACGCTAAGACTAGCTTTTAAATATTGACTGGAAGTGACGATAATCTTTGGTCAGCGAGCGCTGCCAAAGAATAACACAACTAGTGTGAGAGGGGTGTGTAATCGCTGTGAGACAAAAGAGAGCAAGGACTGTGTTAAGCTTGCGAGAGGTTTTGTTATTTGGCTATCTGATTTTGAATAAACGTCTCATATTATTGGTGTACCATAAATGTGTGGTTTTTCTTGTTTTATTAAATATTATGTTCACCTAAATGCATTACATTAATATGCACAACTGCCGAAACAAATAAAAGGCATCATTGGCAGTTTATAACCTGGTTTTCCTGGTAAGGTTGAATAGAATATAGCCGGCTTATAAGCTGGACAAAAGATGTTGAAACAGAGGTTAAAGCAGTTCAGTACATCTTCCACGGAAAGCAAGAAATAAAATGATAATGGAAAGCAACTGCATCTAAATTGTTTCAGAAAATCCGCAGGAAACAAACCTGCGCGTTCTCTTGTCCCTGTTGTTCCATGTCTCACCGCGTGACACCAATAACGCAGCCTGTACCTGCGGCCACATAAATCCTCCACAGCCAGGCAGGAGCATGAAATGAGACAATTTATGGACTGCGTGTGAGTAGTGCCTCGCCTTGCCGCTACTCAAACGCCGCGGCCGCGTTTATCACCACCAACTGGACACTGGCCGATGAGGATTTATGGGTACAGGACACTACTACTCTCGCGTACGGTGCTTCTACACGCTTAAAGAGGCGTATGCTAAACTTCTTACGTTACTATTACTCAAGGTACGTTTCCATTACTACAAATTTGTACTGCAACATGTTGTGGCACAAGTGCCAGCACGTGTGCCACAAATTTGTTGAAATGGAAACGGTCTGCAACATGTTGCGGCACAAGTGCCGGGGACCGAAATGTGCCAAGTGACTGCGGGACACAACATGTGCCACAGCCCATGGAAACAGACTGCGACATGTCCCTGGGACATGCGCGCGCATGCGCAGTACACTCCTTGTGGGCAGCGCGTGTTTTCTTGTCTGTGGTAATCAGTAGCACTTTATTTAAAGCTAGTGTAGCGTTTGTTTCAAGATGGAGTGGTCGAAGAATAATGTAACAAAGCTTTGTAGAACTCTATGAACAGGAGACAGTTCTGTGGAACATAATTGATGCGAACCACAAGAAGTCTAACAACAGAAAAGATGCCATGCAACAAATTGCTGATATTCTGGAATGCAGTACTGAAGAAGTAGAAAACAAATTCGCTCCCTGAGTTACCAGAGTTTAAGTAAAAAAATAAAATTTAAAAGAGCAAGAAAAGTGGCGCTGGTGCAAAGGATGTTACCGAACCTAAATGGCAGTATTTCAATTTAATGAGTTTTCTGTCTTTCAGTAACAATTGAAAATCACTTACTGTCATTCTAACAAAATTCTCGACCCACTTTTGAGACGTAGGTCTGCCATCGAGCTCCTTCCGAATGTCTTTTTGCTAAAAGAAAAAAACCTTCTAATACAACCTCTCGGTCGCTTTCGCCTGCCATTACAACAAAAACAAAAGCTGCAGTAGCTGAGTTGTCCATATCTCTAAAATATTTGAACCAGCAGATAATTCAAATCAAGAAACAGGAAAACACTGTATCTGATTCTCTGTACAAACTTCATCTGTAGTCTTCCACTCGAGACCTCTCTATAAATGTTGCAGATGTCCCAGGCAATTGGAAATAGTAGAATGATTACGTGCAACATGTGCCGGGCACAAGTTGCGCGACATGTGCCAGGAACTTGTCAGAATGGAAACCTACCTTCAAGGTACGTTCTGACTGTTCTGAGCAAATAAACGACTTGCAAGAAACTATCAGCATAAAGGCGAGTAATATCTTTTATGAAATGTGGCGATACGATGATTTTCAAATATCGTCGTGAGAGGTCATACGTTGAAGCCAACTTTTTAATCTGATATTAGCCCGCCTTGCAGCTCAGGGGTTATAACCCTTCCCTAGAGATGCAGAAGTCTCCTTTGCGAAACCAGTCTATGACATTTTAAGTAAGTGTTGCGTTCGTAATGTGTCGACTATATTTTGAAGTACAACAAAACTTATACTGCTGCTTGCTATGTCAATAACAGAAAACATTTGAAATCATTTCCTGTTGACGCTATCTACACTAATGTTGAAAACGCGAAAGTAACTCTGTTTCCCTGTCTCTTACGTTTTCACGACTAAGCCGATCTTGATGAAATTCTGACAAGGAAATACTATTTATCATGAGGAAGGACTTAGGATACGTTTTTCGGGATAAATAATATATTATGTCATGAAATTTTTGAAAACTAACCTAACCGTGACAAACAGACGGATAACGTGAGCAAGTCCCTGTAATGTTATATCGGTCGTTCAGCACTCGGTTTGTGTATGAGCTACTCATAAATTTCATGTACAGAGACGAATTATTATATAGTACAGTTACTTATTTGCGCTGCACCACACCTTTTTTTGTGTTTACCTGAAAGTTTTTGGCATCAATATAAATCGAAACTTATTTGAATGAAATCAGAAAGTACAGTCCGTTCTTCCAGATGACTTCATTTGGAGTAGACAGAACCCCCCCCCCAATTAGTATGTTGCTATTTTAAAACATGGAAAATGGTTCCCTTCATGAGAAATTGAGAATGGTCAGGCTTTGTTTCTTTCGCAATCGGTTTGTGTATGATCTGTTCATAAATTTAATGTACAATGACAATTATTATTTAGTACAGTTACAGATTTGCGCTGCACTACACTGTTATTTTGTGTTTATCTAAAAAAAAATGGGCATCAATATAAATTGAAACTTCTTTGAACAAAATCAGAAAATATAATTCGGGCTTCCAGATGACTTCATTTGGGGTAGACAGAACCGCCCCCCCCCCCAATTAGTTTGCTGCTATTTTAAAACATGGAAATTGGTTCCCTTCATGAGACCTTTCCAATGGTAGAATTATATAGTGATGGTTTTCCCTTCACATTATCCCTACTCGGTGAGTTTTGGGACACGTTTTTCGAAACTTAAAGTTTTCTATATCCAATTCTAGCATTAAAATTCTAAGTCCAAGCGTACGAAGTCGAGGGTAACAGCTAGTGTATATACTACATGTATGGAAGTAATGAAGAAAAAGCCTAAAAGGTATAGTTTATCCCTATTCAAGCAGTTGAGATGAAGGTAGGAGTCTGGTCGAAGCATTGTGTTTAGCGCTGTTTCACCCACAGGCACTTATTTCATAACGCACCAAGCATACGTAAGGAACCGTTCTGGAAGGTCAACTTTAGAAAAACTAATCGAGTTTATCTAAATTTTTAACACATGTAATTCATTTCGTAGTCTGTTTCTCTTTCGTCTGAGATACATTCCAGTCATGAGTCAGAGTGATAACTCTGATCGCTATTTAAATATTGACATTAAAGACCGTCTGCTAACAACTGTTTCCAGATGAGGTATTAATTTCCAGAAGCTTTTCGCCCATGCAATGTCTAGAATCATCAGTGTAACCTTGGTTGCAATGTTTGTGTTGATCAGAAACAACTCAGAAAAATCTGAAATCAGCTAAATGTAGATGAAAAAAAGTGTAAAAATGCTAATTATTACAATAATAGGAAAACACAGTAAACTGAGAAATATCAATAGATACAGGAGCTATAGTGTTGATACCAACTGAAAATCAACTGTCAATCCCGAAAACACGTAACCGCAGCTACTAAGATTCCACCTAAGATGCATAAACCACAAGGGTGAAACGTGTCTGAAAGTAAATAGTTCATAAAAAAAACATCTATTAACAGATGGTCTTTAATTTAAATGTTAAACAACATTGTTTTTATGTAATTTCGAAGTAGCAAGCAGATTACAACTTTAACTACAAATAATGCGACGTTATAAATAAAAGGAACACGCCAAACACTGACTAGCATCAAGAAACTACTCGAAACATTACAATCGGTGAAGCATTATTGGGTAAAAATACAAACGAGTCAAATCATCTCAAAAGTTTTGCGTTAAGTCATTTTGGAGCTACACATAAAATATTGCAGATAAAAGGTATCTTTATCAATACTTAATGAATTGTAATAGCATGTGGAATGTGTATTGCGAAGGACCGACAACTCAGAGAAAATCATTTGTTGCTATTCATTTTAGAGTTTCACAACGTTAATACAAGCTTGAGCAAGGACAATACTAAGGACAAAGTGCCCAATTTCCTTTCGAAGTCGTTGAATAATACGAAATGTTCGACTTTCATTTCATGTTGTAACGAAATCCTATTTTCACTACGCTATTTGCACTGCAGAAAAAGGTTTGTACACTGCTGTCTATTAATGCTTTCATCTCAATGTCGCTTGAGGAACAAGCAGCAGTGACTCATACCGTGGTGAAAAATATTTTCTCAATTGTGGAGTAGAAAAAAAAAGTCATTTTTCCCCATAACAAAGGCCAATAATGCAGGCAGATCCATTTAAAGATAGTAAAAAACGTAGCAAACAAAGGCTAAAAAATAACCATCTAAAATATTTTTATAATAATGCAGTCATTAACGAAATCGTTCTAGCTAATCGGCACACAAAGCATTTTTTCAATATCACAAATACACTAACTGAATAGGAATGGTCACTGATAAATCTAAGTAGTGCTAAGCTACTTGTTTGACGATTACAAACTGGAATACGGTGAAGAGAAACAGTAAATATCGCCAAAAAAGTTATGCAAGTTCTTGTACTACAAGTCATTCATTGGTTGTAAGAAATTTTCCTTAAAAGTAATCATTCATTTTTACCGCTATTCAGGCACGGGTGTGAACAAATCCTGATATGGTCTTATAGCAACTGGGCTCGGAAAGAAAGATATCTTAGAATATGGCTGGCGAGTCTCCCATACTGACCATAGTTATCAACTACCACGAATCGCACACTCTGCCTCACAAAAAAGACATTAGCATTAAAGATTACACGATTCGCAAATAGTTGACACACAATTGCCTCAGAGTTAGTGAGCCCGTAATGTCTACGGAACGTAATACCGAAGTAAAATAAATTATTCATTTTTTTTTAGTATTCTAATCACTTCCTTGCTATGAAAGGTTTCTAGACTTTAAATCAAACTCTCTCCAGAGAATAGCAAATTTCACGCAGATCGCATTCCACCTGCCTCTCAGCATACAAGAACACTGAAAGAACTGTCTATTACTGTGTATGCGGCACAAACACTGATGTCTGCGTGAGAAGACACAAAAAAGTTTTCGCATTGTGCTCTCCATGACAAACATCAAAAGCGAACCACAGTAGCACAATAACATTTACGGAAGAAAATCCCTCGTTTTATGTGTATTAAAGTCCGATCAATAAAGCAGAACAGATCCCCTAAGACGACCCAATGGTCTAAAAATAAAATGTACGACTAACTGAAGCACTTTAAGGGCGTGACTCTCCTACGAAGCGCAGACCTCTGCCAGGAAGGACAAGTATAGGCCTACTGGATATTTTATGAATCTTTGATTGGGTGGCCAATTTGGTCGCTGGCATCACACACATGTCGGCTTCACTCGTGGATCTTTATTATGGGGTGTGTCCCCACCTGGCTAGCTGACTCAACGCCTTCCCCCGCGCCCAATGAAGATTAATGTGAAGGTCGCGGTCGGCCACATACGGTCATTGTCAAGGCAATACAGCGGTCTCCACTGTCGTTGATGAGTATGCCTTATGCCAGAGCGACGATGGGACAAATTATTACCACTTTATTACACTTTGAACTGTCGAGTTCGATAATATCAATAGCCTCACGGGGCGTCCATTAATTACGTGAGGTTTTTTTATTATATTTGGTCTCCCCATTGGTGAGATGTGGTGGGAAACCCTGCCCCCTCCTCACGTGTGATTTACCTTGTGATTTTAATTGTTAAATAATTAAATTTAATATGTTCATATATTTTTAATCATGCCACTAAATACCTGAGCGTTAATATCAATGTCTTCTATGTTCTACATTTTTTTCTGTGAAATAAGATGAGAAAATGATATGAAACGTTGATGTGACATTTTTATTGAACCCATTCCATTAAATGAGATTTGGTGAGATTTTTTCCGGATCTCTCCTACTTTTGTTTTAGCACACAAAATTAATGGACGTCCCTTATGATATTTCTGCTTATGAACTGCACACGTAGAAAAAATAGCTGCTCTTCTCTATGATTGTGTAGTTACTACATAAAGAACATAAACACAATTTCATGTTTGTTTATTTATTTGCTTCGCTTCGTGTAAACTACTGTAAATAAGATTTTCCAATTTTTTAGTTAATTGCTCATAATTCATCAGTGATCATTCAGACCGAGCGTGGTGGGTGAACGGCTAACATTCTGGCCTCGCATTCGAGAGCACGCGGGTTCGAATCCCCGTCCGGGCGTCCAGATTTGGGTTTAACATGGTTTCCCCAAATCACTCCAGACGAATGCCGGGATGTTTCCTTCAAAAAGGCCATGGCCGAATTCCTTCCAGTTCCTTGTCCCCAGTCCCATCCCGCCTCTAATGACCTTAGCCGTCGACGAGGCGTAAAGGAATAAAAAAAGGGCGATCTTTCAGTACAAAACAACATCAAACTGCGTCCAGCATTCCAATACTGATTTTAATATTATCGCCTCTGACTTATAATACTAACATTTCATATGAAGATACCGACAGATTCATTGAGATCCTTGTAAATAAATAGTGCGCAACGCAACGAAACTTTTTTTTTTTTTTTACTTATGGCTTTACGCTTCGTCGACGTAGAGGTCATTAGAGGCGGGATGGGACTGGGGACAAGGAACGGGAAGGAATTCGACCATAGCCTTTTGAAGGTAACATCTCAGCATTCGCCTGGAGTGATTTGGGTGAAACCATGGAAAACCCAAATCTGGATGCCCGGACGGGGATTCGAATAAGCAACGAAAATAAGAGTTTAAGTTTTAGAACAGATTTCAATATCCTATTCAACTGCCAGATTGTGTAGCTTGATAATAAATACTAAGTTTTTAAACTGTGAAAACCGCGTCTCAATTGTTTCAGTAATGTTTGCAAACATTTTTGTTTGTTTGTTTAAGGGATTTCAGAATAATATTTTCGAAAATATTTTTAAAGGACAGATACCGTTACATATTTATAACAGCGTGTCTTTGCGCAAAAATTAAAAATCCGAATAATTTTTTAGGAAAACTGTTATAATCTTAGTGACATAACTTGTGGGCTGTCATGTTTTAAGTGCCTGTCTAGCAAACATTGCAGTTGTGCGGTAAGAACGAAGGCAAAATTACCTCTGCTAAATAAGCCCGAATAACTACCACGTCGTTCAAAATCAAAGCTCATTAAATTGCATCTGGAGCAAAGCGTTTATTTCAATCAGCTACAAGTATTAAAAATTCGTGGAAAGAAGGTAGGTGATTAGAGGTAGCACAGTACACTAATTGATGCTAAGCCACATCTGCAGATAACAACGTGTTGCAGACCTCATACAGCATATGGCCTGGCTGAATATAAAATTGGCGATTAGCTCTAAGCGTCAACTTGTGATTTGTTTTTGTTTTGTCTCTTTTCAAGCATTAGTTTCACGCTCTCTATTCATACTACACTGTTCGAAAAGTTGTTGGCTTCGCCCATAAAAGAAGATACTGGTGGTAAACTACGAAAAGTGGATTTTCGCGAAATTGTGGTCACGATCACTATCGTTGTTGTTTTTGTGGCTTTAGGGCGCGTCGACAGCGAAGTCATTAGCACCCTAACGATACGATCGCTTTCTGCAGAAAAATATAAATTTCCCTAGACATTTTGCAAATTTATTTCTGATTATGGCTTAAGAAAATATCTCAGCCTCCAGGATAATACGTAATACTATGTCACGATATTTCTGTAGATTTATGAACAACCGTACCCGAAAGAAAAGAATTTACCCAGTACAGATTTTTAACATTTATAAAAAAATCACAATCTGTGTCTAAAACTAGAATTTCAGAGCAGATACAAGGCCCTGTTGCACCACAGACCCTATGGCAGGAAACGTTGGTATCTCCATACATAAACTCGTCTTAGCTGGTCGTCGCGTGACAGGATACATAGATGAGTCAGCCTTGGCGGCACACAGCCCCAGCAAACACCAAGGCTATCAACGGCTGCTCCTCAACAGAGTTCTAGCGTCAAATCAGCCAAATCATTTTATCTCCGTTATCATGAGGATTCAAGTTCCATTACCGGTTTGGCTATCCAGATTCCGTTTCCCGAGCAAATATCTGGAATGTTGCCTCAAAAGATTGTGATCGACTTTCTTTCAGATTTTTGTCAAAATTTCTATCGTTATTATAAACAAGACATAAATACCCCCTAAAAAAACTACAAGGAATTAGGGAGCGTCCATAAATCACGTAGTTCCATTTTAGCCTCCTGTGAATCCCCCCGTCTCCCTCACGTAGCTTTATTCCATATGGATTCGAGAAGATATTTTTTACTGTTTTCTCTTGTCAGACTATCGTAATTTACATACGGAGGTAATTAAATGACTGAAATAAATATTCACATGCTGTTGTGTGTTCTGTACCTCATTTGAACTGTGACAAATAATATGAATGAAAAGCTACGTGGCCTGCCTTGTACACCCCCCTCCCCCCCCCGTCGTAGCTGTCCAGCCAACGCCTCCCTAGACCGAGCCACGTAGTTAGTTTATGGACGCGCCATTAGGAATGCTGATGCGCTAAGCTGATAGCAACTACAGCGGAAAACCAATTAAATCCTGTTAAGCTGCTTTACTTTAAAGTCGTAGAAAGTGATTATTACCAATTTACAATCACGAGTAAACGAAGGAAAGATCGCAGCTACAACTGAACTTGACTGATCAATCATAGCAACGTCAAAATTAATCTCATTCAATTGCTGGATCAACTCAACAAGCAACCCGGTAAAAGCAAAAATAACTTAGCTGTCTATGACAAGATACGAATGTTTTAGGAAATTTGTAAACACGACACAATAATGCACCAGTTTAATAAAATTATGAACACAGGTAATTAATTACACAGTTTAAAAAAATGCAAATTTCAACGACTGAACAGTTAAATCACTTTCCTAGCAAATTATTTACTTTTAGGGAAAAGTCTCGGTGCTTTATACGAGTACATTCGAATAGTTCGTTCTCTAGAACCTACAACGAACACTTAATTTTTATTTCTGTAATAATATTTTCTAATTAACAAAGTTTTAAGCAAAACACGTGTATACTATGTAACTCGTGGTTCGGATTCCATGTTAAACAGTAGATAACATAGGAAAGAAATTGGCAGTCCTACCTCTGACACAATGGCTTAGTATGACTCCTTCGGGGGATCCAACCAATTTTTGGGTTGTAGAGATAGTTTTAGTACGTAACATGCTTCTGTACTATAGTTTAGTTTTTAATCTTCAATGACGTCACTTCCGCTACACTGCTAATTCAAATCATTTGCCATCTAACGTGCTAACAGAAGTTTCAGTAGAAAACATGTTTTCAATTTTTTTTTTTTTTTTTTTTTTTTTTTTTTTTTTTTTTAATACACGAAAGTTGCAGTTTGTTTTCTTTACACATTTATCTCAAATCATTTTGAAGGCATTCTTTAAAAAAAATATTTTTATTTTGGTAAACGTTTTCTGAAACTGGAAATGGCATTTTAGTTATATAAAGGAAGAGGCATGACACAAGCAATAAATTATGTACTATGCACATAGTAGGAATCTATAGTGTACAACTACAAGGTGTAAGAGGGTTTATCTACATTAAAGTGCCAAGCCATGGGGACATATACTAATATTAGCGTCGCTAAACAGAAGACAGTCCCGGTAATTTTCTCGGTAGATTCGTCAAAAATCTATTACTATAATTTCGTATGCTCACTCATTTATCTCGATAGCTAGTGACTGTAGAACGGTGACGTAATGCACCGGCTTTCGCTCACAAATTAACAGCGCTAAGTGATACTACTAGAACTTCGAAGTTACGTGAACAATTTAATAGCTAAGTTATTGTGATGAAATTAATTGCCAGAATACGTTCATTAAGCTTGATTTCCACGGCATATCATAGTTTAAAAATATGGAGAAACATTGAGTCTGAAAAAATTTGAAACTACCATTCAGTAACATGTCGCTAATGAAAGCAACATAAAAGACATTTAAAAAACTTAAATCACTCATGGCCTCTGCTGTAAACGCGAATGCAAATGGTCATTCCGACCTAGGCTAAGCTTCAATTTCATCAAAACTTGCGCCAACACTGCTGCTTGATCAAAGTTTATACATTACGGTTTATCTGCTTTTTACGCATTTTACCGACCACTTTCGTTAATGGTCTTTGTTCGTGTTCACTGTAGTGGGTTACTAGGCTATTTAAAGTTCACATCATACTTCACACATGCCACCTAAAGAAGTATACTGGCAATTCATTTCGTCGGATTTGTTTAACTATTAAATAACGCTCATAACCTGAAATCTGTTTTAAGCTCTCTGGGCGCTACGGACACTATGACCAAAGATTACGTTATGAATGTTTGGTCAACCTCAACCAAGAACGTGATGCATTCGAAAGAATGTTGTTGGTGCGATGGATGGTTGCACTATCTTTGAACTAAACAGACATTTTTCAATTTTGCAGAGTGAACGTTTAGGGTCAAAGACAAGTCAAGTTTGTATTTAAGTCAGTTCGAGTTTAGCAGGCACAAATTTTTATACGACAGCGCGAAAGTACCTATCCGTGTTTATTACGTCTATTAATACATGAAGATCTGCAAGCTCAAGAGATTTTATTCGAATATTGCATAGTGAACCCTTAGGGTGAAACACAGTAAGTTCGTATTTGGTCAGATCGAATCAATCTTTCATAATCTTTGACCCTAAAAAATGGAAACTATTCTAGACCCATATAAATGAATGTAATCTTTCTCGGCGTTGTTTATTTATAAACGTTTCTCGGGAAACAAACCGAGTGATGTTGTTATTAAAGCACAATATTTCGGCGACTTTATTCTCCGTCGCCATCTTCAGGTGCAGTTGCAAGTCTTGAAGTCTGCCTTGAAGTCAGCCTTGAGCATGTTGTTTGACTTCAAGGCAGACTTCAAGACTTGCAACTGCACCTGAAGATGGCGACGGAGATTAAAGTCGCCGAAATATTGTGCATTAATAACAACATCACTCGGTTTGTTTCCCGAGAAACGTTTATAAATATTCTAGACCCGTCACTGGCTTACACTAATGACATAAGTAAGCTGTATAAAAACTTCCTAGCAAATATGAACATTTATTTCTCTTCCTGGCTGTGAAAATATTTTCGACTCTAGTCACTATCGTCTGGTACGTACGTAATGCCCGTTGTAATGGTGTTTTGTAGGTTGAGATTCGTTGGATCCAGACAGTTAATGGGGAACACGAGGTGCAAGATTGTGTCTCCGGCTCGCCCAGCAACCGACTCGGAAATAACTTGCTTGCCGCCTCGCCGTATACATATTTCATGAAGGCCGAGCTTGTTAATTAGCCCCGGGGCCTGCAATGCTCACGCCGCCTTTTTAAACTCTGTCCCATTAACTGAAGTAACGGCTCCACTGGCTTTGTTTATACAACATTAATGTTTGCGGCAATTAAAGGGGAGGAATAGTTACGATTGCTTCCGCTGGAAGCAGTGCGTACGTGGCAGTCGCAGACATTACGAAAGGTAATGAAGCAACTAACTACAATGCTCCCTTCACAATTAATATACCCTGTTCACGCTCAACTGGCGGTTCAAGGTCTTTCTCCCCTCGCACCACAGGTCCTTTCCTACCTACCTCTATGAGCTGAATGCTGTGTCAACCTAGGCTAGTGGTAAACTTCCCCTTCGCATATAGGGGTAAGGGCAACGAAGTGGGGGATAGAATAGATGACCTTGTGCCGCCTCTGTTAACTGAAAGTGCTGAACTGCCAACGGTCTGAGTAATGTTTTACACAGAGTTTTCCACATTCCAGGATTGTAATGGCAAGAATGATTTTAACACCGCACCTGGTGGGATAACGACAACACGCGGGGTTGGCATTAAGCAGGGCACGGATTCGATTCCAAATTTCTGTTTTCAACAGTTTTCCAAAATCATTCAATGATGAACGCCAGATCAGTTCAACTTATCTCTTGTTCCCTGCACGCAATCCTCTCTCGGCTCTAATAATCTCGACGAATAGTTAAGTCTTAATTTAAAAAGTTGTTTTAATTAAACGTGTCTATCTTGTGATTTTGCTACCGACAACCAATATAACACTTAATTCAGAACCGTATCATATAACCGTCACATATAAAACAATAGACTCTTAAATCACGTGTTATCTTCAATTCGATTCTTAATTTTCTGCCAAAGGGCAAGCTGTAAGCAGTTAACATAACACATTACAATTTTAGCTTTTTACCTGAAACTATATAATAGGCCATTTACACTCTGACTGCGAGAAGTGATTTACATTTCGATGACGGCAATTCAGGGAAAACAGGAATTTTCCTGCGGTATTGAACACCGTACAGCCTAGGATACTAGGAGTAAAATGAGTCAAGTTTTATGATAATGAGACGTTGGAATGTTGAGATATAAAGAAAATGTCTAACCGTCTGTGTCTTTGAACGCCATTCACGCAAAAACTAAGGTAATCGCGCCTATTGTCTACACGTTAAGGATTTATTTTTCCAATTTCGAAGCCTCTGTTCGTACTATTTAATAAATATGCGGAGCGGTCTGGTGACTCAGTGGGTAACGCGTCTGCCTGGAAATCGAAAGGTCCCCGGTTCGAATCTCTGTCTCGGCGGAGATTTTCAAAGGCGATTAACCCGACCTTAACCTCTGACACGCCAGAAAGCTTTCGTGGTTCGGATTCCACGTTAAACTGTAGGTTCCCTATACAGTACCTGGTAGCACTACCCCGTTAGGTTAAGGCGGTTACAGCAGTGGCGGAATGCGGATCCAATTCAAACCCTGCCTGCCTCCAGGTCATTACGACCACACGGAATTATTATAATTATTATTATAACTATGCACCCTGAATATTTATATTGCACTATATGAAATTTTTGCAGGTAAATCGTAAGTGCAAACGTATAAAAAACAAACCTTCGCATTTGTTCTTACAATTGACGCTTGGAAATAGATTTGCTCTTAATTTCGACACATTTTATGCTTATGGTAGACTCCCTTTCCACAACCCCGGAATAGCATCAGAGTCAGAAAACAGCAAGCGCTGTCTAAGGGAAATCGATAGGAAAGTTGACAGACTGAGTCTGGCCCCAAGTAGATGTAATTCCAGATACAGATGGGTTTCCCTGCAAGCCAATGTAGAAAGGTGGTCAGATAAGTTACCATTAAAAACCACAGCCAAGAGAAACCACTCTTATGAAAAACCTAACACTTAAGTAGAGGTATTAGGCACTAAGCTCATGCCCGACGTAATTTCCTTGTCCTCCACAAAAAGAAGTCTTTTTAAAAAATCTCTACCAAACCGCTGAGTAATTGTAGGAAATTTTTGGTTCTGTGCGCCATGTTGTTTTAATAATATAAACATGAATTACTTAGTTGTTTCATACATTAATCACAGTAACTCGGTAGGTAAGTTTTTAACGCTCTGACAAGGCATTTAGGAAAGAGAGGATTGTTTTTCCCGGTCCGGCTATCCTGATTTCCTTTTTGCATGGCTTCCCGAAATGACCAGCTAAATTCCGGTATGGTTCCTGCATATGGCCATGGTCGAATTCCTTCCAGTTTATTGTCCACAACCTCAGTTAGATCACTTTTTTCTTTTTTGCTCGTCATTAAAGGAGGGAAAGGACTAAATGCAAGAAAAATAAAGGAATTCGGCCACAGGCTTTTGAAGGAACCACCCTGTCATTAGCCTACAGGTATTTCGGGAAACCATGGAACACCAAAATCTGGGTAGCCGAGCGGGAATTCGAACCAGCGTCCTTTCGAATGCGTGGCCTGAGCATCACCCGTTCCTATTATGTCCTCGACGACTTCGAACCGTAAAGCCCAATGATAATAATTCCGTGTGGTCGGAATGACCTGGTGACAGGGTTTCTGTTGGCTGCGCATTCCACTGCTGTCGTAGCCGCCTTAATCTAACCCGGCATACCTACCGGGTACAGGGGACCTACAGTTTAACGTGGAATCCGAACCACGGAAGCCTTCCGGCGTACTTCGTATCACATAGCAAGCTGTGCCAGAGGTGAAGGCCGGGTTAAGGGCCTATGAAAATCCCCGCCGAGACAGGGATTCGAACCGGGGACCTTTCGCTCTCCAGTCAGACACCTTAACCACTGAGCCATCAGAGCGCTCACCGTAAAGCCCTAAAACAATAACACTGCTCGTTTTCTGAACTCGATTAAACTGATGGATGATAGTGGTAGGCATATTTTGCGGGGCCTTTCAAATTAATTTTTGTACTTTCTTCTCTCCAGTTACTTCGTTAAATCGATCTTAATTATGTAATTCATTAAGTAGTCCATCAACATTCGAAATGGCATGATTAGATGAATCATCATCGGAATGTCATATATTGGTCCTCTTCAGTAAATACTGAAAACTGAGTTACAAGAATCAATAAATGATATTGCAGAATTAATTCAAAATGACGCAAAACTTAATACACTGGGTGAAGGTATGTACTGGAATTAAACTGATCTACCTTTTGTTACTCGGAGCATACTGAATGGAATATTAGCTTTGACTATGGCCTCCATAATCATAAATGGTGAGGCGGCAAGAAATGAATGCAGCTCGAGTGTTGAAAGGGAGACACTTGCTTGTGATGGCTGGCTACTTGCTGCGGTATCTGCTGGAGCCCATTAATAATGAGCAGGCGGCAGGGGGCTGGGCTGCTCGTTTCACGGCGCGTTGATAAACAGCCTCCGCTGACGAAGGAACACAAGCCACAGCCGCCTGCGCGGAAACACGCAACGTTCCTACGAGAAACTGCTCCTGCCAAACTTCGAAAACAACATCCGAGAGATACATTTGAAATCATACGAGCAAAAATATTAAAGTGAGACTTAATTGCGCGTTCTTATGACTTCGAAAATAAGCCAAGTACGAGTTGAGCCTCGCGCAATTAGGGTTAGGTGCTATGCTTAAACACACACTTGTAGACCAGACGGCAGTCAACTGGCACAAATTCAATACCTAATAAATTTTCGGGTCAGGTGACTCCGCACCACCTCTCTCCAACATCGTATTATGGTGTCTCTCGCACTGCTTGGGAGCGTCCATTAATTACGTGAGGTGTTTTTTCCGGAATTTCGGACCCACCCCCTCTAAAATGACGTAACATTTTGACGGAGACCCCCCCCTCCCCTACTAATCTGCAAATCGATCTCGTAGTTTTAGACCTTTTTTTTTAGCTCTCATCCTTTCAGGGGCGGTTATAACCCCCCCCCCCCAAGGTCTGTTTTCGCGTCGTTTCTAGACCATATACCCGCCCCCCTAGAGTCAACTTTCGCGTCATTTGTAGACTTTTTTTTTTAGCTTATCATCCTTCAAGAATTTCAAAACCTTACGCGAGATTTCCGTTTAGCCTCCCCCCCCCCTCCCCCCTTGGTGAGGTTTCGTGAGATTTCGTCAGACCCCCTCCCCCCCCCTCCTCATGCTATTTCAGCCCACGTAATTAATGGATGCCCCCTTGCGAAAAAGTTCAATTCAGATAAAATTTTCGATGGTCGAATATCACTTTCAATTAAATAGTGTTAATATACGGCGGCAACAACATACCTTTCACAGGAGGGAAAGAAAGACGGGGGGAGACGGTTAAAAAGCTGGAAAGAGAACAACTTAAGAAACCAAATAAAAGAGGTGGAAAAAAAAAAAAATCGGCGGTAGCCTGCTACGAAAAAGAGAAAAATTAGACACGGCAGAGAAACTTTCCATAAAAATAACTTTGTTGACAACCAGCAAGACAGATTAGATTCTAACTTTTGACGCGTTATTAATCCCAAGCAGTAACTTAATTATTCCAATCGTTTTCGAAGGATAGCTTTCCCTTGATTTTTTCGTCTGAGATCAAGTGATCATGGCCCATTATTCCTTGAGACTTTACTACTGCTAATTATCCGTTCAAGTATCACATTTCGCCTATGAAAATTCATGCAAAATAAAATTTAGTTAAAGCTTGCCTTCCACCCACTAATCTGTCTGCGAAACTTGTAAATATGTGGCTGACATGTTTTCTAATGTTCTCTTCAAATGTTTAATCCCGACACTTGGGTGGTTATTTCTGTAAACATTAATTCTTTTGCCTGTCTACCGCTGTTAGAATTTGAAACTACAACTATTTTAGAAACACAGTTTTGTGCTCTTAACTAATCGGCTATTTTTGTGCATTGTTACAATGCCAATACATCCCTATAGCATGTTCAAAAAGCTGAAGAAATAAATAATCACAGTTACGTAAAAGTTCGTTAAATTAGCGAAACTAATACTGTTGCTTGAACCAGGAAAACCTGTGGCGGGCGACCTGAGCCAAGGCGGAGGGTAAATATCGTTTTACTACATGCGTATTATACAGGGTGTCCCCGAATGCCGTGTACAAATTAGGAGGGGAGGTAGAGAACATCATGAGGACATCTTACCACCTCGACTGGGCTCTGACAATTATCTCGTCTTTCTACAGGAAGTACTTCCGGATCTGCTTACCGATGTCCCCGCACCTGTTCGGCGTCGCATGTGTTTCAACAGTACGGGGCGCCATCTCATTATGCTACGTGACCATTTGGATCGGACTTTTCCAAACAGGTGGATTGGGCGTGGTGGCCCCGTCGCTGTGTCTCCCAGATCCCCTGATTTATCTCCTCTGGATTTTTTTTTTCTCTTGGATGCCATGAAGAGCTTGTATACGAAACACCCGTCAATTCTGAAACGGACCTGGTGGCACGAATATCCATTGCTGTTGGTACGAACCGTGAAACGCCGGATATTTTCGAAAATGACCGCCAAATTTGTACACGCCATTCGGGGACACCCTGTATACTGCCACTTCAATTGTGTAATATCCGGCTTCAAAGTATAGAAACCACTACGATTATAATCAGCGAGTTACAACAAAACGGTATTCTACCCCTTTTCCCTTTATTTGGCCGTTAGTACCTTTCGGTATATCTTTGGCTGATTCCGTGCTACCTAAAGCCGCGTTCCCACAACGTCTTGTAACGAAGGCGGGACGGGACGGGACTTCATTAGCCGAAGTGTAGGGACGAGCGCGCGCCACAGGTTAGCCCTCGCTTACCTCGCCTCCACCTCCCCACCACGTTGCCTAGTGTTGTTTGGTACAGAGCACTTTACAGCAACAGAAGGGGTGCGCACCGCTGCTGCAAACCGATGGCAACAGCGCACCGCTACACACGCCAGTGATGTTTACCGACATAGAGTGGGTAGCTGCGTCTCGTCCCCGCTAGCAGAGGTGGCCCCGTTACCATGGCGTGTTGTACCGTCCCGTCCCGCCTTCGTTACAAGACGTCGTGGGAACGCGGCTTAAGACAAATGCTGCAAATCGTATAAAACTTGCTGCTAGTGTATTTAACGTTATTCTGTTTGTGTAATGTTAAGACTGAGGCAGTAAGTGGGAAACCTCTAAAGCATTCGCCTTGGTGATTGTAGTGTACTGACTAAAAACCGTAACCACATTAGTGCAGTATGGCGGTATTTTAACACGCTGCCCAAACTGCTGGGTGAAAATGAGCAGCAAAGATCTCCAGAAGGCGTTGGCATCTTGCCCTGAGTGGGAAGCTCTCCAGCTGGCCCGGTGCTGAAGAACGTGTTTCATCTCAGCCCTCGAGCCGTTAAGCCCGCGGGCAACAAATCAGCGAAGCCCGCTAACAACCTGCCAGCGCTGAAACGGCTCCGATTAGAGAAGAGCGCGTGACTGGTGGCGGGTGTGGCACCCGCCCTGCTTTGTGCCACGCGATATTAATTAGTCAATTAACGGAGTGCCGACTCTAATTTTAACGGCCCCTCGCAGGCTCTGCTACTCCCTAGGGACCGTGGGGGAGGCAGTCGTCTCGTGAGTGGAACCCACCAACAAACTCCTGTCTGTCTGTCTAGCCAGGGGTGAAGTCGGCAGGTCGTAAGTAACAGCGCCTCATTAATAACCCAGCACACCACGTGAAACACGAACTTCTCCTTCCTTGCTTCAAGAACATGCTTTCTTGTTAATACGATGCTGACCTGACTAGTTCTCTACAGGACTGTTATTTTCAGTTGCAGTGACACATAAATTTGAAATGACAGTACCAAATATTGATTAATTTCATATTGTGCTGGATAAACGCAACATTGGTGCAGGCCAAAAACATCAGCACGATACAAGGATAAAAATTATGATGCAAAGTCCTTCGTAAACAAAGAAGGTGCTGGCGTGACAGTGACATCGCAGATGGTATTAGCATTGCTGTGGTATTGCAGGTACTGAGCAGGCGGGCAAGTCTGTTCAAAGCAATTGCCAGAGGAATCTGTCTCTTTTTCTGATTAAACTGAGAGATTATCTTATTTGCAACTCCTACTCCATTCAAGAATATGAACAAATTAATTAATCGTATTCAATATGCCCTTGGCAAAATTCATTTGTAAAAATTAATGTTTATTGTTATTCTCTTTATTTGTCTTTGGAACGTCTAATTGTTTTTACTATGATTATGACTCATATTGTATGTATGTGTATTAACCATGACATGTTTCACATCCCAGAGGTCCTTCCTCAGAAGGGATCCATGAAACAAGATTGATAAATAAAATAAATAAAAATAAAATTACAGTAGAACCAAACGCCGTCAGTAAACACCCTGTAGAACTTCCTCTTAGCTGTTCAACACCTATTACCAATATGTGGACACTGTCCATACTGACTTTTTATGCAGTTATCTTCTATGCTTTTCAATTCAGTAGCCCCTTTCGGTAAATGAGTGATGGTACAATTCTCTAGTATTAACATAGTGGTACAAACAAGTACGCCTTCTATCGTTTCTTAGTATTCAATCCGAAGGTTGGTTGGACCCTCCCGGAGGAGGTAAGACTAAAGCGCCCCACACACTTACAGTTTATCTGAAGGCACTGGACTGTCAGTTTATCGTAGTTGGACACACACCTACAGTCGATATTAAGATCGTAGACTGCAGGTATTGCGTAACTGTCAGTGTGTGGATTGTTGAGATCGGGGCCTGAACTGCCAGCAGTCCACAGTTAACAATATTTGAAGTTTACGATCTCAAGGCCAAAACGGACACACACTCGCAGTTGGACTGCAGTCACCGCGCCTGACAGATACGTTTTCTTTGTCTGACGACAGGCCACAGATCTTTCGCGTGGTTTAATCTGTTTTGGACTGTCAGGAAAATGGACAACAAACCGCAATCATTTCCTCATTTATTGAATTATATAGGCAATTTCCATGTTTGTGGAAGGTAAAAGATGAGTCATGTGCAAATAAAAAAAAATACCCTGACGCTTCAGAACTGTCACAGTTTTTGATTTTTAAAGAATGCAATAACTAACTGTGTATGGAATTGAGCCTATTCTGTCTATATTTTGGTTATAAGTTACATTTTCTATATATTTCTATCTTTTCCGTGGTTACTGAACAATAAACAAAATAAAAATTATTCTTACCTGTATGTAAAAATCCTTGAGTCTGGTAAATAAATTTGGCAGTTTCTGGTATTATCATACCAAGTGCTAGTGATCAAATTCTCGAAGGAAACTTTTAATCTTCAAAACTCTGACCCGTACCCAAAAATCTCAAGGTGACTGTCAGTCTTTCTTCTGCAGTATTTGCTTGGCGCATTCTGGTGTCTGCCTTTGTGATGAATGGACTAACTAAACTTAACAGTTCATTGAAATTTTCGTCACTCATTATTAAGTAATTAATTAAGTCATCCGTATGTGATTGTCGTAGTTCACGCAACAATGTCATGTGGGAACGATTACTCCTTTCTTGCAACCACTGTTTCATCCAAAACCTCTTTTTGCGTCCCGGTGTTGAAAGTAATAAATAACATATTATTCAAGATCGCAATCGCACAACGTTTTCTTCCTAAAAAAATGCGACCCATTATGAACGTGAATTATGTTAATGAAACAGTGAATTTAAAACGAACAATTACACTGCATCCGCGCGAGTTCGAACGACAGTCCGCTGGACTGAAGTTAAAAATCTTCAGTCCACTGGCCTGAAGTTCACGAACTCTAGTGATTGGGCAGCACACAGTCCATGGCCTGTACAGACCACCGCCTACAGGCAGTTGTCGTTTATGTGTGTGGTGCTTTGAGATTTCAGCCTACAGTTCTTCGTCACAGGCATCGGCCTGCAGTTCGTCTGTAAGTGTGTGGGGCGCTTAAGTCTGTCACTAGATGAAGGGCGGTCATTTCCTTACATAACATAATGCCGGGATGCTTCCTTCAATAAGGCCGTGACCGAATTCCTTTCCGTTCCTTGTCCCATAAACATCCCACGCCTAATGACCTTAGCCGTCGACGAGGCGTAAAGCAATAATAATAATAAATAATACATAACCTAGGCAGAATTTATCGGATAAAGGGGAACTATAGTTTAACATCGAGTTAAAACAAAGGAAGCTTTCAGGGACACTTCACGTTACACAGCAAACTGTGCCAGAGGTGAAAGTCGGGTTAAGGGCCGGTGAAAATCCCCGCCGAGATAGACATTCGAACTGGGGACCTTTCGACTTACAGTCAGACGTCTTAACCACTACCTAGTGGGGCGGTGTAACGGTTAGCGTTCTCGCCTCGCATTCGGGAGGATGGCGGTTCGAATCCCCGTCCGGGCATCCAGATTTGGGTTTTCCATGGTTTCCCCAAATCACTCCAGGCAAATGCCGGGATGCTTCCTTCAAAAGGCCATGGCCGAATTCCTTCCCATTCCTTGCCCCCATCCTTGCCCCCCATCCTTGCCCCTCATCCTTTCCCGTCTCTAAAGACCTCGATGTTAAAAAGAGACTTAAAGCAGTTACAAAAAAAAAAAAACTTAACCACTGAGACACCTGACCGTCCTTTCCTTTCTAGCCAAATGATATTCCAATCTAGAAAATAAAGGATTAATCTTTCACAATTATTTATGTCTTTTCTCTTAATACTACACATAATATAATGGACAGATGCCTCTATATTAAGCTAGGACACACTGTGATTCTGGCTACGCATAAGTCTGAAGATCCAGGCACAGCAGGTTGAAGCTTCGTCAGCATGTTTTAAGATAAAACTAATATTACAAGTATTTGAGACCAGTGTACAGCTGTGATGAAATTATGGCCCAACCAAGACGTTCGTCAAAACTAATATTTAGGCTAAAATGTTTGGACAACATACACATTCTTAATTACTATACTCATTCCAGCATCACGGAGAAAAAGTAATTTCTGACAGACAAAGCTGCTTTATCATACGACCGTATAATAACTAGCTACTGCACATGAAACAGTTAAATGCAAATTTTGTAACAGACGCTAATGTTTTAACGCTGATGGGTATTCCCTTCGTGGAGCTGTACCACTCAATCAGTTATGCAACAAATGTCTTATCAGTTAAACAGAGTGAAGTCTAGACAAAACTAACAATTGTTTCAATATACGCTGTTATGTCCAAGGCAGTAATGGAGGGGCACGATATTTAATTACTACAGGTTTATTTTATCTTCATTGAACCTAGTGGTTTTATAACTCCCTATAATATTTTTTCTTCGAGTTAAATAGCACTACAACCTACACGACATTTTCTATCATGGCAGTGGCAATACATTTAATTTAGTTGAAGGAGAATAGTGAAGCAATCACCAAATGCCGTCTTCTTGACAAATCTGAACAATTCAAATTCAGATAGGCACAACTTGTAAGATGCATCCAGCACAGCACCTTACAGTGCTACCTCTGAAATGCTGAATAATCTGAAAAAGTCTTAAACAACAAGAGAATCAGCACCCAAAAAATACAGATGTTTCAGAATTGAATCTTTCTCGACGTTATATACGAATAAAATTTTATCGGGAAACTAACAGAGTCCGTCCGTTCATAAAAAATTGCATTTCGGCGAACAAATACTCTGCCGCCATTGTCAAATCACTGTCAGTGAGCGTCAGTCACTTGACAACAGCAAAGAGCAGTAGGTGACACTCAAGCTTGTAGTGTAACTAACTACGAAGTCAATGACCAGTCTTCAGACGCCGATATAACCGAGAATTAGTCCTCGTTGCCAGGATAAGTAACCCAGGTCCATGCAGCCTGCTGTAAATGAACCGAAGCATCGTCCCGATCATACCGCCTCAAACTTATTGCCACCACCAATACTACAAGTGGTCTTCAGTTCCAATAGCAACCAAATTGACGTTTTATTTATTTTTCAGCATTACAGTATGTCGAGTGGCCTATAAGGAGTGTAGTGTCAGATGGTGTAGGCAGCATACGGGCCCGGACACTGGTGGGCAGTGGAGCAGCACGGCCACTTCCTGTCACCAGGGGGCACCGCCCCAAACAGACCTCCCCAGCACACAATTTAATTAACACCCGCCCGACTGCGCAGGCGGCACAAAGTCTCCGCTTCGTGCCCACACAAAACACGATTCCGCAGCTTAAGTTTCCAATTCGACCGTCTGATAACTACCGTTCAGAATTGTTCAGTGTCCAACACTAAAAGTAAGACCAACTGTAACCTCCCGTTCCCCTCTAAAGCTATGCTTAACCCTCTCGCCACTGAACGTCATACGTCAGTGAATGGCTAGACTCCTTATCTTTGACTAGTTGAAGTGAAACAACTTTGGGCGCGGAGGGAGAAATTGGTTAGCGTTACCCATTAAGTGCGCATTTAAAATGTGTTTAAAAACTCGACATCACATGCACAGTACATCCAGAGGTGTAGCCATTATAGCACAATGATAAATGCACGAGTATTTTTTTTTAGATCTTTAATTAATTGCTTTTTGTTTATTTATAGTCGTTCGATGTATATAGTTTCATTATATTTTGTGATCGCCATTATAGTTAGAAAAACAAATAAGGAATCATGTTAATATCCCGATACAGTGAATAAATTAATGCGCGTGCAACGAAAGCTTTAATTTTCATGCAGAAGTATTAGCAATCAAGGAATGATTTACTTGAGCATTTAAAAATTATATAAGTTATAAGCTAGAAATCAGGGTTCAAGACGTCATTTTCGACGGGCTTAGAAGTTAGTTACTAACGCAAATTGATTGTAAGAACAGTTATCAGATAATTTTCTCCAATATGAATTCTTCTCGGGTTTGCCGCCGAATTACATTTTCTACTGTCAAGCTTCCGGCGACTTTCACTGCCGCCATCATCAGGTATGTTGTATCCGAAGTTTTTGTTGTTCCTTCGGATACAACAGACCTGATGATGGCGGCAGTGAAAGTCGCCGAAAGCTTGACAGTAGAAAATGTAATTCAGCGGCAAACCCGAGAAGAATTCATATCGAAGATACGCCGAGAAAGACTTATATCTCATAATTTTCTCCAAGATATTCTCAGATTTAAACACTCTAAACACAAAATAAAGATTAAGGCCCTGTACAAAACTCTCTAATCAAGCGAAATGTGCTTTAACTTCTTAGTAATTTTCATTTTGTTACGAGAATAACTTGGACAAAGATCCCATTTACTGCATATTATAGCGTTCGTCCATTCGTATGAGAAATTAAAAAAAAAAATGCACAGAAAAATGCTTGGAAGTTTCACTTCTTGGGCGTGCAAACGGAGGTTGTTTGTGTAAGCCATCAATACACCGTTAAAAAGAGCGTTACAGCAAGACATGTTTATGTGTAGATTCTCACTCTTACTAAACAAACTCTTTCAGCCTTTAACCACGATTTTAACCGTTATTTGAATTTTTTCACATATGAATTATGATTAAAAAATTGGAGAATGTAGCTGCCGAGCACCAACCAGTGGAAAAACAGCGAATTTTAGTGCGGAACTTTACTTTTGCATGCTTGATAACAGTATGTGTCAAATTTCAATATAAAAGGCGTATCTCGTAAGAAAGATCCGGTCGACGATATCTTTTAAATCTTGCAATTTTGCGCATGCACACTTGTTTCCTGCATTGTTTGTGCGGACAGATTGGCACAGTAGCGGCCTTGCCCGCTTCGTGGTGAGTGATGCAAACGTTAAAAACAATCAAAACACTCGCCGCGAGTGAAAAATGTCAGTTTATCAGATTTTTGACAGCACGAAATGTAACTTCGGAGGGAATTCTTTGCTAGATCTGTGAAGTGTGCGGCTCCAGTGCGATGAGTGATTGTAAAGTTCCTGAATGGAAGAGATTATTCAGGGTGGGTGAGGAGAACGTGTACAATGAACCACGCTCCACCGGCTGTCTCTTAATCAACTGCCAGGCCCAAGGCACTGCGCCTTGCACTCTTTCGGTACACTTTACTGACGTCTTACGGCCGAGGATCGTCTTCGCCCTCGGTTGTGACAGCACCGCCGCCACGAGGTTCCCCGTGGGCACCGGGCAACATTCCCGGTGGCTGAAGGTGCTTCTCCTAAAGGAGAGTCCGAACCCCCCCTCCCCCCTAAAGATTGGGGGGGGGGTGATTCTTCCAACCCAATCCTAAGGCGGGGTTGTAGCAAAGTAGTACGATAGAATGGTGTGGTCGGGGTTGCAGTTTGAGTGTTTCGGCCCAGTTGCTGCGCTAACCTCAACCCGGTCGGTGGACCAAACATCTGTACTCATGTACTCTAATCAACTACTACCTTAGGGTGGGTTCCCACGGCGCGTGGTTTTTGAGGCCGCGCCACATCACCCGAAGTGTACGGATCAGTACGTGCCGCAGGCTAGCTATCGCTGCCTCCCCATCACCTTGCCTAGTGTCGTTTGAGCTGCCCGGACCTTTGATTTTTACCGAATGGGTGACGAATAGGGGCGCTCCGTCCCTGCAAGCACAGACGAGACTGTTCCCACGACCCACTCTAGGTAATTGTATCGGCCCGGCCGGCAAATGCGTGGGTCGTGGGAAGTCGGCTTTACGCGTGAGGTAAACAGCACAATTTGTGGAAACAGACGTTTCTCAACTGTATCATTCCGCCTATATGCCGGACTAGTGCCAAGTGACTACCATGTCTTAATGCATCTGAAGATGTTTCTCTGCGGGTAGCGTTTCGGTAACGCAAATAAAGTGATAAGAACGGTTCACCAATGGTTTTCCTTTAGCCTTCTACGACCATGTCTACAGAAACTGATCCTAGCTATGACGAATGTTTGAATAAAAATGGCGAAAATGTAGCAAAGTAGCAGAAGTTTGTAGAACGCGATACTGGATAAATTAGCCAAATAAGTTTCACTGTTCAAATTTTTCTACTAAATTACTAAAAAAAAAAAAAAAAGGGTTTACGAGTGAATCGAATGCTTTCGTAATGAATGTGAATCGACTGCAAACGAGGAACGATTCCGCGGTCTTTATCTAAAATTGAAGAATACGTTAAATGGTCGAAAAATGATTATATCATACAGAGGATTGACAATTTGTGAAATTTCAGAGGACCTGTATATGGTTTCGCTGAACAGGAAAACGTTTTAATCTTTCAGCACGACTAAACTTCATGTAGCACATCGCCTTTGGTATAGCTATTTCTGTCAAAAATATTACGACGAGTCCTTATTCGCCAGATCTGCAAACGTCTGACTACTGCCTTTCCCTGAACTAAAAGTTACCCCGAATGGTGTAGATTTTAAATCTATTGACATTAAGGAAGACACGACAGCGCAACAACAGATTTCAGTGAAAGAAGCTACTCAGAACTATTTCATAAAACGGCAAGGACGATAGGATAAATGCTCTCTAATTGAAAAATCGTATTTTTACGGGAATTGATAGTAATGAATGTGTTAAACCTTACTATAACTGGTTTTGCGGCTTGTCGCCGTCGAGATCATTAAAGCCACGAGGGGAGTGAGGAGGAGGGAGGGGGAGGAATACAAAAACGGGAAGGAATTCTGCAGTGGTCGTATGAACGGAACCATCTCAGCATTCGCCTGCTGTAATTTCGGGAATCCATGGAAAACCGAAATCTGGATGGTTGGACTGGGATTTGAACCCGCGTCCTAGCCAACTGGAGGCTCGACCGTTACCACTCAACCACTATAATACATTTTTGTCTATTGAAATTCTCGTCGTATTTTTTTATCGTACAGCGTTTGTCTCACCTCTGCCAGCCCAAAGCAGTTAAGCTGGAGCAAGAAACCAGTCGAGGTGAAGGCCATCACTATGCTAACGAATGCACCTGAGTCACCGGCCATTAAACAAGACGTAGCCAATTAGCGAGCCAAAAGTGGCGACAACAGAGCCGACCAAACAGTGATTTATCTCTGAAGAGATGGCGAACAGCAACAGGTTTGGCTCTGCTCGAAATTATTGGCTCGTCAGTATAAATCGCTTTATCATAAATACTCTTCATTTGAGCGATTTTTAGGTTGGGTGACGGAAATTTCGCGGGTGTTAAAATAAAAAAAAAAAAACGAACTTCACCTCACAATCATTCTCATCAACGCTCCAAATGGGGAATTACGAAATATCTGCTGTTAGCAAAATTTTCACTCTCCTTGAATTTGTGTGCTGATTTACTTTCTTACTTTTAGCAAGTGGGATCGAATTACGTAAAGCAATTTTACATTTATCCACGACTTATTATAGTGGTTACGTATTTCATTTTTGAGGGTAAATAGTTCAGAATTTGCTCGGTAGTTATGATGCGATCCGTATAGTGGCACGGTTGTATGCCTGAATTAACATTCAGATACACACGTACAGTTTTTCTTCATATTATTATAGTAGTTTTGAGTATGAGGAAGAGTTGAATATGATACCCGAAAAATGTTATTTAATTAATTTCAAGCTCTGCCCTCAAATTCGAGAGGACGTGAGTTCGAATCCCCGTCTGACCATCCAGAACTGGGTTTTACATGGTTTCTCCAAATCACTCCATGTGAATGCCAGGATGGTTCCTGTAAAAAGGCCATTGCTGAATTCCTTCCCGTTCCTTGCTCTCATTCCTTTCCTGCCTCTGATGACCTCGACATGGCGTAAGCATAAAAAATAGTGTTTCGACATCTTTAAAGGCACTATAGGAACAACGGGAATCCGGTCATCATAATGTGAACCACATATATGTCTTGTTTGAAAAGTATCTGGAAATGGTATAGTTATAGGCTAAAAGTTCTAAATTCAAATAACTCGCTTTTTGATAGAGTTTATAAGAATGGAGTAAAATTACAATAGAAATGAAATGATAATTTAAGTATACATGTATAGCCATATCTTCAGAGGAGAAATCACCAAGTAGAACATATAAGCTACGAAATAATACTTCGGCGATAAATATTGAGATTTTTTCCTTAATTTGAATAGTTTTCAAATATTTCTGTTTAGAAACGATTATTATTTACAAACTTAGTATGCAGAACATACAAACAGGGTAAACAATATAAGAAAAATCAAAATGTTACTAGGAAAATTTAAACATGACAAACCTCGAGAGTTGGCTACAAATTGGATGCAAAATTTTTTTTGGATATTTCCACGACAATTTAAAATATTCCTTAAAGACCGATTATACATATATAGTATCGAGGCAACTTCAGAGTAATTATCTCGTCAGGTACATGAAACATGAAAGCTCACATTACCAATTTCTAATACCGCGCTTTGGTGTTAAGATGAATATGGTACAACTGCTGTCTATTTACAGAGATGAATGTTAAAAAAAAAAAAAAATTCAAACCTCCTTTATGTCAGACAAATAAATTAGCAATCTTATACTAAATTTCTAAGACGTCCCAGCCATGGGGGCACACTCAAGTAAAAAATGTAAAATAGTTTCTCATTTTACTGCGAATTCCGAGTGCCGTGTGAGGTGAAGCATTGCCGGCTGACGACATACAGGCGCTGATAAGAACAGGTTTTCCGGAAACGACAGCTGCGGGCTGATATGTAACGATAACATCCTATAGCTCGAAGGTCAACGTTCTTTCAGTACAGGTTTACCTTCAGAGCTCAAATGGTTCAAGTCAGTCAAAAAGTTGACAATGTGGAAATAGGAAAATGAAATGAAAATGACGAAACGCATGAAATTGTATTATTAACGTCTCATCATTAGCACTGGATGATTGGAAATGCTCACTGTTGTAAAGCGCAGTAGTAATTATAACTTGGGAGAAGAACTGGGCTGCGAAGGAGAGAAATTTAAGGTTCTAGCAGAGTTCGTTTCCAGACGATAGGATAACATAATCTACTTCACATCGACAATAGGAAATCAGCTTGGTACACGAAATCGTTAGGGAGCGTCCATTAATTACGTGAGGTGAGGTGAAAATGGGGGGGGGGTGTCCGGCAAAATCTCACCAAGAGGAAGGGGGCTCGACGGAAATCTCACGCGAGTTTTTGAAATTCTTGAAATTTCACGTGATCTTAGGGGAGGGGTGGAATTCCCTAAAACACCTCACGTAATTAATGGATGCCCCCTTACGCATAAGATTTTACCCTCCACAAGCTAGAGGGGTAGCGAGACAGCGATTGTTTATGATGCCGGATATTTGGTCATGTAGACTAAGCAACAATCCCGTAATACTGACTTTTCGCTATAAATCGCTTAGTAATACGTATCTTCCCATGCTTACCTTAGGCCATAGACTAGTGTTTCCCAAAGCGTTTCTTAGGACCCTCTCCCCTCCCCCTGCCACAGTTTTATTATAAAAAGATAAATGTCCACTTCTCAATATTAAAATATCTCAGATGAAATTAAGTATGCGATGTTAAAAAAAAAGAGGTTTTCAACTTAAGAGTAGTGTCCGACCGAAGGTCATTTTTTGGCCGAAGCCGAAGCCGAATGTTCGGCTCTTGGGATAACCTTCGGCCGAAGCCGAAGCCGAAGGTTCAAAAATAATTATATATCTTAGAACACTAACATGAAGTATATATGACATGCAAAAAATGAACTGTTATTTTGTTTTATATGTGGTATTTTTATATAAATTGCACCTTTACAATAATTATAAACAAGGTTTTTAATATTTATTTATTAGAATAAAATAAAACAGTAAAATAGTACCATACCAGGTTCTGAGCAATGCAATTTAGCAAAAATAAATGCAGTTATTTTTATTTAGCAATAATAAAAAGAAACTATAAAATTTAACAGTAACAGCCCGAATCAAATCAGAATAATTTGTCCCGTGGATTAAATTAATAAGTTTTGGAGTTTTAGCTTTGGTAAATCAAATACATGTTAGCTTATGTATAGTGATACCATCGTTTTTTAACAACAATAAAAATAAATTTCAACCTTCTTACCTAGCATAAATTATTCTAGCTTTTAAAATACGATATTCTGCTGTCTAAATTAGTATCACATATTAAATTTTCAGTTAAAACCGAATCAATATCAATATTTTTAAAGTAGTTTCACGCATACAGATTAATTAAAAATGTATTAAATATAACCAAAACAAAAAGTACATCGGCACTAATAAAATAAGATTTATTCGCTCAAAATGACCCGTTTTATTTGTTATTGTCAGTGCACAGTTTTTACGTAGAAATGACAAAATATCAGTCTTCGTATTTATAATTTCGTCGCTAGTCAAATACTTAATTTTAAACCGTGGATCGATTAGAGCGGCAATCAACAACCGTAAGGCTTTTCTTGCGAAAGCAGATCTCCTGTTAACAGACCCACACAAGCGACTTTTGAGCAGTATTATATGATCAGCCTTCATCCTTCTGAGCAAGTTTTGTGTTTAAGATGTCTATGATTGATATAATTAAAGATACTGTTGATAAATTGCTAGAAATATTAGTTGTTGCTTCCCAAATACACTTCAGCGCAGTTATGAAATAGTTCATTTGTATCCATTCTTCTACAGTTGGAATTTCTATTCCATCACGTTCAAACATATACAGATTTACTGAATTTTTCTGTTCTATTAATTAAGATATCGAGTCGCTTGATCACTCTTCTTACGTTTTACAACACTTTTTCACGATTTCTATTATAGCAATATCTTTAAAAATTACTTTGTGAATCACGAGCTGTAGAGTGTGAACAACACAACCAATAAAAACGAAGTTTCCATAGCGGATGGTTGTATTCATATTTCAAGTATTATTACGTATACCCGTATGGATATTTTCTTTTGAATTGTATTTGTTAACAGTTTCAGTGATTTTTTGTGCAATATATTGCCTTGTATGACCTTCCAACACACTAACAGCCAATTTTTTTATTTTTTTATTTTGGATCCTTTGGAAATGTCATATGCCGTGACACTCAAAAACGTGTTTTCTTGATCACTTCATATCTTCGTGGTAAAACTGATCCATTTAGCCTTTTTCTAAAATCAATGCAAATTTACTGTTTACTTTTTCGTACGTAGCTGGCATTAAAGACTTTCTAAAATATTTCTCTCGCTTTTGTCTGTACTAGGGTCGAGTTTGAGGATTAGTAAAATTAAGGCTGCGAAGTCCTTCTCCTTCAACGAGGTTGTACGAAGACATGTTTACAATGACCAAGTCCATACGTAATACACTAATCTGCAAAGAAATCGGATGATTATCTGGCCATGGTGGCGCTACTTTTTTTTACGATATCGCGTAGACTGTTAAACTTCTTTTGTAAATCTTTGGGCGCATACAAGATCTCTGATTTTTTTTAAATTACTCAAGCTTTGGTATTTAACACTGGTTTCACAATATACTTCCCACTGATTTTTATGATGCTTTCCAAATGGTTCTTTATCTTTGCTAACGTCTGTTGGCGCGCTACGTGACGATATTCGTAAAAGTTGGTTCATTTTCAGGGGTTGGATGTAATCCTTCGGCTTCGGCCAAACATTCGGCTGAATTTGGCCGAAGCCGAATGTGCTTTTTTTGGCCGAAGGTGGCCGAAGCCGAAGCCGAACCTTCGGTCGGACCCTACTTAAGAGGCGGTGAAAGACACATCGTACTTCAGACTGTGTAGAGCTAGGGTATCAACTACATGAGTATCGAAACTACTTTGCACCTCTCCCCTAACATCCCCTGACCGCCTGTTTGGGAACCTATATCAAAGACGAGTCCATTTCAAAAGGAATGATTCTCATTCACTTTTTCACCAGGAAGATAATTTAATGGAGTTCGAATAAGACGGCGTTAGCTCTTTGATTCTTAAAACAACTTGTGAAATAATGATTTACTCAAAATGTTAGTAGGATCTGCCGATCATTGGCATCAGGTTAGCAAATCTGGAAACTTCTAATTGCTTCAATTCATAACCATAAACCAGTTTTCAACACATCTGATGTGGATTCCGAAAAGTGTTCTCTCAAAACCTGTATGACAAGTCCGAAAATCGATCGCAATGCTGATCACAGCTACAGTGAGATGAATCTAGTGACTGCCGGAGCAGTGGGGCATGAAGCGGCGGGTGACGGAACGCGAGCCGGAAGGGCGTTGGTTCGTTCACCCGTTGCGTGCCGCGTTTGTGAGCGGTGCCGACGTTATCTGCCTGTACTGAGCTGAGCCGTGCTGAGCTCTGCAGACAGATAACGTAGCGTGACCGACGTAGCGTGCCTACCCCGCAACCTAAATACTCTTACGTAAACAGGAAGGCGTTCCGAGGTCTACTCTACAGGTAACCCAGTAGCAATCACCGCAAAATGCAGTAGCTATGAAGATTCAGACGGTCCACGGTGTAGTGAAGTAAATACAAGACTAATAGGCTATTGTCTCGCCACACACCTAACATAATGCCAACTACGGAACGTGGTGGATGAACGGTTAAAGCTCTGGACTCGCATTTGGGAGGACGCCGGTTCGAATACTCGTCCGCGTATCCAGATTTGGATTTTTTAAATTGTTTCCCCAGATCACTCCAGGTGAATGCGGGATCCTTCCTTCAAAAGGCCGTGGAAGAATTCCTTCCCATTCCTTTCCCGCCTCTAATGACCTCAACGTCGACGAGGCGTAAAGCCATTTTTTTAATTTTTTTTTTGCTGTCGTCAGTCTTTAGACTGGTTTGATGCAATCCTCCATCCCTTCCTATCCTGTGCTAACCTCTTCATTTCTACATACCCCTTACAACCCACGTCCTCAATTATCTGCTTCATATATTCTAATCTCTGTCTATCTCTACAGTTCTTACCTTCAACTGTTCCGTCCACTAACAAATTAACCAATCCAGCATGTCTCAAAATATGACCTACCAGCCTGCCTCTTCTTCCTGTAAGCTTCTTCCATAAACTTCTTTTCTCACCCATCATTTCCAAAACTTGTTCATTTCTTACTTTGTCTGTCCACCTAATTTTCAGCATTCTTCTGTAGCACCACATTTCAAATGCTTCATGTTTCTTTCTTTTCAGTATTCCTAAAGTCCATGTTTCGCTACCGTAAAGTGCTGTGCTCCACACATAGAGTTTTAAGAAGTTCTTTCTAATTCCTAGATCAATATTTGAAACTAAAATGTTTCTTTTTTTCATGAAGGCTCTTTTTGCTAGTGCTATTCTGCTTTTAACATCATTCCTGCTTCGGTTGTAATTTTGCTTCCTAAGTAACAGAACTCACTTCTCCTATTGCATCCGATCCTATTTTTATATTTAATCTGCTAGTATTAGTATCATTTCTGCTACATTTCATCACTTTTGTTTTACTTTGATTTATATTCAGTCCAAAATCTTCCTTCAGCATTTTGTTCATGCCATTCAATAACTTCTCAATATCCTCAGCCCTCTCTGCTAATAAGACAATGTCGTCAGCAAATCGTAGCATACTGATTTTTTTCTCCCTGAAAACTTATGCCACATGGACATTTTTCTTTGACTTTCTTCATTGCTACTCCTACATACAAGTTGAATATTAACGGGGATAGACTACAACCTTGTCTCACACCCTTTTTAACTGATGCATGTCTCTCGTGATTCTCTACTTTTATTACAGCCACTTGATTCTTATATAGTTTATAAAGTATTCTTCTATCTCGATACTTTAGACCTGACTTCTTTAAAATTTTGAACATCTTGTGACACCTAACATTATCAAAAGCTTTTTCTAAATCAACAAATGCCATAAAAGTATCTTTGTTTTTCTTGATCCGCCCTTCAAGTATTAATCTTAAAGATAGAATTGCTTCCCTTGTACTGCGATTTTTCCTAAACCCAAACTGATCTTCACCTACTATCTCTTCTACTACCCTTTCCATCCTTCTGTATATTATTCTGGTCAGCAATTTTGAAGCATGTGATGTTAGACTAATGGTGCGATTATTCTCACATTTGTCGGCTTGTGCTTTCTTTGGAAGTGTGAAGATGATATTTTTATTAAAATCAGTTGGAATTTCTCCTGTTTCATAACTTCTTGATATCAGCTTGAATAATCTTTCGATTCCTTCCTCTCCTAGAGATTTAAGAAGTTCTGCAGGGATCTCATCAATTCCAACCGCCTTATTTGCTTTCAAGTCAATCAGAGCTTTATTAAATTCTGTCCTCAAAACAGGATCTCCTAAGTCATCAATGTCGACATCGCCTTCCTTTTCCAGTACACTATTGTTCAAGTCGTCCCCATCATACAGTTTCTCAATGTATTCCTTCCATCGGTTAGCTCTATCTTCTGAGCTTAAAAGAGGTTTCCCATCGGCAGTTTTAATGTTCATACCTCTTTTCTTCATTTCTCCAAAATTCTGTTTGATCTAATTACGTAAAGCCATAAGTAAAGTAAAATAATAATTGAAAAATGCTGAGTTTATGGAATATTAGCTGATACCCGCGACTTCGTACACGTGGACTTAGAATTTTATTGATAGAATTGTATAAAATCTACATCTATGTAATAAATTGTGCTGTACATGAAATTTATGAACAGATCATACTCAAACAGACTGTGAAAAAAAAACAAAGCCTGAGCAACCAATTTAACATTACAGAGACTAACACTCACTGTCTGTCTGTCACAGTTCGGTTGTTTTCGAAATTACATGGCGGAATATGTTACTTATCCCGAAAAAAGTATCCTACCTTCCATTGTTCAACCTATCTCACTGCTGAAATCCATCGCAGTTTTGTTTTGGATAACAGTTCTTCGAATGATCCCTTCCATATTCGGTAACAGTTGATTAAACTCTAAGGGTACTGCTGAAGTTAGGAATGTTTCATATTGTAATGTAACATTTACAAACGCGTGGCTCAAGCACGTTAGGTTCAGACGCACATTTGACAAAGATAAAAACTTGGATTTTTTAAAATGGTTTTACGCTAAAAATCGTACAAATCTTGGAATAATAATAATAAAATCTAAACACTTTCACGGTTGTCGTGTTGGCAGCTTTTGTCTGGCTCGCTTATTTAATGTTTCTACGACTTCCCCATTAATCCCACCCGCATGATTTTTTTCAAATATTACGTTATAATCGATTGTCGTAGAAAGAACTAAATTACTGAGCAATTATAAATTCTTAAGTTGAAGGGTTTGGAAACTATGAGACTGTTAAAGTCGGATAAATTAGTGATTGCATAACCATTATGTCTCTCATTCAGAAGATGCTGAACTTTAAATAGAAGAATAGATAAAAGTATTCAGCTGTTTAAAGATTTCGAGGAGAAAGGCAAAGACAAAAATGTTGTTGGCATACAAATGTCACATCATAATTTATTATTAGTTACATTTTAATTGCAATAGCTAATGAAGTATATTTCTTTTATCAAATTGCTGCAAATTGGCACGTTATGTTCTAGCAATATCAAGTAATCTGCTAATACATCATGAATTTTCTGCACATGCGTTCGGTTAACAACAATACTAATTCACTGTTCAACCATATTTCTTTGCTGAAATCCGTCGCGGTTTTATTTTGGATTACAATGTTTCGAATTAACAGTTCGATATTCGATAATAATTGAATAAATTCATATAGCACTGTTGAGGTTAGGGAGGTTTCAAATATAGAAAGCTTTTAGTTTGTCCTGGATGTGACTGACTTTATATTAAACTACGGTGGGCGGTTCAGATTTTTGCAGGTGAAAGCTGTTTTTTTCCCTTATCTGGACGGATGTCCTGAGGTACTCGCGCTGCCATAAAAAAAAGTCGGAAAGTTTTGCAAGGCGGATCTATAAAACTGCGTGAAACTGTGGAATGTTTGTTGCTTGACATTTCCAAATAAATTACTGTAATGGATTCGCGGAGACTTGCTTTCGGCATCAGATCTTCTGCCGCACCAATCAGGCGATTGCATTTTGCTAAAAATTGTCACTGTTTGTTACAAAATGGCGGTCGATTGATGCGAGGATTAAGACACGCCTGCTTATGTAAATTTGGTCGGAACGGGAGAGCAAGTCTGTAGAACATGGACGACTGAGTGAAGACATCAGCATCCAGGGCCCCGGGCAGACCAGTTGTTTTGCATCGCCCAACAACACGCTTGCAGGTCCTGTCTACATTCATTCACGACGCTGAGGTGACCGGTTATCGCACACCAAGGGATCTATAGCGCTTTCACCAGGATCCAGTACATCCGGTTTTTTTTTTTTTTTTTTTTTTTTTTGTAACTGCTTTACGTCTCTTTTTAACATCAAGGTCTTTAGAGACGGGAAAGGATGGGGGGCAAGGATGGGGGGCAAGGATGGGGGGCAAGGATGGGAGGCAAGGATGGGGGGCAAGGATGGGGGGGGCAAGGATGGGGGGCAAGGAATGGGAAGGAATTCGGCCATGGCCTTTTGAAGGAAGCATCCCGGCATTTGCCTGGAGTGATTTGGGGAAACCATGGAAAACCCAAATCTGGATGCCCGGACGGGGAATCGAACCGCCATCCTCCCGAATGCGAGGCGAGAACGCTAACCGTTACACCACCCCGCTCGGTAGTACATCCGTCGCAGCCCACTGACTAGTCTTCAATTCACGCACCAAACCTCAAATTACGTGATCAACCCCAACGTTCCATTTTGCAGTTTCTGTTTTACTTCTACCGTTAAGTGAACTGAGATAGGAGATTTCCAGAACTCAGTAGGTTATTTCCCATCTTATTTTCATAAATTATAAATTATCGAAATAAATCCCATTTTAAATATTTTTTTACATTATAATAAATTCTGACTCGGCCATTTAATTATAAATCCACTACCATTTAACTTCCATCCTTAATTACAAGCCAATATTAATAAATAATAATTAACCAATCATAATTAGTACCAAATTAAAGTTATATTAAAAGATAGAAGGGCCCTGTAAATAGACGATCAATGATACCTCGATGCCCCAAATAGTGCTTTACTCTATTCACCCTGAACTGGCTGTTCAAGGTCACATACCCCCTTGTCCCACTCCTCACCTAACCTTATACCCCTTTTCCGCATCTAAATCCTACTAGAAGCCCGATGTGTCCAGGAAAGTGAGTGGCAAATTTGTCAGCGGGCACTCTTTTTCCCTCCGCATGTAGGGGTAAGTGGAGTGGGGATAGAGCAGGGTGACCTGAGCCGCCTCTGTTAACTCAACACACTATACACTTGTCTTTCCCCTTCCATTTTATAACTTTCTACACGCTGTAAACAAAGATAACATGATTTCTCTCTCTCTCTCTCTCTCTCTCTCTCTCTCTCTCTCTCTCTCTCTCTCTCTCTCTCTGTCCCCCCCCCCCCGGTTCCATGGAACATTTCTGTGATCAGTGGTGGGGAGGAAGTGTTTCCTACAACAGCCGAAAAGTACACCATGTGGTTCATCCATTTGTGATAAGCCCTAAAGAGTGGAAGCTACTGCATCTATCTGCGGCAATGCGTTTTAATGCCACTCTGTTGGTAAAACGCGCATTCCTGCTGAAAAATTTGGGGCCTAAGTAAAGACCGCTATGAAAATCTAATGGCACGACAGCAGCCCTTTCATGAAACCTGTGTGGCAGAGCCACAGATTTCTCTTGGGAACCGGTCGCCTACCTTCCGCAGTTAAAGAAGTGCTCCTGGTACTGTAGATACGCGTCCTGCTATGTAAGGTGGATACAGCGATTGGTACATTCAGGCAGTCGCTCGATTTAGTTAAGTCCATAAAAAAAACCAGTGCTGCAAAGTTATGTCAAAACGAGTACCAAATTAAATCGACATTTTACCGTGGCATTTCAAACGCTCCCAAAGGAACGTGCTTTTCATTACCATCACCCATCGCCAACACAATCGTATCTCAACGCACTCACCCTACCTAATGGTCTATAAGTCCCTGTATATAGCATTAATGTAACTGGAATATTAATTTCTGGTTCAACCACTCAGGACCACTACGGTATAGGATATCCGGAAGAGCCGAGAACGTTACCGTATGTGAGCTACGGGTGTCCGTAGCACTCTAGACGGCCATAATGGCAGCACTTTCAATAGGACACTTAATTGTGCCTTCGTCGGCACGGCGCAGCGCACTTGTCCGTGTTATCTCTAATAGCGCCCGCCTGCATTCAGAGGCTGAATAAGGCCAGCGCCTGACGGCTGCCTCCGCCCTATCACTTTATTATGCCATTGTGTCGAGAGTTACCATCACCACAACACGGCTCAGTACAGTCGCGTCCACGCGAGACAGCAGTACCTCTCAATAGGAGATTGCTTCGGTGTTTTGGGAGCATACAGCTGGACATCAATATGGGAGGTGTAAGCATTTCGCGGAGACTATATTAGCCTCTTTCAACCAGATGTCAATCTCTCCGTCCTGTAGTGAAAGACTGCCATTCTAATTTTTTGGGGAGTGGGCTTTACACCTCGTTCAAGTTCAGGTTATTACAGATGGGAAGGATTGGGGCATAGAACGGGAAAGAATTCGGGCATGGCCTTTTGAAGAAACCATCTCGGAATTTGGGTTTTCCATGGTTTGCGCAGATCACTCCACGCAAATTTGAATGGCAAGCCAGAATACGAACCCACTGCCGAATCCGAGGGCAAAGTGTGACTACCCTTCTAGAGAACCGTCCATCGCTTCCCAACGGCCTCTAGATACAAGAAGTAAGGGTTAGGCACCAATTTTCCCTTGAAGCTTGAAACTACCGCTAAAGGTGAATTAATAAAAGCAGAAGGCGGATATTATTTTATTCAGATTTTACGGCCATAGAACCGGAAGATTGTGGGCAAAAAGTGAGAAGGAAAACGATCACGGGTATTTTCTAAAACAAAGTAATGCCGACCCCTCAGTAACAATCTAGGTCACCCTGCTCATCCTTCGCTCCACAAACGTCACCAGGAAGACCACAAGAAGCCACATTGACCTGACACGTCGCCATGAAGACACATCAGTGTTATACTCTGTTCACTCTCAACTGGCGTTTCAAGGTCATGTTCCTCCTGCCCCATTCCTCAAGTCACAATAACACCGCCTCCCGTTGCCGACCCCTTCAAGAGACCACTGTGTCCAGGCAACCGAATGGCAAATATGTCAGCGGGCAGGCTATACCCTTCGCATTTAGGGATAAGGGCAGCGGAGTGGGGATAGTAAAGAATGATTTTGAGCCGCCTCTGTTAACTGAACGGACTATTGGTCGTTATTTGACACAGACGTCCAGACTTCTAGGAGTTACGATAGGGCGTTCGATTCAGAAGTCTACATCGTTTTGCCAAAGTCACCCATCCCGAATTCCTCCTATATATCTAAAGAAATTGATTTTAATGCCCAGGACTCAATCCAATACTAGAGAACAGACATACAACATGTTAGTATTCTAATTCGCAATGTGATATTCAAGTCATTGTCACAAAACAAGAATTTCATATAATAAACGGTTCAATGCACCATAACACTAGCAGCTCAATAGAGCCAAGTACTTCAGGTTTCTAATCCTTTGTATTTGTTGTCAGTTTAGTTCCAGTTCTAAATAATCCCCTTATGGCACCACTATGGTTAACAATGTAGCCGATTTTTCTTTAAATAGATCACTTTGATTTTATTAGCATACTCAATGGTCTCTTTCCTATCAGAATCATTTGTCGATCTCCTTTTCCACTTCAATGGTTACTGTTGATATTATTTTGGTCTCGGCTCAATACGAGGCCATTAACCCGGCTCCTGGGGTGGTCAGAGCCTCCTTCTCTGTCTGCCACCGGAGTAAATCCTGTCCGGCGCGTCCTAGTCGCGGGGGTGGGCGCTCTGCACTTCAGTAGGCCGGAGTGTGGAGCGGCTAAGTCCGGCAGGGACCCAGTTCTGCGGGGTATATCGCAGTCCCCTTGCCCAGGGTTACGGGTGAAGTCCTCAACGGCAACAACGGCGGAGAAGAAGATCTTCGGTACGGCGCTGCTGGCGGATGAGGCAACGGATCCGGAGTACCGTAGGCGACATTAGGGTTCTACCCGAACAAGTCGGCAACTCCTACAACCGAGATGGCTCTGCACGTGGCGACCCGTTGCCCCTGCAGAACTAGCTGTCGAGGTCGAGAGGAAGTCACGAATGCTGGGCAAGTTCATGGCTTCTAACTCCGTCCCAGGCGATGTAGCGACGTGGAGAGGACACTTCACACGTACCTGTCAAGGTGCGGAAACAACACGGGGAGTCACAGTCACCGGTTATAAGCTCTGTGCTGATGGGCGTGCGCACGAGCGCCAGGGGTGATTTCCGTCGGTGGGATAGTCCATTGTGGCTAATTGATCAGTTACCGCCCGCCTCAAGCTGGGCAGGCCCCCAGCCAATTAGGTACTGATCCGCCCCTCATCTTGCGCTTCTATATGTGTGTGGAGCAGCAAGCATATCACAGTGCTTGTAACAACGATGAGAGAAGCAATCACCTGGCAAAAAGAAAAACAGTTATAACCGTGTAAAAATCTGATAACGACAAACGAGATTCGCCTCGTGGAATGTGAGAACCATGTTACCGGGATCTGACACCCCAACTAATGGCATCCCTGAACTGAGGAAAACATCTATCATCGACAGGGAACTGCTGCGTTTGCGAGTAGATATCGCTGCCTTGCAAGAGACTCGGCTTTCGGATGAGGGCTCCGTTCGTGAACAAAATTACACCTTCTTCTGGAAGGGTAGAGACAATGGCGCAAAGCGAGAGCACGGGGTGGGCTTCGCAGTTCGCAACAGCTTGTCCAACTGCATTGAGGCACCCATCTGTGTTTCAGAGAGAATTATGTCCTTGAGAATAACAACTGCTTCGGGTCCCATAACCCTAATATCAGCTTATGCACCTACATTAAAGGCCTCTCCAGAAGTTAAAGATTCTTTCTATGAAAGCTTACGTGCATGTCTAGCAAAAGTACGTGTCTCTGACAAACTTTTTATTCTTGGTGATTTCAATGCAAGAATTGGCAGCAGTTCTGATAACTGGCCGGATTGTATTGGCCGCCATGGAATAGGAAACATAAATGAAAATGGGCAGCGTCTATTGGAACTATGCACATCACACTCCCTCTGCGTATGTAACACCTATTTTCAGAATAAGCTTGCTCACAAAGTGTCATGGAAACATCCAAGATCAGGTCACTGGCATCAGCTTGATTTTATCATCACTCGCAGGCGAGATTTGCGTGACGTTCTCAATGCCAGAACCTATCACAGTGCAGACTGCGACACTGACCACTCTCTGGTAATGGCCAAAACACGTATGATTCCAAAGAAGATCCATTCAGCGAAAAGCAACCGCCGCAAAATTATGTTTAATATCCCAGTCAATCATGACGATGCTTTACACAAACAATTCTCATCTGAAGTAAAAGAGAATCTCAGTCATGCTTTACTGAGGGACACAGGTAGCGTCGAAGACATGTGGCTTTTAGCGAAAGAAAAACTTTTACAAACTGCTTTTAGAACCTTTGGAACAAAAGATGCGTCGCAGAATGACTGGTTTGCTGATTACGAGGACAAATTACGTCCATACATTGAGCACAAAAGAGCAGTTCATATAACCCTTATAAACAGCCCCAGTGATCATGCCAAGTCGGAATACAAAAAAGCTAAAGCAGATCTACAACGTATCACTCGCCGTTGCGTGAATGAGTATTGGACAAACCTCTGCAAGTCCATACAGCAGTACCATGATAGCGGGACTACCGAGGCATGTATCAAGGCATCAAGAGTGCAATCGGGCCCACAACCAGGAAACGTGCCGCCCTAAAAGACTTAAATGGGGAACCTATTGTTGACAAGCAGAAGCAGTTGGAAGATGGTCAGAACACTACACCAACCTTTACTCCAGGGCAGTCAGCATAAAGCCTGAAGCACTGGATAGTTTACCAACTTATCCTACTGCATTAGAACTCGATGATTTACCTTCACAGGACGAACTTCATTTTTCACTGAAGAGACTCAACCTGGGAATAAGTACAGGTCGTGACAACCTACCGGCTGAAATAATTAAACTTGATTGTGTTTTTCCGGTCATATATGAACTCCTAAAGCGGTGCTGGTATGAGGGTACAATACCACAGGACATGCGTGATGCAGATATTTTTACCCTTTATAAGGGCAAAGGTGATAGAGGCGATTGCAACAATTATAGAGGTATATCCCTCCTCAGCATTGCTGGAAAAGCTATCGCTCGAGTCGTTTTGGGAAGACTGGAAACCCTCGCCTCACGTGTCTACCCCGAATCTCAGTGCGGATTTCGCGCCGGCCGCTCCACGAGTGACATGATCTTCACTGTCCGCCAACTTCAAGAAAAATGCCGTGAACATCGTGTGCCTTTATACTTGGCTTTTGTAGATCTAAATAAAGCCTTTGATACTGTTAGCCGTAACGGCCTTTACGACATCCTGCACAAAATCGGCTGCCCACCTACGCTGTTGTCTTTAATAAAGGCCTTCCACGATAACATGAGAGGCTCTGTGATATTTGATGGCGAAGCTTCCGCATCCTTTAAAGTAAACCGCGGTGTACGACAGGGCTGTGTCTTAGCGCCCACACTCTTTGGAATTTTCTTTTCTGTTTTACTCTTAGTAGCTTTTAAAACTGTCACGTTGGAGTACATCTGCATACAAGGAGTGACGGTAGACTTTTTAATATAAGTCTATTGAAATCTTCAAAAAAGCTTATTGAACTAATTGTTCGTGAACTTCTATATGCTGACGATGCGGCTTTTGTCGCTAATACCGAAGATGAGCTTCAGGAGGTTCTCACCAGATTTGATCATGCATGTCATCTGTTCTCGATGAGTGTCTATATCAAGAAGACGGTTGTCATGGTTCAGGGCACAGACCGTCTCCCGAAAATAACATTGGAAGGCATCCCTCTTCAAGTAGTAGAACACTTCCACTATCTCGGCTCCATCACTACATCCAACCAGTCCATTCAAAAGGAGATTGACGCACGAATTGGCAAAGCCGCGACGACCTTTGGCAAGCTGTCCACACGTGTCTGGAGAAACTCCAAGCTAACTCTCTCCACCAAAATTCTAGTATACCAGACGTGTGTCCTGAGCATCTTACTGTACGCAGCTGAGACGTGGTCCACTTACGCCTGGCAAGAGAGACAGCTGAACGCTTTCCATATGCGCTGCCTGCGGACAATACTTGGAGTCACGTGGCAGGACAAAATGAGCAATGAGAGTGTTCTGTCTGCCACAAAGTGTCACAGTATTACTGCCACCCTAAAACAAAGACGACTCCGCTGGCTTGGCCACGTCCATAGAATGGACCCTGAGAGACTACCACGGAAAGTCATGCTCAGTCAGATTGCTAATACCAAGAGACCTGTAGGGCGCCCGATGTTAAGGTTTAAGGACACCTGCAAACGTGATTTGGAGAGCTTCGGCATGCGCACTTCTGACTGGGAAGCTTGCGCCAACATGAGATCCTTATGGCGTCATCATATTACCACCGGCATGTCCAAATATGACAGAGCATGGTTGGATAAAATAAAGCTGAAAAAGCTTCGTAATAGGGAAATACACCCACCGGATCCCTCTTTCGTGTGCGATAGATATGGCAAAATTTGTCACGCCGCCATCGGACTATTCAGCCACAAAAGAAGATGTGATGCACTCAACCCTAGCGACAGCTGAGTCACTACAACTATCATCTGTGAAGATGCTGTGGCCAATATATATATATATTTACAGATATTAATATTCATCGCTCATAAACTCTGGGGGTTCGGCAGGTAGCCTCGAATGAATTTCAGGGATCGCTGATTCGAGTCCGGCAACTGGCATCGGCGTTTTTGGTTAAGTGTTGTGTCTGTTGTTTGTTGCCAGTTCTGTTGTGATAAATACTTGAATGTCAAGTATTCTTATTTTATCAAAGACTTAGGAGATTAATTTACACACTTACAAGATCGATATACGCGTTGTTAAATTGTCTCAAACACATACACTGGTAGAAATTAAAAGTGCAAACACCGAGACAATATGGTGAAATTTTAGGAAGCTTTGGGTGAGTGGTTAACACTCTGACCTCGCATTCGGGAGGACGCCGGTTCGAATCCGGGCATCCAGATTTAGGTTTTCCATGGTTTCCCCAGATCACTCCAAGCGAATTCCGGGATGTTTCCTTTAAAATGGCCGAATTCCTTCCCGTTCCTTGTCCCCAGTCCCAACCCCTCTCTAAAGACCTTAGCCGTCGATGAGGCGTAAAGCAGTTAAAAAAAGGAAGCTTTGTAGACATATCCAGGGTCATACCTAGAAGAAATGATAAACTGAAATGGATCAGGCTAAGTTTATTACCTATAGATACAGATGTTAGTAAGAAGTCCACCAATCTTGAGCACCTATACATTCGTGAAGCCTTGCCGACATAAAACCAATAAGTGTTCGCATGTGTTCTTGGGGCATATCACTCTTCGCCTGCATGTCTTGTGCAGTCAATTGTTGCGCAGTAGGAGCTGGGTGGCCATGTGATCTAATGTGTCTACTCCTGGTATCCCAGACATGCTCTATTGGGGACAAATCTGAGGACCATGCGGTCCAAATTGTGATCGTAACCCCTTTCAAAGCTTGTGTTGTGATGTGCACAGTATGAGGACTGGCGTTATCCTGCTGGAAGATGCGATTTGGATGATGGACGTGAGGGGTATCACAATAGGCTGCAGCACCCCGCCCACATAGTGGTGGGATATCACTGTGCCTTCAACGACAACCAACTTATTCCTGCTGTCGAAACTGATTGCCCCCAAACCCTGACATCAGTAGCTGGACCGGTGTGACGATCTGAAACCAGAGCAGAGTAAGCTGTTTCTCCACTACGCCTGCGTACATATTGTCGATTATCACTTTGTCACAGACAGAATCGAGACTTGTCTCTGAACACAAATGTACGCCATTCACGTGTCCATTTGTGTTTTGCATTACACCAGGTTAGACGATGCTGACAATTAAATCAGGTTAATGGAACACATTTCATAGGGGTCAGAGAAGTGACCCAGCTTCAAGCAATCGATTTACAACCGTCCGGAGGTGACTCTCTCTGTAACCACTGCTTGGATCTGGCCTGCAGTGATCCTTCTGCCCACAGCATTTACCCACACAATTTGGCGGTATTCATATGCTGTTGCCCATCTGTATGGATCTTTGCCTGAACTAGGAATACTAGAGTCTTCTTTCGTCCACTGTGTGACAAGTCTGTATACTGATATTGCACTAAGACCAATCCTTCTGGAGATTTCACGATATAATGCACTCATTTCAAACACGCCAATTCTCCGACCTCTCTCACAGTCATTTCGGTGTATAGGGTTATCACACTTCGCCTTAACATTCTTGGTCAACAAGAACTAGTGGAGAAAAAAGTGTTATGTTACACCACAACTGTTTACCACGTACACGCTAAAAAACACAACAATTTTGTATAATAAATAGCCCCTTAATTTTCATACTATGACATGTAAAACTTTCAAATTGTAATCATTTAATACACTTTATATGGTGATACTTGGCACCAAATTTCATTCTTTCATCACAATTCTGTCTGGGTGTTGCATTTTTAATTTTCGCCTGTGTACTCAAACCGCTAACGGCACAACAAGGACTGCAACAGGCGGCAACTTATCAACTGCAGGTCCAACCTGGATGCTTCGTCGCACTGCGGGTCATAGGGTAACGTAGGAGCCATATACCCGGGCGCCCGCGGAAGCCAGGAGAGGACGTGCGTGCCGTTGGGAAGCTTGCACGGCTGCGTTGGGTCGCGGTTCCCACGGGAACCCAGGCACGCCCACGCATGAGGCCCAGGGACACAGCGGCAGATTGTAAGGCGATGCTGAGTGTGTCTACAACACCGGTCTTACTTTGTACAATCACGCATCCGTGAGCTCTTACCATGTCCTAGGCTACTCACACCTATTATACATTTCACACCTACAGAAGGACGTCTAAAGAAATAAATCTGCTTTACTAGAAGGCGATTTTTGGACGTTATACAGACAAGTTAACGCCTTATAAGAGTTCTATAGTCAAGACTTATATTTTCGTTAAGTCAGTCCGTATATTATAGTTTCGTAATCACGCTGATTATGCATCTTCTGTAAAGACGTATCAAATAAATATGTATTCTATTTAGCACATTACGACCCATAGTAAAATACTGAAAAAATTAACTATTTCCCATAGCAAAAAAAAGGGGAAGATTTTTTTTTTCGCGTACCCCATCGAGTGTGGTATTCGAAAATGAGATCAGATGTTGTTCTAGGAAGTTTTTATTTATTGCGTATTTCACAGAGAACTGAGATCAAAAAGTCGTTAAAAAAGTGCCCACTACCACAATTTCCCAACCAAGCGACTATAAAAACCGAAGAAAGCTCAAGATTATCGCACTTCCACCTTCAACGAAAAACTATTTTCGTTTTGGGAAAGATGCGATGACGATATTTATTTTTTTAGATTTTTATACTATTCTGTTACCAGAAAACTTAATTTTGTGGTCCAAGAAATAAGACTTGTATTGAAACAATAAGCTACCACACAGACTTCGGTGGGAAAAAAAATCAATATTATCAGTCTTAAAGATAATGTTATAGGAGAAAATCAATCAACCATGTGCGTACTGACAATTCGTTCACTGCCAGCGCCTCGCTGTATATCAACAGAAGACATAACATATTCATGAAAACCTTTACGGTCAGGACTACGAAGATTGCTAGATTTTCCCTCTGAAGTGTCAAATGTTCTTTAGGACCTGGCCTCTATAGTAGCAGCTTTTCCTAACCCGGTAATCGTACCGAGTATAGAGGACCTAGAGTTTAACATCGAAACCGAACCACGGAAGCGCTCTGGTGTCATTCACATTACACAGCAAGCTGTGCCAGAGGTGAAATACGGGTTAAAGGTTTTTGAAAATCCCAGGGATTCGAAACGGGGATCTTTCGTTCTCCATATGCCTGAACTACTGAGCCTCCAGATCGCAGACAGCAATGCAGTAGGCCGATTCCTTGGTGAAGGATTCTCGTTAATTCTGCTTAGTAGAATTTATATTTGTCTGCAACATTATTTTGTCAAAAATGATCACACATACTTGTGTCTGAATTCGAGTCCGGCCGTCTGTACGTCAGTAGAAGGCGTACTCCAACAGCGCGGCGAGAATTAGCAGCCAAGGCGCAAAGTGTTGAGCTGGTGTTACAGCCACGCGCTGAGCCTGCGCGATGAGTGTAAGCAGAGGAGAGACACTAGGGCAGTGTGCTTGCAGGGCAGCTGTGTCGGATAACATCGTACGCAGAAGACCCGAGCACCCACAGTGGCATTAGCGGAGCACTGCACGTGAACGTGTGTATGCTGTCTGGAGTGCTATTTTTAATGGTGGTGTATGTAATCAACGTCACCTAACAGCCAACGTCACTGAAGTGCACCTGACAAGAATTTACCTGGATCGAGTCTCGTGGGTGCATGGTACAGGGTGTCCAGAAAAGGACTCCCTGATTTCAAAATAAAATATCTCGAAAACAAAGATCGATAGAGGAATGCAGTAAACGGTATGTTTATTGTGACAGCTGTAAGAAGTGTATACAGCAGTGTGAAATAATAGTTACAAAAGCTGCTAACAGATGGCGCTGTACGCTCATATCAGCATACATAAGTGAAATAATCGTATGAAAACAATCTTTGCAAACAATCACATCACAATGTTTTCAAAATGTTCACCATTGGCACGTTTCAATGGTGGAACTGATCGCCCTGAGCTTCGGATCACTATTTAGGCATTACGTATGGCGATTACAGCGCCATCTGTTAGCAGCTTTTGTAACTATTATTTCACACTGCTGTATACACTTCTTACAGCTGTCAAAATAAACATACCGTTTACTGCATTCCTCTATCGATCTTTGTTTTCGAGATATTTAATTTTGAAATCAGGGAGTCCTTTTCTGGACACCCTGTATATTGAACTAGTGTTTGCTCACGATTCGTAAACAATTTCTGTATTATTAGGCCTGGATTACATTTAATAACAGATCATAAGCAAGCTATACATCACGTCCCTTTGTCCACTATTACATCATTAACTGTGCACAGCATGCGCACGCGTGTGTGATGATGGAAACTATTTTTAACAGGTGGTCAATGTAAATCAGGTCGTCTAGCAGCTGATTTTTTAACGCGCCGACACGCCGTGCTACACAGGAGATTAGCTATTTAAAATTCCTGTTATGGAAGAAATTTTTATTATCCGATGGCTACGAACGGAGCTCATCTATTCCCCCTCTTGATCAAAATTGCTGAGCTATTCAAATGGTGTCTGATAGCGATACAAGTTAACCCTGTTCATCCAAACTGGCGACTCAAGATCAAATTCCCCTGACTCTCCTCCTCACCCCTCCGGTCACCCCTCCCTTCATAACTCTCCGGGCTGCCCGCTATTTACATGTAAACAAGTAGTAAATTTACCTTTCGCACATAGCGGATTGGGGATAAGGCAGATTGACCTTGAACCGCCTCTGTTAACTGAACGGACTATGGCTGTTTAGAGACATGGTGGTTAATTAATTTTCATTATTCTGTTGCTGGCCAGCAGGTTGGTGGAGTAGGTGGTGAACGATTCATAAATCACCAGATTGTGCACCAAAGGATCTGAGCTAAATTCTAAGTTTTTCCGCTATGCGTATGCAGTAAAGGAATGCGACACTGTTGGCGAATCGTCTGTCCGATAGGAGCATAAAATTTAGCACTCCCATGTAGAGATGGGCAAACCGCTTTTTTCCAGTAATACGTTATTCAGTTATTGCTTCTTTTTTCTAACTGCTTTTTTTTTAACCGTTAGAAATAGCGTACAGTTATTTTTTCGACGTAATATCTGTGGAGACGCCACTAAAATCTCTGCTCAAAACGCTCTTCTCTTGTTGAAAAATCCGGAAATGTCAAATAACCGGATGTGACGAAAATAGCGGCCACGCCCCCAAAATAATAGCTAAATAGCCCTGACGTCACGAAAAGCCGCTTATTAGCGTTATTTAGCGTTTAACGATACGTCACCAATAGCGGCTTTCAAATAAGCGGCTTCCATAGTAACTGTCAGAGACATTATATACACCTTCGACTTTTATGTATTTGTTTAATAAGTGGCAGTGATGCCTTGGTAAATTAATATAGAATTTTAACACGGCCAGCTTTAGCGGTTAGTGTATGACGTGATCAAACAGGAGGAAATGAAGTATAAGTGATTTAGGGATGTACGATATATAAAAAAAATCCGAAGTGGGCAGTTTTGATTACGTGTTAATATATTTTTCTGTTTGAAACTAAAGAACTTGTGGTAGGAGTTTTTATGAATATATGCAACAAATACAGCATTCCGCGTTGCGTTCTCATAAAGAACAGAAAATTAACTTTGCTGAAAGTAAGCAATTTTTTCAGTCTGGCTATTCGCATTAAGTTTTGTGTAGCTATAGTTATATGTATAGCATACTTTACATATGTTGTAAATGTGTCCCAATAACAGACCAGCTGCAATTTAAATATGTTGTTCAGACGTACATAAAAGTAATTTGAAATATAAATATGATTTGCTGTTTGAAACTAATTGAGTTGTGGAAATACTAGCGCCTTTCGATGGTTTCTCCGTTTGTTGGTTGCTATCGCAGTTAATAACGGTTAAAGGTATTAAAAAGCTGTTTACTTAGGTGGTGTCCTCTAGCGATCGCTATCGAAGTTAATAACGCCTTCAACTGGCAAACACGCTATAACACAGGTACACAGCTGTAACAAAAAGCATAATCAAGTGCTTTTCGATGGAAGGATGGATGCTTAAAACCAGTTTAATGGTCACTAAGTCGTAGAGAGATGATAAATTTTGAACCCTATCGCAAATAACACCTGCAAAGTAATATTTAACGTCGTCAGTAGTAGCGACATCTGTTGGTTGATATCGCAATTAATAACGCTTAAAGGTATTAAAAGCGGTTTACATAGGTGGTGACCTCTAGTGATCGCTATTGAAGTTAATAACGCCTTCAACTGGCAAAGACGCTATAACACGGGTAAACAGCTGTAACAAAAAGCATAATCACGTTGTTTACTATGGAAGGATGGATGCTGAAAACCCATTTAATGGTCATTAAGTTGTAGAAATATGATAAATTTTGGACCCCATTGCAAATAATATCTGCAAAGTAGTATTTGACGTCGTCAGTAGTAGTGACATCTGTTGGTTGCTATCGCTATTAATAACGGTCAAACGTATTAAAAAGCGGTTTCCATAGGTAGTGTCCTCTAGTGGTCGCAATCGTAGTTAATAACTATTATTTTGCGATGGTAGTGTCATCTAGTGGTATCTAATACAATTCATAACGGTGAGAGAAGCAATAAGCGGTGACTGATGCACTCGTAGCGGACGGTCGACAAACAATTACAGCGCTGTCAGAGGGAGGTGCTGACAGTTATTTGAATAACTCCAGTTATCGGTTTGGCCGTTACTTGCTAAACGGCGATTTTAAAATAACGGTTATTTGTAGCCGTTTAGTTATTTGTGACCCATCTCTAGTGTAGTGAACTCCATAGTTTTTGTATTAATTGTGAAGTATTTCTACACCCACGTAGATGGCAGGACCATAGTGTGAATGGCAAGGCTGGCTTGGGAGACAGAGTATGCCACCTATTGACGGAGTGTTAAGATGTGTTCTCTCTTTGCATGGTATGGAGACAACTTCGGATGACTGCAAATGTTTGTCGGATCAGTATACATGTGCACGATCCTGGGTAAAGCAATTCGCCAGGTAAGAACTTCTCATGTCTGTTTTAATTTGAGCTAGTCGGACAATATAATTTTTGTTGAGGATTAACAGCGAGTAAGCATATACGCGTATTTAGTCTCATGCAGGGTGGCGCCTACAGTTCGTAATGTTTGTTAAATTTGATCGTTGTAGTTGAAGTAAAGTGATTAAATTTCATGATATGATTAAAGATGTTAAATTTTGTATATGTTTGTAAATAAATGTTTAATTATATAACTAATTCTTTGTTCGGAGCGAATCTGTTATATTCCCTGCCAAGATTGAAATACTTATATGCTATCAGTGCAAGAAGCGTTGATATAAAAATTAAAACATTGAATTTTCAGATTTTTTTTTTTTGCTATTATAAAGCAAAATGGGATCCATCGGAAAAGTAGCCAGCCACTACATTTCACACTCTAAATACACAAACTGCAGTCATCACACACACCATCAATGGCCACACATGCATCAACGCTTGAGATAGTCAAGTGGAATCCACCGCAGGTAAATCTCCAAGGAAACTTGCCACTGCCTATTCCTGTAATGCAGTCATAGATGATGGTATGACTGGATTTGTCACCTCTACTAACTTACAAGCCACATGGCCGGATTAAGACAGCGCGGGGCCCGTAGCAAATGTGAAAAAAAGGTCGCTCATCTAGCCTGACGGAGAGGCACCAGAGACTCCTAGGCGAGGGGCAGGGCCCCCTAGGAGGCGCGAGGCCCCCCAGCAGGCGCGAGGCCCGTAGCATTTGCTAACTGCGCTACGTGGCTAATCCGGTACTGACAGGCCATGTATCTTACGAAGCTAACCTCGGGTCTACGAAATACCACGTTGATTGTGCCTTAACATCTCTCGTCACAAGGTAGTTCTCCACCGGGGAAAAGATAACAGCAAAAAAGCGCTTGCTCATGGCTCAAAACTCATCAAGCCAGTTTTCTGCTGCTCGTGATATGATTCTCCTCAGGCCTCTGCTATAGTATCCATTATCCTTTCACTGTGGCGCAGATACGCACAAAATGAGGGTGAATATCATCAAGAGATAACGACGGAGTGTGAGCCGTCTAATGGTAAACGACGACCGGCGACAATACAAAGGCGCCACAAAAAGACGAATTAAAACGCTGAGTGAACGGAGCGGATTTGAATAGTGGAGGCCGCGCCATGATTGGTGGCGCTGTCGACGACAGGTATTAATTAACTTGGCGTCGCGCCCTCTCGCATCCCATAATTAAGGCGGGGACCATCGATTGGGCGTCCCATGGAGCGACACAGTAGGGACACGCCCTACTAGTTCGTCTTCACGCTCTGCACCGATTTAAGTCTTTATTAAGAACTCACTTCCTCAAGATACCTGCCATCACCCTAAGAAAGTTGTAAGCTTCCTCGAATAAAAGGCGCTCTTCCAGAAAATAGCACTAAAAAGATCTTTCACCTTTTCTTTGTCCGTTATCTTTGTATGGAATTAGTTCTAACGCGATTAATTTAAATTATCACTAAACAATCTCAAGGTTACAAAAACAGACATAGTATCGCTACTAATCACGTCGCAACATTTTTATTTTTTTTTTATTTTTTTTTTGTTGATGGCTTTACGCCCTGTCGGCGTCAAGGTCATTAGAGACGAGTATGGACTGAGGGCAAGGGAAGGGAAGGGAAGGAAAGGAAAGGAAAGGAAAGGAAAGGAAAGGAAAGGAAAGGAAAGGAAAGGAAAGGAAAGGAAAGGAAAGAAAGGAGGAAAGGAAGGAAGGAAAGGAAAGGAAAGGAAGAAGGAAAGGAAAGGAAAGGAAAGCGAAAGAAGGAAAGGAAGGAAAGGAAAGGAAAGGAAAGAAGGAAAGAAGGAAGGAAAGGAAAAGGAAAGAAAGGAAAGGAAAGGAAAGGAAAGGAAAGGAAAGGGAAGGAAAGAAGGAAGGGAAGGGAGGGAAGCGACTGGAAGGGAAGGAAAGAAGGAAGGGAAGGGAAGGGAAGGGAAGGGAAGGGAAGGGAAGGGAAGGGAAGGGAAGGGAAGGGAAGGGATTCGGCATTAGCCTGGAGTGATAATGAGAAACTCGGACACCCGGCCGGGAATTCGAACCCACGCCCTGCCGAATGCAAGGCCACGCGTTACCGCCCACCCACCGCACTCGGTAACGTTACTGAAATATGAACTACGATTAAGAAATGAAGTTTGTTCACCTCTCTAAGAACAGATACGAAGTCTGTGATACTAATATGGAAAGCTGCTGGGACCTGAAGAAAATGTTACAAGGAGGACGTCGGTATTATGTAACAGTTTAGTTCTTATAGTGAAATAGAATAGTTAAGTTTTCTAAAAAGGTGTGGTATTTATTAGAAACAACACCTGATCTGTATAATCCCTAGACCAAGCATAAAGGGAATGATGGTTTTCGATTATAGATACCAAAGTCAGGAACTAGAATAAGTTATCGAAAGAGATGCTTAATAATCACCTCCAAGTAGGGTAGTCATCTTTTTTGAAAAAATAAGATTATATTTCCAAAAATGGAGCATGCTGTGTAGAAAAGAGTACGTTTATTGTTTATATTTGAACGCATATTTTTCATTGTTTTTTTTTGAGATTTCAACAAATAGTTCAACACTTCCACATCATCTTTATAGTCTACACTTTAAATGAAATGTATAATCAGCTCATACTTTGAGTGAAGATTTGTTTCTTTCATCTCTCTACTTTGCATTAAAAAAAAAAAAAAGAAGAATGTAGAAGTGGCAAGTAGGCCTACAGATGAAAGAAAATAAATTATTTTAAATATACCTGGAAAATCATCACTTTTATATCATTTCCAGAAGTTGGCAAATCAGTAAATTTTTTAACATCTACGAGTTTTCCATGCAAGTCATTAAGCAGTATTTTTTTTCCATACAAATGGTCCACAGCAGTTTGCAATCTATGCAGGTTTAAAGCTTCAGTAATGCAAAAAAAATGTTCAAATTGAATAGCTGATAATTTGGTAACGTATAAAACAAAGTACACAAATAAAATTCAGTGGGCCAGTGGAACAGTCCTCAAAACAAGAAATTATTTTTAAAAATTTAAGTGGTCAGCGGACTGCAGGTAAATTTGTACATACTAATCCCAAGACAGGAGAATAAGTCGTTGTGTGTCCATTGCACACGACCTGTTCCGTCGAATGTCGAACAAGGCAAGATTTCGTTCGGATACTATTTCTGCACATAAAAACTCAACCAATGATGTTAGAATGGGTATTGATTGGAAAAGAGTATTTAAACGTACTCTTTACTTTCGTAAATTATGGAGTACGCCCCTGTGAAATTACAATATTCTATAACAGAATACGCGTGACAACCATATCTCCAACAGTGAAATTAAGAAAACTCTACATAATACGAGAAAAGAAGGTTTTCAAAGCCCCAGCACGATTAATTACAATAATTAGTGAAAATATGAATAAAGGTTTTATTATAAATCTTTCTAGTCGATCAGATAGCCTGCACCAAAAATACCACCTTTGTCACAATTCTAGTTGCGGAATATTTCACGCAAACGTTAACAGGTGAGTGAGTACATGTTACGTTGAATATCCGGCAATTACTCCAGTGCTATTTGAATATATCATTCAGCCAAAAATACTCGTGTCAACGTAACGCTCACCCTACTGTTGGTTATTAAGATACATCGCAGATATTTCGGAACTCGGCCATGATATCGTATAGTTATAGGTTACAATAGCTTTCGCGATATTTTATTCTTATCTAGTAAGTGATATTGGCTATAGTTCAACGAAGAATTTGCTCCACATGTATCTTCTTGCCAGGGTAATCAAATCATAGACAGTATTTAACATACAAGAAAGCCCTATGTAAGCTATTTGTATGTTACGCTAGGCTGTATCTCAGAATTGCTAAAAGAAATTTCTAACAGGGAATGCAGGAGCAACAGAATTTCTGAGTAGTCGGATTCATATGAGGCTTGAACATGTGTTTAACAACTTTAAACAAAAACTTAATATACAGCAGCGTTAACCAGCATGAGGGCAATCATTACAACGCCACTTACGCATGTATAGACTTACTTTACAAGGACAAGAACGAATGAAATACAACTTTTTGTTGACCAAAAGCAGATTTTTATAGCCGGTTTCTCGCTGGTTACGCCCAAAGTTTGGGACTCCAGATATAACTTAAAATTTCAACTACACACCGTGTACATAATAATCAAAGTTTAGTTTGTACGCGTTGACACAAACTAGCACATACACTCTTGGCACATGTGAAACGTACTTTACGACAAAAAGGAATAAACTTTTACTTGCTAATGTCAGCATGATACAGTAAACTACCTGAAAAATCTTACAGTACCTGTATATCACCATTCAGTATTGGATATATATGGACTGGAGCAGACACTTACCTGAAACAAAAAGAAAAGTAATTAGTATTACAAATGTCTTTTTTTTTTTGCCGTTAACCTTGCGTTAACTGACAAAAGCTAGGTCTGAAAAAACGAAGGTATTTAGGTATTTTATTCTTACCAATTTTCTCTTACATTGTGAAAGCGTTTCATCGGTTTTATTACACTACCATAATTATTTCTTCTCGAAATATTAAAAACAATTCCTCATATGCTCTGAGCTTAAATATTAATTTGTCTGTTATTTTTGCATAATATTCAGTAAGTGAGTGGGACACTGATAAAGTGCATTTACAAATTCCCTCTTGACAATAACTTCATATTTTGTAAACTGAGATGGACTGATTTTATAGTGATTTGGCTATTGTTGTTTCGGTGAAATACAGCAAGTGAGTTGGACACTGCTAATTTTCATTTCAACAATGATTTCACAATTTATGACGTTTAAAAAAAATGATTTGTGTGTCGGACAACGTGTAGGAACATTCCGACAAATAAATTAGATGTTTGCATGTGAGAGTTGATGTGACATTATCACTAACCCAAATTTTTATTATTAATTTACTATTATTATTATTAATAAAAATTGAATTATGTTGCATTTATTAATTATAAGTATCCTAAATAATGGTATTAATGTTTGTAATTTTATTTGTAATACTGTTGAGTTTCGACAGACTGTAATTCTGTTTTGTAAACGGGATAGCATAGTGTTGTTACATTTAAGTAAAAATCTTTGACGCTGGTCAGCACAACTGGGCGGGCATGCGATTGTTGATTGGAAGCCTGCATTGTAGCTTGGCAGGGCGGGGGACAACGTGTGTGTGTGTGTGTGTGTGTTGCGCCGCTTGGAGAAGGTTGTATGGCGCGAGTTCATGCTCTTTGTACACAAGTTAAAATAGCATGTGAAACGTACTTGTAACTTATTTGATGTAACATTTTTTTAAAGTTGCTTATAGAAACAGTAATAATTAAATTCAATAGTATTTCGACCAAAACAGTAAGTTCTTCATTTCCAGACGTTGTCATAATAACTCTCAATTTCTTTGACAGTTATATTCGACAAAATTGTAACTAAAACTATCCGAGCTAAAGGCTTGCATGTGTTGAGAGACGAGTATTGGGCCGTTCTCGTGTAAATAACAAGCCGTCGTCTACTGTCGGATTGATAACTTACAGTTGGCTGACCATTTCCAGAATAATCGGTAGCTTTCAACTTTTTCGTTGCACGTTAGATAGTTTAAATAACTTACGCTTTGATTAATCTCATAATTTGTAGCACATGTTGGCGAGTTGATTACAATTTAAAAAATCAACGAAAAAACAACAGGGAGCTTTTCTGGCCCAGTTGTACGAATTCATGGGAAGAAGATAGTACTATTACAGATCTTTAACAAGGTTGTTTTTTTTTTTTTAAGAAAAATAATAATAGTAATATTGAGGTTAGCTATCTAGAAGCCCCTAAAACCAAACTTTTTTATATTTCATTAAATTATTATTACTATTTTGTTCGTTTTTCTGCCTGTGCTTGTGTCTGTGAATCAGTTTTAAACTTTGGCGTCTTAAATTCTACCGGCCAATGTGGTTACGTGCATTAAGGCGCCACTTTACAGGATCGGGGATGTACAACGGGACCAGGTTCGAGTTCCGGGCTCCGGCGGTCCCGATTCCGGTTTTTAGACTGTTTTCCGCAGTCAGGTAGGCGAATGTTGGAACGAACCATCTCCTCATAAACTACACAGTTCACAAACAGAAATACATCATCACACAGAAAAACAAGTTACACTTTTCAGAGACACATGACAATACATCCGATCCTCCATCAAACCTCTAACAGGTCTACCAAGCCCGTAGTAGATAGAACCTTGCTTTCGAAATAATAACAATCTTTGAAGAGGATGTGCCCGACGGAGTGGAAATGTTCTAAGGATAATGATTATGTCTTAAATTCTGAGGAATGTGTAATGCTATTTCAACTGGCTGCGGAGAAGTAAATTGGAGTCTTCTCTGAACATTAAACTTTTAGCTTGTAACAAAGTGTTCCTAAGAATACACAGTAATGATATACAGTTGCTATACCACGCCAACTGTTAATAGTCACAGCACAATAAGAAGTAGCAGGTTGATTAATGAAACGTGGAGCTGGATGTTCTTCTGAAAGACCCAGGTGTGATATATATAGGCGTCAGCCGTTCCTGGATGAACTGTGGTTCTGTTCCGGCGTACAACGAAGCTGATGTAGCGCAAAAGACCGAATCGTCGCCTACCGCGCGAGCGCACCCGATGTCTGCGGCAATTAGCGAACAAGACCGGAGTCAGCCGACCGTGAAATCGCCGCCAGGATCTCCGTAATGAGCTACACAGATAACGAAGAATTTAATGGAGCTCCGCGTAAACATTACGTTATCGCTGCAGATTACGGCAGACAACACACCGGCGAGGCATATGCATTCCTTCCGCTGCATTCGGTTATTTACTCCTTAGGGGCGTCCAACTAATTACGTGGCACAAACAGAAAAGGTGCGAGAAATCTCACGTCATCATTTCAATATTCAAGAACAGTTGAGCTAAAATAAAAAAGTCTCCACAGTCAGAAATCGATCCCGAGGGGGGATAGGATGTTCCCCCACCAGATATCTCACTTCACCAGAAGATGGTGGCGGAGACTGAGATCGCCGAAATATCGTGTGGAAACATCTTACTTACTCGGCTAGTCTCCCGAGAAGACTACATCCATATCTCACCAAATGTTCAACAAGGGGAGGGTTAGCCAGCAGATCCCTCACCAAATTCTCACCAATGGGGATCTCCGTGAGGTTTGTTGGGCCAAAGGCAGTGAAGCATCATACGATTACAGAAGGTTACGTGAGAAAAACAAAATCTGCATTTAAAATTGCAGTTTTACCAATTTTCTTTTAAAAAAAATACTGGAATGCTCTTTAATTTTCACTTTTTATAACATACACCCAGCCGCCACCTCCCCGGTCGTGGAAATCTGAAAAGTTGCGAATGGTAGGTGTCGCGTATTCTGACGCTTGAACCGTCTTTCCTCTTTGATCTTTCGTTTGCTTTCACGCTTTACTGGTAGTCGACGTTGTCGGAACCGCAAAAAGATGGGGGGGGGGGGGCGGGGAGCAAGGAACAGTAAGGAATTAAGACTACGATCTTTCGAAGGAACCATACCTACATTCGCGTAGAGTAATATATGTAAACAATGGAAAACCGAAATCTGAATGACCGGATCGCTGATCGAACCCGTGACCACATCCAACAGGTGGAGATCGCAAGTGAACCTTTTTTTTTCAGTCGGAACATTTCTCCACTTTTTCGCATCTTGTTGTAACATAAAATGGCCATGCTACCACTCTGAGTGTTCTGCATCCCTGACTATATCTCTGCAAATACCAAAGTAGAGGAAAGGTACCAGAGACAGACTCCCATTATATGTTTGACCCGTTTCGTCTTTGATTTAATTTTATTTTAATTTTAATGGAATACATCGTTTGGTACGTTTTGAAATAGCATGCATGACAGATGTTAGTAAATATCTGACCATAATCTTCAAATTCATTTTTTAATAAAAAGTTGCAAAAACAGTCTCTGAGAAAATGTAGCCTTTTTAAAAATTTAATCAAAATTACCAGAAAATTCCATTAAAACTAAAAAGAATATGATAGCGATTTATTTTAACATTTGGCGCAACAGCTTATTTGACATTCATAATATTCCCTAATTAACCATCTAAGAAAAAGTTTCTACGCTAATAAGTTCTTCAACTATCGACAAAAATCACCACTTTATCTCACCAAGGTTTCTGTTTGTTTTGGTCATCTGAAAGAGCATTTCAAATCACTTTAACAAGTTGAAATATTAATACGATTTATGAAAATCCGACTTAGGAAACGCCTAGAGGATCTACATAAGATGTATTTGACTTGACATCTTCAGGCATTTAGAAAGAATGTCGGGTAGATATCAAAGTAAAAAAAAAAAAAAAAATGACTGGTATAGAATAGTATTCGTCAAAGACACTGCAGTGAACAATTGTTACTTTCTCCTTTTGGAACACTATAAAAACGCTGTTTGATGCACCGCTGCAAAAACTTTGACTCTTACTAAATCATTAGTAGCCTAGCAGGCGAGATACTCGTCTCTACCAGGGCAGGCGCTAATATTTTCGTGCCCCCAATAAGCGTTCGTAGCAGTGACGTAGCCGGTTGGGGCCCGTGGCAAATTCATCGGATGGGGCCCTCCATCAGGCCAGATGAGTGACCATTATTGTTATTTATTTATTTTAAAAAAAGCTCTACTACTGCCCGGGCGGACAATGGGCGGATTTTTTGGCTGGGAGGCCCCTTCGACCAGTCATGGGGCCCCCACTTGGCTGGCGGGCTCCGGGTACATTTGGCCCGTTATCCCCCAACCCCCCCCCCCCCCGTCCTTTAACACCGGCCCTGGTCTCAGCCCGACCCTTCAAACATAAAAAACATCATTTTTACGAAATCTACACGTGCAAATATAGGCTGCAAAAATGCAGCCCCATCTATGCGAAATAAAGTAGTGGTTCGGGTGCGGGTTTGGTTACTCTGCTCTACAGTATTAACCAACCTACAGAGAGAAGAGCCGTGGTGTCGGGGCCTTCAAAGCGCGCACAGCAGGGTGCTGCGCATTCCAGCAGCCGGATTCCCTTCAAGGTTAATTCCCTCGCCTGGGGCCGGCCTGTGGCAGCTGAGATATGCCCCCGCGCGGCAGCCGCGGCGCTGTTAATCTTGAAAAACGATTTTCGCCCTGCGGCACCTCCACCACGCCCACCCTCACACCTGTCATGGTACAGCTGCTCAACAAATGATCTCATATTCATTCAACTTTGGCCAACAACATAATGAAGTCGGGATTATAGAATAAACAATACAGTATCTTCAAGGGCGAAGAGAGACCGATATCGGAGTTAATACAAACAAACAGAATAATCAGCTAACCTGACGTAGAAAGAATTACACAGTATCGCGAAAGTTGTACCGCCCATCCTATTTACTGTTTTTAGGCTGTTTTCCCTTCCTATCTAGATTACCAAACTCGCCTTAAAAAATATACGTTTTAGAAATAAACGTTTAAAAATAGAGGATACAGCTTACATTAACGGCAGATAGACCACGACAGACCTTTAGATACGAAATGAATCCTGTATAAAAACAGGCACAAATGAGATTAGCTTGCCGCGCAACTGGGACATCTATGATTAGTCATGTACTAATATACAGGTTGTTTCAGAAATGACCGGTATATTTAAAAAATCAATAAAAACTAAACGGGCAGCGATAGAAATGCAACGTTTGTTGCAATATGCTTGGGACAATAGTAAATTTTCAGACTTCGAAATTAGTTACAATTTTCAACAATAGATGGAGCTGCAGTCTGAAAAAAATCTAATGAATAAACCATTTTTTCACAGCAAACTTGCAATCTGTGAACAGCAGAAAGACGACTTACAGAATGGCGAACTCGCAGACTGCGTTTACTTCTATATCTTTCAAATCGCCTGCAGCGCCATCTGTTGTTGAAAATTGTAACTAATTAAAGTTTGTCCGCCTGAAAATTTACTGTTGTCCCAAGCATATTGCAACAAACGGTGTATTTCTATCGCTGCCCGTTTAGTTTTTATTGACTTTTCAAATATATCGGTCATTTTTGAAATACCGGTACCCGGTAGTTACTTGGTAATTGCATTAATCGCCAAATATAAGCTCAGTAGTACACATTTAATGTAACTACAGACCTACGATTTTACCAGCTTGCAAAAACAGTAATTAAGTTTACGGGGTGAGTTCGTGCAGCTGTATATTGAATTTATAAGATTGTTTCATACTTCTCAGTCATTATTTTGTTTCGTCATTCAAATCAAATAATAATCAAAAATATACACACGTTACGGATTTTTAAAATACGGTTTAAAATCAGAAAAACTTAAAAACTGATTAGTCACTGGATATAAAACAGTTTGTTGTGATTGCGTTAACAGACCAGGCTAACTGCAAAAAATTAAAAAAATCAACAATTTTTAACTGTTGAAGAATTAAGACTCTGAACTCAGTAAAAATTCAGAAAAAAATCTCTGACTTTTATTTAGGTGGTAAATTTAAGTTTGAAATAACAGATCTGCCAACAAGATAACTTTAAAAAAATGCTAACGTTTCCTTTGGCTAGTTAACACAACACTGAGGAAATATTTAAAAAAGTCTTAAGACTACAGCATCCTGGTGCAAACCGTAGATTAATTTGAACGTAACTTTTTCGGTTAAATTTCACTTCATCTGCTACAAGAAACTAATGTATTTTCGTTAAGTTTCCCAAAATCCCAGCTGAAAAACCAAAACGCATGTTATCTTTAGCGAAGACAACAGTATAACAATTTCACTGCTGACAACTGTTATCTAAGAATTAATACGGCATGATAAAAACGGGGACATAATATGTTTAACAGTAAAATAGTGTAGGTTTATTATATTAAAATAACTTTTGAAAATATTTAGTAGTGCAGAAGTATTTTAATCAAAGAAACAGAATTTTCATCACTTAGGTATTTCGTCAAATTTATCCTCAACTATCTGAAGAATCTCAGCTAACACTTAATTGATATTTATCATTTTAGAAGCTTAATACATCGGTCGCTTTTATATAACTAAGAAATGAGATGTACGTTCAGGAACGTGGAGAATGGAGAAGTGGAAAGAAAGATTTTTAATTTATAGTAAGCACGAAATTAAATTTACTTCACTCAAGGAGAAACATTGTAGCTTTCCCAGTTGTAGTGCCAAATACGCCGACTATTGTCAACCAATCACATTTCCAGTTTTAAAATCCACACAGAATGAAACAGAAGAATCCCATGTGTCATTAACTAAAACAATCAAACATTTTCATTAATTGAACCGACATATATTAAAGAAGAACCGATATTTTAATAATCCAAAGTCCCAGGCTGAATTTCAATAATTAATAGCTCTGCAACTTCGTAGTAAAATTCTGCTGTTGCGCAAAAGTTTCTACTTATATGTTAAAGACTTTATAAAGGCATCTACATTTTAGGCGAAGAGAAGCAGCGATAGAGCAACGTATGCGATAGTTCTCTGTTAAACAGGCGAACTAGAATTGTGAAGAAACACAATACCATCTCTATTTGTGTGTCCTGTACTGACAACTTACCAGTCCGTCACTGCTATTGGAAAAAGGTATTTTCTATCATCTTATGTTGCCAACTCAATTTGTGTCCAGCACACTCTCCCAGAAATATTCCCTGTGTCATGCATGGACACCAAGCACCCCCTATTATAAAGACTAACGATTGTTACATAAGTTAAAAAGTTGTCACTAATTGACACTGTAATCACATTCATAGTTAGGTTTATTGAATTCCGGACATGACTCAGAATTTCAATTACTTTTTTTTTTTTTACACTACTCGAGTTGGCTTACACTTCGTCTTTCAGTGGTTACCCACACCCTTACGTGGGTCAAGGAAACTACTTTTCTAGTTGCTTGACACAAATAATACAAAATTTAAATAGACAAATATTGAATGAGCGAAAGATACTGTTAATACTTGGATTATAGATGAAAAACTCAAATTTGTACGGGATACGAAAAATAGATCACAATCTCAACAAAGTATTTCGACTACTGAACCGGATCCCAAACCACCTGCCGACGAACAGAACATGAAGTCTCCAGAGTACCATTAGCCAGTCATCACGCCCGCCCTCCACGTGCTGTGTTGGTAGTAATTTTCTGCAGCAATGAACGTGTAAACAATAGCCTGGGGGCGCCAGACTAGTTGTCTGCCGCATACATAAAAGATGAGAGGAAGCGAGACGCTCCAGTGTGTTGACTTCCTGCGCCAAGGTCGTGGTTCAAGGCACCAAGAGATGGCAATCGTCATTGCTGCTAAATAGTAAACAGATTACAAAAGTCATGATGAAAGTGTGGACGGAATTTGTGGCTGGAAAAAATTATTTATAATAAAGCCCGGCGAAGGATAGAGGACAGGATATTCGCGGAAGGATGTAGCTCATTTGTTTGGCATCAGGTAACCTACCAAGTGTTCCCTCCCCTACCCTCAAGCGACGAGTAAAAGATAGGAACTGTCAACAGGTGGAAGTCAACAAAAACAGCTAGTTAACCTCGATCGGAATAACGAACCGCTGTGGTCATCCAGCGATAACGCTCGAGATTGGCGTTCGGGAGGATGCGGGTTCAAATTCCCGCCCAACCATTAGAAATTTCCAAAATTACTTCGGGTGAATGTCGGGATGTTTTGTTTAAAAGATCATGACCGTATTCCTTCACATTTCTTGCTTCCCAAACTCTCTCGTCTCTAATGATCACGATGTAGACGAGGAAGAGAATCAATCAAGGGTCGTGCAAGTTAGGTTCCAAGTTTAAATAATTAAAAAATGATAAAATGATTCTATCTACTTTATGATATTTTTTAAATTGTACATCAGCAGGAATATATGAAAAGATCTCAGGCTGCTCAGTAAGGGGGCATCCATAAATTACGTGAAGAGCAATAGGGGGGGGGGTCCAGCGAAATCTCACCAGGGGGGAGGGGGGGACTACGGAAAACTCACGTGAGATTTTGCGAAAATTTGGGGACAGTAGTGCCAAAAAAAAGGTCTACAATTTGCGGCAAAGTCGTTTTTAGGAGGGTATTTCGTCAAATAGTTAGGGTGTGACCTAAAAAATATGTAGTCTACAAAAGTTTCGAGGGCGATTTCTGGGGGGGGGGTTCTCACGGACCAGATCTCACCAGAGGGGGGGGGGGGGTCCGGCTAGATTTCACGAAATCTCACCAGCGGGGAGGGGGGTCCAGAAATCCGGAAAAACACCTCACGTAATTTGTGGATGCCCCCTAAGCAGTGCGTCTTGCAGATGACATTTTAATACCTTGTTGTATCCTCTGTTCACTTTCAACTGGCGGCTCAAGGTCATATTCCTCTGACCCCGCTGCTAAGCTCTTCCCTCACCAGCCCCTCCTGCTGCATTCCCCTACATATCGCTATGTCCAGGCAGGTGGGTGTCAGCGGTCACTCTTTAGAGTGATCTTGAGGCGCCTCTGTTAACTGAACGCACTATTGTTCTATTTTCTTCGATTGCCTTTGCTGCTATACGAAAAACAAAATACAAACGTATTACTACGTACACCAAGGTCTGCGGAGGCGAAACAGCTGGAAATTGCTAGTCAACAAACGAGTTGTGAAGGAGTTCGAGTGATAAATTCTGGTTCTACATAGCATCCTTTGAGCTCGCTTTTAGGCAATGGCATTAATAACTAAGTATTGTATCCCTTATGTCCAAGTAACGCTAAAGCTATGTGTCCCACATTTTAGATTTTAAACATTAACAGTTCACGATGTTCTGCTATTTACAGAACGTACTTACCATTGCCTATGGTTTATCTTGAGCACAGCAGGTATAAAGCTGTTAACAGCGTTTTCTTTTGTCACGTGCCTCTTCTAACTAGCTTTAAAAGCATCCGCCGGTGGAACATCCGGTACACAGTGGCAGCTGTTTAGTGCTCAACTACGGAGATTTTAAGAACGTAGTGACAATACCAAAGTTTTATAAAGCAGGAGGAGAGAATGTTTCAGTGAAATTTTTGTCTGATCATCATTTGTACTGTTATAATTATTTCTACTGTTTTAACAACCCACCAGCATTTTTATCACAATGGAGTAGAATAAGAAACAAAAACCTACACCAGGAATATAGCTGTACACGAATATCGTCACTTCTCAAATAGGACGAAAAGCAGAAGATAACTTTCAGCTGCCATAAAGATTAATTTGCGAAATCTGTCCAGAGTTGCGGCGAAATTTTTAGAAGAATTTTCTTTTTATGTTCAGAATTATTTCACCCAGTGAACAGTAACTAAGTAATATAAAACTCAGTATCAACTATAACACTAATCAATTTTTGTACAATTGCTAAGATAAGAGAAGAGTGACGGTTTAACAATTTTGACTTCTGTTAAGTATGTTGGCGATAGGCATAATCTTTGTTTGATGTAAGCAGCGGATAAGTTTATTTCTCAAAAGTTAATTGGAGATTTTTTTTTTCCCATTTGCTTCATGGTGTTCTGTGGACTATTCGTGGCAAGGAGCGTTAAGGATATGAGTCATAATTTTTACCATATAAGTACTTTTCCCACATTATTACGAAGCGATACAGGAAACCATACTAAATTCAAACCTAAATGTTAAAACTCGCCCAGAAAGGATTTCTGCTTGTTTGATGGGAGCTAACAGTGATTATGATAAGAACTTTTTGGCTAAAAAAATGATGCCTGACAAAACACTTAATCCGATTGAATGTTCTAAATCGTTCACATACAGAAACATCTATTGCCATAGACTTCCAGTGTTCAATCTTTCCTTCTTGTACCAGTTTATTCTATTGAATGTTACCGCAGTAATGTATTTAATGTATTGGTACTTGAAGACGTTAGAATAAATTCAGATTACAATCAGTTTTTTTTTTTTTTTAGAAATTTGGCTGTCAATTTTCCATTCGTTATCTGTTGTAAATAGAATAGCCCAGGGACCAAAATTATGTGAAGCAATATTCTTTCGGCTATATTTAACACAACAAGATTATGTTTTCCAGATTTATTACTTCTGTGCGTGATAACAACGTACACACTTTATCATTATTCTTAGCCGCCGCTGAAAAATTGTATCATTCTTATCTTGCACAATCCTACATCAATGTCATCCCAGGAAACAGTAACGCAGCACTGACGAGGCAGTATTGAGTTACTGTTTCTTAGGATGGCATTGATGTAGGATTGTGCAAGATAAGAGTAATAGAATGTTTCAGCGGTGACCAATAATAATGATAAAGTGTGTACATTAGTGAATAATTGTTTACAGTTGATTATATCTGGTATTGGACATCCTGGTTCTAACAACAACAACAAAAACTGTTCTAGACAATATTACGATCTCTCTTTCAGTTAGCAGTGGACAGCGTTCTAATGAACTTACTGTCGACCTGCCCTTAAGCCCGAATAACAACAACAATAGGATGAAGAAAGTTTACGGTTGTGCTGGATACCTGAAAATTAAAGTTTATGAATATATTAATGACCGCCCATTATTGAACTTCAGAATACAGCCTTAGAAGACGAAAACAAAATTGCAAGCTTTAATGCCTTTCCGCCTTGCAGGTTTAATCATGTCACAATTGAGAAATGGTTAGAATGACTAATTAAAAAGAGGAAAAGACCTTAATCACATGACATCATCATTGGTTTGTTGGGTAAAAATACTATATCACTGCAGTTTTTCTCGAGTATTCGTTGAGTCTCCTTCAACATTGACTCTTTCCAAATCTGCGTCGTCAATCTTGTGAGCCATAAGCGGATCATCAACCATGCGATGATTTGGTACGTAATGCAGCGTCCAACAGGGAAACGTGATACCATTGTTTCAATCTATTCAGTATTTTACATAAATTGTCTTCGATCCTTAGTCCAGTGAATAGATGCCAGCAACCAAAAGTGAAATTTGTACAATTTAGATGTATACTAAAAGCGACAGCAGTTCTCATCTGGGAGGAAGACGCATGAACTCCGAGGCATCCAGTATCCACATGCGCTGTTCTTGCCGGCTGCCGTCATCCATCACGTCTCCTAACGGTGCTCCGGTGAGCAAGCACACGACTTGGTGTCGACGACCCCCGCTAATGAGCGTACAGAGAAATGCTACCACTCTCAGAACACGGACTGTGTGCGCCGTCAACTGCAACCACACTATAAAACTTCAGGCGCTCGGACAGATAATTGATCGAGGAACAGGTGTGCAAGGAAATTTTCCCACCGTGTCAAAACAATGTAGCCTTCATGGATTTACAATCGGATGTTGTTATAAAAAAAACATAACGTTTCGACGACGTGGCGTGTCGTTTACATCAGGTATGTAAATACAGAATTACTCTATTAGTAACCGGAGCGGACCTGATACAGATCCCCGACGCCCATTGATGGTCAGGCAGCGGACCGCGTATGCAGCCACCCGGCAGTGACAGTGAGGTTGTTAAATAAGCCCATTCGGTCCGGTGAGTATTAGTGTACTTCTGCCCTTTTTTGAATAGCACGTACCTGATGAAAACGACATTGAACGTCCACGAAAGATTATGTTTTCATTACACAATCCGGCTGCGTGATCGTGGGGCATGAACGCATTACTAAATGCTCTCCTTATGACAGAAGTATGCTGCTTGTCTAAACTGTCATCGAAAACATACGTACTGTTATCAAGTACCTTAATTTCAAGTTTTTTTTATCACGTAAAAAAAATCAAACAATTCCCAAGAACTCAAAGAAACATATTTTCGAAAAACCACAAATCTTTGCATCAACAAATCTAGTCACTTCGATGCAGCCCGTGTGGTAGGCTTTAAATATGTGCTACTTATGTCGCGTACTGTCCGAATGAGGAGTATATTGAGTAACAATATTATTGAGTAACTGGTGAAGGTATCTGTCAGAAAATAGAAAGGTCACCGTTTTGAATCCCGGTCTGGGCTGAGCTTTTCATAGGCTAACCTATACCTTCGGCATAGCTTGTTGTGTAATGAGAAGTATAGCAGAAAGCTTGAGTGGTTCGGGTTCAACGTTAAACTGTAGAGCCCCTGTACCTGGTAGGATTACCTGGTTAGGTTGAGGCGGCTATGATAGAGGCGGATTGCGTAGCAAATAAAAACCACGTCACCGGATTATCGCGACCAAACGAGTATTTTATCAGAATAAAAACAGTGAATCTATTAATCAAAACGGAATAATCTTTCTACGGTATAAGGAAATGAATAAAGCTAAGGTACTTAAAAATAAATAAATAGGCCTATGAATATGAATAGAAATAATCTACGGATTCTGTAAGACTGGAAATTCCTTGCAGAAATTGAATTCCATTTTACAGACCTTTGATGCTCTCCCCATCTAATTTTGAAGTAGATAAGTGTAAATTAATTTTATCATCCTTAAAAATTATGCTTTGTTAATAGTAGATTAACCAGACAGCAATTTTATTATTTTTTTTTTAAATAATTATTGCTAAGAAACGGATTATTACCTTTTTTTTAATATACTGTACCAACTACAGAAATTCAACCGTTCTTCAGCTCATTAATTAGTTTCTGCACGAAAAGATCGAAACCTAATTTTTGAAACTATTTGGTTAAATGAGCGTGCACTTGTGTTTTTCTGTCGAGAAAACAGAGGAGTTTTTGGAAGCTTATGTGGTCAGCTCTCTCTTAGTGAAGAAAATTATATCAACGTAATAATCACGATGATAATTATCTTATGACCGCTTAGATCAATAAAATCCCAACTAGAAACATAGATAATAAATATCTTATTTGCGAATTTGTGATTCCGACTAGTATTATAGAATTCATACAAGAACCCATTTTCCAACAGGTGATCCGAAAATCTATCGAACTATGTTCGTAAAACAATTCAAGTAAACAATGTATAATTTGCGGTATGTATTTATGTTCGTTTGGGCCACATTAAGCCTGTGTTTGACTTCAATAATGCTTTGAATGTGTACACTAGGGTTGTCAGTCCAAAAAGGGACCTGCAGTTTAATGTGGAATCCGAACCACGGAAGCGTTCTGGCGTACTTCTCAACACATAGCAAGCTTTACCAGAGGTGAAGGTCGGGTTAGGGGCTTATGAAAATCCCGGACAGGCATTTGAACCAGGGACCTTACGATCTCCAGTCAGACACCTTAACCACTAAGCTACCTGGCTGTTAATTTACCAAATAATTTAGCAAGATAGCTGCAACATTCGTATGTAGAACATCATAAAAAAACTTACAAATGTCAGAGTCTCATCTGCAATAACTATTATGGATGCCTTAAAACCACAACAGCACACCTGTAGATCGGCACGTGACTATTCACCTGCTCTGGAATTTCCACTGTGAACGACGCGAAAAAGTTGTAAAGCAGGTGTCTTCTAGCTGACACGAACGATACAGCTAGCTAGAAACGGGGTATATAATTGCCCTGAAAGGATATCTTCCGTGAATCAGCCGCCTGCCAGAAACCGGAAAAAAAAGCAACTTCTCCGTGACAGCTTTCTGCATACATTCCCCGACAGTCGGTCGTTAACTGCTAACCGTTACTTTAAGGCAAGGCGTCATCTGTTTGGCGACATCCTGTTCACCCAGTAGGCTGCAAGTAGGTATACTATCAGAGTGGCGTGCATTTTCCTCTTCCACGCTGGTCTGCTGCCATAAGACATCCAGGCTACACAATTATAATAGTACACTTAGAACAAAAAGGAAACGAGCTTCATGCGGATGACAGTGACCTTAGAAATTCGGGTAGGAGAAATTATTTGACAATAGACTGTTTGAAGGAACTTCTAAATAACATGAAAATTTTCTGTAGACACAAGTTCAATCTAGGTTGATCCATTAAACTTCACAAAGATGTTATCAATAGTACTAGCTCTCAATAAAGAAGCAGAAAGCTCTCCCCTAATTGTTCAACGTTGTCAACAAGTTGTTTCTTTTATTATTATTATTATTATTATTGCTTACTGCTTTACACCTCGTCAACGTCGACTTCATTAGAGGTGGGGAAGGAAGGAGTGGACAAGGAACGGGAAGATATTCACCCATGGTTTTGAAGGAACCAGTCCGGCATACGCTTGGACTGATTTCGGGAACCCATGGAAAACCGGAATCGGTATGGCCAAACAGGAAACCAAGGAACATTTAGAAAGCTGGACCAGGGATCCATCCCGCAGAATCCCGAATGTCTGTCCTGCAGGGTTCAGTTCATCTACAGCCGAGGCAAGGTAAATATCAGTAATCTGTGCAATTGTAACAACAAGCGGACAAAAATAAATGTAGTAGTTAGATCAGTTACAGAAATAATTATAGATTACATCCATATCATAGATTAAAGAAAAATTTGGAGTTTGTACCTTATTAGTTAAAACTGTTTTGATAATTTTCTGTCATTTTTACACACGGATACCAATCAGAATTTTGCGAGTATTCTCTGTATGTATATGCTCGTATGCTGAGTGTATTGTTTTTCAGAGAGACATTTTATGAAACTATGTGAATTGTAATTGGATATGACCAAGAGCCAGTATTCAGAAATGGCGTAAGCGACACAATTTTTTAAATGAAGATTCGTCAACGTCGTGATCATTAAAGCCGGAAGAAGACGGATGAAAAGGAACTGGCGAAAATTGGGGCAAGGCCTTCTGCAGGAATATCACCGGTATTCGCCTGGAGTGATTCGGGGAACCCGTGGAAAACCAGCATCCCCATGGGTGCACGGGGATTCGAGCCCGCGCCCTCCCGAATGCCAGGTTGTACAGCTCCTCGATTACGATACAGCTGCGGACGGGAGAGAACTGAGGAGTCTAACCGGAAGGTGACAGGCCATGGCCTTTGAGAAAGAACGGTTGGAGTGATTTTGGGAAGAAACGCCAGAACCGTAATCTGAATGGTTAGATCGGGATCGTAACCTCCATCTCTCAAAGGCCAGACCAGACCAGACCTTTATCCCTCTTCCAACAGGCTGTGCGACCAAAAAATAAGGGCGACTCTGTTTTTTCTATAACTTTTTCAGTGATCATTCCACAATGTTTTGGCGACTCGTGCTCTAGATGCATAGATCTTGAAGCGGCAGATGTATAATAAAGATATGACACTAATAATTTTCTTTTTACTTATGATTTTACGCCTCGTCGACGTCGAGGTAATTAAAGGCGGGATAACACTATGGACAAGGAACGGCAAGGAATTCGCCCATGGCCTTTTGAAGGAAGCATCCCGGCATTCGCCTGGAGTGATATGGGGAAACCATGGAAAATCCAAATCTGTATGCCTGGATGGATATTCGAACCGGCGTCCTCCCGAATGCGAGGCCAGAAACGTTAAGCCGCGTTCCAAGGACCACTTGTAACGGAGGCGGCACCTCAGTAGCCGAAGTGTAGGGACGAGCGCGCGCCACAGGTTAGCTTTTTTTTTATTTTTTTTTTATTTTTATAACTGCTTTACGTCTCTCAACAGCGAGGTCTTTAGAGACGGGAAAGGATGGGGGGTAAGGAATGGGAAGGAATTCGGCCACGGCCTTTTTAAGGAAGCATCCCGGCATTTGCCTGTAGTGATTTGGGAAACCATGTAAAACCCAAATCTGGATGCCCGAACGGGGATTCGAACCGCCGGCCTCCCGAATGCGAGGCCAGAACGCTATCCGTTACACCACCACGCTCGGTCACAGGTTAACCCTCGCTACCCCGCCACCACCTCCTCACCGCGTTGCCTAGTTTCGTTTGGCACAGCACTTCACAGCAACAGACGGGGTGCACACCTCTGCGGCAAACCGATGACAACAGTGCACCTCTACGCACGCCTGTGATGTTTACTGACACAGAGTGGGTAGCTGCGTCTCGTCCCCGCTAGTAGAGGCGGCCCTGTTCCGATGGTGTGTTGTTGAGTATTCATCCCGTCCCGTCCCACCTCCGTTACAAGACGTCGTGGGAACGCGGCTTAATAGAAACATTCTTAAGAGGAATCATCCTGAATTCAGAATGCCGTTCATGATACGTGTCCCAGCGGGGTGCTGGACTTATATTTCTCGTGCTAAAGAAACTGGTTTACGTGCTGGACATGTAGTGGGGAATCTCATTTGCCCCGCGTGTCCAGTGCATGTTACGCGCCGCTGGTGCAGTACGTGTGTCCAGATGGACATTCCGCTCACGCGCCGTCGCTGCTGTTCAGAAGCTGCACGCGGGCGTCCAGCCAGTGATTTAGTGTCCTGACACACCGCACAGCACAACGCAACGCAACGCTGAGTGCTCTCTACAAGTCAACTTAAATTTATAGCCGACAGTCAGGCGGATCCGGCCAACTTCTCTCTTTTTTAAAAAAAGGAAGACTTGAATACGACTTTAAAATTGCTTCTATGCTGTAAGACTCTCCTGAAAACCGGATGATCTCGTGCCAAATCCATTCTCAACATGAAAAATCCAGTTTTCTAGCTGAGTGTAGACTATCAGAGCGTTAATTACTTGAATCCATCCTCTTGTATCAATCTAGTAGAACTGTAATTAAAAGTAATGCCTACCGCGAGCCATGAGGATTTTTTTCTATGGATTTGGAAATCTGTTCTCACTTCGGAATTCGCTTCGCCCATGTATCTCGTATAAACTACCTAAAAACTACCACAAGTAGCATTTACTACTGCGTATCATATTCCCGTTCGGCTGAAGGAAAATTTCAGTATACAGTAGAACGCGCTTGAGAAAACTATGGTTGAACTGGTCTAATCAATATTTAAAAAAAAAAAAATTACCTTATCCGAGAAATCAAGGAGAAATTTACCCGGAGAAATCTCGCCACAGTTGTAGAGCGTACAGGTACATATTGTGCTAAACATTAATTTACTCGTCTTTATTTTTAATAAGTTTAAATTAGGTTTTTGGTATTCAGTTTCAGTAGATGGTCCGATCTTCAGAGTGAGGAACCGCTGATGTAGTTTCATCGATCTCTGACGAATTAAATCAAAGAATGTAACTACTGAATTAAAATCACTTATAGGTATTTAATTAAAAATCTGTTTTCCTTTAAAAATTTCCATAATAATTATATCCCGCCTTTTATTTTTTTCATTCAGGACGCTCATGTGACTTGTTGCGGAATCCAAATGAATACGAATCTTCAAGGAAGGAAGAAAAGAGTTTGTCCAGTTATAGTCAGTGCTAATATTTGCTTAAGTTTTCGGTAAAAGTGTATTAGTCAAATTCAATATACCGGGCGAGAAATTACGTATTTTTATCAAAATTGTAACCATGAGCTGAAAAATTGACTACTTACTGAACACAACGCTAAAATTGACTTCCATCTATGCAGGGTATTTTGGTGTATGAAGAACTATTTTGTATTATTTCCTGCCTAATGTACATACAAAATTGTAGGGTTATAAATGATATCTTTGCGGTCAATGTGTATAGTGTGTTTTCGTGTTGGCAGGCCTGTAGTAGCAGGTAGTTTATAAGGTCTTTGTTCTGTCGGGCAACATTAAGTGAACAGGCTGAAACTGGCTGACAGGAGAAGTGGTAGCTACCGTGTAGGAGTCCGTTCTCTTTTTACCGGGGAAAAGCGAGGAATATATAATGAGCGGCTTGTTAGAAGCCATAAGATTTCTCAGAAAGCAACGAACTTCAAAGCATTTTCCTAATAAAGAGAGAGACGGTAAAAATGAAATAACGTGAAGGCCTGGCTGATTCTCAAGTTTTTTAACCAGCATAAATAAAAAGAGAAGCAGCTGATATTTTATATGTGTGTGTGTGAATGAAAGACTATACCATGTCTTTTTACTCACAAGATTTCATGTTTTTTATACAACATTTCAGAGGTATCTGTCAACACCTATGATCACACACTTTCTTAAAGTATTTACTTTACCTTGGAGGAAAAAATCCACTTTGGCATACGAGAGATTAAATATTTCTCCAGCCTTAATTTACAGGTCGTAATATCGGATGGTTACTTTGAGAAACAAGATACTCATCAATAATCTTCGTGTTACTAAACCAAGTTAGAAAATAACCGGATCACCTAAGGAGAAATCACACAGTACACATTCAAAAATAGGTTGATCAAGGAACTAAATTTTAAAGCAAAACTGCTGTTATTCATTAAGCGAGTTTTTTTAAAAAAAAACCTGGTTCAGGGTAGTAATTATCGAAAACGGAGCGCGGTGCATATAAATCGAAGATGGCACAGTGTTTTGGCAATCTGCGATATACAAACGGCTGCTTTTCTCCACTTTCAAATTATCACTTCAATTACGCAGTCACAAGATGCACATATATCAAAACGTGTGGCATTGCACGTTGTGGCTCGTAGAATATTTCTATCTATTCTGATAACTCCAACTGAATGATTATTCTACCTCCGAAATACTTTACTCGTGAAAAATCCATCATCACACACGTAACTTTAAAGGATTAAATGACCTTCTCGCTGTCTTCTGCAGTCATAGGGGGCGTCCAAAAATTTCGTGAGGTGTTTTTTCGTAAATGTGGATTTCCCCACCCCCCCCTCCGGTGGTGAAATTTGAAGAGATCTGGTGAGATCATAAGGAAACCCCTCCACCCTCCCACTCACGACTTTGTAATTCTTGAAGAATTTTTTCTTTTTTAGCTCTCCTGTTTTCTAGGACGGTGTGACCCTCCCTCCTCCCCCTGAAGTTGGGATCGATGTCGTTTGTAGACTTTTTTATAGCTCTACTGTTCTTCAAAGAATTAAAACGATGACATGAAATTTCTGTCACCCCCCCTCCTCCCTCGGTGAAATTTCACCTGACGCGCCTATTTCACCTCACGTAATATACAGGGTGTTACAAAAAGGTACGGCCAAACTTTCAGGAAACATTCATCACACACAAACAAAGAAAATATGTTATGTGGACATGTGTCCGGAAACGCTTACTTTCCATGTTAGAGCTCATTTTATTACTTCTCTTCAAATCACATTAAACATGGAATGGAAATACACAGCAACAGAACGTACCAGCGTGACTTCAAACACTTTGTTACAGGAAATGTTCAAAATGTCCTCCGTTAGCGAGGATACATGCATCCACCCTCCGTCGCATGGAATCCCTGATGCGCTGATGCAGCCCTGGAGAATGGCGTATTGTATCACAGCCGTCCACAATATGAGCTCTAACATGGAAAGTAAGCGTTTCCAGACACATGTCCACATAACATATTTTCTTTGTTTGTGTGTGAGGAATGTTTCGTGAAAGTTTGGCCGTACCTTTTTGTAACACCCTGTATAGACGTCCCCTTATACTGGGGTGTGATGCCTTGTCAGCAACGCTTAGGTAGGAAGCTTGTAACAGACTTCAAACCTAGACTTTAAATGGAATTGTATTTTATGAATCATTTGTAGCAAGCTAGAGGTCCAGTAAATATGATTTTCTATGTTTTTCTTGCAATTTATTGTAAATCGGTGTAAATGAACTTTGTTTTATGACAAGGACTAATTTAAATACTATTTAATATGTTTAAGGACAGAACTATGCAAGAGAAATGTATTAAATGTTTGTATTGCAAGTATTAAGGTGAGCAACGATGTTTAAAAGACGGTTTACTACAGTTTAAAATGATTTATGTGGATAATTTTGTGTTTAAATATCTTTAATTTTCATTTCTGAGCATTTCGTAATGATTGTAAACGATTATGTATTGATTTTGATTGTTTTTAATATGTTTTTAATTGTTTAAGTATTGTTAAAGTTTGAGAAATATCTGTCGGAAGCTTTTGTCACATTCTGGAACTTCCTATGAAATTTATATAAATGAGTGACAGAGACAGCTGAAACAGTTTTGCGTGTACAGTTTTACGTGTATGGCAGTATTATATTTGAAAGCAGTATTGAATGTAATCGTTAGAGCGTGTGACCACTATCTTTGAAGTCCGATGTATTACGAGACATAAAAACAAGTTAAAATTTGATAGTGTTTCTGGTACTAATTATTTCATATACAATAAACCACGAGACACCTAATAAGCTGTCTCATCGTTTGTAGCACGCACCAGTTTGTGGTTGTACTGGCACCAAATATCTCACTTCTTAACACATTTCGGCCAATTATAGCTGAATTCAAGTCATTTGGGGTTTCCTAGCAGATCGCGGGTGGCAGTTGTCTCATTATCGGTTTATCTCGGCAAAAGAAGCATGCCAGCAGATTCACTGATTTTTTAAAAAAGGAGACTTTTTTCTACTAACCGTTTTTATTTCAAGGGACGCATCTGTGATTCGTATACAGTTCGACCATTCTGACTATAATACTCAATAATAATAATAAGTAAATCTTATGGATGTCAGAAATTAGGCCAAGAATAGAAAAGAACACTGCAAGTGTTAGATTACTACAGACCGTTCATTTTCCAGAGGCGGCTCATGGTCCCACTGCTTTATCACCACTCCGTTGCCCTTACAACTACACGTGGAAAGGAAAGAGTCCGCTGACAAATTTTCCAACCGCCTACCTAGGCAGTGGTCACCTAGTAGGAATGGGAGGGGCGGTGAGATGAGGCCTACTGTAACATAACGCTGAGCCGCCAGTTCGGGATGAACAGGGTATAGGAAGAATTATCGGCCAAACACATCAGACTCTTCCAATTTTAGTTTCCAGAAGTGGGATAAATCATGTCTTCGCGTAGAAACCTTTTCACCGTTAATAATTTCCGACTTACTCGCTTTGAGGTACTGTTTCCATCCTCAAGGGTAAGAGGGTAACTTGCACCACTCCCCTTTTCTTCGCACTATTTTCTGGAGGCTACTGGAAAGCAGTTGGTGATTCCTTATACTGGGAATTATTCAGGCGTCAGTTCGTCGCCCGTGAGAAGTGGATGCATCATGTCAAGGATAGGCTGACGTTTGGTTGTAAGAGACTAATATAGTATCTTGAAAACCCTTACATCACATAAAATAAATATAAAACAAGAACCAACAATTTTATACACGAAACTCCGATTACAGTTGATATATCCTTGTCTGGAATTGATATTTTTCTTTTATCCCCATCGTTACTCTATCGCTGGCAATTTGGCCGGTATCTACCAATGCCAACACGATCTACTGCAATAAATCAGTGTCACTATTGGCAATTTCTTCATTGAAACATATGACACGATGTAGATCGAAGATCTACAAATTGCGGTACCTACTAATAACCTAGACTAGACTTTAATTAGGTATAGGGCTTTCAGGACAAGTAGACATCCACCCTACACGGGTGAATATATCTCTTTTCTCTAGTCGCAAGTTGCGTAATGCGCGACCTTGGCAACAACTTGGCAACTAACGTTGCCGTAGCGCCATTACATGCAGATAAGTGGTCTCAAATCACTTGTAATATGTTATAATCAAAAAGCCACATCACGAAGAGCTCACAGAAAATAACAGCTGCACCAGTAGACTGATGCTAGATTATCTGACCGCTGTGCAAACAGGTATAAACTTGTTCTCGGCGGCGTGGAGAAATTGATATGACTATCACTGCAGATACTGAAAATACAAGTCCTGAGGCCAGACTTTGAGCAAATCGTCTCGGCATGTGATAAGTGACTATCTGACTAGTTACATAATGTACACAGTTGAAGGCAGGAATACCAAATACCACCAACTGATATGCAAGCAGAAGATAACGGCGAAAAAATGTTTCTTTTGGAAACAAGATAAAGAACAGAAAAGCCGCCAGAGAAACTTTCATTCAGCAGACGATCTACAGCTGTGAGAGATAATGTGTTTCGAGGTTGTAAGATAAACACTATTTACTCTGCTACTAATTATACAGTATCGGTCATGGTATTAGGTAGGACGTGGGTTTGACCCACTGTCAGGCCATCTTTATTTATGTTTTCCATGGTTTCACGAAATTACTAAAGGCGAATGCCAGGATGTTTATATATATATATAAAAAGGTCATGGCAGGTTTTCTTCCCGTTCCTCGATTATAATTCTCTGCCATCTCTAATAACTTCAACAATCCACATAGCTCCACTTAAAAAGTCCAAAAACTTAATTCTAAACATGCACGCGAGGATGAAATGATAGAATAATCCGTGTAGTGTAAAGCTATTAAAGGTGTTAAATTTTTTTGTTATTGACAGTAATTTTATTGAGAACATAATAGCAGGCCTTAGAATAAAGAAAGGTTCATGAAGTTGCACTTGATGAAATTAATATTTTAATTATTAATGTGGATTCTGTCAATGCAAAGATAAGGGAATTACGGGAAGCTTTACCCAACCTCCAGTCAGTTGCTTCCCGCATAGCCTTCACCCCAAATGATAGTTTTAAAAACATTTGCAGCCGACCATCCCAGAGGGCGAAAACAGTGAGACTGTGTCAACAGAGAATTCAATTAAAGATTGCAGGTGTTATCAAAAATCAGCTGAATGGAATCACTAGTAGTAGTCAATATTGTATTGCATTGCCACAGTTCATCGAAATATGTTTACGAGAAGCTGTACCAATAGCTTGCACAGATGGACGGTGCGAATAATAGAGTAACGGTAACTGCCCGGCTGCGTTCCGGAATGTGACCTTGGGGCGAGTTGCCCTCAGTGAAGGAACGCAGCGTGCGACGATGACTATGCGGTGTGGATGGTACAGTGGACTGCGAGCTGTGTGGTGAGTGCGTGGCCAGCCTGCAGAAAGAGATGTACGTCGACTAACGCCAGTGTAGTGTGTGATTGCTCTTATGTCGTTACCGAGTGGACGTAGGTCTCCGACGGCCAGTAGAAAATGAAATCATCGCGTCGGACGATTGCGGGCAGCCGACTCGGCCCTTCTGCTAAAACCCCGCCGATATGGTGATCACCGCAAATCATCATCGTATTGATCAACCCATTGCCACCCTAGACAAAATCTCATTGCCCTGCTGAGCTTAATCAATAGACATATTGAAAATCTGAGAACTGATGTAAAATGAACCCATTATTGGATTTCAAGATGCTTGTTTAACTGTCCATACTGTTGTTAATAATATTTGATGAATAATAATTTAATAAACGTATATTAATGTGCAAAACAACATCTCCATTCCTCATATTAACAATTTGAATCATTAATATTTTTATCGATAATTTAAATATACAAAAATTTAATTCTTAACAAGAGGGAGTACACCTCAACATATTCATATGTATGGCCCGAGAGTGGGGGGCAGATGCTCAAGGTGAGAAGTGTGTTAATGAAGGTCAAGGAATAACAACCATCTAAAGTATCGCCGAAAGAATCAGTACATATCACACAGTTTGACTTAAATGAGCAGAGAGACTATGTAGAATGAGGAAGAGAAAGACGCTGTCGGAACTTTCATTTATTTGTTTTATGCGACTCAAAAGTCAGTTCCGTTTGTTAAAAGGTTCTATAGTCAGGCTATACATAATTATAAATAAACCAAAGTTACTGTTTAGATGAAATTGTGTGATTATTCACAAGAAGCCTGTCCAATTCTGACAAATATTTACTTATTCAGCTTAATAGATTTATTTGGGATTTGCAACGAAGGACAGCAATATAAGAACGATTCACAGGCACATTGACATAATGTGGCATGCCAGCAATCTTTGATAATTATTCGAAATAACAATAGAAAAGCGTACTCAACTGTATTCCAGCATAATGCACCGTGGCAGCATCATATAGGCTACCATTTTGCTAAAGTACTACCCAGCCTTGCGAACCGAATTAATAGAAATCACACACGTTTCTACATTATCCTGTCTACCTTTAATATAACATTACATACCTGGGACTGTACTAACACCAGTTCCCTGAACTCAAATATTCGAACCATCTCCTCCTTTAATTCGGAAACCCTTGCCAACTCCTCCTCCATTTCAGTGAATAGATTGTGAAATAATCTTTCCCTGAAAATAAGAATTACTGAAAAAATCGGTACATTTAAAAACATTTTGTGGAAGCATTACTTGGTGTATTGTTAGCTGGCCAGTCAGCCTCTCCCACGTTTAATGTATTCTTAGTCTCCACTTGTATTAATCTAAGCTGCTTTCAGATACTTTTTACAGCCTTCAGATTTTCTATGATTTCCCCATATCACTCCAGGTGAATGCCGTGATGCTTCCTTCAAAAGGCCGTGTCCGTATTCCTTCCCGTTCCTTGTCCCAGTCCTTTCCCGCCTCTAATGACCTTGACGAAGCGTAAAGCCATAAAAAAAACAGCCTTTATTAGTTTTAGTTTATGCCGTTCTCACATTCTTCTTCAGCCCTCACTAGGATTACTTCTTTCTTTTTTTAAATCGCATTAGGCTATTTAGACCATACAGCCCAGCTCAATGTGAGTATCATGACTATTCCCGTGTATCAGTTTCTCAAGCACATTTGTCTAAGTATGGACGCATGGACATTACAAGACGGACAGGACACAACACACACAATACTTAAACATCCACGCCCTCGGCCAGACTCGAACCGGCGACCTTCGGCACGTGGGGCCAGTACTGTAGCCCCTACGCTACCGAGGCCAGCTAGCATTACTTTAAGGCACTTACTTGTTGATTCACCAGTTAAACATCAGTATGATTTAGAATTTAGTTATTAGCTTAAAGGAAAAATCCAGATAAGTGTTGTAAACTGAGATTTATGTTAAGGTAAATTAAACATCTGGTATGATACAAGAGAGGGATTGACAGCCCTAATCTTCCCCAATGATCTGTGTCATCTTAGCTGCCATAACTTTAATTCCTTGAAAAAAAAAATAGTTTGTGGTACTTGCGAAATTGAATGAAAAGAATAGATGGAGCGTATTTCTCTTTAAAACAGCAATCATGGTATGGGATGTCTTTGGTTGTCGATTTAAATGGTAAGATTTGGTATGAAATACAGAGAAAGCAGGGACGTCTCTTTTATTTGCGCTGAATGACGAGTTGAAAGGGGAATTTGCAGCGGCACCTCCTCAGTGCAATCAGGGTGATGCGGCTGTTTCCTCCGGAGGTAGGCAGCCGTCCGAGACAGTAACATTGTTCCCAGAAGGCTTGGCCCAGCTCCGCCCCTTTTCCCTCGGATTTACGAGCGGCTGCTGGTGCAGACCCGCCCAGAGTAGCTTTACGACTAGCACGCCTGGCGGGACCACGTGCAGCAGCGCAATGCAGGCCTCCGGCCACGCCCGGGCCGCCACTACTGTGCAAACTACCTGCTGGGGGGTCTCAACTCCCGAACGGCTAATAATACACGGTAGCTTACAACATTTACTTTCTCATCATCTAAACAGTGTTTCTCAACCCGTGGTCAGCGAGTTCTTTTTTATGGCTTTACGCATCGTCGATGTCGAAGTCATTAGAGGCAGGAAAGGATTGGTGACAAGGACCGGGAAGGAACTCGGTCATGGCCTTTTGAAGGAACATTGCGATATTCGCCTGGAGTAATTTGGGGTAACCAAGGAAAACCAAAATTTGGACGCCCGGACGGTGATTCGAACCCACATACTTCCGAATGCGAGGTCAGAGCGTTACCGCTCATCCACCACGCTCGGTATGATGATGGTTCAGGTGGTCCGCAGGTAGAATATTAAAAATTTAGATTCTGTATTCGTACTGTATACGGCTATAAGCCAGTATAAGTTACAAGTCCATTTTTTTAAAAGCCACGAATATTTCAATAACCGGCCAAAATTCTGGCATTGGCAGGACGAGGACAGGAAAGCATTGTTTCTACAATAATGTATCCATTTCCAGTTGGCATCAAAAAGATCTCCGTTCGTCTATGGATTAAGTAAATAACCGTTTTATGGGGGTCTTGTAGAAGGTGTGACGTACCGCGTTGCATAGGGAGTTGTGAAGTATACAACAACAAAAGGTGAAAGGTTTAGTGTTTGGTCAATATATAATTAACTTTTAATAGTTCATATCCAGTTAACATACCTGTGTTTCCGTAGAAATTTGAAACATACTTTCTGGATTGTTATATTATAATAGTACAATAAAACATGTACCTCATGTTAATAGTACACTCGTGCATAAAAAAATTAGGCCCTTATAATTTAGTGGTCTGCAACATTATTTTCGTCAATTTACTGGTCCAGAGGTTGAAAAGCATTGAGAAATGCTGCTCTATTTATTTCAAGTTGGCACTAAAAAATGCGCCGTTCGTCTAAGGATTAAATAAATGACTTTTCTGAGGCTCTTGTAGCACAAGTACGTGTGAGGTACAGTGGTACTTGGCGGTTTGGTAACACAAGAATGGCGAAGCAAACAAAAATAAAAAGTGTAAGGTCTGATATAGCGTCCACCCTATAGTTGCATTATTATTCATTTGGTTACTAAACATTACGAGTTTACTAAATATGCAATTAACTTTTAATAGTTCACTTCCAGTTCCATAATTGTGTTTCAGTAGGAGTTCAAAACACTCTTTTAGATTTGTTATGTTAAAATGGCACAATAAAATATGTCCTAGATATTAATATAATCACAGATAAAAATTTAGGACCATGATTACTGGCATACATTTGATTACCAACGTCTGGTCTGTGCATGTAAAAAGAACATTATGTTTGATAGCTGCCAGTAGAGGTACAGGACACCTGTAGCGGACAGCCGTTCGAGCCAGTGCGGAGATTGCCGCAGCTATATTAGGGGACAGTGGCAGGACGGCCTACAGTGTCCCTGTAAGTTAAGACGGCCATTGTGATCTCGCAAAGGAAAGCCGCGATGCTTGAAAAAGTCCGGACAGCCCAGCCGGCAAACTAACGTCTCACCAGTTCTGTGCTCTAATTTGAGCGGCAATAGGTACACGACCAGACAACAGAATATGTACGAGGCGTGGTAAATGGCCGACATTTTTCTTCTTCAGTCTTTACAGCTCTTAGATATCAAAGTTATTTTCATCATCTGGACTTGGCCGGTAGGATAGGAGAGCAGAGAGGGAAATGCACAGTTCCAAGCCCCAGATCACACCTCTCCGCAGTGCGTAGGAATGGAGGCATACGACGTGGTTGATAAGGACTTTTAGCTGTGTGTCTGTTGGAAGAGTAGGCTTGAATTAGCGGTCACTAGGTTTCTCCCTCGCTCTTCTTCAACTCCAGTTTCATACAACATACACAACAATCTATACCGAACACACACTGTCATAGTCATCCACACTTATAATAACATACATATGAACACACACTGGGGAAGACATCAGGAAACCAGTTCATCTTCCAGAAATTTCCCATGAAGGGGTACGTCCATCATGGTAACTGTCTACGCCCGAAATAAGGTCTGGCACAAAAAAATATTTGACTAATGGGTGAGTGTCTCGATCGGGTCGCCAACTGAGATGATTTTTTTTAATTGTATTTCTGGGGCCGCTAGCCAAATCTTCCCAGTAGTTCGTTCTAGCGAGGGTGCAAGACATAATTTAATTTACACATCATTTCGGCAGTTATACCGACAGAACAGCGGAGTGGTTATTTGGTAACAAGCAATGCAACTTAACACGCACAAAGTGGTTGTTCAATATCAGCTGCTTCTATAGATTTTTAAAATTTGTTACTTTTTTTACTATACTCCAAGCAATTTGGCACAATTTTTACTTAGATTTTTATGTAATTTTTACTCTTTTTTTTTTAAAGACGATTTTTTTTAGAGTTTTAAATTACAAGTATGTATAAACTGTTTTTCTTCTTAAAGAATGTGATAACGTTAATCATACTACTTTATTCGATTATGTACATTGAAATTAATAAAAATAATTTTTTAACTTGCTCGTTTATAATGGCAAGTTTTCGCTATCACTGCCAAACCACCCTCAGGGTATCTGCATGGCGTTTCAAGTAACTTTCACAATACAAAATAAGACACTGTACACATCAAACGCGTGTGGCTAGCGTGTTTACATTTATCGTTAGAGTACGGCACGAATGTTCTCAGATCATATAATTTGTCTGCTGTGAATTTGTGTGGCTGCGTACATTTTGCCAAAGAAATTATTAACAACGGATAATTTAATTTATTCACTAAACCTGCAGACATATTTGCAAACAAATACGAAGCTAATGTCCGTTTTCACTGTATCTCCATATGCTTCATGTTGTCGGTGTTCTAGGAGCGTCGTAAACAAGATTAGAGCCTTTACGCAAAACTATTCATTGCCAGTAAAAACTAATTAGTTTAAGGGGGTAGGTACACCTAACACATACAAATATTTGATAAAGTTGAGATGTCATTTTCTCCAAATCTATTTAAATTTGAGGGTTCAAATTTCATAGCTGCATAGAACTGTTATAGCTAGATATAAAAATTGATTTTTAAAATAAAAATATTGTTTAAGAATATGATAATGTACCATCCAAATTGTCAGTGAAAAATATATTGTTGTAAAGGGTTTTAAAGATTTGAAATTTTTCAGAAATGTTCTTTTAATATTGTAAACTAATATCAAGGCAACAAGTTGAACCTATAATATAACATATTTAACTCTATATTTTTATTAATAAATTTTTTTGTCAAGAAATTAAAATTTTTCCTTTTTTTTGCTTAAATATAAAGGCATATTTTCCATTTGGGAAAAGCTGCATAAACAATAATGGTTCAGACTGTAGTACTTAGTATGTAGAACATGTCCTGCAAATTTGAAAAAGATCTATGCATATGGAAAAAAGTTATCTTTAAAAGCATTTGATGAATTGCTGTTTTGAGATATTTAAGGTTAAAGATTTGAATCACCTTCAAGTGCAGTAAGATATAAATGGCTGTCAATCGTGCAGGGCATTGCTTAATCACACATAATTTCCACACTGTTGAAGATATTGAAATAATTTTTTCACTAAAATGAAGCCAAAACTATAAACTGTTTTTGTGAATAATAAAACAATAAATCATTTTTTTTGAAACCTGATGAGTGTACCTACCCCCTTAAAACAATTATACAAAAAGTATAATAAAATCTCAGACTACCTGCAGAAAGGAAAAAAGCTCTATCCAGAGACACGGGATGACGAGAAGGAAAGTCCGGTACCAAATTCCCCGAACGGCCGAGGAACCGTGCTGCATTTCTTGGATTCCTTACAGGCTGTAACTATTTCAGTAAATTGGAAACGTAACAACAATCACCATCTCTTAACATAAACACGAATAAAACAATATTTATTATACAGAACTGTATTTACAACATCTTGTGATATACCTTCGTTTAAAATGCTTTTGTTTATTTTGCTCTAACTTTTGGCTGGTCTGTAACGTACTTTCCACAGTAATTAGATTCGGTTTTTTGTGTTATATTTTCAAAAGATCCGCTATAATAATACCACAGTAACAGGTCCCTTTAGAGCCATCAAAAACTTGCTTGCAATGAAGTCTTCACGGGTGTACTGCCGGATAGTGTTTTGAAAACACGATATTTCCACGACTAGCTCCGTCGTCTTCATCAGGTGTCAAGACATCTGCACAGGTCGTCTGACCGTCGGATACTGAGACACTATACGCCGGGAAAGTCTCCGTTCTTGCGAAAAACTTGTTTACCATCTGAAAAACACCCGTAAAGACTTAATTTCAACGGCTTAACGTCTTCTATAACAACTAGGTCTTTAGAGACTGGAAAAAATGGGGGGCAAGGAATGGGAAGGAATTCGGCCATGGCTTTTGAAGGAAGCATCCCGGCATTCACCTGGAGTGATTTGGGGAAACCATGGAAAACCCTAATCTGGATGCCCGGACGGGGACTTAATTTCAACCATACGCCGGGAAAGTCTCCGTTCTTGCGAAAAACTTGTTTACCATCTGAAAAACAATTTGTTGGATGTGACACACACTCAAGATGATCAATCGACAGTACCTTCTCCTTCTGCAGAATTAGTTTCATTCAAGAATTATTTTTCCGAGTGCAGTTTAAATTTACTTAATCACCGAGTGAAATTAATAAGTTTCTGAAATCTCTGATCTAAAAGCGTTTAGTTGTTACGTCAATAGTCTCACCATAGCATACAGGAACAGATATTTCCTTTTTTTTTTTTTTTTTTTTTTGTAGCTTTAGAATTTTTTTCTATATTTTTTTTGTTTATGGCCCTTTGGCTCGTCAACGTCGAGGTCCTTAGAGGCGGGAAAGGACTTGGGACAAGGAACGGCAAGAAATTCTTCCATGGCCTTCTGAAGGAGTGATTTGAGTAAACCATGAAAAACCCGAATCTGGATGCCCGGACGGGGATTCAAACCGGCGCCCTCCCTAATGCGAGGCTAGAGCGTTACCGTTTACCCACTATACTCGGTAAGCTCTGGGAGCGTCCATTAATTACGTGAGGTATTTTTCCTGAATTCAGGACCCCCCCCCCCTCCCCATGTGGTGAGACTTCGTGAGATTTGGTCGGACTCCCCCTCTACAATGACGTGAGATTTTGACGGAGACACCACCTAGTAATCGAACTCGTAACATTGAGACCTTTTTTTAGGTCTCATGTTTCCTAGGGCTGTTATACCCCCCCCCCCCCCCCTTTTAAGGTCTGTAGGTCTGTTATTGGACCCAAATTACCCCCTAAAGTCGACTATCGCGGACCTTTTTTTTTTTTTTTTTTTTTTTTTGAGCTCTATAACCCTACCAGAATTTAAATTTCACTTCACGTAATTAAATGCAGCCCCTCTTTAGACAACGCATTTCGTATCATGCCGGCGCCGAGATTCGAAACAACGTCCATCTTTAATACGATCCGCCAAACTGCTGGGCTATCGGGTGTTGGTTGGAGCTGCATGGTTGGTTTGACTAGCCGGATTTTATTCCTCCCATCCTGATGACGTCATATGATTGTCGGAGGTAAGCATGCGAGATAACAGGGCCAGCCGAACGGCGGGCGGTGTAATTTGGAGGACCTCTCGAGGAATGTAATAACTAATAAGATAGCAGGTGAGACCAGACATGGTCATCGCTCCGGCACGGCCTTGCACCTGGCCTCCAGCAGCACGCAACTCCTCCATCAGCCATTGCTTCGCGCGTTAAGGCACTCCAGCAAATGATCTAAATGCGACGTAGAGAACGCACTGTCATATACGACTCAAATATTGCTTTTACCCTCCAGAAAGATGAATACTCGCCCTGGTTAGAGAGGTAGGACGGCCAGTTCCTTTCACATATGTGTGTTCAGAAAGACGTGTACAGGTCCGAATTTTATGTCTCCATTTGACAGAAACGCTATCCCTCACTCTATACTATGGTGTTAAATGTGATCAAGACAATTAAAGTGGCTCGCGAATAATTCAAAAGAGATATCTGCCTGGTATTCGCACTTGCAGAAACGCCTAGGGTGGAACGGTTACCACAGAGACAAATAGCTAGCCGCTACGTGCTAGACAATCAAAGGTCTTCTCAGTTCCAGGGAGATTAGGGGGAAACACCTACACTGCTGCACCTTTGAAAACAAAGGGACTTTTTGAATGAAAGGCAACAGATACTAAATACAATTTACTACCACTTGCTGACGGCAAGGGTATTTAGCATATGTTCGGAAACTTACGAGGGTGAGTCAAATGAAAACCTTAAATTTGTAATAAAAAAATCGAAATTTCGCGCCGTTATCCTGTATGTTGGTAAGCGTGCTACAAGAAGCGTGCAGAATGGCCTGTAGGTAGCAGTATAATGCAGATGCACAAATACCGTCGCAGTATCAGTATAAAGATGGCTGCCCCACTTGAGACTTGCACCAGGGGAATAACAGCGTTATGTTATTCGGTTTTTGAGTAGTGAAGGTGTGAAACCTATTGAAATTCATCGAAGAATGAAGGTTCAGTACGGTGATGCATGTTTGCCACAACAGGAAGTCTACGAATAGAGTAGGAAGTTCGCAAAGGGTGTGACTTCAATGGAAGACGCTCCTCGTCCAGGTCAGGCACAACGAGTTGTGACTCCACAGAACATTGCAGCAGTTGAAGCCATAGTGATGGAAAACCGCCGAGTGACACTGAATGACAGCATTTTTAATGATTAGTCATGGTTACGCACACCACATTGCGCATGATGTGCTCCAGTTTCACAAAATGTCTACAAGATGGGTGCCACGGCAGCTGACTCCTGAAATGAGGAAAACGACGTGTTGATGCTTGTGAAGAACTTCTTCGGCGCTTTGAACGAGAAGATGATGGCTTCCTTGCAAGAATCTTTACTGTTGCAACAATCACAGACCTGCATTTTGAGCGTCTTCCTCATTCATCATACTCACCAGACCTTGCCCCAAGCGATTTCCATATGTTTGGACCACTCAAAGAAGCAATGGGAGGAAAGAAGTTCCGTTCTGATGAAGAGGTACGCCACGCGGTGCATGAGTGGTTGCGCGGACTACCAAAAGAATATTTTTCTAAAGGAATTTATACACTTTGTAAGCGCTGGAGGACTTGCATTGAGCGTGGGGGAGATTATGTTGAAAAGTGATACAACTTTGTACCACTTCTGCACAATAAATAATATTTTAAAAAAATATTTAAGGTTTTCATTTGACTTACCCTCGTACATTGACGTATGACAGAATATGGTGGCAGACAGCAGCAATGAATGAGTGCATGTGATTGCTGTGCGTGGAGAAGTGAATAGGACGACGATACGGCTGGAAAGTACGCTAAATTCTGCCTATCTGCCCCCGAGTTTGGTTTCGGGAGAAAACGATTAGAGGGCGCCGATACAGAGGGGAGTAATACGAGGTTTCCCGAGGACAGACTGACGCCAGGAGAGACATTCAATCTTTGGATTTGCGACTGGAATCAGCTATTCAATCTCCTTCCCAACACATCACATCAGGTGCTGCCAGGTGTGATGCTGTACGCCATATCACCATTCTACCTATTCAGCTATCTCAGCGCAGAGCCAAGATAATGCAATGGCATTTTGCTGTTGTACCACGCTACTGTTCATCGCTCCTAGTTGTGAACGGTAACCGAACAACAGTTTTTTTTACCAGAACTCAGTTTTTCAAACGATCAGTAACGCTTGTGATATATTTCATACCATCAACTGAGCTAGACCAAATGTGAATTGCTAAGATATTTTGCTGTAAATAATGAGTAAGGCCAATCACGTATTTCTTTTGTTTTCTTTGAATAAATATAGTTAACGTACTTTAATTTGTCAAAAAGGAAAGTAAATATGTCAATATTTGTTTGTGAATTCGTGGGTTTCTCAATCTCTAGAATGATAAAGTTAACCACACTTTCCTTATCAAAATATTAATTTTTGTACATAAAAATCAGTGTTCTATTTCATTGACGACCAGAACATGGGGCAAAGGCGAAATAATTTGCAGAATCAATAATTAATCCATTAACAAATACCAAATGAATGTTCTATTTAAATACACTCAGCGGGGGATTATGAACCGAGCATATACAGCTCTTCTACCCTCCCAGAAAGTTCCGATAATGAAAATTTCTACCACAAACGGGACCCTAACCAGCTAGGCTTGTGTCAGGCGCCGGATAGGCCTACCATTGGTGTTGCAACCACCTGTGGAAACGGGGCGAATAGAAGCCAATTATGGGGAAACAAGATTTCACGCGAAACCAACCTGACCTCGGTTTCCAATGGTTTTTCTCAAATTTCTGCTGGGAGAATATTAGAATATTTCCTAAAACAATAACTTCACCAGATCTATCAAAGAACAAATTAATTATTTTTTTCTTTGATAGAGCTTTAACAGAAAGCTGGAGTCAAAAAATATAGACGATGTAGAGTTGATGCTAAATCGTGCGAAAAAGTCCATTACTTGTTAACCGCTTTGCTTACAATGCTTTGAGTCGTAGTACACACACTATCAGTGGATATTTTGATCATTAATTGCTGTTTTAAGATGTCTTCAGTCTTTTCATCTTCACATGACAAACACATCCTACGTCCTCAATAAACTACTCAATACACTTAAATCTACGTATTCCTCAACAGTTCCGGCCATCAACTTCCACCTCTAGTAACTATTTAGCAATCCCCTATGCTTTAAAAAGAGATTGAACACCTTCCTTTTTTTATGCGAAACACTTCCGTAAGATCGCTTCGCATTAAGTATTTCCACGAAGTGCTGATTTTCAAATTTATCTGCCCACTTAATCGTCGACGTGTTCCCATATCACTATGATACAATGACCGGTCTGGTGACTCAGTGGTTAAGGCGTGTGAATGGAGAACGCAAGATCTCCACTTCCAATCCTGGTCTCGGCTAGGGCCCTTAACCTAGGGTTACCAGAATTTTTTCCCCAAATCCGGGGACGCTTCAAAACTTTTTCACCAAAATCCGGGGACGCTTTCGACATTTGTCATAATTACGCGTTGTACTTTTATAAGTTACTAGCTCGTACCCGCGACTTCGTACGCGTGGATTAAGAATTTTTTGCCAGAATTAAATATAGAAACTTGTAGGTAACGAAGGATTGGTCCCAAACAATATCGAGTCGGAATAATATGACAGGAAAGCTATCACTCTATCATTGTACCGTCGAACCTGTCTCTGGAAGAGAATCAATTTCCAACATATTTCTGTCACCATTCGATAAGGTCTCAAAATTTCGTGACTACAACTGTTAATCATACTGGAAAAAAATATCCTGTGCCCTTCATATAAATTTCCTTATAAAATTCCATCACAACGATATAGCCATTTAGTCGTCAAAACGTAACAAAAAGACACAGACCTACTTCCGTATTTATAATAATATTACTGAGGTTCACACTCACGCACTGACTGCGAACAACACCTGAGGGATCATTATAACGTAAAAAAGTGTACACTTACAACACTGCAAGACTACCTACGATTTGCCTTGCATTGGACCCCTAACTTTCTAATATCTACAGTTTAACATTCAATACGAATCAGGCCTGACTCTTACGATGAAAAACAATTTTTAAAAATCTTAGCCTCCACGGAGATTTGAACCGGAGACCACGACGTTCGTAAGCAAGCGCTTTAGCCACTGAGCTGCCAGCCCACTTCACGGAAAAACGGTACGGAGACGTCCACATCCATCGTGTCTATCTATCGCCGTATTTCGAAGTTATGAGGCAACGTGTGTTATTTATTCAGATAATTTTTCAACCAAATGTAGACAGTATTTTTCTCCTTGTTTCAAAGGATAAGTGTGCAAAAAATTTCATCGAGATCAGATGAAAACTGTGGATTTGTATGAAGAACAAACAAACAAACATAGATTCATCTTTATATATAAAGACAAGATTAAAGGTTGCGTTAACTTAAAAGCCAAAAATTGTTTATATTTTGTTTTTTAAATGAGGATCAGAGTCAGCCATGTTGCAGACAGCATGGAGATATGATATTCCAAAGCTGTTGTGTCCAAGACGCAGTATCCTTGTAATTTTTTTTTACTCCTAGGCACGTACAAGGAAAGAAGTGCGCTCCATATCTCCTGCTCTAAACGAATGCATTAGCAAATCAGTGCTTGACTAAAAAGAAATTCTGAGGACAACAGTAAAAATCCGAGGATATTGCGGAGATGAAATCTGTCCGGGGACAGAGAGCTAAATACGGGCCGGCCTCGGTAGCATAGGGGCTAGAGTGCTAGCTCCACGTGCCGAAGGTCGCCGGTTCGAGTCCGGCCGCGGGCATGGGTATTTAAGTGTTGTGTCTGTGAATGTCATGTCCGTCCTGTGGTGTGTCCAATTATCTGGAAAAACTCATCAGGCTGGTTGTATGACCTAAGATGCCAAAAGCCATTAAAAAAAAAGCTAAATACGGGGACTGTTCCCGGCAAACGGGGACGTCTGGTAACCCTAAACCTTCACTTCTGGCACAGCTTGCTGAGTAATGTGAGGTATACCAGAACGCTTCCGTGGTTTGGATTCCACGCTAAACTGTAGGTCTCTTATACCCGGTAGGATTACTGGGTTAGGCTAGAGTAACCGCGACAAGAAGCGCATGCGTGACGAATCGAAAACTGTCACTTGGTTGCCGAGCCCTTCGGGGATATCCGGAGATACTCTTACCATTGCTCAAGTTTTTAGAAGGCATAAATCGTTCAAGCATTGTCGGGAACACGAGTAATATCAGGAACGCCCCGGAAGCCCGTAAATATAAAAAATTGACAAAAACGTGATGCATATAAAGGCTGTTCTGGACTTTTACAGAAGTGTATGTGTGAGAGTAATTGCTGATAAGGTACAACTTCCATAAAATGAAGTGTGATTGGCGAAAAGAGTCGCTCAAGCTCGTTCGCAAAATTGTCGATCGGTCACGAAAATCCTTCAGCCCACACAGTGCTGTTGGAGAGTGACTTCATGGTGAAGGGTCACCGTACGACTAATTTTTGTTTCCATAAATCGAAAGGGTTCTGGTCAACGTTCCGAGTCGGACGTTCTGGAGGAGGACTACCAAAACTGCTTCAAACAGTGGCAGAACCTCTGGAAGCAGTGTACCATTGCTCAAGGGGCATATTTTGAAGACTATTCAGTGCATTTCCAAAAATGTCCAATAAATCGATTTTAATCGACCCAGTCTCACTACTTTTGGGACACACCCAGTATGTTGAATTTCATCCACCACATGACGAACTTATACGGAAAGCTTGTAAAATGTGTTAGTCATGGAATTCCTGCCTTCATCCCACGTAAGTAATGGGTATGTTCCCTGGAAGCAGACAGCACTTCTTTTTCGGAATTTAAAGACGATACAAGGGATTTGACTCGTGGTTGAAATTTGTTCTGGCTGAGCCCTCTATTACTGAAAAGCGCTGAGTAACCTCACCGTTTAGCCATGTAACCGCAGGAATGAAGTATCTCCGGCAAGGCCATGAAGCGGGGAAATCTTCTCCCTAAAACGTGCGGCCTTGGCTGCAACTCGTGATAGTCTCAGGGGCAGCACGACTGAACGGCCACAGCAGGCTGTAGAACCTCAGCCAACACTGCAATCACAGCACAGTGTGTACAGTGATTATAACGTCTCTGATAAATGATTCTACCATTCATTCACCTGATTTTAATAACCTACCGTAGCATACAATGTGAAGATTTAATGGAGACTAGATTTTGACCGTGAATTCGTCCATATGAACTAGGTCTATTGGTTAACAAGTGAAACCAAGTTTAAATATAAAGAAATTGCAATTCGCTTTTTTCCTGTATAAATGAAAAAAATTTGGTTAAATTTAATTATACGAGGCGCATCCAGAAAGTAAGTTCCGTTTCAATTTACCTCCGCTGCAGCGCTGCGATTGCAGTTCCGCACATGTGCTGTAGATGATGTGTATCAAGGGAAAGAACGTCCGCCATTTGGAGATCGCTGTCAGTTACGTACGTTTTGTTGTGCTTGTTTGAAATGTCGGCGTTGATTGAAAATCCCGCCGCCTGTGAAATCAGATCTGTGATTCGGTTTCTGAATGCGAGGAAAGTGAAACCAAGTGAAATTTATCGGCAAATTTGCGATGTTTACGGACCAAATGCGATGAGTGATTCGATGGTGAGAAGATGGGTCCGACAGTTCAATGGCGGGCGTAGTGATGTGCACGATGAAGAACGAAGTGGGCGTCCACCTTTAGTTACAGAAGAACTGGCAAGACTTTCATCTGTTCTTACATCTCAAGTCTTTCCTTGGCGGTCATCACTTCACCAATAACGACGAGCTGAAAGAAACTGTTTCCAACTGGTTGAAGACACAGGCGCCAGATTTCTATGAAGAAGGTATACAAAACCTGGTGCCACGCTATGACAAATGCCTGCAAAATTTCGGCAATTATGTGGAAAAGTAGTTTAAGAGTTGTAGAATTTTGTGCAATATAAATTTCTTCTGTATCTGTGTACAATTTCATTTTATTACCAAACGGAACTTACTTTCTGGACGCGCCTCGTATAATTCAGTAAACTAAGTTTCAGTGAAATTATGCCGGAATATAAACAATACGTAGTTGGATCTATTGGTGAACCAGTGACGCTAAGTAGATTTATAAATAAAATAGGGATTGTATTTGCACAATCCGAGTTGGAAGACACACGCATACGCCATTAAAAATGTGACTATGTTGGGTGATTACCAACACCATGCACTTTTCATTCTCAATATTTGAATGCGGCATCTTTATTTCTTTGAAGTGATTTTGATGTGAATTCTATTTTGCGATGCATGTCTCAGATTTAAATTCAAATTTTAAGCTTTAAAATAAAAAAATACGAAAATTCACTGAGAATTTGAAACGTTTAATGCTCAGATTTAGGTCAAATCCTTGGGGACCCTGATGACGCGGAAATAGTGTACTGCCTTCGCTTTGCAGGGGTCGCAAGTTCGAGCCTGGTCTAGGGCATGGGTGATTATAAGTAGAGTTGAGTCCGTCCTGTATCGCCATTTCACTTGTAATTACTAGCAACACTGGACAAGCTTAATAAATTTGAGAAAAACCATAAGAATCACACAGAGTTGGTTGAATACCTGTAGGCCCAAACACCACTCTTTTTGCAAAAAGTTAGATCCTGAGCTTCCAGCTCAAAAAATTCAGTAGCTTTTGCGCGATATCACAACAAACAGACAATTTTTTAAAAAAACAATTGGTTTAATTTCAGGGGCCACCAAACAATCGGTTCCCATCAGTTCTCAAAAAATATCTTTAATGTCCATGCATATCTAATTTACAGATTTATAATAGTGTAAATTCAAACAGGTGTAACATTAAGCCAATTACATACTCAGCTGGATTGACCAGTTATATTCTGCCAGAGCATTCGTAACGTTATGCACAAAGACAAAACAAAACGTGGTCAGAAATGAGGGCAAAAATTGTAGCCGTTTTCAAACCAGTGATCCCGTGATCACTAGTCTTCAAACTAAGCTCCACGTAAGGGGCACGGTCGCGTATCAATCAGATCAACCGTCCAGACGCCAGTCTCCAATGAGATTTTCAAAAAAAGTTTTGAACACGCCTTTTAGTTCAAGCATTGATTCTTTGCACAAGTCGAAGTACCCTAGAACGCTTCCGTGGTTCTACATACGGTCAGGATTACCGGGTTTAGCTAAGTAGATACGGCAGAGGAGGAATGAGCAGCTGGTAGAAAATTATGTCACTAGGTCGATGAATCTGTATATAATTTGATTATTAAACTACTGGACGGCTACACTAACTACATGACAGAATCAATGAAAATATCATTATATCTGAAATGATGTGAGAATTTTGTTCCTCTTTTGACTAATGATCTTTATAATCTTATGAATCAGTGGTAATACTCAGGCTAGGTATTCTAAAGGATCCTAGTTCGAATCCAAGTATGATCAATCACGTTTCGATTATTTATGTTGTTTCTCATTACATTGTGGTTCTTTGTTTCATACTATGGCCGATTTTCTCTCTCTTCCTTCTCAATTATCAAACTGAAAATCATCAGGAAGGAAGAGTTGTCTGGAGGAATTGAAATGTGATTGTTGATTTCGAAAAGATCCAGTCATTTCTTTCTTTCTTTCTTTTCGTAAGTGAATCTTAAGACCAGTTGTGACATTAACTTAAGTTCACTAAATAATGAACGGACATTTTTACTTAAGTTACTAACAATAGCAAATTGTTATACAATGGGGGCAAGGAACGGGGGGAATCAGGCCATGACCTTCTGAAAGAATATAATCCAATTTTTAATACAAATTATCAGAACCAATGACCAAGAATACACGAGACATGATGTAATCATAACGTAACTTTTATCCATACCACTGTCCCATTTTTTCTTTGCACCTCAAACATGTTTGTTGCCACAGCAGATAAAGTTATTGTGTCGTAATGGGAAATAAGTAATGTCTGTTCTTGATTATCCGATGAATGTATTAAAAAGTGCTTTACACCTACAAAATGTTATAATAAGATGTGTTTATTACTTTTGTATGATCAAATGGCAAAAAGGTTTAATGTTAACATCCCTAATGCTTTCAGTTCACCTGTTGTTTTCCTTTTCTTTTATCTCGCAGTCAATTACTTACCATCCTTATTTTAATGTGCAAAGTTATATCTTAAGAACATTTTTTTTTTTTACAGTAAAATTTTCAAGAATATTTATAGTTCAAATTGTCAAACGATCATCGTGTAAGGGTGCGTCCATTAATTACGTGAGGTGAAATAGTGTGTGTGTGTGGGGGGGGGGGGGCGGTCCGGCGAAATCTCACGAAACCTCACCAAGGGGGAGGGAAGGTGGTCATCAGAAATCTCATGCGAGGTTTTGAAATTTTTGTGGGATTGTAGAACTAAAAAAAAAAGTCTACAAATGACGCGTAAGTCGACTTTTGGGGGTGTATTTCGTCCAAACGTGGGGGTATAACCACCGTTGCAAGCTTAAGATCTAAAAAAAAAGTTACGAGTTCGATTATTAGGGGGTTGAGGGTCTCCGTCAAAATCTCACGTCATTTTAGATGGGGGGAGGGTCCGACCAGATCTCACAAAGTCACACCAGAGAGGGGGGGGGGGTCTAGAACTCCGGAAAAACACCTCACGGAATTAATGGACGTCCTCTAAGTTCGTGACCTACCACAACTAAACCGTATAATCTTTCGAAGAATGCATTATTAATACATCCTGGAACGAATATTTATTTTGTTACAGGTGTTGAAAACAGATGATAATCTAACAGAAGGAGAACACATTCATACACTTCGACTCTTCAGTACTGAAGTTATCAATATGATGATGTACGTTGCAGCGATTATGTTCAGATAAAAAGGTGACGTAGGAACTTTGTATGATTAAGACTCTCTGTCTGCTATTGTATGAAGGAAGGAGAAAAGAATGTACTTGTTGCGGGAAGACAGGGCGCGTGCTAAGGTAACCTTGAGTGGTGGTCCTTTGTGTGGTGCCGAGATCCGCCGCTAGCGATATCCCCACGATCCTCAGAGGTCACGGCTCATCTCTCGCTACCTCTCACGTAGAGCACCCACAGGGCCTTGAACCCCGCGGCCTCCTGGGGACCGAGGGACGAAGATAGATAGGTACATAGCATATCCAGCAGCAGTAGTCTAGTTATTCTACAAGTTATCGCCAGTACTAAACACGTCTTGATCAACTTTAATTATGCCAGCAACTTAGCTTTATCATACCAAGTAATACCGCACATATACTGGCTCCCATGCATTTTTTTTTTTAACTGCTTAACGTCTCTTAACAGAGAGGTCTTTAGAGACGGGAAAGGATGGGGGGCAAGGAATGTGAAGGTATTCGGCCAACGCCTTTTGAAGGAAGCATCCCGGCATTTGCATGGAGTGATTTGGGGAAACCATGGAAAACCCAAATCTGGATGCCCGGACGGGGATTCGAACCGCCGTCCTCACGAATGCGAGGCCAGAACGCTAACCGTTACACCACCCATGCATCTTCCAGGTCTTAACAACAATAAACAAATAATGCCGTCTGCCGTACCCTGCCCCCGCCCTTCCCACCCCCCTCCCCCCACAAAAAAGGTGCCACTTTCCGCTTCAGTTAAAAATTCTCTCACTACTCACGTATTCCCATCGAAACAGGCAAACGGTCGTAGAGTTTATTTTCTTTATGTTATCATTAGTTTTATAGTAATTACTTATAAGTGTATTATTGCATACACACTTCGCTGACCATCACCAATACTCTGGCGATTCGTTCCTTCTCAACAAACTCTTCCTTAGGGGGCATCCACAAATTACGTGAGGTGTTTTTCCGGATTTCTGGTCCCCCCTCCCCCCTGGTGAGATTTCATGAGATCCCGCCCCCCCCCCCACTTTGGTGAGATCTGGTCCGTGGTCCGTGAAAACCCCCCCTTCAAATCGCCCTGGAAACTTTTGTAGACCTTTTTTTTTTTAGGTCACACCCTAACTTTTTAGACGAAATACCCTCCTAAAATCGACGTTGGCGCAAATTGTAGACTTTCTTTTGGCTCTACTGTCCCCAAATTTTTCGCAAAATCTCACGTGAGATTTCCGTAGACCCCCCCTCCCCCCTTGTGAGATCTGGGTGAGATTTCGCCGGACCCCCCCTCCCCCTATTTCACCTCACGTAATTAATGGATGTCCCCTTAGTTCTGCCGTCTCTTCCAGCTAGGCGTAGAACTGGCTTGTAATTTATTATTATTATTATTTATTGCTTACAGTGTTACGTCAAAGTCATTGGAGTCGGGAGAGGTTGGGGTACAAGTAACAGGAAGGAATTCAGTCATAAACTTTTTAAGGAAACAAACCGGCATGATTTTGCGAAATCACGAAAAACATATATCACATGGTCGAAGCGGGAATCGAACCCGCGTCCTTCCGAATGTCAAGCCTGAACATTAAACGCTCACTCTCCGGGTTCGGTTTGTAACTGAACTAATTTCCGAGATGTGATAAAGATTTTAGGTATATAAAACTTCTGCACTACTGTCCTGACACGGAAGTAACCAATTAACTGAATTCGTTCATTGGCAAATCAAGATGCTTCAATTCGTTGATTGCAGTTTAAATCGACCGACAGGTGGTTTATGGTCCTACGAAAGTATTCGTGTCGATTCCTGAAATTATCTGAGTGGGACAAGAAACAACACCAGCACAAATAACTCGATGAAATATACGAGACATTTCATTTTTATTAATTTATCGGACTTGTACTTGTGCTCCGGACTCCAGTCTACATAGGTATGTCAAATCACGGTAAAACTTTATGAAGCTGATAGAAACAATGCGCGTCCTACACAGCTTGAACTATGGGCGTATAAGTCAGTCTGAATCGATCACTATGTAATCAAAACGGAAACGTAAACCAGTCCCAAAACAGAATTTCATCGAACAGCAGAACCTCTGTAAAGTGAAACAATACAGGATCGCTAATTCACATGTTAGGAATGTAGGAACTAAAAAAGGCAGACTGGAACAGTTCTGTAAATGATTTTAAATGTTAATAGGAATTATTTGTCACTTTTCGACCCAATTCGAATGTAATAAACGATTTGAATTGACAATAAAACATCCTCAAATATTGTCATTGTGGCGTAGGCTAAATTTTAATTTAACTAAAAGGTTTGCTAATGTTGCTGTCTAACCAAAGTTTATACGTTATGATTTGTTTGTTTCTTACGTTAATGATATTTGTTCATGTTCGCTGTACGTGAGTTATTAGGTTATTTAAAGTGAACATCAGACGAAATATACTATCAAATCGAGTATTCTAACAATTCATTTCTTCGAATTTTCTCAAATTTTAATGTATATTTAGTTCTCTGGCCGTTATAGATAATGCGAACAAAGATTACATTATGAATGTTTGCCCAGCCTCAATTAAAAAAAAAAAAAAACGTGATGCTTTCCAGGCAAACAGGAATTCTTCAAATTTTGCAGAGTGAACCTTCAGGGTCAAATACAAGTCAAGTTTGTATTCAAACAAGTTCGAGTCTATCACCTTTGAAAAATTTTAATTTGTCTATTAATACTTGTGAGTTCTTCAAGCTCAAGAGAGTTTATTCACCCTAAGAGTGAAACACAGGTCAAGTTCGTAATTGACATAATCTTTGACCCTAAAAACTGGATATGTTCTAGATCCATGAAGATACGGAAAAAACAGTCACGGACTTACACTAGTAACATATAATTTTTGAGTTAAAATAACTAAAGAATGGACTTGGCATCGTATTTTGTCATTGTCTCAATTCATTTTTTCATCATCCACGTGTCTGGCCACAAACCACATAATAGGTGGTATCAGGTTTGCTGCCGAATTTAAAAGGCATGCTGACAACGTTAGGGAAAAACCCACCGCTCATAATTGGGAATGCAACTGCTGGCTCCAGAGGCAAATCTGCTGAACGACTTCGAAGTTGCCAAGTCATCCACAGCCAAGAAGCAATAGTTCCTTGGGCTATCTCGTTTAGTAAAATTAGTTCTTGTGTTCCTGAGATAGGGTTATTGTGTTTCTTGAGAACAGTCTTCGTCGATTAAATACGAAAGTGCACCGATATTTCTTTTTGTTATGGAATTACGTCTCATCACCCTTTAAACTGAAATGATGACTGCGGACAAGGAAAGGGTAGGAAATTGAGACGGCATTTATGATGGAATCATCCCGTTATTCCCTGGAGCGATTTGGCGAAATAATCGAAAGCCGAAATCTGGAAGACCCAGCCGCTAATCGGACCCACTTCCTCTGGAATGCTAGGCAAATTGGTCAAATTCATGATCTGATAAAGAATATAAGTTCAGGGTTACAGAAATTCGACAGAGTTTAAGGAGATGGGTTATGAAGTTGATATAATGGTATGGGAAGAGCCTGAACAGAGTCTGGAAAAAGTACCGGAAAATTGGGCGACTGCAATCGAAAAAACATGCTTTGGAGACGAGTGTGGAAAAATCTAAAATAGTAAAGATATTAAAAACACTGGTGTTACTCTACGACAAGAACTTGGAATCAAAGGAGTTTTTCATTTATTTTGGAACGAAAGTAGCTATTTATGGAAAGATGAGGAGGCAAGACTAGACAACTATCTCCGATCAAAGAGCTGGAACAGAAGGAAAAAACCAAAATTTTTCTACAACACCACAAAAAACAATCAAGCAATAGTTAATATTCAGGACTGATTTAGACATTTGAGGCAATAGTATATCGCCTTCATACAAACGACATCAAAATTAGGGTGAAGATTTTTGACGATACTGTTGCAGCAACAAAGGTGCCACTGACATGTTACCAGAGGAGTTATGTAGAAAGGATTATAGAGTACCAACGTGGCAGCCTATTCTTAAAACAAAATCGTGTATAAAATGAAATAAATCGTACGTAAGCAAAAACCTAAGGATCAAAGCTGATCAAATAAACATTGAAACTTTCTGAATGCAAAAAGCTAAGTGAAGTACGTGTGAAAAATCGGCAAACCAGTTCAACTATTGGCACGCCACTACATCCTGCTGTTCTTCCGATCATGTTTCTATACTGTTGTATTAGAAACCTCTCTTTTGGTCGAAAAATTCAGCTGCAAATGGATACGCCACCGAATATGAAGAATAATTGTGAGTTGTGAAAAATGCTAAAGGACTGCGTACTGTCGTTTCCCACAGTTTCAATCCTTTGTAGCATTTAGGAGATTTCTCATAGTTCTTCCTGACTACTAAAACCTGTAAGACACAAGAAGGTCCTTTTCTCAATTATTGCTTTACGCCTCGTCGACGGCTAAGGACATTAGAGGCGGGATGGGACTGGGGACAAGGAACGGGAAGGAATTCGGCCATGGCCTTTTTGAAGGAAGCATGCCAGCATTCTCCTGGAGTGATATGGGGAAACCATGGAAAACCCAAATCTGGATGCCCGGACGGGGATTCGAACGCGCGTCCTCCCGAATGCCAGGTCAGAACCTTAACCGTTAACCGTTCACCCACCACGCTCGGCGAGGAAGGTCCTCCTACATATCAGATTGGAGGGTGGTGTTTGATAACTTTAAGGTGGATGGTAGATCCTTGAGTGAAACTTCTCAATAGATAGTCTAGCAACTCAATGTATCTTTGCGACCTATTAATTTGAAGGCTTCTGAATAGCAATTAAAATACCGAAATAATAATAGAAAGGGGGACAGTAATTTAGTAACAAGGCAAGCTAATTTTTTATTTTTTTATTATTTTTTTTCCATCTAATGAGAAATACCAATGGATTGCTCGGTGATTAGTTTCCACATAACTGCCTCTGAGACTGCCTAAGAATCACGTAAGCAGACGAGATCAGTTATACAAAAATCCTAGTTGTATACGAGAAATGCAATTACCAAGAGAGAGGCAGAGTAGAAATCTTTTCTATGCAGAGCCTGCATCAACGCCAGTCCGTTGCCCTCGTGTGTCTGTCAAGTTGCACACTTATTTCCCGTCTCACGTCTCCGCCACTCGTCCATGCGAAGCCTCCCCCGCCTGCCTTTGCTTTTAAATTTGCATTCTGTCTGACAAACAGTGGCGTTCCGCTCCACCTCACCTCACTTCACGACTCTCTTCAGAACCAACAGTATCTTTACCATCACTGAAACGACATAATCCAACCTGTCCCACTGTGCGCTTACTTCTGAATAATTCCGGAATTACTTCGTAGTCCGTCGCTAGCTTGAGATCTGTTCCAGGACATTGGAGCTAATGTTTCATGGTCTGACCCTCACCTCATTCACACTTAATATTGGTACTGTCAATATAACCACATTTTGCTAGATTAACAATGTATCTGCCCACTCCTGATCTCAATGATTCAAGGTTCCCAAACATTCCAATTTTCCGCAACTGTAAGTGGTCCTCATATGTTGGGGATCTTAATTTTCTACAACTGTACTTTTGACCTAATTAGTTCGCGGGTATTACTATATCATAATCACAGAAAATTCGAAATTTTTCATTCATATCGACCACATTCTGTGCTGAAACAACAAATACTAAAAATAGTAACGTCAAATACAAATTACAGGTTGCAAGCAAACTAAACAGACTTTTTTCTGCAGTTATTTTTCCGTATATTAATACTATTTACTAGAAAGTGCTTTTAATACGGAATGCACTGTATGCTAACGGATAGGGTAGGCGGTATCCATAAGAAATACGATTGGAATTCGACGATGGCAGCAGCAGTGCGAGAAGTAATATTACGCGACTCTGGATATGCGAAGAGTGGAGTCACTACATTACCTGAAAATACGTTAACCAACAGTCGTCTGTCTTACCATAACGGGAACGTTATTAACGAACAGAACACCAACTGCACGAGGCTCACTTCCACTTATATCCATTGTTATTTGTTACAATCCTCATTTTATATTCATGTCTAATGTGCGTCACTACAGAATTTCCACTTAGAATACACAGAATGATCCAGAACCGCCAAGAAGAAATTGCAGAGATAATAAAATCCCTGGAAAACATAAATTTCAAGCTTCAATATCACGCCGAGTCTTGTTAGTGTAAGATAACGCACGGGCCTGACATTCGAATAGAAACGGGTTTAAATCCCAGTCTGGGTATACAGGTTTCAATTTCCATGGTTTCCCGAGTTCATTCCCCACGAATTACGGGATGGTTTCTTAAAAGGCTATGGCCGAATTCCTTACCCCCCGTTCCTCTATCAACCATAATGACCTCGAAAAAGCGCAGAGCTCCCCCTCATCAAAAAAAAAAAAAAAAAAGAAAGAGAAACACAATTACTGCAACATCACTTTTCTCTTATTTCAAATGAATAGTGCGTGTTCCACATCTCTATACATAATTAAGTTTGTAATCCAATGTATAACCATTTATTCGCTTATGCTATCTGTAACGAAGAACTCAGAAATGCTCTACATGTATTTAGCATAGCAAATCTATCGGTTAATTTTCCCTTTACGTATACTGGAAGGACTAGCATTTTCGCTATTGAAACATATAAAAGTTTCTAGCTTCCGTTGCTGCCAGAGATTTGAGCGAAATTGGTTGCTTACACATATAACAGCGCTCTTTTTTTTTTTTTTTTTGACAGGAACAAGCATAAACTGACATGCTAACATGAATTTCACAAAAAGAGCTGAAGCACAATGTCAGACTTTCATTTTTTTGATATTCAAGTTGTTATAAGAAATAATAAGTAAACTAAATTCGTATGGTCGTAATGACGGGGTTTCTTACTGTCTGTGTAGTCCGCCCCTTAATTTTAGCTGCCTAATCTAACCTAGCAGTCCTACTGGGTAAAGGGTACCTACAGCTTAGGGTGGAATCCGAACCACGGAAATATTCTGGCGTACTTCCGTTACATAGCAAGCTGTGCCAGAGTTGGAGGTCGGGTTAAGGGTCGACGAAAATCCCCACCAAGACATGGATTTGAACCCGGGAACTTTCGATCTCTAATCAGACACCTCAATCACTGATCAACCAGACCACGCCTAAGAAATAGTAAATTCGTGAGACCTTACGACAAGCTAACAGATTGTCATCTCTGTCGTAGCTGGACCTTTAGTTTTAGCGTGGAGTTCAAAGCATGAAGCATTTCCAAAAAGCCTTTGACTCTGTGCCACACAACCGCCTTTTAGCGAAGCTTCGACCGTACGGTATATCAGATCAGATTTGTGAATGGATAAAGTATGTTCTAACAGGTCGGCCGCAGTATGTTGTCGTCGAGGGAGAAAGTTCTTCTAATCTAGATGTTAAATCGGGTGTACCTCAAGGAAGTGTAATAGGACCACTTCTTTTCTTAATTTTTATAAACGATCTCGGAGACAAAGTGAAAAGCCTTTTTAGATTGTTTGCTGATGATGCGCTTATTTATAGGGAAGTAAGAAATTTGGCCGATTGCTTAGAAATTCAGCGCGATCTGGATGTTATTTTGGCTTGGTGCGCTGAGTGGCAACTTACTCTAAATTGTTAGAAGTGCAAGACAATGAGCATAACTAACAAAAAGAATCCAATTGTTCAGAAATATGAGTTAAACAATACAGTTATTGATATGGTCGATTCTATGAAATATTTGGGAGTAACAGTACAAAGGAACATGAAATGGGACATACACATTAATTCGTTAGTAGGTAGAGCAAATTCTAGGCTGCGATTCATAGGTCGAATCTTGAAAAATTGTAATGAACAAACAAAGGAGATAGCGTACAAATCTCTTGTGCTTCCACATTTGGACTATTGTTGTGCCATTTGGGATCCGTTTCGTAAGGAGTTGATCGAAAGTATAGAGAAAGTACAGAGAAGAGCCGCTCGATTCGTGACCGCTTGCTACAGTCCTTATGAAAGCGTCACAGAACTGATTAGTAGACTAGGTTGTGAGTCTCTGGTAGATAAACGACACACGTTTCGTTTAAACTTATTGGTAAACATGCGTACTCCCACTTTCACTTTTGAGTGTAGTGAAATACTTCTTCCACCAACCTATTTGAGTCGGAAGGACAGGGAAGATAAAATTAGGGAAATAAGGTGCCGGACTGATTCTTACCTATATGAATTCTTTTTTCCCTCGTACCATTAGGGATTGGAATGCACAGCAAAGAGATTAGCTTTGGTGCTGAGCACCCTCTGCCACCCACAATTTTGTGAATTGCAGAGTATATACGTAGATGTAGACTCGCAGGGATGTGACTCACGCATAGCAGTTTCCTGTAAAAATTGGTAACCGGATCGAGATTCCAACCAGCAACCTTCAATATTCAAGACTAATGCCTTAACAATGTGTTTATAGACCGCTAAATTACATAATGGAATAAGTTTAAGACTTGAAAACATTTAGCCTATACGGATTATAAACTGATGTACGAATATTGGATACTGGATAAAATAAAAAATCACCTTAAATACCCCTGGGAGACAGTTCCTGTGATGAAGAACACTCTCACAATGGAGCAGATGTCCCGAGAAACCAACCTAGAACCGTAATTACTTTTCCTGGCTCCAAGTTAATATTTATTACTGCGGAGATATGCGGCAGGCTGAGTGGGTTTTTTATTTTCAGGAGCACCTCGACCTTCTGCCAGCAGTAATCCGTTTAAATGCGAGTAAGTCTGTTATTAACTGATTAGCAGGAGACTACAAATCTTGATGAAGCAGTAGCCGGAGACAAACGGAACTGGCTGAGATTTACGGCCGTGTTTTTGTCGGCGGCATGGCGCGTTTCCAGCACAACACTGCAGGAAACTAAGCAGTGGCACGCCCACAAAGTCAGGGAAACTTGGTGTTGAGAAGTTTGGGGGTTGGGAATGACAACCTAACATACCTCGTATGTACGAGAAGCACTGCCACTAACCTATACCATTACAGGAACAGAATTAATATTTGATTAATTTGTCTTGAAACGAAAAATATGCCGCATGTATCTTCAATGTTTTCCATGGAGAAAAGAAAGATTTTATTGTCATAGATTTTTTCCCCATTCACTAGTTGGTTTCTTCAGATCATTCAATTAAACGTGCTTGAATCAGTTCGTGTAATACAACATCTGACAAAATATAGTGCTTTTTACTATTAAATTACTTTACCTTAGATCCTTTTATGGTGGCTCAATTACTTTTATAAGTGGAGGAAGATATATTAAATATCATTCGGAGAATTTAATTATTTTTAAATTTCTGCATATGTAAATCTGTAACGATCTGTGCAATGTCCGTTGTTTATTATGGTATCCTTCAAAAACTACGGAAATGATATCGATGGGGTGTTCACAGTTTGAAAGCTTAGGATGTAAATTAAAACCTGCGGTATGTGTTAAGACTAAGTGGCCAAGGGCCGGAGGAGGTAATGAGCGTGTTGGGCGAGTAGTGACGCTCTGGTCTTGCATTCTGGAGAACGCTAGTTCGAAACTTCGTCCTGCCATTCAGTTTTCTGTTTTTCACGGTTTTCCGAATGCCCAGATGGTTCTTTAAAAAACGCCATGGCCGAATTACTTCTAGTTCCATGCTCAATGACCTTTCCCAACTCTAACGTTGGTCAACGAGGCGTAAAGCCATAAGCAAAAATTACACTCCAAAGATTTTTAATACAATCCCGAACATAGATTGCACACCCCTTCAAGCATAACATTTGCAAAAATCATTATTTTTGTGCTATCTTGGTTTGTGGCGTAACAAAAATAGTTTTACTAAAATTAATTAACATTGGTTTTTTTTCGTGATGACCTTAGGTGATAAACTCACGAGAAGACTTCTATGTGATCCATCGCCCGGCCTCTTCTTTCTGTTAGAAAAATTCCATACTTTCTCATCCATCATTTCCAAAACAGGTTTATTTCGAATTTTATTTGTGCACTTGATTTTCAACATTCTTCTACAGCACTACGATTTTACTTCATTCATAAAGTCCATGCTTCACAACCATCAAGTGCTGTGCTTCATACCCTTAGATAGTTCTTTTAGGTTGCTAGATCGATGTTTGAAACTAAAAGATTTATCTTTTTCAAGAAGGCTCTTTTCGCTAGTGTTATGCTGCTTTTAACATCACTCATGCTTCAGCTAAAGGTTTTAATTTTATTTCCGAAGTAACAGAATTCATTGACTCCTATTACATCCTATCCTATTTTTATATTTATTCTACGGTTACTGCAATAATTTCTGTTAACCATGGTCATGCTTATGGTTCTCTAAACGATAGAATGGAGGAATAACGGAAAAATGTAAAATTTATCAAATCTCTAATCAGTTACTTTACAATGTTTCGGAAAATAAGTATTTTATTGCTGGTATCCTGCAAAAAAATCATGAATTTGTTTATCGAGAAACTACAGGTTTCCGCTCTTTAAAATTTCCTAGAAATACCGTTCACGTCCGACTTACTTTTTCAATCACAGCCATATTTCAGGTTGGCTGACAGTTGTAGGATATAATATTAATTTTTAAGAGCTGCTTATTAAATTTCAATCCCTGATTTTTTAAACGATGTAGCACAACATACTATTTCGCAGTGATTTTGTGATTGAGAAAGAATTAATCATCCGTCTTTGTCCTTCTAAACTTTATGAAGCATGAAGCAAATCGATGGGAAAAATCAAAGATATACACTGTAATCAAATTTCCTTAATTAATTTTCACCAATCGACTGACAGCGCGCGAGCCTGGAAAATAGCAATCTGGCAAATTTCCTCCGTTCTGCCACTCAGTAATGTAACTTGAGCGGGGAAGCATGTAATGCATTACGACGGCGCGGCGGTGGGTTCATAGCGGTGATTCAATTTACTCCTTCGCGACCTCTGCGACCGGAATTGCCGTGGGCTCGAGTTCCCTCGTCAACGGTTATAGGCGTGTGCAATCTACATCGCCAGCTGCAAGGGGATGGGACGCCAAGCACAGTGGATGGACTTCATCACCCTCCAGGGGTGCCGGGAACTGCAGCTACGCTCTAGCAACACACCAGCTCGTCACGTTATGTATGGAATACTCATACCAACGGTCAGAATAGATGATACTGCAGTTTTACGGACCAAACCGAGAAAAGTTACCGAATAAACGGCAGCAAACATCACCAGAAATGGTACTGAAAAGAAGGGACTGTAGATTAGCATTGCTCTTCACAACAAAAGAACATGTAACATTATTATAACTCGCCTATCATTTTTGTTGTTAATTTATTACGATTATTATTTTTATTGAATTATCTAACATTTATTAGTTATAAGTATACTGAATAACTGTATTAATATTTGTAATATTGCTGGGTTTCCACAGTCTGTAGTTTGTTACTTAAGTATTACACTATCCTGCAACGGTTACAAAACAATCTTTGATGCTTGTGAAATGTATGGGAACCTTGTGTTAATGTACCATAAGTGTATTAGAAGTTGTGTCAATGAACGTTACTAATTGAAATAAATAATATATCTACAAGAAAAGTATGTTTTTCATTTCCAGACTATGTCAAAATACCTCTCAATTTGTTTATCCGAGCCTATGGCTTGCTTATGTCGAAAGAGGAGAATCTGGGGCAATCTCCTCTAAATAACACGCCGTATCGAAAGGATAGGATAGTTTACATGTGCCTAACCAGCATAACTTACAAACAGAAATATTAAGGGGGAAAAAATAGATTTCTATTCGACTATCTTCCACTAGTTTCCGAGGGTACGAAGGATTATTCTCCGGCTCTTCACCAGAAGATTGCAACAGAAAATTTGATAGCCGAAATACCATGTGGAAATATCATGCTCACTGGTTAATAACCCAACATCATTATATTAGTGATTATTAGTGCCTCATAAAAAATACATTACTGCAACGCACCAAAGTATGACATAACCTACTTTACCTTCTTAAGATTACAGAAATAGGAACCTTTAGTGGGGCAACCAGATATGAAAGCAAATACTACAGAAATCCTGCTCCAACGCACTACAGAACCTAGAGAGTAAACAATGGAATAACACAAATGTCACATTAACAGACTTAAAAATTCGGTTTTATCAACTCTTGATTGTTCGTCGACAGCTAAAGTCACTGGGTATCAGTTACACCAAGAGAGACCGAGCGTGGTGGTGTAACGGTTAGCGTTCTCGCCTCGCATTCGGGAGGACGGCGGTTCGAATCCCCGTCCAGGCATCCAGATTTGGGTTTTCCATGGTTTCCCAAATCACTCCAGGCAAATGCCGGGATGCTTCATTCAAAAGGCCATGGCAGAAATCCTTCCCATTCCTTGCCCCCCATCCTTTCCCGTCTCTAAAGACCTCGCTGTTGAGAGACGTAAAGCAGTATAAAAAAAAAATTAAAAAAAAACACCAAGAGAGCGAAGCGAGGGTTTAATGTGTCTTAGAATCGTGCAGCTCTCTATTAATTATTGCTGTATTGTCCTTTTCGAGAGAGAGCTTTCACGAAGATGATTAGGATGAAACTGGAACGCTACAGTTACGCACACTACACCTCATGGCACAGATGAGACATAACGATGACACAGAATTATCCGAGTTCTGGTGACTGAAGAAATTATCATCTGCAAACCGTAATCAACAGATTCTGTTCCGAAAGATATGTATTAAGCCACAAACCTTTCTGGAATACCTATCAAGCGAAGGCATAAGATATTTGTGAGGTATATAGAATTACTTGTGAATTGAATATAATAAATGTTTGGTATATTTCTCCTTTAATGGAATTAAGGAATTTTCGGTTTATAAATTAAATTTGTGCTGTTAAAATATTTCGCATACGGGAGGGTTGGAAGAACGGAAACTGCATGGCATCGTTATAATGTTTAAGTGATGTGTTAGTAGCCGTAAAAGAGAGTTAGCCTTTGCGAACCCTGGAATCTTTTTTTGTTTCTTTGCTTACGGCGTTACACCTCGTCAAAGTCAAGGTCATTATAGGTGGTGGGGGGGGGGGGGAAACTGCGTACAAGGAACGGGAAGGAATTCGGCCATGGCCTTTTGAAGGAAGCATCCCGGCGTTCGCCAGAACCGATTTGGGGATACCATGGAAAACACAAATCTGGATGCCTGGACGAGGATTCAAACACACGTCCTCTCGAATGGGAGGCCAGAGCGTTACCGCTCACCAACCACGCTCGCCCTGATTATCCTACTGGGTGAAGGGGATCTACAGTTTAACGTGAAATCTGAACCCTGGAAGCGTTCTGGCGGACTTCACATTACATAAGCTGCGCCAGAGGTAAAGGTCGGGTTAAGGTATTTTTTTTTTTAAAACTGCTTTACGTCTCTTTTTAACATAGAGGTCTTTAGAGACGGGAAAGGATTGGGGGCAAGGAATGGGAAGGAATTCGGCCATGGCCTTTTGAAGGAAGCATCCCGGCATTTGCCTGGAGTGATTTGGGGAAACCATGGAAAACCCAAATCTGGATGCCCGGACGGGGATTCGAACCGCCGTCCTCCCGAATGCGAGGCGGGAACGCTAACCGTTACACCGCCCCGCTCGGGTTAAGGGCCTTTGAAAAGCCCCCCGAGACAGGGATTCGAACCGGGGACCTTCCGATCTCGAGTCAGACGCCATAACCACTGAGCCACCAGGTCGCTCTGTTTTAATAACAAACACTAAAGGAATGCAGTAATGTTGTCAGTTCTGAATGAACTTCTCAAACAATGAAGTTGTAAGTTATAGTAAATTATAGGGAAGTGAGTACGATTATGTGGCAGAAAAACAGCAATTATTCTGAGAAAGTACCATCGAACGGACCGACAGTTTCAATGAAATGGTGTAAAGTGTATCCAGTGGGTATAACTAACTGTTCAGTAATTTTATTTTACTGGGATAAGAATTATTTCCTTATCTGTGAGTGAAGTTGCAGTTATTTTTACCTACCAAGTTTTACGATTCTTTTCTCTTTTTTTGGTACAACATATTCAACAGTTTATTGGCAACGCCTGTTATCACCTCAATACAAATTCATGGGACCGAGCTATACAACGAGTGACAATTGCCCCATAAAAATCTCATTTTCACTCTTGATAGTTATTCGTCCGTCGGATGGGAATGTCATATTTTGAGGTCCCATTTGTGTCTTCCTGAAGATCTGGTCTGAAAAGGCCAGCGCAATCATGTTTTATCTCTCATGCAGAACACATACAACTGAGTACACTTAACACACATCACAGTGATCTCACATACGATAACAGAAAGCTGCGGAAAACAATGAGGGATCATATCAGTTAAGTTTACCAGGGGATTTACTATGGAGTAATTACACATGTTGCGACATTTACATATAACCGTTTTGTACGGTTTTTTTTTCTTTCTTTCTTTCTTTTCTCTGCTTAGTAAGTAATTAATTTGATATAATGTGTGTTTATAATGTCTTGATTACATCAATGTAATTAATTGTAATGAAGTGTAAATTTGTAGATGTAGCATGTGTAGTGAACGGGGTAGTAATAATATCTTAGTTGGTAAGTTTGGAAATAAGGTATTCTTTGAATTGGTGGTGTGTGTTGTGGTTGCGTGCCTGCGCGGGAAAACTCGGATATGAGCTCCGCGAATTGTATTAGCTGAAATTATAATGTGTGTAATGTTGAGATAGCGGTTCAAGATCATTAAATTAATCGTCAGAATTAATAGGACTATGTTCTGATTTCTTAAAACTACATTAAGAAATCCTTTATATCATGAGAGTGACTGTTAGCACGGCATTAATTAAGTGCTGGTAACTGAAAGTAAGAGCTGTGTGGCTAGCAGTTAGAGGTAGTCCGGGGGCCATCTACCCACAACACGCCGTTAATTAGCAGCTTGCAATGTGTCCTCCCCAGAAGAAACTCACAGAGACGTATGATTTTGGAACATTCTGCACCATTTCAAGCAAGAAAAAAAAGGGATATACACGGCGTAAAAAACAGTCACGAATGAATTTTGGCATCGAGTCTGATGTGTGAGTGGTTAACGCTCGTGCCTGGCAGTCGCAAGGAAGCGGGTACAAACCCCGGTTTGACAATACAGATCTTGATTTTCCATAGTTTTCCGAAATCATATCGAGAAAATTGTGAGATAATTTCTTCAAAAGGCCACGTCCAAATTCCTTATCATACCTAACACCCACTCCTCTCCTGGTTCTAATGACATTGAAGAGCCCTAAAGCCCTAATTACAAAAAAATATGATATTTTGGCCGTTTCACCAACTTAGTGCTTGATATTGGAATATTGTAACAGTAATAGATTCACGTTTTGTTTAACCTTGTGCGTAACTCTCGTACTTGATAGCTAGTGGAATGACGTGTTTGCAACAGCTAGCAGACTGTAACGCACAGCTTACAAAACAGAACAGAGGCCCATTGTGTCTGTCCAAATACCGTGGTCACTGCAACAGGCCAGACTGGCGTTTCCTGTGCAGCGGTCAGTGACACAGTTTGCAGCCTTACGGACGTACAAACCCATACTCCTGCAATCGTCAGTACTTGGCTAGGCTACGCAGCCAATCGATTGGACTCTAGTAAAAGGATGTGGAAAATATAGTGCAGGTCATTCTGGGGACTTAGCTTTCGGTACTCTTTAAGCTTCCCTTTTTTAGATGGAAATTATTAGTTGAGATCTGATGATAGCTAAGAATTCAAAAAAAATATTTAAAGAGTTGATCCTACTTTTGCGAAACTGGGGCCTAACATTTCGTTTAATATTTCTCCACAAAACTAAATTATAACTCAGTCTACACATTTGTTTCGTCATACTGCTCTTTGGGATAACAGCAAGCTAGGTGTAGCGGCTGTCACGTTAATGTTTTTAGACGATTTTCTGTAATCACATATAATTTACGAACAAAGAACACTGCTCACAGACGTTAGGCGAAATTACGTTCACCGTAAATGAGAAATACCTTTACGGATATTTCTCGTATAAACCTCTGCTTAAGCGAAAAACGTACTTAATGGCACTGAAAAGTTGCATAAACCATTTCGTATAGTAATGAAAAATAAAGATGCACCTCTTCAGCCTATTGAAGACCTTAAAATGGGACTGCGAGAGGTAGGGAGCTCATTATTTTATCTCATTTTGATTATAGACCTGTGTTGAAATGGTCAGCACGACACTCATTCCACTTTACATCCAGAGGAGACCTTCCCTAGTACACAGTTTCAAGCAAGCATGGAACCTTGGAAATAAATCTCAACATCTGTTTTCAAGGGGCGCTAATGACCCCGTCGTCGACGCGCCCTAAAACCCGAATAACAACAACAACTGTTTTCAAGGAAACATTCCGTGCTCCTTTCGAATATGAAGTCGCTCCATCCACTTTGGTTTCAGTCAATCTACCAACCAAGACAGAAATGTTGTTATTACATTAGGAAGCAGGTTTTAAACAAAATAGCATCTTCCGACCACGTGGCAAATCTACTCCTCCTGCAAGACGCAGCTGTATAGTAACTGATTATATACAGTCCAATCTGCGCGATGACTCACCGGCAGAGCTCGTCCAGTGGAATTGGCGAGTGCCACAGACTCCAGCTGGGTGAACGACCTCCAGTATGCCAGCGAAATAAATCCCTAACATCCTGTAAGAAGGTTACAGCAAGACTTCTCCAAAGATATTAATTATGAGCAATCAATGCTATTTTATTTCTCCACCTAGTTTTATCTCACATATTAGCAGTTAGCATGAATAACCTGATACGTAACTTAATACCACTCAATGTGGTACTCAGCCACAAACCATTCATGCATCCGCACTTGTATACATTCTGCTACAGAAAAAACTTTTTTACTATGGCATAGTTTATCTCATGCCAAACAATTGGATGGCAGTCAACGACACGTACAGGTTAGTAAAAAGTTGTCCGACCTTTATTTATTCGTGTCCAAAACATCACTTTTACTAATTTAACTACAATTTTGAAATAAATTATAATTAATACAATGTAAGGAAACGAACTTAGCATACGATAAAATTATATTACAACACGCAATTATACATACAGATTGAACAGTTCTATATCCTATAGCAAAGACTGTGTCGCATATAAATATCTTTATGCGATCTTGATAGATAAATAAATAGATAATTTTTGTAGACTGAAGTTTTATTATGAACTATTGCAGTTTATTTATCCCGTTTATTTGTTTTAAAAATCATCTTTATACCAATAACGACCGTGTTTGTCACTATATCCGAAGATTTGCAGGTTCATTTTCTACTCAAGATATATCAATGCTACTTTTCGCAACTATTATTTTCAAGATTCCCTGCTGTTTCTCTCGCCAACCTCTCTCTTAACTTCTCCTCCTCCTTTCTTTCTTTTTCTTTCTTTTTTTTTCTCTTCAGAGAGCCTATCCATTCAAGCAATCTCTGAGCAAACAATATTTATTAAACTTTATATTCTTTTTATATATATATATATATATAAATCGTTTTAACTTTTAATTTACCAATATTTTGGCCTTAATCAGTATAAATATATAATTTTACTGGTTTTCTAAAGAGATGCTATGTCACAACTGGTAGTTATTTATAATCCGCAAGAGGTCCAGTAAACGATAGCTTGGATGGCCTCATCATTCTCTGTAAACAGGTTGTGGAGTGAACAGGACTCATCTAGTTTGTCGCAAATCAGCAGGTGTTGCGGGGCCTGCATTTCCCCGCATTCACCCCATTTCTTCAGGTTTTATTTGTATCAAGATTTAAGGCTTTCCTGGTCGTGTACGTGCAGGTTTCTCCATTTGATTTTTCCAAATTATTCCTGGTGCCAATTTCGCAAAAGTAATTCTCGGACCTTTTTGAAATGGTTGTATACAAGAAGCTGCTCCTCGATTTAAGCCTCCAGTGTAGGAATTCGCATACCGCATTGGGTACTTAGGGTATGCCTCTCAGTTTCTGCTGTTGTCCTCCTCCTGGTGTCTGGAAGGTAATGACCGAAGCTGACAGATTAGGTATATGGAATTAAGGTGAAGGCAACCTGTTATGATACATCCTGTCTCATTTATGGCAACATTTACTTCCTTGTTGCTTCAACTGAACGACTATGTCTCCTTGCACGTGAGGTGCCAAGTGTTCATTGCACAGACAAGGAGGAGGTCACCGTCGAATTTCACACTGCCCGTCATTCACATGATCTTGAATAACACTCGAGCACAGTTTTTTATGGGCATGTAAAACATAGAACATATCAGTTGAAAGGTCAAGTTCGTGAAGGGGTATTCCCAACATCAATGAGGAAGTTCCATACAAGTGAAGATCAAAGCGAATAGAACTTGCTGCAGTATATTGTCTCCCACCTATAAGCACAGAACTCGATATGCATTATGCGACCTGGGTAGCAATGGACATGGCTATCTTCTGGTAAAAAATAATGACAAGAAAATCTTTGTGATATTTTGTTACTGTTTGTATCTAGATGTTTCTGGTAGAAAGGTATAATATGTAGTGAAGTACTGCGAGGTTTTGCGGCATCTCGATGAATCGACTCGACTCAGGACGTACTATGTGTCATGTTCCGTATTCGATAACCTACTCCAATAACACTAACGTCAAATTTTCAAAACATTATTTCCGTGTCTTCTTCCAGCAAGTAAACTGGAAGGAATCATACAAAATAATTATTTAAAGATAGAACTCGTACTACTTCTATTTTTTGGAACAAAATCTATCGATAGGCATAACGCAATATTTCATTTGCTTTAGCTTTTTTTATTATTGCTTTACGCCTCGTCGATGGCTAAGGTCATTAGAGGCGGGATGGGACTGGGGACAAGGAACGGGAAGGAATTCTGCCATTGCCTTTTGAAGGAAGCATCCCGGCATTCGCCTGGAGTGATTTGGGGAAACCATGGAAAACCCTAATCTGGATGCCCGGACGGGGATTCAAACCCGCCTTCTCCCGAAGGCGAGGCAAGAACGTTAACTGTTCACCCACCTCGCTGGGTATTTGCTTTAGTATTTACCAGACTATATAGATATTACATGCTAAATACTTAACAAATAATCTGCCTCTCGTGCCCTGTACTCTCTCTCCATTTTTGTAATTCGTTACTAGATCCTCAAATACAATTTTCAAATTGACTAAACCCAATGTCTCAAAATAGAATCCTTTCATTTCTCTTCTTATTGTGGAATATTTCCTCAATTTCTTCTCGTAGATATTATTTCTACAATCTTACCTAAGCGCCTGCATTCAAAATTCAAGGGGCCGGAAATGAAATTATTCCAGGCTTTGGTTTGTTCATGTGAGTACGCTAGGACGCTCCATAGTTCGGGTTGCACGTTAAGATCCAGCCTCGACAGGGTTACCACAGAACGAGAATTAATTTCGTATTAAACATTAGTAGCGACAAGAGCAATACTTTAACAAAACTGATTTGCTCTAATATCAAGGAAAACGAAAAACTAAAAAACACATGTGATAGAGTAGCAGGTGTAAAAAAAATTAAAATGTTTGTAAGATTGACATACGCTTTTTAATGACCCTGAATCCTCTGACTTCGCCGCACAGTACGGGATACTTACCTGGAACAAAAGAAAAGAAAGATGTTAAAGCGATATAACAAGTAGTTAATAAAGATAAGCGGTCGCAGTATATTCTGTTAGATTTACCTAGTAGTCTATTGGGAAAACTAGCATAGAATTTTGTTCGGCTCAAGCAGGCCCACTAGTCAGTATTAAGGGAACCGGACCATTAATCACTTATCATTAGTAACTAGAAATAAATTGTTGAGAAACAAATATATACTTTGTGACATTAATATTTTTATAAGTATTTACATGTTTCGATACACGTTATATAATTTTCATAACACCTTTTTGAAATATAATGCGATCAAAGAGCAACATATTTTACAATATTGATAAAAAATTATAAGTAAAGCTGATAACCTTCAGATATCGTAAAATTTCTTCATGGTTTATTTAGTTACTTTAGAGAAATGAGCAATCCTGTACGTCAAAGTAGTGTTCACGCAACGCTATTTGCTGAGCCTCTCAAGAAAATTGTCAGAACTGAGGTTTTAGGTCAGCCGTCAGTTACCGATGCCTCGGGATATTGAGTAGCCAATACTGCGAATTGGCGGCACTTCAGTGCCAGTGACAGCAGAGTCAACTCTGGCGGCATTATGTCAACCAATGGATACTGGACGCTTCGAGCGGAAAGCAGGGGAGACGTTTCCATTGTTCGCTTGCATAAAGAAAGGTGTGATAGAGACAGAGCGGTGTGGAGGAGGAGTCGATTGTCGGTAAGACATGTTAGTGGACAGATCTGGAGGTTGTAAGATTCTCAGTTGTTGGAATTGTGTATCGTATTTAGAACACATTAAAAGAACTCCTCTGACATAAAACAGTTCTCATTTAGCCGTCATTGATAGATGAATTCGCACCTGTATTAATAGTAAATGCTAAAGTTCAGGGTCGCATTTAAGCATTGGCTACCTAGGCTGTAGCCTAGGGGCCCGCACAACAAAGAGGGTGCCCCCACTACAGCCGTGGGCCCCCGCCTGGGCCAGTAGCAGAGATAAAAAAGGTCACCTATAAATTGTTACTGCCGAATTTCGAATTTAAACATTCACAGCCGGAGGCAGCCCCCGATGATGACCGGTCGGAGGGGCCCCCTCCTAGGCCACTGTCGACATGGGGGGGGCACGCACCACATATATAGCCTAGGGGCCCACAAAGCCTAAATGCGCCCCTGCAAAAGTTGATCCTACGGCCTCGTTTAGAAAGCTGTCGTGGTGAGTCACAGCTAATAGGCGACCGTTGCAAGATTTGGACACGTGATGAGGATAAATAGAAAAAGAGGGCCAAAAACATCTTCCAGTTTGAACATGGGTTGAATGAAGCCTCGAGGAGGATTAAGGTAACGGTTTAACAAGGTAGTGCAATTTGTGTACATGACAGTGGAGTGAATCAGAATGTAGCGGAACAAGAAGATTGATGGAAGGACGGAAAACGCAGGATAGGTTTATGTTGGAGACCGACCCGGACAGTGGCTATGAACTACCCAAGACGACAATGACGCTGGCGCCTCTTTTGAGGCGGACTGATGCTGAGCTATAGAGGATAGCTGTAGTAACGTTGAAATGATACACCTAATAAAGCACCTGCCTTTATGGCCTATATTGAGTTCTGGTGATTACTTTTTTGCGCCGGTAGAAATACCCACATTTTAATGTTCCCTACCTCTAATAGTTCTGAATAAACTAAAAATGGACCCACAGTTTGATGAAAATAACATTCGCTTTATTTCCTAAACTGAATGATTAATTGGGATGAAACACATGCTCCGGTGGCAATTTGCCTAGCCATCTAAGTACTACTTTCTTTGCATTTTTTTTTATTATTATCATATATGTCTCTTCGCCCTCCTCCTGTATTCCAATGAATCCCAGTACAGCTCCTCTATCATACCAGTTACAGACTGGGTCCTGCGGTAATTTCCACAAATAAATTTAACTTATCTCCTTTGAACGCCCTCCAACTGCTGTATTTGATACCCAAAATGTAGGTCCCATACTACCACATTCAAGCAATGGTCTGAGCAAAGGTTTGTAATCCAATTCCCTAACTTCTCTGTTACATCCTCTCATAACCCTCTAAAGTAAATGAAAGTTCTGTAACCTCTTCCTACCACCTGTCCCTATCAAACATTATGCCAACATATTTAAACTTCAACAAGCAATTCTGTCCCCACCCCATTTATTATTATTATATCGTTTAGCCCACTAAGGAGCGCGTGAAACAATTAATTTGCATTGTTCTTCTTATTCTTCTTGCTGCTGTTCTTATTTTCACAAAACCTCCTCATCCTTTCGTTGTGGGCTTGACGTCTCTCTTGTGTCCATGCATTTCTGAGTTTCAAATTTTTTTATGTGAGGTGATCAATTGTCTATATTTACTGCGTGTGGATGTCAATGGGTCAAGGCTGGCTTCTACGAGGTCCTTCTGGGTTTCTACAAATCAGCGTGCTTTGTTTTTTCGGGATTCGTTGACGATGTGGAAAATTTTCTTGGTAAGTCGTGAGTCATCCATTCGTGCTAAATGTCCATAAAATTTCATGCGTCTTTTCCGTGCGAGTGAGGTGAATCTTTCGGTCAGTGAATACAGTTCTTCTGAGCTTTTGCGCATCCAGATGCCATCTTTGATTTTGGGCCGAATATATTTCTCCACCACATTGTTATAAACAAACCTTAATTTTTTTTATCTCTCAGTTCTTCGAACTTCACTGAAGTACCAAACGCCTCACTTAGTACAACTTCAAGTGAGTTTATTTGCCCAGCTGACGGTCAGACACTTGGCGGCGAGCAGATTTCTTTTCTCCAGGCTGGCAGCCCCATTAGCTGGCCGTGACTCAGGCGATGCTATTCTTGCCGCTGGAGAACTTCCAGCACCTGTATACTGGTTTGGAAGCGCCCGCATAACCGCCGTCACACACAGCAATCTCTCAATCTGTGGCACGCAGCAGACACTAATGGAGACACCCGACGAAACGGACAGCTGGGAAGTTCAACACGGTTCCACAACGCAGCACAAAGTTGTCGCACACTGGCAGCTACAAAAGCTCGATTTAAAACGCTACCAGAACAAAAACACTGATCAAAATACCAAATAACACACACAAACCTTTGCGAAGAGGGCTGCTAGACCTGTGCGATCAGTTGCTGGTATCATAATGGAGCGTACATAAACTACGTGGCTCGGTCTAGGGAGGGGGAGAGGAGGGGAAAGGTTGGATAGGTTGGGTAAAAGCTACGCTCGGCTACGTGGGAGGGAGGGGGGTTTCTGAGCCAAGCCACGTTGCGGTTAAAATAAGATGAAGAACACACAACAGCATGTGAATATTTATTTGCGTCATTTAAGCATCACCGTATATAATTTAAGATAGCTTGATAAAGAAAAAAAAATTCTGGAATCAACAGGGAAAAAAGTTACGTGCCACGCGGGGAGGGGGGGAGAGGGGTAAGGGGGATAGAGGCAAAAGCCACGTCAGACTACGTGGAGGGAGGAGAAGTTTAAAGGAGGCCAAAATGGGGTTACGTAGTTTATGGACGCTTCCTAAAAAAGATGTGTTCCGAGTCATTTGAAGGCAGAGGGAGGGGGAGTTTATAAACTACACAATGGCGATGAAGCCTGAATGGTTATTGACAGGTCAATTAAGGGCCATCCTTTAAGGGTAGAGATGAATGTCGCCATATACTAGCACTTGAATTCAGGCATAAGGAAGTGACAAAAATTTTATTTATAATAATGGAGCCAGTGAATAGAATAATGAATTACGGAGACAAGTGTTCAATAGGCTAACTCAAACATTAACAAATTTAAAGTAGGGGTTTCCATAGCTTTTCGTGCCACACTCCCTACCGTCAGTAGATAGAGAATAAGAGTTCTCGCCCAGTTTAAAAACTGGACGAGAACTCTTATTCTCTATCTACTTACGTCACTCCTTTTGCCACAATTTTATTATTAATTAGGTAAATTCCTATTTCTCAGTACTAACAACAACATTTCAGAGGAAACTCACTAAGTATCTGATGTTAGAATAAAGGTTTTCAACTAAGAGGCGGTGAAGGAGACATAGTACTTGCTACGGTGTAGAGCTAGGGAAGAGGTGGTCCAAAGACGGGCTAGAGTCTAAATATGGACTACTTGCTGAAAGTGGGTCAGGGGGTTGTGCGCAGCAAAAGGAACATCACGTGGTGGGATAAGAGTACAGTAGTGATCAAATAAACTTGTTCCGTGACACACGTGCGTTGGCGGAAATTGTTTCATCAGAAAACTTGCTTTTGACAAACTCAAAACTTTTCATGGCATGTAAACTTTAATTTCTCTCTTTCTTACTTATTCGGTAAAGTAAATGGCTTCCACCTGACCTCAAAGTAGACGAACTGCACTTCATGCAGGACATCTGTCCTGTTCGATTTGTTGGTTTTATAATGGCTGCCGATACCATCAACTTGAAGTACTGCATGGTCTTAAAACGGGCTACCATTGGTGGTACAATAACGGGCTAGCTCTTGACAAGTAATCGCCAAGATTACAGCACCAGATCAACGACTAGATGCTCAAGTTTCAATGTCCAAAAAGGTTAGTCCATTATGATGTACCTTCGATCCCCATCATTGCAAAGAAAAAGCAATCGTGGTCGCAAGTGCATTAAGACTTGCATCATAACTGGATCTCATTACAGCGAATGATTGAAGAAATGTGTGGAGTGTACAGCCTTGAACAACAATCAGATGATTGAGAAAGTGAAATCAGGTGCCTCAGCAAAGGAAAAAATCCACAATAGCCAAGCCAAACCAAAAAGCACATTAGGTAAGATCAGCGAAGAGCAGAACTAGTAAGAAGACCATTGGGTTTCTCCTGCTGTTGACAATGACGATGACGAGTTGGCGATTTCTCTGGGAGATATGATGACAACAATGCAGCATGCATTTTCCGTTATGGACTCTTTTCAGATGATTTCAGAGGTGAAGTGTGGATTCTGTTCTACAAGTATTAAGGCTGGGCAGAGACTGAATGTGCTGGAATGGAAAATGAGGTCTACATCAGTAACTTCTGCAAGTTAAAAAATGATTGTAAAATTTCCAGTTAATAAAGTTTTTGAACAAAATTTGGTGTTTTTTATTTATTACGAGATAAATTTCCCTTTCTATACAAGTAGCCCGTATGTATACCACCTCTTGAAAATCAGTAATATTACTTTTTTTCTCCTTTGATTTTGGAAAATTAGAATTGGTTATTGACGTTTTGAATCCTCATATCGTCTTCATGATTGTTTACAGAATTCAGTGACATCAAAATTATCCATATTGAGTGACCAGGTAAATACGTAAGACTAAAATGTAAGTGGTAGCCTGTATTTGGACCTTTCCATCTATCGTCAGTTAGCTTCGACATCTGTGTGGACATGTCTTCGCCCTCTCCCCTACCCGGTTTGGAACCTATAATAATTATGGGTGTATAATTATAAACGAAAATTAGTGCAATGAGAGTAAATATACAGGAAAATTGCCGGCGAAGGAGCATATTATTATTAATAGAAATAATGACAATTTCTGGTGAAACGACCGTCATGTGTGAACGAAACATAATGAAACGTAATATTCAAAAAAGTTTGTCCGAAAACCAGTCTGGATTTGGGAAATGGATAGAAGCACTCCTAAATTTTTAAATTTACGTTTCTGTTAATAGCCTCAATATTAAAATAACGTTTCCTGCATTTGTTAATTTGGAAAACGCGCTCGACTTCGTTAGTTGTAACATCTTGTCTACTATTTTACTTTAAGCAGGAATTATATACAAACAATGAAGAAGATTATTATACAAGCTTTACGAGCATGAAATTGGATTAGTTTATCGTGAGAAAAAACGAGAAATATAAAGTAAAAAAGGTAAAAACAATGATTATCATGTTTAATTATTAAGCAATACATAAAGTAAGGGAGTAAGTGCTAGTTGGGGTAAAATTTTCGGAGAATAAAAGGCACACCTTATTGATGAACATATAGTTGTAACTGCTCAGAGTAAAGAAAACATATAAAATATTCGTAGCGAAATGGATAAATAACGAAAGAAGAGTATAACAGCAAAAATCAACAAGGTTGCAAGGAACAGCAGAAAATAGGAGTGTAAAGCTAGAATAATAATCTGTAATTAAATGATCCAAACAGTAAATGCATTCAGCTATTTAGGAAGTAAAAGTCACGAGTGACTGCGAAAGATCTAGGGATATGTATGACTAACAAAATTAACAAACGTGAGAGTATACTTAGTAGGAATGAAACTATGTCAACATCAAAAAATATTAGCTTGAAAGGAGAGGAGAATTTTGCTTAACACTAATGCACACATGGTTATCTTAAGTGGAAGCGAATGATGCACAAAAGGAAATACGGACAAAGGAAATGATCGCTAGCTTGTGCTGCATCATGGGGTAGCGGTTCGCTGAAAAAAAAAAAAAAATTGAAAGGAAAAGTACCAAACCGCAGACGTATTTCTGAGAGCTTAAGAATCCAGAATCTTATTACAGTTATTAAAAGAAGATGCCAGGAAATCGAACACATAGTACGACGAGATGGGTTAGTGAAGAGGGAACTAAGAGGAAATATTAAAGAGAAAAAAAAAGGCAAAATTGGGATATTTGAATAATATTGCGAGTGATAACTGCGATTCGATTTCTGAACTGAAGAACTGGCAAGAGAGAAGAGTGGAGAGCTGTTTCCGACAAACCTGCCGTTTCGTAACCAGTTCTGAAACAAGATTGATTAACCTGTAAATAAACAGACTCATAACAAGACGAATAAAAGGCGTTCAGAATTGGAAAAATTTAATGATTTTTAGTTGATTTATAGATACACATCATAAGTATGATATATTATTTATTATAATATTCTTAACGGTATGTTCTCCTAAAAGACATAAAGTATTTTTGTACAAATAATTAGTTTCATCACAAATAATTATATACATTACTGATACAACCACACAAACTAATAAAAATAAAGAATAATTTGAATACTTTTTAACCCTTGATAGCTTTTAAAACCTGAAACTCAACGTCCGGAAAGGGTCTTTACAACCACTGCATCTAATGCGAAACAAGTACCGAGGGGTGAAACTTATAGGAAGATATTACTGACCATACCATTTCCAATCTAGAGGAGATATCATATGAGATACTCTACCTGTACAAACAAGCCCTGTCCATGGAAATTATTTTCTTTTTCACTAGATGTTTTCGGTTTGCACTTCATTCTGCCTCAGTTGTGGAAGAGGTGGGAAAAAAAGCGATAAGAAAACGTGTGTTTTCCTTTAAACCATATTCAGTTTTGTCTATAAAACCTTTCACATGCAGAAAAAGTAAATTTCCAAGAAGCTAACGAAATTGCTATGTCGTGGGTTGCTTCATTTCCCAAGTCGCCGCTATGTAGATTGACTTCGAAACGACGTGGTGACGGGAAGTAGCTTCCTGCCGTATGTAAACACCCTCCAAAGCTTTCAGAAGAAGCTGCGGCTGACTCTCCCCAGAGTGACAAACTCGCGGTAAAGCTTTCATTGCCGATCCACTGTTTGGGGGGAGGGGGAGGTGGAGGGCAGGAAGAGGCGGCGAAATGTTCAAGTTGACTGCGGCGGGCCTATAAAAGAGAAGAGGCCACAAACTATCGAGGGGGAAATAAGCAGCTTGGAGTTCCACTCACAAAGAGCACTGGTTTCTTCTCTGTCGCAGCTGGTAACGCAGTTATCAAGGCATATGTGAGTGCGTGGCAGAAAGAACCCCCGAACATGTAGTGTGGTCCTGCCCGATAGCAGAAGAAGTAAGGACGCCGGATATCTACATAATACGGAGTAGGTCAACGCGAGACATAATTCTAGATGAGCGATCATGGATTATTCTCGATAATCTGGCGAACAAAGTATCTCAACTGCACAAAAAAAGATATCTGGACCGAGCGGCATTCGGGCATGGGGACCGGCCTAGGGAGGTCGCGCGGCCAAACATACAGGCATAGAAAATTATTCACGAACAAAAGTAAACAGTATTCTTCGGAAACTTCCGGGAGCCGGAAGTTTTGTCCCGATGTGTCGGACGATCCTGTCCCACTGGAAATCCAGAGGGGCATGGCTGGCAGACTATCCCGGGATGATAGTGGTGGGTAGATTAGTGTTGATAGAGTAGTTTAGGTTTCAAGGTAGATTAGAATAGACGTAGTACATTAAAAAAAAATTTGTAACATAGGAACGGATAAGGCCTTATAGAGGAAAAGTAGATTATAATACCAGAGGTGATTATTGAAAAAAAAATCAAATGTATAACTATTAAATTAAGTAATCCTACCATTGTTAAAACGGAACCAAGCCTACTACAGGCCCGAGTCAGAACGATGGCGTGGCAGAATGAGCAAACGTCAGCATACCACTTACAGCAAACAAAGCGCTTCTACCACGGCCAAAACAGTCTTGTTTGTAATGTAGAGGGAATGATCATTGACTTTTGCACAAATACACGATGAATCATAACAATATTTGGGAGTTAATTTCCATATTAATGGTAGGCCAGGATGCTGCAAATTTGAACTGGCTCAGGACTGTAGTGGCTGAGAACATATAATTAAGTGAATATTACTTAAAAGTAATTGTTATTACCCAGTAATCCGGTATAACTAAATGATAGATTACAGAAAGATATGTACAAACTGGATTAACTACAACTAACTGAATAATGGGATACTCTAAGAATAATTGGAATATTTCAATAAAAACCACTAGCACTATAACAACAATAAGCGATATTTGTGATTCAATATAACATTAAAATTTGCAATAGCAGCTGTAACTGTAATTACTGTAAGCAAGACCAAATGTAATATTATAGAATTAATTAGACAGTAAGTCAAAGTGTAACGGAACTGTATGCCAAATTCCTTGCATGTAAATATTTTGTACAAACACTATGTAAATCAACAATGTAAAAATTAATACGTAGGGCCTAATTTAGTCACTAAGATATTATGCTGTATAAATGAAGGGCAAATAAAAAAAATAAAAAATAAATTTATCAAGGCATACAGTTAGCACTTTGAGGTATCTGGATTTAGCTTCAGCAACTATAACTGAACGTTGTAGTAAGTGAATGTTGAACTTCCAATTAAATCGAATAGGCTAGCAGATATATCACAAAAGAAAAAGAAACTAAGAGAAAGAAACTAGGAGAAACGTAGATTTGTTCCTCACTGTTCGATTGAGGATAAGTTGCCGTACTGTGCATAATGTCAGTATGAGGAACAGGTACCTAAGTAATTTACATATGTAATCATACTATGTCCTAGTCATAAAAGGCCGAACATAACTATGGCACCGAGCGTGGCGGTGTAACGGTTAGCGTTCTCGCCTCGCGTTCGGGAGGACGGTGGTTCGAATCCCCGTCCGGGCATCCAGATTTGGGTTTTCCATGGTTTCCCCAAATCACTCCAGGCAAATGCCGGGATGCTTCCTTCAAAATGCCATGGCCGAATTCCTTCCCATTCCTTGCCCCCATCCTTGCCTCCCATCCTTTCCCGTCTCTAAAGACCTCGATGTTAAAAAGAGACGTAAAGCAGATACAAAAAAAAAAAAAAACTATGGCACTGCTTTCTAAATGCTTAACAAAAACTATATCCATCCATCAACAAGATACTGTATACAGTTCCGTTGGAAGTACCCATTCAAGTACCTAAGAAAACAATATATCACATTAACATCTACTGAAATGTTATGTAAGAACAATAATTTTCGGAATCAGGACATATATGAAGGGTACAATGTTATTGTCTTCTGTGTATTTGTGAATGATATAAGAAGTGACGGTGCGAACAAGGAGGTATCTACCTAGAATCTCAACAAACATTTCCCCAGCAAGACAACTAAGAGGATTATAGCAGTCTTGTCGTCTTTTTCCTACTTCTTCGCACGCGTTCCAGCAATTTATTACCAATTTCTACATCAATACCTTGCAATTCACAAAAGTGTGGGTGGCGTAGGGTGTTTTGCACCAAAAGTAATCTCTGCTCTGCACATTCCAATTCCGAATGGCACGAGGGGGGAGGGGGGGGGGGAATTATGTAAGAATCATTGCGTCACCTTATTTCTCTAACTTTGCGTTCCAAATAGGTGGTGGACGAAGTATTTCATCGCATTCGTAAATGAAAGTGGGTGTACTCATGCTTACCAAAAATTTTCAGCACAATTCTCAACAGAGGGTTCCGTTCTCATGGTTTCCAAAGCTGTTTCCCGCTATTATGTCCTGACCGTTATAAGCTAAGCCACTTTTCTGCTCTTGACGGTGGACAGGGGTTCACTGCCCCTTCCAACTAGGCAGGCCGCAGTTCGGCTTGACAAGTGACCTCCACGGCTAACGCGTGAGTCAGCCAATGTTGTCCTGCCTCATCAAGCAAGACACGGCCGAGAATCTCTGCGGTGATGTAACTGTTAAGTAGCCTATCTCTCACAGTGGTGGTAGCTTAACAGGCGTTCTGGAATGCAGGTTTAAATATCAATCCCGGTTACACTGTTAGACTGTCGCATATATTTACTGACATCTTTCTATGATTAGTGCAGAAAACATTTTCATTTATTAAAATAGCAAAGCAGTATACACTGCGGAGGTCTGTTGCTAAGAACACACATCTCTCTTATCCGCAATAGATACTTTTTAACATGTGTGGAATCCGGTGAACAAAAGACTACAGACCCCTACCTAATTGCAGATGTTATCCAGCCAGTTGCACAACTGAAAACCTGGATCAGGCGACACCAAATTCACCTGAAGTGACCAATTTTTTGCGTCGTAACTTTGAATTTACACTTGTTACAATTTGTTATTCATCATTCGTTTTACGTTTCTGACACGATTTTTTTTTAAAAATCATATTTTTACGTGGTACCTGCTGTCACTATTGGGACTGATAAACAATCCAAATTCAGGCTGTAAACGTTAATTCTTTTCCTCAGTCGCAGAACTCTCGGAAGAAAGAGTGCACGCCATTAAACTCTCGTCAATGGTAGGAAAAAATCAAACTACTTTTCTGGCGTTTAACTTAAACGTTTATGGGCAGACACGGAAAATTTCAAGAGTTTTATGGAATATAGACATCTTAGGTTTTGGAAAGAGAATTTCAACCGATTAATTCTGACATTTTACAGTCAAGTTGAAGACGCTTCAATCGTTATAGGAAGTGGTGTTTTTAACTGTGGATTTTTCATGTTTTGTTGTTCACCTCATAGGGTCGATCGTTACGGCACCGTGTTCGTTTTAGCTGGTTCGATCCCATTCGGGACTTGTACGGCAGTGTATGTAAGGGGGTGTACATTAATTACGTAGGTGTTTTCCGGAATTTCGGACCCCCTCCTCTAAAATGACGCGAGATTTTGACGGAGACCCCTCGCTGCTAATCTACCATGTAACTTTTTGAGACCTTTTTTAGGGTCTCATGCTTCTAATGATCTCAAGCTCCCTAAGTCAGGCTTTTGGACCATATACCCCCCCCCCTCCCAAAGCCGAATTTCGCGTCATTTGTAGACCTTTTTTTTAGCTCTACCATCCTTCGAGAATTTCAAAATCTCACGTGAGATTTCCGTTGACCCCCTCTCCCTTGGTGAGGTTTCGTGAGATTTCGCCGGACCCTCACCCCCCCCCCTATTTCACCTCACGTAATTAATGGACGCCCCCTAAGGTGGTAGTGCAAGAGTCTCAATCATCAGACGTACCAAAGTCAACAGTACGTATGGATTGTGAGCATTCGACACTGTTGCTGGAGATTCCTATGTTAAATGCCGTTAAACCTGACGGGTAAGGTGTCTTTCGGAAGAGTAGGCTGAATGGGCCCGTTCCGGATCTCATCCTTTCTTTCATCTCTCATCTACAACACAACAACACAAACAATACACTACAATTAACACACCTATCATACAGAAAACAGTAACACTTGCGAACTTATAGAACGCCGACGAAAAGCTCGCCTTTTCACAGATCGTCCGGCAGCGAATCAGCGATGATTACATTGCAAAGACACGCCCTGAAAGTCTTCCTTCACACTTCCTCGGCGTAATTACATTTCACAAGGAGTTGCCATGGAGAAGCAATTCCCTCCATAGCACCCGTATACGTCTGATTTAGAGGGTATGACGATCTGTCATTCGTAGATGCGCATAAATCGTATGAAAATAATAATAATAATAAAAAAACTATAGTTGGTTTATTTGAAGCTGAAAGTAGGCATTAATTAGCTCAACTTTGCATTAACAAATAAATGTGCACTATAATACCAATATCAATATAGAGCAATTGTAATAACACTCAAACAATTCCCAGCTCTGCATTAACAAGTAAATTTGCTCAAAAATATCTATACCCAAATGTACGAGGAACTGCAACAACATACAAACAATTCAGTCTCACAATATTTACAAACTGAAAACATCTTACAGAAAAATGGATCACAGGCGATCACACGCGTCCAAAATAAAGATTGCAGTAATTTGCGTTGATAATTTTTACTAACTAACAATTTATTATTTCACATATATCTGCAGAAGAAATGACCTGCAATAATAGGTCTAACTTTTACCAGTTATTCTGATTCAATCACAGAACATTTTAACAAAAATATATTCTGTTGTTCGTTAGCATCCTGGGTAAATGGCTATTTACGAGTTTCTAAAATAAAGCACTCTCACATTTATGGAACTAAAAAAATCACATTGTATGGGTAACTGCTTTCATATGCCGTACATTCCGCCTCGGTCGTTCGTTAATTCTTGCCGCCTGTCGTAACTTTGTTCTCAAGTAATTCGTTTTCCAGCGGCAGAAAATTATGAGTCCCTGAAGGGTTGAGCCCTCTAGAATCTAGAGAGCACTCCGCTCTCATGTAACTAGGTGTGCTGAAGTTCTCCGGGTGTTCCACAAATTAGCAGGCTCAGAGCTGAGTTTGTACTTACATTCTCATCTTTCCTTGGCAAACATTTTTAACTTGTTAAAGATGATTAACTTTCTAAATTACGTCATGTTTTTCATTAGGAACTTGGTTGATACAGTCAACAAAGCTAATAAGAGGATTAGGAAAAATTTAAACAAATTAGACAATAAAAAGAAGATAGTAATAATTTTATTCGACGAATCATTTACGGGAAATACAATAAGAACTGATGCAGTATTAGTCCTTGAATATTCGAAATATAGGTGTAATAATCACATGGTGGCACAAAGATTTCTCTATGGACCTGTGAAAAACATGGCGTGGTGTTTACCTTTTCATGTTTTGAAAACGGTAAATAATGGTGTTAATGTGAAATTTTGTCAATTCAGTGTAGTGCTTCATACCTTCAGCAAATTCTTCAAAACATACACAGAGAAGCTAACCCTGATCATGAGAAAAAAGTAAAAAAGTAACATATGTCGCTGATGATGCTCTTGAAATAGAGCGAAACGCGTACGACACCAAAATAAAACAAAATTCAATTGCATTGGCGTGTTATTCACCTTTATAAAAAAATTGATTTCTTAGACATGTAACATTTTTACTGCTGATCGGTGCTCTCATCAATGAAGTTGTACAATGATCTCTTTTTTAAAACTATTCCGTTTCTTAATACAATACATACTTCACAGTTAATCCATCAATATTTCAGCTTTTCAGTGGCTTCCCGAAATCGCTATGAATACTGAAATGGTTTCTTCAAAAATACCTTGACCAAATTCTTTTCCATTCCTTGATTTCAATCCTCTCTCGCCCTTAAAGGTCTTCACTTCGATGAGATGTAGAGCCCCCCCCCCCCAAAAAAAAAAACCAGTACTCCAAAAATTACTTGCTTCGAGATTTGAGTTCATACGATGCGATATGTCTTAGGACTCCTAGCAATTAAGAATTCGCTTGGAATTAGGCTTCGTGTGATCTTAATGAATTTGTGACAAAGCTAAAAGTTTCTGCGCAATGCTCTTAACTTTGTCGGATAAAGGGAACGAACAGCTAGCTTATCGTAGAACACGAACTGCTGGTTCAGACGGGAATTTAAGATTTGCGAACGTGAGCAAGTCAGCCTCCCATGCCAATTATCCTCGCTCGTGAGATGAACTGATTCGGAGTCGCAATTACAAAAACGTATCGGAAACTGTACCTTACTGACAGTCACGAAAACAGACTAGCACGTCGGCATCAGGTTTTCGCTTTTTATTGATAATCCGTGTGCTATTCCCTCCCTCGTCTAATTTTATCAGGATGTTTGACAGCGTGACAGTCAAAACTAAAACCTTTAGAGAATGGAACAAATTTTTCTCTTATAACAATTCATTTAGACATCTACATGATCATTCTGTATTTAGAGACTGTATCGTTAGTACACATGCTGTACGTACTGGCGTCCGTTCCTGAATCAGCCATGTTCAGTATGTTAAGCGTTCCGTCATGTACTTTTTTAGGCCGAACTTGGGCACAGTCACAACATTCGCCCAGTAGACTACGGAAAACTGCCTATTAACCAAAACTACGTTAATTCCCAATGATAATAGGAGCTTTCCCGTCGGTGGTATGACTAACTGGTTACTCAAGTTGACAAATTACTCTCAACAAACGTAGCAAATACTCGGAATATAGAAGGTTAGGAAGCTTCGTCTTCAACTGTCCGCCATTGTGCGGCAGGTAAGTAGAATTACGACAAGCCATAACCAGGTCCTTAGCTAAGTTGGATCACGACAAATACCACAGAGGTATTGACGGTAAGTTGACATGCAACGCTTACTAACATCCTGGCGGTGTTCTCATCCACGCATTGTCCCGCTCTTTTTTTTAACTATAGCTTTATCTCTCGTCGACGTCGAGGACTGGGGACGAGGAACGGGAAGGAATTCGGTCACGGCCTTTTGAAGGAAGAATCCTGGCATTTGCCTGGAGTGATTTGGGAAACCATGGAAAACCCAAGTCTGGATGCCCGGACGGGGTTTCGAACCGGTGTCCTCCTTCCAGTGATCTCGAATTTACAGATTCTTGCGTATTTATACCGATATCGGGTCTGTCCTACTAAAATGAAACGATTTCTGAAGTACAAGGAAATTTTCCGAAAATTTTACAGATTTTACATTTTCAAGTTGGCAACACCTTTGGTTTATGTTTTACGGTGAATTCTTCGATCGTTTATACGATTAGTTATTTATTGCATAATGTTCCAGATATCTTTTAGGAAATACCTTGATACCATACGTTTTCGACATTTTTAAAGGATTCCCGAGCTAATTAGCTTGCCTATATAAACGAGAATTCGGATTTTATTCGTTCATTAGTTTCCATCAGTTAGTAGCTAGGAGAAAATTTCCCCTCTAAGTCAAAATGTTATCAGACGAAGAACAGAGTACAAGAACGAGTGTAAAAAGAATACCTTCAATTTTATAGAAAAGAAAGGGAAGAAGAATAAGTCGTAAAAGCTCAAACTGTGCCTAATGTAAGAGTTGCAATAAGGCTGTTAATATTACATCTGGGAAAGACGTTATAAATAAACACAATTCTTCACAATCAATACCATCAAAGAATATAAAATCACAAAGATATCGTTATTTCCTATGACAAAAACTAAAAGCCCTGATATACAAATTAAACAAGGTAATAACATTTCGTTATTTTATAAGTACCAATACTTATATTGTTATTAGCCTCGTTTGTTGCGAGACATAATCCACCATATATCACAATGGAGCACCTACCGAAACTGATGCAGTCCGTTTGTCCCGATACATAAATTAAAGAAGAATGAAAACATTCGACGACGAAAGCTCACGCCATAATTGATCAGATTATAGGTTAAGAAAGTTTTAATAATTTATGTGAAGATCTCCGGCAAACTAAGTTTTCGCTTTTGTTAAGGAATCCAGTGATCTTAACACAACCAAACACATGTGCTTAGTCATTATGCAAAAAAAAAAAAAAAAGCACGACATCAAAGATTGTTTTTTAGCTCTTATTCCATTAGAGGCTACTGATGCAGTATCCTTATTTTAAAACATCGTTAACTTTTTCAAAAGCAATGATATTCCATATAAAAATAATCTTAAGGGTTTTGCACCTGATAGGTCAAACGTAATGATGGGTTGTAATAATTTTACTGTAACATTTCTGCAAAACAAATTCCCAATATTTTTATACTTAAGTGCATATGTCATTCGTTTTATCTTTGTGTATCATATGTTTGTGCCAAACTGTCACGCAATTATGGATATTCGGTTTGTATTTTTTACATATAACGATTTCGGGTACAAATATACCGATATTAGTGGGCAGCTCTGACGATTTCGCATTTTGACGTTCGAGATCACTGCCTGGTTCCCAAGCAGCACATTGACACAAAGCGGCCGTGTTACACAGCGTGTCACTATATGGTAAGCTCACACGGAGAAGACCAGCTCGGTTTCCATTAGCAAACACGGGCTACGTCCAGAGCAAACGCTGCGACGGACGTTTCTGGAAGTGTGTTTGCTGTGGAGAAACTCAGCTGGTTCGTCCAGAGAGCTGGAGGTACTGGCATGTCGAATGAGTATGATCCAAAGAACTGCACAATATTCTACAAGCTTTGTATGAAGTTTGTATCTCAGCAGCGGTTGTAAGGAATAACTTAGTGGGCTATATCACTGCTGTAGATGTTTTGCGATGCGTCGGCATTTAGGTCATTACTACCTTATCACTTAAGCATATCTGCAATCAATTCATTCAGAGCAAAATATAACTGTATAAATAATAAACTCCAGACACACAGTCAAATAAGCGAACTAAAGTCGAAACGTACAATCTGAAGTATAAAAGCAAATAAAATTAAAATAAAAGTCAGTGTAACGGAGATAAACATAGTAAAAAAAGAGCCAATTCAAATCAAGTTTGAACAGCTATAAAAAAAGAAAGGACAAGATGGATTTTAAAAACTGCAATCATTCAGTTAAATGTGTAAAAACTAAATAGTTAATTAGCAATATGCAGGAAAGTAAACCAAGTGATCAGACATGGCATGGGAGGCGGGGAAGGACTGCGTCCAATAAATGGGAAGCAATTCAGCCATGACCTTTTGAATAAACCATCTCGGCATTCGCCTAGAGTGATTTGGTGAAACCATGCAAAATCCAAATCTGGATTGCCGAACCCGCGTCCTCCCGAATGCGAGTCCAGAAAAGACCGGAACGCGGAGTTAGTTTCTGCGTTCAGGTGATAATTATTGAGATTAATTCACAGATCAATTAAAACTATTACCTACAATTAAGGAATTAGAATACGATAGGCAAATATTTGACGACGATCAAGTGTACGCCACAAGCATCACACTGGAATAGGTTTTCTGTATGAAGGAGGTGGGTTTGGGTAAGAGCGCGAGCAACTTAGGATAACTCCACACCTAGGCAGTCAGAGTGATCAGCAGGAACTTATTATGCTTCAGTTTCAATCACAGACGCTTTCAAGAAAACGATGAATAGCCACTTCGAGATACAGTCGTGCCAATCCATCTTTTCCATTAAATAAGACTACGCAGTAATTGTTAAGGTGGCTTCCCATGGCCCGTGGATTTGCCGACCGCGCCGGTTCAGTTACCAGTCGGTAAACATCAAATGCCCGGTTAGCTGAAACGACACTCGGTAGCGTGGTGGGGAGGTGGCTGTGAGGTGGTGAGGGCTAGGCTGTGACTCGTGCTGAATGGTGAACCATGGACCTTGGGTAGCCACCATTAGAAGAAAGGTGGCAGGCGTCATTAAAACTTATTGTTTGACCGCAACTAAAATGGGGATTACAGTTGACGCCGTGGACAGGAAACAACCAGAGGACCGAATTTCCAATCAGATCACGGAGCACTTCACCTTAATTGAAGGTTCTAGTGGGCGCTTCTCCAGAAATCAGTTCTCTACCAGTCAACAGAAGGTGTCTAACGCAGCGAGTCGTATCGCATCACTGGATCCCGCAGTACAGTATTGACTTCTCCAGTATACTTGGAAAAGGCTGCAGACGGGAGAAAGCAGATTCTCGAAAGCACCGTGGGAACAAAGAGAGAAACGCAAAGCTTTCGACGCTGGCCATTTCGTGTCTCAGAGTTCGAAAGGTTGCTTCGTCCAGCATGCAAATATCTGCTCTGCGCACGATATCGCTTACTTTTCAGCTACACAAAACGTGAATCACGTCACTGTTTCTCTGGAAAAAGAGGCACTAAATTGCTTCAGCGAACTGTGCAAACATTACTGTGGACTATATTTATCACGATTTTTTTATCTCGTTACTTTGGAGTCTAGATGCATAATTCTTTTTAAAGTTCAGCCATTTTTATGATTCTGAGATCACCTTCAGCATTATTGTATAGCATTTGTATAGCGAGAAAAAAAAATCTCAACACAATGTTTTCTTTTGTTTAGACATGGCTTCATAAATTGTCGATGACGAATAAATTAGAGCTGACAAAAAAAAGGGAATCAAACCAGCCACTGCTTTTATACATGAAACGCCCCGCATTAACCAACAGCGATTTCGGGTAACCACACAAAATGGAAATCGGGATGGACGGACTTGAACCCGGTTCCTCGCTGATACCAGGCCCAACTTTAATGTTCACCGACCATGCTTGGCATATTTACAAATTTCTAAGTGTTCGTGTATCATATGAGAAGGCCAAACCGAGCCCTATAAAGAACGTTCCTTCCCACGCTCCACTAATTTTCCTGAAACCTTTCATGCAGAAACTTATCCAAATGTAAGCCTACTGGACAAAATAGGAATAATTCCGTCATTCACTAATGCGGTCCCATGGAAAAAAGGGGAAGGGAGGTTTTTAGTGCAGGAGATAATTGCTTCTACCCTGCGAAATACGGATACTACCCTAATAAGTACATCTTTAGTTCCAGAATTTTGCAGTTAAACCGACAGAAAGTTGTGGACATCTCGCAGCCCAAAAATTATGCAATAACATTTTAAATGATGAATAAACAATATAAGTAATATTTAATACGCGTCACACCCTCTAACCTCTTACAGCCACTTCATCTTGCGCCCTCTTTGTGCCAGTCATCTGAGCCGAGTATTCAGTTGTGTAACAGCTTTTATTTCCCCAGCATTGCGTTTGACGCTGAGTATTGGAAGTGTGAAAGGAAACAACAGTATCGGGTTGGTCCTCTACAACGGTCGTGAGGCTTGTTGAATGGAGTGGCCAGCTGACAAAGTACGTACACGCCAACCATCTGTAAATACTCATTCCGTCGCGTGCCTGATATCCAGCCATTTCAACAAGCGTAAACAAACGGGACATAGCCAGCTGCTCCTAATCAGTATTTTAGTTCGTCGTGGCCAGCAGCGATATACAGGGTGTTACAAAAAGGTTCGGCCAAACTTTCAGGAAACATTCCTCACACACAAACAAAGAAAATATGTTATGTGGACATGTGTCCGGAAACGCTTACTTTCCATGTTAGAGCTCATATTGTGGACGGCTGTGATACAATACGCCATTCTCCAGGGCTGCATCAGCGCATCAGGGATTCCATGCGACGGAGGGTGGATGCATGTATCCTCGCTAACGGAGGACATTTTGAACATTTCCTGTAACAAAGTGTTTGAAGTCACGCTGGTACGTTCTGTACAGTTTTCTGTATCAATTTGAACTAGACATAATATCATGTAGAATATAGCTGTTCTGTGGAGAATAGGCGCGCTTGTCTTACATATGTTGAATGGTCATTATAGTGGCGAATCATAATTGCTCAATTCGTACGTTTTCTTTCTTGGCAACATAGGGGATATCGGGCTGACCTCACGGTTTTAATAAACGGTTCCAGTACAACAAAGAACATAGCTGCTTTTAATTAAATATTTGGTTTGTTTATAACGTCGTGTATTTGTCAACAATAGGAATCACCTAAGGCTGTCTGTGTGGTTCAAATTCCTTAATTTTATTTAAGGTCTTTCTGGAGTGAGGATAACATTTAATCGATGAACCAATAGCTCAAATTCTCAAGTAGCAACATTCCTGTGGTCTTTCGGGCCACACTGACAAGCACCTTTTTTTTTCTTTTTTTTTGCAATATCCGGGGAATGCCGGGTAATTAGATATGCTGGCCGCAGCCTCAATTTCAACATTGCGGCGAGGGAGGGAACGTTCACATCGGGATCAGAAATCCAGAATGTATTTATCATCACCAACGCTAGTCACAATTGACACTTCCGTCCTCCAGCGGTAATGTCATCAGTAGGGCCCGGATATATATGCACGTAAAACATCTAATATATGCATGCAAATATGCACAAAAAAGTCCTAAAATATGCACTAACAATTAAAGAATATGCACTAACAATTAACGAATCTACACTAACAATTAACGAATATACACTAACAATTAACGAACATGGACTAACTATTAAAGAATATACAGTTATCAAATGATTTATTTTATGTCAACTCACTGATATACACGTTTCATTCCTTACAAAATGATGAATCACAATATGTTACCAACAGTTTTTCAATGTTTTCAGGGGTCAAAGATTTTCTGTTGTCAGACAAAATTAGTTTATAAGCCGAAAATGATCGTTCCACGTCAACGGACGTTATTGGGCAATACTTGTACGATGGTGCTGACTGTTCGGAACATTCATCTGGCAAAGATTGTGTGGTTCCACTTAAATACGTATTAATTGATTGAATCTTTTGCAGACCTGGGTTTGAGTCTAACACCCTGCTGAGTTTAGATTTAACTTTTTCTCCAATTTCACCAGGGACGGCATTTAAAGAAGAAATTGTTTTGTGAAGCAACTGAATAGACTCGTGAAGGGGTGCACCGCTAGTTTCTAGACCCTTAATAGCATTAGAAAGTGACGAATAGTGTACATGGATGAAATTGATATCTCGATATACAGTATCACAATCAAATGCGCACTTTGCTTCACGAACACACGCAGCACGATCGTCATGACCAATACTTGTAACCACATCTTTCACTTGATGAAAGTTCTCCTGGTAGAACAGCACTGCAGACAACCAAGTTCCCCATCTAGTGAGAACAGGTTCCGGTGGAAGAGGAACCTCAGGCAGACGATCCTTATAAAACTGTACACGCGCTGGTGCTTTTAGGAACACTTTTTTTCCACTTGAAATTACTTTGTTAACTGAAGGAAATAGAGAACGTATCTCTTCTGCAATGCGATGTAATCCATGCGCCAAACATGTAACATGGATCAGATTGGGGAAAAACACTCGAAGCGACTGACCAGCTTTTAACATATATGAAGCTGCGTCTGTGATTAAAACACGCACCTTGTAACAATCACTCTCCGATTCAGTAGGCCACAGAAGTCGCAGGGAATCGTTTATAAATCTTGCAATTGTACTGTGGTTGGTTTTCTCTAACACTTTGGTTGAAAGTAAATGTGGTTTTCCGGGTTCTTCTTGACATAGTTTGCCCACTATAAAGTTCGCTACGTATCGGCCACATGAATCGGTTGTTTCATCTACCGATATCCAGACACAGTTCCCTCCTATGTCAGACCGAATTGAATCCAGGACAGAATCGTGTAGAGAGAGCAAATAATTTTTCCTGAGGGTGGATTCATCCGGTATCCTTTGATTAACACAATACTTTTGAAGAAATGCTCGTAGATCTGGATTATTCAATTTATGCAGCGGGATATTGCTGCATACAAAAGCCTTACACAGGTCAGCAGAGAATGTATTAACAGACCTTGATACCTGAGTTAAAAGTAGCTGTTGCGTGTTCCTATTCTTTTCTTTTGACCTGAGATGTACAGCTGTTTTAGAATGCTGTTCAAGTTGAAATTTTTTCTCACATTTTATATTCTTCTCACATACTTGACAGTACACAACTTCACCGTCACTAGAATAGTCACTGTTGCCTGAAATCCACTGCTTAATTAAAACTGATCTTGTGCATTTTTCTTTAGGCATTTTTGGAGTCAGATTAAAGAAACTTAATCTTATCACACGAACACTCCTGTCAACACAAACTTTGAGAGGCTACTGTTTTTGGAAAGGAATGTACACGTCCCTTTAAAAGTACGAATCCCTCAGGTCTGGTAGCCAGGAATCTGTTCTCAGGAAAACTGGCTCGTACCGCAATTAGGGGAATATTCCCGAAAAGATTAAAGAAAACCGCTGGCCTTCCCGGTAGTTGTCGCACGAATAAACACACTGGTAGATAACGAATATTCCAAGTGGGGGTAAATACTTGTGACTGTCGTCTCCTCAAACAAGAATTTGCCGCCTGAGGGAGAATAGAGCTATTCTTTGATTTTGCCGACCCCACCCGCCCTTCCCGTGAATGTTACCGCTCAGGGCAGTAGAGAAGGTCGCCGCCACACAAATTTTCCATTTGCAGCACCTCCAAACATGTCACTGTGTGAGTTTGGATAAGGTAGAAAATTCTCTACATGTGAATGCCAGTACAAAAAAATCCTGTTTACTCCAAGAATTTAACTTACTTGTTGCGGTTGCCAAGGATGTCCAACATACAGGTACATTAGGCTTTACAGTTTCTTCAGAAGTATCGGATATTCAGTTATGAGATGAAATAAAAGCTAAAATATGCACATATCCATAAAATATGCACTAACCCTCAAAATATGCATTTGCATATGCGCATATGCTTTTTTGAAAAATCCGGGCCCTAGTCATCAGTAACTATACGTATATAATTACTATACGTTTACAAAATTTCAATTTCCTGCTAGTGCACTTGACGCAACATCAAGAAAATTTCTGTTGAATAGGAAACTTATACTTTAGCCTTCTTTATTAACCGCATCTTCTTTTTATTACAACAACGTATTATATACGTACATGATAAGCAACTTGGACGTTGATTTTTAGTCCGCATTTATCACAAACTAGATCTTAACGCACTTACGCAATCTTTATACTTGAAAACTATACAATCCTCCTACTACATCCTGAAATCTATTGTTTCGCTAAATAGCCATGTTACTACTTCAAAAATATAAGCTGTAAAAGTAAACGTAAAAATTAAAGGAGTCAATAAATCTAAGATGAAATTTAAAATGGAATAATTTATTTTAAAAAAGATTGGCCTTAATGTGAATTATGACAGTCAGAAAATTTATCTTTTCTAAATTTGGCGCGTTAATCGCATTTAGCACGACATAAGTTCGCATACCATACCCACCGTCCAAATGTTTTTCGAAATAGCTTCAGGTAGATGGCGATATAGACAATTTCTTATTAAATCCTAGTCCCGTAGTATTAGCTGGTCATTGTTAGGGCGCTAATGACCTCGTTGTCGACGCGCCCTAAAGCCACAACAACAACAACAACAACAACAACAACAACAACAACAACCTAGTCCCGTGTCAAAAACGTCTAATTCTCGCCCATAACAAATCCATCGTTCGAAATATGTAAATATCACAGTAGAGGACGATATTCGTTTGTCTGTCGCCATTCAGTTTTAAAAACATCACTACAAATATGTTATTTTTTTAAGTATCCTATGTCTTTCCTAATGATACATTGTATTTCCTTGTTAAATTTCATCAAGACTGGTTTAGCATACGTGTTTCCAAAGTTTTTCTAACCACGACACCTTCCTCCAAAAATAATCCTCATGCCCCTCCCCACGCCACAATTTTATTATTAGTAAGATAAATGCCCACTTCTTCAGTACTAACAATGACATTTCAGAGGAAATTCACTAAGTATGTGATGTTATAATAAAGGTTTTCAACTTTAAGAGGCAGCGTAAAGTTAAGATATCGTCAACACGGGCGCGAAGCTACCTTGAACCCCACATCCCCAATTTCGGGAACGTACAGTTAGCCGTGAAAACAAACGGAGAGAGAGAGAGAGAGAGAGAAACAAAATGACTATCGCATTTATAATATTAGTGTAAAAAATTATGATTACGACTAAATGCTTCCTGGGCCAAAAGAAAAACTTACATAATACCAAGATCCTATTTGTGATACATTAGTCCCCTAAATCAAAGAAAATTTGCACCTCACGAAAAGCTGCGGAATGGATTACAAATATATTTTTCTCAGTTCTAGTGGAATCCTTGAATAATATACGATTTTCTCCAATTATTCTAGATGAGAAACTGGCTCTTTTTTTGGCTTTAAGCCTCGTCGACGTCGAGGTCATTAGAAGCGGAATAGAACTGGGGGGAAAGAACGGGAAGTAATTCGGCCATGCAATTTTGAAGGAACGATCTCGGCATTCGCCCTGAGTGATTTGGAGAAACCATGAAAAACCCAAATCTCGGTGGCCGGACGGGGATTCGAACCCAAGTTGCTCAGACGTATTTATATTTCCACCCACTCTTTAGACGGGCGATAAATGCAGTTAGCTGGCTAAGCACTGGTGAACCCTTTCTCTTCATCCCGGCGCAGCGGGCCGTCATGCCCGCTTGCCATATGCGGTCTGCTCGTTACAATTTCCACTTCTTGTAGCTTCCCTCGATATGGAGCTGAGTAGGGTGGGTGCTAGGTACAACGGTACAATAGACAGACATCCAGGTAGCAAATGCCGAGCAGACCTTCCTACAATCAACATACAATGCGACGAGGCGATTCCCTGGGTTCGCTTCAGCGACGACGATTGCCGATTGTGTACATAGCTCCATCCGACGGCGAAATGTCAGCCGGAAAGAGAGAAAATGGGGACAATGTGTTACGTCAGACAGCCTGCACAGCCACTGTCTACTGGGTAAGACTTCGATGTAAGCCACCATTTGATAAAGCCTGGGATAATTAATGAAAGCTTCAAGCCTCTGGCTGGGAACATAGTCTTCTCCAGCGTCTTTTGTTCTTCTCAATCCTCTACCTTGCATACTCGTTTTTATTCTTTATTCCGTCTGATCTGTGGTCTTCCTCGAGACCTCTTCCCTTCCAGTTTCAAATTATACATTTTCTATGGAACCCTCATGGTTTGGAAAGAAAGGATACCAAAGCAAGAGGATAAAAACTTTAAACAATAACATCAAAGACTCCATTACAGGAAAACTTTGAAATGGGGGACGCTGGGTCGATTCTTCATGGGGTGCTACAGATTTTCATGGTTTCTTGAAATCACTTCAGCCGAATGTCGATATGGTTCTTCATGAAGATGATGATCTGTTTCTCGTTTCTTGTCCACAATCCTAAACTCTATTTACCACGTGTTCAGCGAGCCTCAATAAACAAATTTAAAAAAATTCTTCTCAATTATAGTGTACCTTTGTTACGACACGTCAACGAGTAACTTAAATGTGGGGAAAAAAGTAAACGCGTATAATGTAGTCACAGAGTTTGAAAATTGTCACCCTGGCATCTATCTATTGAAGAACAAACCACATATATAAAGGTGACTAAAATTATGAAAGAATGATAACAATTTATGAAGGCTTATCGATTTTTGCTGATATTAATTGTCACTATTGCACCAGCAATGATTTTAAAACCTGGAATTAAGATGCCAAACTTAGTTACTCGATTTATTAAGACAAAAAATTTCTTTTTACAAAATATTGAGATTTTTCGGGATTTTGTGTTCGCCTTAACTATATTTCCGTAGGGTAGCAATTCTTTATTAACAAGTCCCTCCGATTCGTTGTTTTATTACTGATCTCCAGTTCACAGGCGACTAAGCGACACTCGCATTCTCTGAACTGACTGACTGACAGGATGATTGTTGCACAGCATTTTTAAAACATTTTGGAGACGATACTCGCCAGCCACAGAGCAAAGAGTTATCATCAGACTTGTGACATTCGTCTGGACTGATACAAGGAAACTGTAAGAAAATTTGACTTGACTGTGTTGCATCAAATATAGCTTTTAGGGAGTGGGGCAATTTATTTTCTCATCGTATTGCTCCATGTAAAGATGCCATTTTCATTTGATTATTTGATTTTAATGGGAAATACGAATACATCAACCGACAACTACGGCTTCTATTTGCTAAATTTCATAAAATACATATCGCGGCAATGCTTCGGAAACAGTGAAGTCAATTTCCTGAGCAGATGCATTCGAGTTTTCGGTGTTCTCAGATACAATATATAACCCAGTTTCCATACAATTATTCTTTAACTTCTTGTTTCAACAGTATCTGCTAGATGGAAATCACAAGTACGTCTGCGATAGATCCAACGGAAGTATCCATACTAGTGTTTTTTAATATATTAATCTAAATTCAAATATTCTTCTTTTGATGTGGTCAGAGTATCTGAGATACCTGCTAACCTAATTTCACACAAAGGGATTCCCCAAGTTTGCCACTTTGGTTAGGTCATTTCTGAATCTCAATTACTGAGATATCCTTTAAATGAAATCGATTTGTTCACCAGCAATTTGTAACCCGTGTCTTAATGGACAAACGTCAGTTAGACAGCTTTTTGATCTTGAGAAACCGTTGCAGGCAGGCATTTTCCTGCACATCATGGTAATTTGTTGGAGCAACCGGCATTCCAGTTCTTTCGCAAGAACATATGCCATAGTTGTTCCCTATTTCTCTCCATGGCCAGAGAATACGTGCTAATTTTGATCAGTGTTAGTATCTAAGGAAAAATTTTTTATGAGAAGACTGACAACTTGTTAAGGGAATGTAAAAAAAATATCACACTTCAAAGATGTATCTAAATCGATGAAACCTTCTTTCTTTATGAATCATGTCACAAAATCATTTGAGCTATACTCTTGAAAACGATTGAAATTTCTTAAGAATAGTTAAGCTTGTTCTGGCTCACCGGAAGCATGGCATGTGCAATTCTGAGGTGTTGTGGTCTCCAAAATACTTACCTGAAACAAAAATACGCCAAGTAAGTTACACGCACATAATCCAAATGTACATAAAATGCTGAATCTGAACTCTTCAGTTTATAATTGGGAAATGTATAGTTGTCTAATAACGTAAATGGAATAAGGAATAACAAGTAATTAATAATGGAGTATGCAAACAAGTGTAACGTTTGAATTATCACGTTTTGGTTTCTGAAATGAACCCATCAGTAGAACTGTTACGCAACGTATTGTGAGGTACACAACCTCACAATTTGTGATATTTTTAATATTAATAATTTTTAGTAGTTATGATTATAAATACTAACATTGATTTTTTAAGATCACAGAATTTCAAGAGAGGTATACGAGATCCTTGGTGAAAAAGAACAGTTGAAGAAAAAAAGTAGTTTAAGAGAAAATGACACGAGATAAGGTGTGGATGAGAAAACTTAATATAGAAGCTGTAAAAAATCCTGGAGGGATTTGTAATGGAAAATATTAGCTTGAGGGCAGAATGATAAATTTAGTGAATTCTGAAAGTTGTATTAGGGAACTGATTGTCATTTGAAAATGGAAGATAATAAGAGCGGTGGTATCGAAAAAAAAAAAAAAAAAAAAACCAGTGACGGACATAGAGGGTCACACAAAGATCCTATTTGAAGTAAACTGACGCTGGAAACTTAAGGAAAAGTAGTATAATTTATTTTCTAAATGTGAAATTAAGAGATGGAAGTAGGGTTTTAAAGAAGAACCAAAACGAAGTATATTTTCATATCATTTCTAAAAGAAAAGAAGAAAATAAAGAATCTTACAGTTTTCACCAATCCGCTGACTTTACTACTAGTTGCACGTGGGAACCGAACAGTTATTGAAATAACTTGAAAACAAACATCACTTTACTTCAACTTGGCAGAAAATTGAAATAACCTTTCTATTTCCTTTCATTCTAATAGTAATTCTTTTTTACTAACTGCAATGATTATGAAATACGATATTATTCAATATTAATACGTTTACTTAATGACATGGAAATATGAAATGAAAGATTTTAAATTATTACAAATAATTTCATTTAATGAGATTATTCAAAATATGAAGCTACATAAACAAAAATTATTATTTATAATTTTATCTTTCCACATTATGGAAAATATTCTTTAACATGACGTGTTCCTGTCCTTTCCAATCATAGATCTATGTATCACATACATTTCAAAACAGAAACATGAAATGGCATTTTACGTTACGATAAAATTAAAAGAAAAAATAACTATTTCTGCATTCACACGATTATACAAAATCATTTGTACATAGAACTTACACTAAATAAAATCAATATGCCTCCTAGGCAATTAAAACAATAATGCACGCATTGCATCGGGATTCGTAATTTGAGCATTGAGATTGTTTAACATCTTTACGGGCATGTTACGGTATCATAGTACCTTTAGAAAGTCGTTTGGGTACGCCCATTACTTACGTGAGCTCAAAACAGGGGAGGAGGGTCCGTCACCAGATCTCATTTAAAGGGAAGAGAGGTCAATAAAAATCTCACGTCTCTTTTAACAGAAAAGAATGTAGTATGTAAAGGACATCAGTATTAACGCTTAGGTACTTAGCATGAACGTATCATATAAATTTAATTATTTAAAAACTAAAATTATGAGGTAAATGTCACGCGAGGTGGAAACCCACCACATCTTACCAAATATCTCCAAGGGTGAGGGGAGTGCAAATACAAAAAACACCTCACACTATTAATGAATGCCACCTTTAACACTGTATCTCATGTGAGCAGTGTAGTTTACCCTAATCTCGTCCAGAGCTGAAAAGTCGCCGCTCGTCCGGGTATACTAACCCATCAATGATTACCTACTCTGTCCCGCCACCAATCATCCTTTCCGATAACAGCTGGGCCTCTATGTTGCTTACGTGGGAAGACTGGATTACGAGTATGAGAAAGTATGTTTGCGAGCGTCCATTAATCACGTGAGCAGTTTTTTTCGTAAATCTGAACCCTCTCCCCCCATTTGCGAGCTTTGGTGGGGTCTGGTGGGATCCAGCTCCTCACGTGAGATCGGCCTCGTAATTTTGGAGTTTTTTTTGTGTTGACTACTCCCCCCTTTGGTGAGATTTCACCGGACTCACCCCATATTTGTGCTCACGTACTTAATGGCCGCACCCTTAAGGCGCATTCCCACGATCCCTTGTAAACGAAGGCGGGACGGGACGGGAACAGGGCCGCCTCTGCTAGCGGAGACGAGACGCAGCTACCCACTCTGAGTCGGTAAACATCACAGGTGCGTGTAGTGGTGCGCTGTTGCCATCGGTTTGCAGCAGCGGTGCGCACCCCTTCCGTTGCTGTAAAGTGCTCTGTGCCAAACGACACTAGGCAACGTGGTGCGGAGGTGGCGGCAAAGTAAGCTAGGACTAACCTGCGGCCCGTGGTCGTCCCTACACTTCGGCTAATGAGGTCCCGTCCCGTCTCACCTCGACTACAAGGGATCGTGGGAATGCGCCTTTACACAGACGGATGGATTGGGAAGAGTAGGAAAATAGTAATGATGGAGTGATGGAAAACCCTGGCGAATCTTACAGACTGGGCCAGACGCTGGAAACTATTCAAGACGGTAAAGATCTACTGTTCGTATCACCACACTGTAGAGCCGCTATCTAGACCTGATGCTATGATGTAAGATAGGGCAATGCCCCGACACCTGGCCGCTGACCGCAAACCACTGACACATTATACGGGCAGAGCAGAGCGCATAAAGATGATTTATAACGTCTGTCTTACTGGGAACATGGAGGGAAGAGAACAACAGAACTTAATGGTTCCCTAGCGCCTCAAGAGGCAAGCTGCTGAGTAGGAAAACAAACGTCACGTGACCCGTATACAGTCGTGTTACGCCAATAACTTGACGCTACAGTGTCTCACGCTTTTTCATTTCACTTAAATGCATCAGTCTTCACGGTCGTGTATTCAGCATCGCAGGTGCGGCGGCGTCTGTTACGGTCTGTTATTACGGGTTTCTTAGTAACAGGTAATTCTGTTCACAGAGCGTGACAAAGACTGCTGATGAAGCAGTAGCAACAATAAAAACTAGTAATATAGAAAAGCGAAAGAGAACTCTTAACCATAGTTACACGATAAACTAACACTGTTCAGCTTGGTGTATTATCTTGCACTAATTTCATAGAATCAACACATCACCTCGAGTTTTGTGGTTTTTCTACGTCCTCCATCACATGTTGTAGTGGCTGCCATTCTGGGTGTAACAAATGGAACATACAGAGATACCACCTTATAATAAGAAACCTCCTACAGGCTGCAACGGCGTTTCGATACGAAATTTATGACCGGCAATAAACAAGTGAATTTATTCCCTGCACCTGGAGGTTTGTAAAGGCATATTTCATGACATGGGATACCACTCATTTCGTTTACGACTACCTAATAATCAATACTCGTGGTAAAAACAACGATTCCATATTATGATCAACTAGAAGACTATTAAATGTGTATCGAGGTATACATATCTTGGTATCACAGTAAATAGCCAATGGGATCCATCTGACGATGTAAAGTCACGTATTGGTAAAGCCATCGAAATGAAAAATCTTTTTAAAAGTCGCAAATTATCGATTACCACGAAGATGAGACTATTGCGCTGTTGTGTGTTCTCTGTACTCCTGTATGGCGTTGAAACGTGGACATTAACGAAAACAATCAGTAAAACATTAGAAGCGTTTGAAATGTGGCTGTATACAAGAATTTTGATGACACCATGGGCAGATCAACCACAAATGCTGAAGTGCTCCGAAAAATGAAAAAGAATATAGAAATATTGACCACCAAAAAGACACGGAAGCTGCAGTAGCTTGGACACATCATGAGGAAGAATAGCCGTTACGAACTCCTGCAGTCTGTTCCCCAGGGGAATATATCAGGAAAGAGAAGTGCTGGTAGAAGAAGAACTTCATGGCTAAAAACTGATAAAAGCGTCAAATAGCAGCGACCTGACAGCCAAGATGGTTGTCGACATTCGGAACGGATAGGGACCAGAAGAAGAATCAATCGGACGATCGTACACAGAAATGGTGCCCAAGAATTAAAAAGTTTTATAATTTTCAGCAGAAACCATACAAATATAAGCGAGAACGGACAAACTCACAGTGGCAACAGCTTTAAATGCTATGTTCCTGTCTTCTCTTTTGGGTTGACTGAAGGGGTACCTAACTTAAGAGTTCGGACATCGTAAGAGACGAGAAATAAGTGACGGAAAAAAATCCAGTATCACCATGAACACTTTGTACAGCTTACTATTAGTGCGAACCTTGCACCCTGACTAATGACTGCAAGAGCTAGACACTGAAGGAATTGGCAGAAAAGAGAAACTTAGAACAGCCCAAATATCTATGGAAAGGTGTATGCTGGATTGTAAGAGACAAGGCATCAGACAGGACGGACACGGTTAATTAAAACCACCCATGTCCTAGGTTGGGCTCGGGCCGGTGACCCCTACAACGAGAAGCCCGACTTCTTATATATATAAGAGAAAAAAAAATGTTTTGAGCATGTAGTTAGTAATTTCCATTTAATTTATACGTGGAGTTACAGATCACGATAAAATTGAAACTATTTACATGCAACTAAAGTAACAATATCGCTAATACGACGCTCATGGAAGCAACTTAAATTAAAAATAAAAAGCAAGGTCCTAGCACCTTTAGTTGTGCAACAAATTGTCAGTTATAATTTTCGTACAGGCTGCACTGTTCCTGTTACATACGGGACTACTGTCATCCGCATAAGGTGCTTATCAAATCAACGCAAAATAAAAATTAATAAAAAAAATTTCTCGTTCCTTGTGTTGTGTCACAGAATACCAGTTCTCAATTTAGGCCAGAGTGTGTTGCAACCTAACATTATGCACCGCTAATATTGCTGTCTGAAATAAAACTACTTCAAGCGGCTGCGCGATAATACATTCACGTATCTCAATATGAAATTGAACCGTGATTATATGGTTGTGAGTGAAAAAAATAAGAATTCACTTATAAATTGCACTTACAGTAACCGAGATAAACGTCCATTCTTCTTTCCATCATGAGGCCATCTTTCTCTGTTCTTCCCCTAGGTCTGATGCCTTCCACTTTTCTCTCCAACAATTATCTCAGGTAATATTTATTGTTATGAGCGATTCATTATAATCTACCAGTGCGTGTCATAAGACTTTCCTATACTGATTTTTAATTCTATCCCAACTCGTTTCCTGAACCACTCTCATCCGAAACATCACCTTTCCGATTTTACATTTTTGAAAAAGTAAATATATCTTTTCCATGCTAGGTTAAGGGTGCAAAACAATTATTTTATGTGATATTTCTAGCTTTAGATGTTACATTTCTGTAACTGGGAGATTCGTTACTTGCTGGTAAAAATACGTTGTTTCCTGTTGGATCATGTTAATTACTTCTGATCTGTTAATCCCGAAAAAGCGTGAAGCAAAGTTAATTATATGAAGAATTCCAATCCTTTTATCTGTCTTAGAGTATGGTATTGGTTGTGGTTTACACATCTTGATTAGAGTATGAACTATGTTTGATGTATAACTTTAGAGTCAAATCGCTTGAAGTGTCTGGTTGAAATATGTGACAGTAATAAGCCTATGGTATTTCTCCAAACAACCACATCATTAGCAAAAGATAGTGTATAAAAAAATTCACCATTTAGTTTTTTTCATTAACTTTAAAAACAGTAGAGGTGGCAGAGCATTAACTTGTTGAATTCTACCTCTGTCTTAAACAATACCTAACTCTGCCAATACTGAGGCTAAATTTTAATTTCCCAGGCAAACCGTTTAATAAATCACCACTTTAAGTATAGAAATTGCCTGTACTCAAAGCGACGCTTGAATGAACGCTAAAGGAATCTGCTCATACAAGGCAGAGGTGGCGGTGGTATGTTATTATTAGAGCGAAGTCAAGGGGAACGTTTTGAGTTGGGTTCCCCGGCAACCGCCGTACCGGCGCCGTGAACAATAGTGGGGCGCATTGAATGCCGGGACCCCCACGGAGACAACTTCCGCTCCGCTTCTGGCACCACGACGGCCTCAGCGTAGTGCGGGTAGCATACGACACGGGAGCACAGAGGCGCCAGGCACCGAAGTATCGAAAACCGGGATACGTCTTCAATGGAAACTGCCACGCGTAAGCTCTTGCATATAAAGTAACCCTACACAGTACGGTAACGAGTTTGAGGTATGAGTCAAGGGTGTACCGCCATCTGGTATTATGTAAGCAATACTGTCGGCTCACCATCTCCATAGTATGGCTAAGGTTAACGAAACAGGTGTACTCCTCATATTTTCATTCAATGATGTCATATGGCATAATTTTTTGGGGAAACTCTTCACAAAGTAAAAAAAGTTTTCGTAGCACAGAAAAGAGCTCTTAGGATGTTGTGTAGGGTAAAACCAAGAACTTCTTGCAGACAACTTTTTAAAAAACTTAATATTCTTACAATGACTTATCAGTATATATATTCTCTAATGTGCTTTGTCATAGATCATTTTAACCTGTTTACTTCTAATTCACAGGTACACAATTTCAATACAAGAAACAGAAATAACTTTCACAAAACACAAACATCTCTGTCAGCACTTTATGGTAGCGAAACATGGACTTTAGGAATACCGGAAAGAAAGAAAATTGAAGCATTTGAAATGTGGTGCTAAAGAAGAATGCTGAAAATTAAGTGGACTGGCAAAGTAAGAAATGAACGAATTTTGGAAATGATGGGTGAGAAAAGAAGTTTGTGGAAGAACCTTACAGAAAGAAGAGACAGGCTGGTAGGTCATATTTTGAGACATGCTGGTTTGGTTAATTTGTTAGTGGAGGGAACAATCGAAGGTAAGATCTGTAGAGGAAGACAGAGATTAGAATATATGAAGCAGATAATTGAGGACGTGGGTTGTAAGGGGTATTTAGAAATGAAGAGGTTAGCACAGGACAGGAAGGGATGGAGGATTGCGTCAAACCAGTAGAAGGACTGACGACGGCAAAATAGATCTGTTTAATAAACTTCCCAAGAGTATAAAACAGTTTGCAGATAATAAAGATATATTTAAAGAAAAATTAAGAGATTATCTTATTAGCAACTCGTTCTACTCCATTCAAGAATTTGAACAAATTAATTAATTGTATTCAATACGACTTTTTCAAAACCCAGTAGTAAAAATTAATGTTTATTGTTATTCTCTTTATTTGTCTTTGGAACGTATAATTGTTTTTACTAAGATTATGACTCATATTGTATGTATGTGTATTAATAATGACATATTTCACATCCCAGAGGTCCTTCCTCAGCAGGGATCCATGAAACAAGATTGATAAATAAATAAATAAGGAGAAGAGCAGCCTCCTTTTCTTGTTACGTAGCTGCAGATGCCTCGCTTGGTGCCACATATTCTCGTGTCCGAGAAGACTTCATCGACACCATAATGCGGCAAAATCTCCGTTCGTTTATAAAGTACCTTTACACGTACGAAATGAACCACCATTCCTGAGGCATCTGCAGAAGCTAGGTAAAAAGAGTGCCAGCTACTTTGCTCGTTGGGCTTTCTCAACAGAAATAAGTCTTTTAATAACACCGTACTGTGATATACTGTTGAAAATTTCAATGGAACCGTACGCCGAGAAACTTATCCCTTGTTGCTTTCTATATCGATTCAGTATGACTAATTGTATACCTGTGGCCATGTATTGAGTATCACGTGTCTAAAACAGTTCCAAGTAGGCAAAAATGTTCAGGTAGGTTAACACTGACGATCTAGTTCTTAAGTTGGGGTCATTGTTGGATATAATAGGGTCGACTTAAATCAAAAATACTTTGCATACAGTCCAAAAGTGACACACACACACACAAGTTTTTAGGCACAGGAAATGACTTTCGGGTCACAGATCACGACTGTGTGACATTGTTCGGTCTCTTAAGGTCAATTTAAATCAAACATGCGTTATACAGAATATAAAGTGACAAAAAGAGTCTTTATGGATTAAAAATTAATTTTTAGGTTAAAGGTCATGACCGCGCTATCTGATGTGGCCCAAATACGAACACGACCTGAGTAATTTTTTTATTATTATTTTATGTTTCTGGCTTTATGCCCCGCTGACGGCGAGATCACTAAAAGCAGAAAAGACTGGGGGCACGGATGGGTAGGAATTCGGCAAGGTCTTTTTGAAGGAACCATCCTGGCATTCGCCTGGATTGATTTCGGTAAACAATGGAAAACCAAAATCTGGATGGCCGAACGGGATGCCAGAGCGTTACCATTCACTCCCACTCTCTAATTAAAAATAATTGCTCACAAGTCAAATATAAAGGCTAGATACTTCGCAAAAACATTCTATACGTTTAAAAACACTGCTGTGATTTTCAGTTCTTCCTTGAATGAGTTTTGTAATAATGTGATACTTGGACACAAATTAGGCGGCTACTACTGTGCGTTTATTTCATGTTGTGGGTAGCGGACGCAACGAGTTTTCGGAGAAGCCCACCTCCGCCCACTACAAGCGTCGTTTCCTGCACTACGCCGGGCAATTACTAGTGTTGAGAGCCCCCTCATACACTTACAAGCCTTAAAACGTTTGTCATTTCAACAACAGATACAACCAGAGTAACCTATCATCGTATGCACGACGTTCTGGAAATCTAAATAAAATATAAGAAGTTCTCCCTTCTCCGGAAGTTGAGGTCGATACAGTAGCTGGAGGTAGAGCTCCGAATCCCCTTCAGTTACTTAACATGAAGATAGCGAGGGGAGGACTATGTACAGCCTCATTACATCGCGATTATAAACACCTTCACTGAAACCGGTATTCTTCTCCCAGCGGGTTAAATTAGTTTGGATGGAAGAGAGGGAGCTTCCACAACATTCAGTTTCGAGGAAAAGTTCTCGGCTTTATATGGATTTAAAAAGCGATCATTGAAACGATGGCCAGTCACCATCCCTCATGACCTATGGTGATTCGCCATTTGCCATCTGTCTCCAGTGTGAGAAATCGGAATATAAATACCTTTTTTTATAACAAAAGAAATTATGTGCCATAGCAATTATTGCGGTGTTGAATGAACACGGTTTTGGCGAGATTCCGATTCTAGTAAAGTGTTGTGTCCATATTGTGTGCCTTTATTATGTAGAAACACTTTTCTATTACTACTTCCGTTTATTCTTCGTCCCCTACTTATATGCAGTCATCTGTAGCATTACGACACAATCAACTTGCGTGATCTCACAATACACATTCATTTGGTTCGAATTGTTTTCATTTTTATTCATTCCTTTAATGTGCTCATTACATTAATTTTTTTCTACTTTTTTCCATTCGTTAATGCCTTCTAATTTATAAAATTTCTTTTCTCCTTGTCCAGCAGTGTTTTCCTGGCAGTTCTGCGGAGCACTTCCATGCCTGCAATAATAATTTGGTTTCTGGTGGTCTTCAAATTCCAGAATTGATCTTGCAATTTAACTACGAATTTTTCGATTCTATGTTTCGACATTTTTATCACTCTTAGCTGCGATGAAAACAAGTTCTTGTCTTAATTTTATAATTGACTATGGTGTAATAAAATAATTTAATGTCTTAAATTTTGATCAATAACATGCCGAATGCTGCATAGCTTTCCACTTTTATATATATTTCCCTGACTCAACACAATTTTTCTCCTCAGGTGTATTAAGTATTATTCTAAAAATAAGTTTACCACTAATTACATAAGAGGGAAATAAAGCTTGTTATTACCAGTATAAATATATTAAGGAAAGAAGCAACCACTTGCCATACTAGAAGGCGTAAAAACACACAACATGAAATAAAAGTGTAAAGACCTTTTCCTAGAAAAAAGTGTGAATGTGGTTCCAACGCTGTGGTAAAAAAAAAAAATAGCAGCAGCTCAACGACAGTTTTGAAACGCCTTTTCCAAAATTCCTTATTACATCTTATTTTACGCATTTTTTTTTTGCTGCGTCAGTCTTTAGACTGGTTTGATGCAATCCTCCATCCCTTCCTATCCTGTGCTAACCTCTTTATTTCTACATATCCCTTACAACCCACGTCCCCAATTATCTGCTTCAAATATTCTAATCTCTGTCTACCTCTACAATTCTTACCTTCAACTGTTCCCTCCACTAACAAATTAACCAATCCAGCATGTCTCAAAATATGACCTACCAGCCTGTCTCTTCTTCCTGTAAGCTTCTTCCATAAACTTCTTTTCTCACCCGATCATTTCCAAAACTCGTTCATTTCTTACTTTGTCTGTCCACCTAATTTTCAGCATTCTTCTGTAGCACCACATTTCAAATGCTTCAAGTTTCTTTCTTTCCGGTATTCCTAAAGTCCATGTTTCACTACCGTAAAGGGCTGTGCTCCACACATAGAGTTTTAAAAAGTTCTTTCTAATTCCTAGATCAATATTTGAAACTAAAAGGTTTCTCTTTTTCATGAAGGCTCTTTTTGCTAGTGCTATTCTGCTTTTAACATCATTCCTACTTCGGCCATCGGTTGTAATTTTGCTTCCCAAGTAACAGAACTCACTCACTTCTCCTATTGCATCAGATCCTATTTTTATATTTAATCTACTATTGGTATCATTTCTGCTACATTTCATCACTTTTGTTTTACTTTGATTTATATTCAGTCCAAAATCTTCCTTCAGTATTTTGTTCATGCCATTCAATAACTTCTCAATATCCTCAGCCCTTTCTGCTAACAAGACAATGTCATCAGCAAATCGTAGCATACTGATTTTTTCTCCCTGAAAACTTATGCCACATGGAAATTTTTCTTTGACTGTCTTCATTGCTTCTTCTACATACAAGTTGAATATTAATGGGGATAGACTACAACCTTGTCTCACACCCTTTTTAACTGATGCATGTCTCTCGTGATTCTCTACTTTTATTGCCGCCACTTGATTCTTATATAGTTTATAGAGTATTCTTCTATCTCGATACTTTAGGCCTGACTTCTTTAAAATTTTGAACATCTTGTCCCACCTAACATTATCAAAAGCTTTTTCTAAATCAACAAATGCCATAAAAGTATCTTTGTTTTTCTTGATCCGCCCATCAAGTATTAATCTTAAAGACAGAATTGCTTCCCTTGTACCGCGATTTTTCCTAAACCCAAATTGATCTTCACCTACGATCTCTTCTACTACCCTTTCCATCCTTCTGTATATTATTCTGGTCAGTAATTTTGAAGCATGTGATGTTAGACTAATGGTGCGATAATTCTCACATTTGTCGGCTTGTGCTTTCTTTGGAAGTGTGAAGATGATATTTTTTTAAAAAATCAGTTGGAATTTCTCCTGTTTCATAACTTTTTGATATCAGCTTGAAATATCTTTCGATTCCTTCCTCTCCTAGAGATTTAAGAAGTTCTGCAGGGATCTCATCAATTCCAAATGCCTTATTTGCTTTCAAGTTATTCAGAGCTTTATTAAATTCTGTCCTCAAAACAGAATCTCCTAAGTCATCAATGTCGACATCGCCTTCGTTTTCCAATACACTATTGTTCAAGTCGTCCCCATCATACAGTTTCTCAATGTATTCCTTCCATCGGTTAACTCTATCTTCTGAGCTTAAAAGAGGTTTGCCATTGGCAGTTTTAATGTTCATACCTCTTTTCTTCATTTCTCCAAAATTCTGTTTGATCTTTATATATGCAACATCTACTTTTCCTACGACCATTTCCTTTTCTACTTCTTCACACTTTTCTTGTAGCCATTTTTCTTTTGCTATTTTGCATTTCCTATTTATTTGATTTCTAAATTGCCTGTACTGCTCTCTTCCTGCTTCATCCTTAGCATGTTTGTACCTTCTTCTCTGATCCATCAGCTCCAAAATTTCTTCTGTGATCCAAGGTTTTCGGGCAGCTTGTTCCCTAAAGCCTAATGTTTCTTTACCAGCTTTCATTATTTCGGTCTTTAATGCATTCCATTCGTCCTCGGTTGAGCTCTTTTCACAGTTAATTCTTAGACCTAAGTCTACCAAAATGCACAACTCTGTAAATGTTTCTCAAAAGCATGAAACATTCCTTATGAACCAGAAATCATTTAAGCCTAAAATACACAAAACTGTAGCAGTTTTAATTTATTTCATTACATTTTGATTTTCATTGGAAGCCAAATTCGAAAATACATTACAACAGGCATGTCAAGGATACGGCCCGCGGGCCGCATCCGGCCCCCGGGCCCTATCAATACAGCCCGCGATCGCAATGTGACACAGAAAGAAGAATCATGTTTTTTTTAGAGCTTTTAGACTTCACTCGATTCCTCTCTTTTTATTTGAATCTGGCCCGCCTACACATTCTAAATTTAATATACGGCCCTCTGCAAAATTGAGTTTGACACCTATGCATTACAACGATCTTTCTTCCGTGGGTTGAATTTTACGTAGACCGTAGGTCCCCCCTGGGGGGGGGGGGGGGGGTAACAACCCTAGTTGTAACACGGATGCGTAAACATCCAATACCAAATTCAAGCCAAACGCAGGCTTGATGTGGTCCTAGTTGGCCCAAGCGAACATCTTTCTAGGTAACAATTCTATTAAGCCCACGAAGTGCGGACGGTTGATCTTCAGGTTCCTGGAGTGTACCGCCTTTCCCCAATCTGTTATACACACGAATGACATCCACACTGAAATACCAGTAAAAACTCCATAAAGCTAACAAGTAGCAGAGTTTCTTAACATTTTTCAATCCGAGGACCAGTAAATTGTCGAAAATAATGCTGCGGGCGATTAACTTATATGGGCCTAGTTTTTTTTTTTTTTTTTTTTTTTTTTACCAATGTGTATATTTAAAACTAGCTGTGCCCGCGACTTCGTCCGCGTCGAATAGTTATTTTGGGCATCATATTTATTTTTGCAAACAACCTCCTCAGCTTTATAAATTATAGCAGTTACCCACGACTTTGTCCGCGTCAATTTCTGTTATTATTTTAGACAATTTTTTGCAAATTTAGTTTTTAAGTTTTTAAAAGGACATAATTATTTTAAAGTACTTCTGCGTAAATTATATTTTTAGTTTTATTCTTGTGGCAGAAGAGCATATTGGTTTTCTCCGCAACCCGATCTTGACAACGCGACATATAGTTGGCCGTGTGAAAAGCAGTCTTGACGTAAATCGATTCCTACGTGTTTAAATGTTTGCCCCTGTGATTTATTAATTGTAACGGCGAAAGATAGCTTAACGGAAATTGAATTCTTTTAAAATTAAAAGGTAAATCATTTGGAATCATTGGGATGCGAGGTATAAGCCCTGTTTGACCAACTGCTGGACCAGTCAAAACTATTGCAACGATCACGTTATTGCGTAGAAATTTAATTTGAAGTCGGGTTCCGTTACATAAATTTGGTGGTTTGAGATTTCTAAGTAAAATTATTGGGGCACCTATTTTTAACTCGAGGGAATATGGGGGAAGGCCACTTGGGTTCAAAGAATTAAGAAATTCTTGTGGGTAATGTACCGCATCTTCTTGATCCATTACGTTATCAATAGATGTGTAGGTAACTATGTCTCCTGGAAGTTTACTTAAAATTAGGTAGTTAATTTCGATTTTTTTCACAATTAAATACTCTTAATCAACAACACATAAAAGTGTTAATAATTGTGAAATTATTAGAACCAAAATATTATCCTTAAAACAAAATGAAATAGTATTTAAAAAGTATTATTACACGACAATATTATATCGCAAAAACAAATAACGCTGCATACAACCGTTCAGAAGGGAGCCGACCGCGCGTAATATCTTAATTTGCCAAAGACAATTTTGTTCACAATTAAATACTCTTAATCAACAACACATTTATTTGGATAAAGATTAATATTATTATGTTGATACAACTCTAACAAATAATTGGTAATAATGCATTAATTTCGACCAAATTTGATTACCATAAAAACGGTTCTAGTGAGTTAATCTTAAAAGATAGACATATACTGTCGCTGACATTTTTTTAGATCATTTCAAGAGGAATAATCCTTTCATACATATTTTTTTGGTATCTTGAACCGTTTTCGCAGCGTACGCAACTGAAGCCCTCAAAGATGAATAATTTTCCCCGTTTTTTCCACATTTTCCATTGTTTCTTCGCTCCTATTAGTCGCAGCGTGATTTTATATAGCTTAAAGCCTTCCTCGATAAATGGTCTATTCAACACAAAAGAATTTTTCAATTCGAACCAGTAGTTCCTGAGATTATCGCGTTCAAACAAACAAACAAACAAACTCTTCAGCTTTATAATATTAGTATAGATATGGGACATTTTACTGTACCATTATTACATGATAAATCTATAAGCATACTTTGAATTCATACGGAACTGAAATATTCGTGGCTTTTAAAAAGTTGGTTTATTGTTTATACTCACTTATAGCATTATACGGTATCTAAATTTTTAATATTGTCTGCGGACCGAATGAATCAGCTTCGCGAACCACAGGCTGAGAAATACTGATATAAAGGATATTCCATGCTTTTGTAACTTCACGAATCCAATAGCCTTTTTGAAACGTATTTGGGTAAACATTTTCCGGGTTACCAATACATAACGCTACTGAACCACAAGCAAGTTCAGGTTGGAGGGGCTTAATTGAATTTCCTGGCCCGTTCAAAGTGGCTGTTAATCTGTGGTTCCGTTGCCTCTCTCGCGGTTCCGGGAAGCCCTGTTTGCCCGAGGGCTGTGTTAACAGTGCTGATTGCTTCTCGTTACTGCGAGAGCATCCGGAGCCGGGCGTCAAACAAAGCGGAGCCACCTGTTGCTGTTCTGAGTCTGCCAACCACTCGTCGATCTGTGCAGTTTCCGACTGGGATCGACAGGTCATTAAGATACATGGGAAATGTTTCCTCCCTGCTCTTTAGTTAAAAAATCAGCCTAGAGCTGATTACAGCTGCTAACGAATATGCCAGTTGTGACATTTTCACTAAATAATTTTGTTATTATCTGTTCTTATAAAACGCCAATCTTGGTCACTATGTTCTGCCAGGTGATTACGTCATGATGTGTCGTCATACGGTGACATCAGGCAGTCAGCCTTCACTGTTAAGCTTCGTTCCCTTGGCGCGTGCTGGAAAGTACGCGCCTTTCATCTTTTACCGCCTGGCGTTGGGTCGTGGCACGCCATCCCTGCTAGCATATGCGGCAAATATGAAAGGCATGCCCTACCAAGCGCCGAGGGACGGCCTTTAAGCTGCGTTCCCACGATTTCTTGAAACGGAGGCGGCACCTCATTAGCCGAAGTGTAGGGACGAGCGCGCGCCGCAGGTTAGGCCTCCCTACCTCGCCACCACATCTTCACCACGTTGCCTAGTGTCGTTTGGGCTACCATCCAACATTCCACGTGAAGGAGGAGGAGAGAACGCTGTTGTTTCTGCAGACGCTTTTGTATTATTCAGTGCGTACTGTTTACTGAACAAAGATTAAAAGAAGAAATGACGCTGGTGGATGTAGTCATTTAATAAGAGCCGGTCGAGGTAAGTTATTTTCCATATAATTTAAACAGATAGTTAATTTATTCCATTAATTTTACAAATTAACACATTTAAAAAAAATTCAGATACAATGGATCGGATATGTTAAAGAACCAAGTCACAAATTTGAAAGTTTCTATAGAATGTCTATAGAAGACTATGAATTTCTTCTAAATAAAATTGGAATTCACATTGAAAAAAAAAAAAAAAAAAAAAAAAAAAAAAAAGATACAAACATGAGAAAGTGTATTGCTGTTCAAGAACGGCTTGCAATTGCTCTGAGATTTCTGGCAACCGGAGACAGCTACCATAGCCTTTCATATCTTTCTATAGTATCTGTCCAAACCGTTTCAAGGAGTGTTACTGATGTTTGCAGAGCGTTGATACAGGAATTATCACAAGAAATAAAAGTAAGCAGTATCTATTGTAGAAAGTATTTATTACGAAGAAATACTAACTTATTAAACACAATTAGGATAATAATTATTCAGGGCATTAAATTGAATCACTTAAGCATATTTTCAACTTCCAATTCGTAAAAAATTGTTTCAACTGTCTTTTTTTTTTTTAAAGTTATTGATGTGTTTTTTAACCACTAGTAGAGAAATAGATGGTTTTAACTAGGTGACTGTTGTCAATTATTACAGATTTTCGTGTCTGATGATGGTTGTGGAGAAAGGGATGAATCGAAATTTGGTGTCTGTTGTGAATTACTAGAGTTTTCCATGTTTGATGATTGTTTTGAGGAAGAAGATGAATGGAAACTTGGTAACTGTTATGAATAGTTGAAATGTTGCGTGTATTGTAATGGTTCTGGAGAAACAGATTGATGGTGGGAATTATAATTAAAGGGCTGTGATTGTGAATAGAAACTTGGTAACTGTTGTTAATAGTTAAAATGTTGCATGTGTTGCAATGGTTGTGCAAAAGCAGATTGATTGTGGGAATTATGAATAAAAGGCTGTGGCTGATATATTTGTTTCTTTTTTCAACTGATAAACTAATCTATCAATTTCAAGCATCGCAATTTCTCGTACTTTCTCTTGCAATCCTCTCAGATTTTTGTACAATAAATCTGTATACAAGGCACAATGATAATTGTAGGCTTCAGCCATTTTTTTTTCGATATCTTCTCTTTTTGAACGTTTTGGAAGATGTGTAGGTTCTTTAAACAAACGATTGTTCATATTCTCCAGCATCTTCCTGTTTCTTTTCATCGTTTCCAACATCGTTTTCCTTATCTTTTTTTAACTGCTTTACGTCTCTCAACAGCGAGGTCTTTAGAGAGGAGAAAGGATGGGGGCAAGGAATGGGAAGGAATTCGGCCATGGCGTTTTTAAGGAAGCATCCCGGCATTTGCCTGGATTGATTTGGGAAACCATGGAAAACCCAAATCTGGATGCCCGGACGGGGATTCGAACCACCTTCCTCCCGAATGCGAGGCCAGAACGCTAACCGTTACACCACCACGCTCGGTGTTTTCCTTATCATCTTCGGTATCTTCTTTATCTTAAGAGTCCTAAAAAAATTAAAATTAGCTTCTTGCTTTACTTTGTATGCTCAATTATTTAATTTGTTTGTTTCAGTTGCCTTGAACTTCATCTGAGTGGTTAAAGATAGAAAATGATTTCAACAAAATTTGGAATTTTCCTCACTGTCTTGGAGCACTGGACGGCAAACATATTTTTTAATGCAAAGTCCTATCGATAATGGTCAGAGTTCATCAATTATCATAGCACTTTCAGCATTGTGCTTCTAGCTCTAGTAGACGCAGACTACTATTTTATTTTTGTGGATTGTGGGTGTCAAGAAAGAATAAGTGATGGTGGCGTGTATAGAAATACAGAATTATACCTGAATTTCAGGACAGCATGCAAAACCGAAATCTGCATGGCCCTACCGGGGATAGAACACTGGTCCTCCCTAATGTCAGCCCCGATAAAGTGCACTGTTAGATCTGTGTTTAGGAAATGTTATCATTTACTAAACAACTTACCATATAAAGCTGATAATTTATCTTACCACTTATGTTTTAAGTCCAAATAAGCAATTATTTTGCAGCTAATGAAACTGCAAACCCATTTCTAAAATAGATTGCACGTCACATGATTGTAAAAATCTCCTTGTTGAACACATCCTAAATGTTCTGCCGAGATCAGGGCCGGCGCTAGGATTCTCTGGCCCCGGGTAAGAGATCTTAGGCCCCCTCCCCCCCCCCCCCCCGAAAATATTTTTACTTTACACTTTTTTTTTATAAATTCAGAAAATTTTAATACAAAAATGTTCAAAATTATTGGTGCAGATTTTAAAATTTGTGTTTGATTTATTTATTTAGACATCAAGGCCGGCGGGCCCCCCTTTGATGGCCCGGCTTAACCTCCGCTTAACCCCCCCTAACGCCGGCCCTGGTAGAGATCGAACAAGTATTAGATATAGAATTATTTTAAAATACTTCTATAAACTTTAAAAATGTATCTTAAAATCAGCAAGTTTTCTAGAAAAAAAAAAGTTGTCTATATGTAGATAACCATCTTAACCCCTCACTTTTCTTTCGCGCAATGAGTGAATTTTAATGTGTAATTTACGTTTTCTCGATACCTTCGTAATCAAAAGAAGTTCTGTTCTAAGGGAAAAGAGACGCAGTCGCCATTGTGAACCGTTTTATAGAACACAATGGGAGATGGGTGCATCTACTTAGTTACGAAAAACTGCCTAAAAAGAAAGAAAATCAGGAATGGTAATGTATTGAACAAAAGGATTTCAAGTAGTTTACAACACAACTCACCAGCTCCAGAATCAGCCCATCAACCACAGTTCTTCGCAGAAATTACACCTTACAGCACTAGTGTCATCTCCAGATTTTGCACAAAAAAAATCTTTTCTTGCCCTTTGAAATCACTGCACGAGTTCGTATCTAATGGAATAATCGCAATAACGCCAAATGGAAATGTGAATTTTTCTTCCGCAGGTTTGTCAATCAGTCCTACACTAACACATTTAATGTGCCATCATACTACACTCTGGTTATACAAAGTGCCCAAATTCAAATCTCAAGCCCGAAGTACCAGTCGGCCTAGTTACAGTTTTAGGCGTTTTATCGTAATCTGAGCGAATACCTGGACGAACCTATAGTTACACAAAACAGAAATACACTAAGCAGCGTCTATAAACCACGTAACTCCATTTTGGCCTTCTATTTCCCCATATGCCTATCATACAGTAGTACCGTCAAATGGAGATACTATTTGCGTGAGAAAATACCCTTGCACGTTAAACACTAAAGACGTTGTTTAAGAATCTACGAATGGCGAGCTTGGGCCAGTCGACGTTATTCCCAGCTGATACTTTGTCGACTCGAGTTCGCATCCTGTTAAAATCTTTTTTTCAACAAATATTTCAGGCATTTCTTCACAAATACAAGGTTTTAGATTTTTTTCAAAATGGGGAGCATTTTTCATTTTCTAACTTTTATTTCGTGAACTAATATTTTAAACGAAACAAATACAGCAAAACTACCATTAGTCTTTTTCTGGGCCACAGAATTAGTTAGCCTCAAACTTCCGGAATTCTTTTTTTTCCATATCCCGTCTCCCAGCAGTCAGTGGTTGTCAAGGAAGTTGTAACTTCCCATAGAAAATACGTACAACAAGTTATATTATCAGGTAACAATGAAAGGAAAGAAACGCCGCGAGGCAACATTTACATGGAGAAGAAAGGGAAAACACACCCAACACTCACCAAAGTTGAAGGGAGGAGGGCAGCAGCAACACAGCACAATACACAAACAAAGAAAAAACAATATTTCAGGTGAAAATCCCCTTTTTCAAGTTAACAGAGAGGTGGCTGGTCTTGCGCAAGACTTGCGTTGGACCCAACTTGAAAAAGGGGATTTTCACCAGAAATATTGTTTTTTCTTTGTTTGTGTATTGTGCTGTGTTGCTGCTGCCCTCCTCCCTTCAACTTTGGTGAGTGTTGGGTGTGTTTTCCCATTCTTTTCCATGTAAAATTATATTATCAATTTCATTCATCCGATTATAGTGTGTGCATGGATAAAATTATCCTGTGTGACGAAAAATCAACTCCGATGTGTGTTATGTTCAGTGTTGAGTGTTAGTTCCGCTGTTACTCAAATAATGATAAAGGAAGGGAGAGAGTAACGCAGTTGCAGCCCGCTAAGGCCTACTGCGCCATGGGGGCAGAGGACCAACAAACTTAACGTCCCCGTCGTATGCGCTAATTCCATACGCACCACGTAAAGAATTTGGGTTCAGGCCAGGACTTTGGTGATTAGCAAATGTTCACCACCATCCACCTCCTCCTCCGCTGGCCAATTCCTGATTAGAATTTCATCCGCTGTCCAGACACAAACCAACTAATTCCGTATCAGGTGCAGTGGCGTAGCTAGGTCAACAAGGGCAAAAAAAAAAAAAAAAAAATATATTATTTTGGCCCTCAGGCCAGATTAGGTGACTTTTTTTTTTTAACTCTGACAAGTTGCTGGTAGGGGCCCCCTGAGCTGAGCTTCGGGGTCCTCTGAGCTGAGCTAGGGGCCCCTGAGCTGTGCTTGGGGGTCCCCTTAGCAGTACAGTAGCGTATCTAAGTTCACAAGGCTTTCAGACCAAACAAGAAAAAAAAAGAAGGTCGCCTATTTCCCGTGAAGGCCCATGGGCCCCTCAGCTGAGTTCGGGGGCCCCCTGAACGTGGGGGCCCCGGTGCACTGCACCACCTAGCCCTATGGTAGCTGCGCCCTTGATCAGGAGTCGGACACCATCACGTTGTCGCAATCCAACGTAGGAAGGGAGTAGGGGAGGAAGAGGGGTTCAACATATATTTTGGAGATCGAAATCCGTTTAGTAAGTTTGATGATCTCCTTGCAAGTAGAAAAGGTAAATGGGAAATCACGTTTTCTACGTTACCTCTAAGGAAGTACTTTCCAAAGTGCCAACGTCAGACGAATATGATGTGCAACTAAAAACGCCACATTTAGACTATTAATTTATTCTCAGTGAACAAACGGAATGTGAGGAAGCGTCCATTAATTACGTGTGCTCAAAACGGGAGGGGGTGGGACATGGAAAAGTCTCACCAAATCTCACCATGAGGGAAGGGAGCGGTCCCCAAAAATCTCACATCAACTTTTTATTTCAGACTGGCGTCCTTCAAAAAGGAGTAGATCTAAAAGAAGTCTCCAAACTACGAGGTAGATCTCATTTTAGGGGAAGGGGATGTCCCCAATAGATATCACCAAGGAGGAGGTGGGGTGCAAATTCAGGAAAAAACATCCCACGTAATTAATGGACGCCCCTTAAGAGGATACTGTTCGGTACTGCATCTGCTGATCTCGTTCTCGGTACTGCATTCAGAGACCGGGTGGGCGTTTTCTATTACGTGTGGCAGGTGTTCTTTGTCACCCTTGTTATTCTGCACGTGAAACCGAACAGCAACATTATTGAGTGGCGAGGAGCTCCCTAGTGACTCGCCTGTATTGTGTCGGTAGAGCAGCCAACTGTCGCGGTACACAGCCGTGACGAGGTGCGTGGCGGAGCCGCGTCACATCTGCGGTCGAATCGCGCGTCCACGCTCCAGCAACCCACCACAATGCTGCCGCACGCGGCCCTACCACAAAGAGGCTCATCGTAGCTACTGTATCTGATGACGGAGTCGTTCATAATGCGAGCAGGTGGAGGCCGAACGGCAAGTTCAATAGGAAATCAAGCACTGCTGTTGGAAAATACACTGAAGAGCCAAACAAACTGGTACAGGCATGCGAATGCAAACACAGAAATATGTAAACACTCAGAGTACGGCGCTGCGGTCGGTAACACCTATATAAGGCAACAGGTGTCTGGCGCAGGCGTTAGATCAGTTACTGCTGCTACAATCGCAGATTATCACGATTTAAGTCAGTTTGAACGTGGTGTTACAGTCGGCGCACGAGAGATGGGACACAGCATCTCCGAGGTAGCGATGAGGTGGGGATTTTCCCGTAAGACCATTTCACGAGTGCACCGTGAATATCGTGAATCCGGTAAAACATCAAATCTCCAACATCGCTGGGGCCGGAAAAAGATCCTGCAAGAACGGGACCAACGACGACTTAAGAGAATCGTTCAACGCGGCAGAAGTGCAACCCTTCCGCAAATTGCTGCGGATTTCAAAGCTGGGCCTTCAACGAAGTGTAAGCGTGTGAACCATTCAACGAAACATCATCGATATGGGCTTTCGGAGCCAAAGGCCCACTCGTGTACCCTTGCTGAGTGCACGACACAAAGCTTTACGCCTCGCCTGAGCCCGTCAACACCGACATTGGACTGTTGATTATTGGAAACATGCTGCATGGTCTGACGAGTCTCGTTTCCAATTGTATCGGGCGGATGGACGTGTACGGATATTGAGACAACCGCATGAATTCATGGACCCTGTCAGCAGGGGACTGTTCAAGCTGGTGGAGGCTTTGTAATGGTGTGGAGCGTGTGCAGTTGGGAGTGACATGGGACCCGTGATACGTCTAGATACGAATTTGACAGGTGACACGTACGAACGCATCCTGGCTAATCACCTGCATACATTCATGTCCTTTGTGCATTCCGACGGACTTGGGCAATTCCAGCAGGACAATGCGACACCTCGCACGTCCAGAATTGCTACAGAGTGTCTCCAGGAACACTCTTCTGAGTTTAAATACCTCCGCTGGCCACCAAACTCCCCAGATATGAACATTATTTGAGCATATCTGGGATGCCTTGCAACGTGCCGTTCAGAAGAGATCTCCACCTTTTCGTTCTCTTACGGATTTATCGACAGCCCTGCAGGATGCATGGTGTCAATTCCCTCCAGCACTACTTCAGACATTAGTCGTGTCCATGTCACGTCGTGTTACGGCACTTCTGCGTGCTCGCGGGGGCCCTGCACGATATTAGGCACTTGTACCAGTTTCTTTGGCTCTTCAGTGTATAATAAACTTTGTATGGCCAACAACCACCAAGCGTGATGGGTCAGCGGTAACGCTTGGGCCTAGCATACGGGAGGTCGCGGGTTCAAACCACCATCCGGCCATCCAAATACCGGTTTTTCGTGGTTTCCCAAAATCACTCCAGGTGAATGCTGGGATGGTCCCTTCGAAGGCTAAAGCTGAATTCCTTCCAGTTCCAGCCCCCTCCCCTCCCCCCATCCTCTCGCGACGAGACCCGTAACTTCCACACGTTTTCCGCAAAACATCATCTGTCCAGGTGCTATGAAACTCTTACACACGAAACTTGGGAAATTCTCCTTAGCCAAGACTTAAAATAACCTACTAAACTCTGATAACAGCTTGTTACTGATAAATTCCTGTACGTATGAGATTAATCGCTCTGTTATTTCAGTACATTTCAAAGAGCGGCTAGTTAAATATAACTGAAATATGAACTCAACGATGCAATAGGTCAAACAATCGATTCGAATTCCGCAGGTGGGATTGGTCAACCAACACATTCTGGAGATCAGACATACTCAATCTTCCTCGCCTTGATTTACACATCACTTACCAATATAATTAATTTATCATATATAGATATTGTTTCAAATTTTTTTATTTAATTATTTTTGGCCATTATCATTTTTTTAAAATGTCAAGTTTCTGCTCTTTTACATGTTCAGTTATTTTTATCTTTTTTTGATTCATTTCTTTCCCCCACCACCTCCAATGGTCAAATCGATCATACAGGTGACTGAGTTGAAGACCGTATGCGTTGCGCAAGATTTGTCACATGTTTTCTTAAAAAATATATAATAATAATAATAAAGGGAATTTCCCGAAATATTGAATTTTTTATGTTTGTGGAGTATATTATTTGTCGTTACTGCCCTCTTCCCCTCAACTTTGATGAGTGTTGCGTATGATTTATTTGTACTTTTCATGCTAAACAAACGATTAAGAAATGTAAAGAGTTAATTATTTTATATACTGGGTAGGGGTAGTGATACAAAATGTGATGGGATGTCAAATTACTGAATGCGCTTACTAGGATGATGTTTTCAAGGATTGTAGATGACATATGAAGGAGGTAGCATTTGTGAGAGTACACCTGTAGTGCTGTAAGAGTGGTTGGCATGAATACAAGAAGGGAATGATTAATAATGGTTTGCATTGAAACAACAGCTGCGTGTTTCGTGCTTGCTGGCAGAGCTCATATGGCAACGTCAGGAATAAAATACAGCCATTGGCTTGGGACATACTGTCATGCAGAAGACGTTCTTTATGCTAACTTGTCATCTAGCACGCGATCCTCCATTCCCCAGTTTCATCTGGAATACTGTAATACAATCAAGAGATGTTTTGATATCAGAAAAAGTAACTATAAGATTACGGAAATAAGATGCGTTAGAGATGCTTTCATATTTATCTGATACCTCTTACAATTAAGAAGTGCAATCTTCAAGGCTATTAACAATGGTTTAAGGACAAGCCTACTCTGTAGATTAATGATATAGACAAAGGAAAAACTGTGAGAACAAATAATTAAAATACGTTCAACTTACTTCCTAGTTATGCGTGTATTAGAAACGACAGGAACTCTTTGAACCAGGCAATAAAACGAAGTTTTTAATTTAACACGTTGCAAATTTGATAAGCGTTAACGTCAGAACAGTGAACTCATTTACAAAGTCACTTCAATCCTTACTGTAGGCGTTAAAATTAAACGTCATGTGTATTTTCACAAAGCTCGAACGTTGACGCAGTATCGGTTACTAAACACAGCAACTCAATCAGGCAATGCGAATAATTGCTGAAAATATTCAGAGCACAAGCTTCCTATAGCTTTCTGTTCTCTGTAATATTTTACTTGAAACTCTAAGAACACCAGAAGCCCTCCTGAATGTCTGGAATAACATTCAGAAGAACCCCTAGCTATCCATTCATCAAGATATTACACAAGCAAAACATCAATGCATGAAATCAAGGAAACCACCATGGCGCACGGCAATCAACCTTGCAGGGTCCTCCTTCAACCTCAATAAGCTGTTGATAATTCGATCGAAGCAGTTATTGGCAGTCAATAAACATCTTGTTGAAAACGCTTCGACGCGGTTAAAACGAATCGATTTTCACAGACGGCGATGAAGAATAATCAACCGGATTCGAATAGCACAAGGCAGATGCGGATACTTATTACACAAATGGGGCTGTGTCACTTCTGAAAATTGTGACTGTGGAGCCACCTTTCATTCAGTCCACCACATCGCTTCTGACTGTCCTCTTCGAGCTTACAAAGGCTGTATAATAGATATACACCATGTACCGGTCAATGTAATTGAATGGATCAAAGCACTAGATCTAAAGATATTTCATCATAGGAACATGATGTGTACACTGTCGATACCTTTTCTATATCTTCTAAAAAAAATTTACATTAATCACACGATAAATAATAATTAGACACAGCACTCACCAAACCTGAAGCTATTTTCTTTTCGAGTAGTTTTGCCTTCTATCAACAGTAGAATGTTATGCCTGACAAAATTTTCTTTTTAAAATAACAAACCGATAAACACTAAAAAGAACTTTAGACTTCAAGCGATATCTTCGATCATGTACCCCAACTTCCTTCAGCGAATGATACGATGTGACGCATCCATTTGCTTTTTCAAAGAGGTACAGTATCATCGTTGTAGAATTGCGGATAACTGGCGAGTGCCTATCAAGTTCACTGTGTTGTTAGTATAGTGTATGAATATTAAAAAAGGGAGGAGGTAGCATTTGAGAACCTTTTTTTAAAGGCTTTACGCCTTGTCGACGTCGATGTCGAGGTCTTTAGAGGAGGGAAAGGACTGTGGGGTAGGAACGGGACAGAATTCAACCACGGCTTTCTGAAGGAACCATCCCGGCATTTGCCTGAAGTGATTTGGGGAAATCATGGAAAACCCAAATATGGATGAGCGGATGGGGATTCGAACCCGCGTTCTCCCGAATGCGAGGCCATCTGAGACCCATCGTCGCAAAGGACATGAACGCCGCCACACTAATGGTTCCCATCCACTGGCAGATCAGTAACAACAGTTGCGAATGGTTTCATTCCACACTCACTAAGCAGAATTTCGCAAGGTAAACCGTTTTTTAGGAAACAATGTGGTTTATTGCGAAATACGTAAAATAACCACCCCTGCTGGTGGTAGGTGTCCCAGTGATGGGCATAAGACTTTCCAATTTCCTTCCATCCGTATGTTTCCATCGCTATGCGTTCCATTTCCTTATAATACCTTTTTATATGTATACTTCTTCGTATCTTTCCTTCCTAGTGTATCGATTCCACGGCTAACTTTTTTCCAAGTGTTATGTGATCTTGACACGGCATGTCCCGCTCACTTCTGCATCAATAACTTATTTTAAACGAAGTATCTTTTGCACATTTTTCTTCATAACCCGTTGTTCATGACACGATTTAAAGGAGCTCCATTGAGCGTGATTCTTTTAATCTGCCTCCGTGTCCCTCTGATTTTATTTTCCTGTTTGTGAAAGTCCAGGTCTATGGGCAACGCCCCAGTAAGGACTGATGCACAAGTTGAAAAATTTCATCTTCAGACACACAGGTGGTTCATCTTTCATTACAACATCCCACGCTGTCCAAGTACCGTATGATAAAAAGTTGTTCTAGCTCGCTAACCTTCGGATCATGCGACAGTCATAATTACAGCAGCAACGAAGGAGACGCGAGGGCGCAGGTTGTGTGAAACGTGAAAAACTGTGCGAGTTGTGGATTGTGCAGCACTGTTTGGTGCTCGGTGCACAATGCAGTGGGCGGCGAGGCCTTTGAAGCGAGCTGTGGGCAGGGAGCGTCCAGTCCGCATTCACCGCAGCCGCTGATCCGGAGAGCTGCGTGTCCCACACAAAGAACTCCCAATGCAAATGTGGTCAGCAGGTCTACCGCGCTCAACACTCGAACAGAACTTCACGCGCGACCCGTCGCTTATCAGAGCACTTCTAATAGCACAACTGACATACAACTAGTCATAATTACTCAGTGACTAGTGGTCGGCACCAAACTTTCATTACTTTTTGTCTCCAGAAAGAAATGGCGCGTCTCGACAAAACTGATGGCGTGGCAAAGTTCGTTGACGGCGCTTATTACTATTATTACTAAGTTAAACTAAAACAAGGAACTTGCTGGATCAACGTCGGGAGCTAATGCATCTACCCTTCGATCATCAGCGGTGGGTCTCGTCTTCTCAACAGCGAGTACTGATCTTCTGTGTGGCTGTACAGACGTACAGTCCACTTGTTACTAAAGACAGGTGCATAACAGAACGAAGGAACGCACGAATGGGTCCGAGGCAAGGCGAGCATACCAGCGTGAGCGTGTGGCCGAGGCGCGGCAAACCGGTTCTGGCCGTTCGCCGAACGACCCGAGGCGGGTCGAACGCCATCCGTCCCGAGTTGGTACTTCAAAGAGAATTCGGGAGTGCGCCGCGTGCTATGGGGACGGCTATTTCCAGACTTGCGTCTGCCTACTTCGTTCATACTGGCATGTTGACACGCAGTCATCGTTTAGGCACATTGTGCGTCGAAATTAATGAAAAACCTATATTTTACTTAAGGAGTTTTTCGTTTTGTTCTGACCATTTTTAATCACGTGTTGGGACAACGAAAAGGTACTCTCCTTTATTAAAGAGTATGAAAGGCATTCCATAGTGTAGAAGGAGAATAAATTTTAATATAATGCATTAAAAAATAGGATGCTTAACGCAAAATAAGAACACTTACCGCTACTGGAGACGAGGCTGACGTTTTGGAAGAAAAAAAAGGAAGTCTTCTAGGTAAGGTAAACAAAGGTAAGATGGTCAATAATATTACGTATTTCAAACAATTTAGGTTTATGTAAATGAAAAGAAAGATATATTAAAGCTTGATTTAGTTTTATTTCAATGAATTCCAGAGTAATATTTACGATAATTATTAAGTAAAAATTTAAATATTAAATTTTATATGTTTTCAAAGTAATTTTAAATAATTAAAGGAATTTATTTTCATGTCGGAATGACATTTATTTTTCTAAGTGATTCGCTTGGGAAAGTCTAAACTTCTTAGATGCAGCTGATTTTGGAGAATCAACTGTAAGTGCAATTGAAGCAGTAGCCAATGTTAAATTGTCATCATGCTCCATATCCACGCTCTGTCTTCACAGCACTGCCAACTCGTCAGAAGAAACGAATGGACGGGGATACCTGTCTCGTTCGATGCCTCGGCGAACTGCGTTCGTGCAACCAAAGTGTACATACGTTCCGCCTCGCCTCGTTCCCGTTGGTGCGTTGCCTCTCGCTGATGTGACTAGCCTTCAGATTGACACCGTTCTGAACCAGACAATGTGCATTATCAGTGACACACTAAAATCTACTACTCTTTTCTGGTTGCCTGTGTTGAGCCTTATAGAACCGCAAGGCTAAGAAGATTTGACAATCTGATCCGTGGGTACACAAAAATATAAGTGATCATTGATCTTCCCATCCATGAGGACATGCTTGACGACTGAAATCATATTCTTTATCCGTACTAAAAGCAAAAGAGCTGATTGACAGGGGGTTTTATGCTACCGCAGAATGGCGGCAGGAATGGATTTTTTTTAACTGCTTTATGTCTCTCAACAACGAGGTCTCTAGAGACGGGAAAGGATGGGGGGCATGGAATGGGAAGGAATTCGGCCATGGCATTTTGAAGGAAGCATCCCGGCATTTACCTGGAGTGATTTGGGAAACCATGGAAAACCCAAATATGGATGCCCAGACTGGGATTCGAACCGCCGTCCTCCCGAATGCAAGCAAGAACGCTATCCGTTACACCACCACGCTCGGTGGCAGGAATGGAATAATGTAGCTCCCAAGAAGTGGCAGTCACTAATTAGTGCTCTACATCCACCATCAGGATTTCACCTGCCACTTAAAACATGTGCTGCCCTTGAAAGGATACGAACCAACCATGGTAGGTGTGGCTCACTGTTGTATAAGTGGAAATGAGAACCTCACCCACCTGTAACTGTGGTGTAATACAACAGACAATCCACCATATTGCCACTGAATGTAGCAAGAGGGTGTACCCTGGTTTATTGGAAGACTTTGTTACAACACCTAGCAATGCTGTAGAGTGGTTGGAAAACATAGATTTACAAATTTAAACTTTTATTTCAGATGCATTTTTGATTGTCTTAGAATGTCTTAATGTTTGTATTCCAACAATTTTGTTACTGTCATGGGCTAAATAAATAAACTACAACTGACATTGTAAAGCAAATACAAAGGTCCAAGGCTTGTAAGGCCTCAACGTTGCCAGCTTATACCGGATGGGCTGGAAGTATAAAACCTGCTTCGCGACTTAAGAAACTCTTCACCCACGTCTTCGAAGGAGAAAGCCGCGTGCACATAGTGTAATCCTTTTGGGTAGTAATTAACGGAAGAGATGCCTTGCAACTTGAAAACAGTGGCTAAGGGAAGTAACACCATAAAATGAGACTTCGGTCCTTCTTGATGGTGGTTAATGTGGGGTCTTAGCAACCCCCAAACCTCACAGAAAGAACTGAAAAAGTGATGGCTGAACAGGCCAGATACCTAAGCATTAAAGTACGATGGTGATAAACCAAATATGATTACAGCGTGATAAATCTGAAGAGAAGTATTAGTGGAAAACAGAGGTTGCCTGAGGCCTCGATGGCCGGGTTTTGATAACCGACAAAATCGAGAATATTTTCCCGAACCTAAAACATACGGTACAGCTCTCCAAATACAGCCTGCCTGCTGTCGAATAAGCATTTTTTTCGCTGGTCTTTAGATGTGTTCACTGGTAACTTCTCTGTAGTTGATTTTATATGTTGCAAGTCTCTTCTTTTTGGTGCATTTATTGCAGCAAACGTGTTCAATAATTTGTTTCCTATATGTCGTTCTTCATCATCCATTATTGTTCTTACTATGAAAATCATCTCCATGGTTTCGAAAATTTGTTGTGTTTCTGTCCAGGCTTCCTATCTTTTATACAACGAACCCTACAGGGTTGGTTTCTAACAGCATTGTTTCTACAATAGTCTATTCATTTCGTTTCGGCACCAAAAAGAGTCTAGTTCGTCTAAGGATGAATTAAATGACTGTTATCAGAGGGTCTTGTAATAAATATGAGAGACCGCGGTACGTGGAAGGGTTGGTAACGTAAAAGTGATGAAGTAAACAAAAACAAAAGGTGTAAAGTCTCGAGTTTTCATTTTATTTTGTGCACGTAGGCCAGTGGTATAGTGTAGCATCCAGTCTATAGTACATTATTATTCATTTGGTTACTAAATATTAAGAGTCTGCCCAATATGTAATTAACTTTTAATAATTCACTTCCAGTTTCATAATTGTGTTCCCGTAGGAATTCAAATCACGCTTTTTGATTTATTATGATATGATGATACAGTAAAACATGTCCCAAATAATAATATCCACATAGATAAAAAATAGGCCCATGTAAGTGAGAGGTCTGAAGCATTATTTTTGGCAATTTAATGGTTCTCAAGTTGATAAAGGTTGAGAAATGCTGTTCTAGACAGTTTACTTTTAACTCTATTTCATGTATGTTTCTTATTTAACGACATCGAGGTTATTAGAAGATTAGGTCAATGGACGAGGAAGAATCCACCCACAGCCTTTTGAACGAATTATCCAAGTATGAACAGAAATTAAACTTTCTCATACTTCAACCTGTTCTTTGTTGTTATTCCTATACCAATGAATTTCAAGTTGGTATTTATAATTTTCCATTCTGCTCGTTTCTACCAGTATGGACCACACAGAATGGAAGCAGCACTTACGCCCATATTATGGGCCGGCCTCGAACTGATGATCCTTGTACCAACGGGCTAGTGCACCTGCGCTATCGAAGTGGGTACCGCTTGAGCCTCCTACTCTGTCCGTTAATACAGACACACTCCAGGGCAAAATGCGAGGAATTCAGTCACAAGCCAATCTGGCGCTCCACTCTCGCCCCTTCCTTGGCTGTAATAGAAGCTATTCGGCGCCCGAGGGAACGCCGGCTTCGTACAAAGCGCGCCCTGTGCGGGCCTCTTATAAATAACGCGGTACTGCGCCTGGCTGAGCTGCCAGACTACCACAACAAACAAACATCGCAGTCCCTACAACAGAGCGTCATAGAAGGTTTAGACAGAGCTGTCAGTTGCGCAGAACACTTTACATCTACATATATACCCCACAATTCAGAAAAAAAATATGGGTGACAGAGGGGGCTTTGCACCAAAACTAATCTGCATTCCAGTGGCGTAACTATTCCGTTAAAGTCCTTAACAAATACGTCGGATGCCTCCCCGCTTGGGTGACCTATTTTTTGGAGTTGTTTTGTTAAAGGAGGCGGCAGGCCCTCTCGTGCCGGGGTCATTCCAGATGGGAGTAGGGGGTCCCCTTCGGCTGGAACCCCCTCCGGCTGAGGCCCCCTCCGGCTGGGGGCACGTAGCATTTTGCCCGTCCTGCCACCCTATTTTTACAACAATCCTGAATGGTAACAGGGGAAAAAGAATTCATACAAGCATCAGCGCAGTACCTTATTTCTCTAATCTTCTCTCAATCATGGCGACCCAACGGATGGTTACGAAGTATTTCATCGCAATAGTAAATGAAAGTGGCTATATGCATGTTTCCCAACAAGATCAAACGAAACCTGCGTCGCCTATCTACCAGAAAATCCTAGCCCAATCTGCGAATCAATTCAGCAACGCTCTCGTGAGGACTGTGACAAGCAGCCACAAATCGAGTGGTTCTTCTCCGTACTTTCTCTGACACAAGACTTGTCATTTCAGCAATATTTGCACTTATATCTTCGTTTAATGAATGATGATCCAGAATGACGATATTTGGAGCGTTAACATTTTGAATAGTTTTAAGGCACTGCCTGGGTATGTTTGGTGGACAGAGATAATGGAAATACAATGTAGAAATTAGATGAGCTAGAAATAAATATGGAAGGAATACAACCAAACATTGGACAGACAATCGATGAGTTGAAACGAAACAAGCTGAAGATGCATTAAAGAAAGTGAAGTACGGACGAAGTTTCAAAGGAAATGGTAAGATCAGCAGGATTAAAAGGCAATGCATTGGTTCTAAAATGCGCTGAATCTAGTGTGCAGTGAGAAAAGATCCCTCAAGTTTGGAAGAGGGAATTATCATGCAAGTCTACAGTAAGAAAGAGTAACGTCGGAATTATGTTACAGCCACCTGCTGTTGTTTAACTGGCTGTAACGTCTTTGGAATGGCAGGTGCTGATTCATGCCTAGTAGTTTGCTAAGACCACTAGGGCAAGTGATGATGTCAATTTGTTGCAATTGTATTCCAATTAGTACCACACACTTTATGACACCACACATTTTTTTAACTGATTTGTTGCGATTTCCTATTATGGCCGCTGAAACAAAGGGCGGATATTTCTCATTATAACATCAGAACCGAGCAGCTTTAACTAAACCGGCTCTTCGATCTGTCAATAAATCTGTTGAGCAAACCTGTGTACTAATTGTTTAGACAAAGAGTGGCAGTGCAAGGTTTAAAGAAGCTGCCCGTGTAAGGCCCCCCCAAACAATGGCAGGCCAGTGGGCTGCACGTGTCCGGGGTGCACATCAAAGGAAGAGCCAGGGGTGCGGCGGGGTAGTTCGTCCAGGGACCGTCAGCGATGTCGGTGAAGCGCACTGAGGCTCATTTGCATGTCAACGGGGCGGCAGTGGCCCAACCCTCGTCACACCACGGCACTCTGCGCATTTTAGGGACCCACGTACAGATAACCATCTCCCGCACAGTAGCTAGTGAGAACGGGGAATGAGTCAACATATAGTGAAAACGTATTTCTATTATTTAGGCGCAAGTATTCTCATTACAACATGTCAACCCCAATTTTAAAAGTTTGGACAGTATTCACTCTTATTCCTTCACTGTTGATGTTGACAAACGTCGCAAGAGATCCCAAAGGTTTACTTCATTGACTCTCAAGAAACATGAGAGATGACGTTCATTTGTGTATTATGACATGAATGGTATCGAGAGATAGTTTTCCTGACATAATACAACACATTTGAAATCAAGAAATTTCCTTGACTAAAAATATGCTACAGCATACGTAAGATAATGAACACAGTGGTGATGCAGGAATATCAGATTTTTTGTGTTATGGATTCAAGTCGACGTTGAGGTCATTAAAGTCAGTACAGGATGTTGGGAAAAGAAAGGGAATGAACTCGGCTACGGTCTTTTATTATTATTATTATTATTACTCCGCGATTCACTAAATGTGTGTGGCGGAGGTTGCATTACACCTATCGAAAAGGGTAACGGTTTGGTAGGGATATGCGGGATATGGCAGGAGGCGCCCATGGGCTATTGTAATAGGAACCATTCCAGCATTCGCCTGGAGTGATCCGGGAAAACCATGGAAAACCCTAATCAGGATGGCCGGAGTGCTTTATCGAAAGCTACTCCTGTAGTTTACTGGCCCAGTAAATCATTTCTATTCCACTCCATAATCGCTCGTGGGAAAAATGAGTACAGAAATGAATCGGTTCTGGCCCTGATTTCTCTTATCTTATTTTCGCGGTCATTCCGAGATATGAATGTTGCTGGTAGCAATATTTGCTGGCTGTCATTCCGAAATATGTCAGTCGTGAATTTTTCAATTAGCTTCCGTCGAGAACAACGCCTTCGGTGTTCCAAGTCTTCCCAACCTAACTCCTTCAACATCGCACTTACGCTTTCCCTCCAACTATATATACCTGTCACGAATCGGGCGGCTGTTCTTTGGACATTCTCTAGTGCCTCCATTATCCCCTTTTGATGGGGACCCCATACAGAACAACAATATTCTAAGTGAGGACGCACTAGTGACTTGTATGCAATCGATTTGAAAGGAACCATCCCGGCATTCGAGAAATCTTGAATATCGCGGAATTATTCACCATCCAACAGCATCCCTCTGGTTTTTACTTCCCTCGGAAAACGTGGACTATCCTCATATCCATTGCATGACAAGTGAAGTCTGCAGTTGTTACGGAATCACTGAATCGTTAGTGCTCGACCAAGTAGGGAATTATGTGAATCTCCTGAAGATTTCGTGAAAATATTTGAGATACTTGAACTACTTGTGTAGTCCATCTTTCAGAATGGAAAGCTGGTTACGAATCAAGTGACATTCTGCACAATCCAACGGTTTCCATCTGCTGCTTTCCTGTCTAACTAAGCTATCATCCGGTTTCTTCAACGTGACAGTCTGACAGGACTGACAGGAGAAATCTTATTTGCCAGGAGTAACTCCTCGAGTGCCTAAACGATTGCATTACCCATGATTGAGTCGCGTACGTACCTGTAACTTATATTTGAAAAAATCCTTAAGCTAAATAAATAATACACAAATTTGATGATTTTATTAGTCATTTAGTAGAATAATATCACTACTGACTTTTAGTTTCGATAATACAGTTTATCCCTAGTGCCATCATTAAGAGAAACGGTTTATACATTGACCGCGTAATTGTGAAGTTTAAATAAGTAGTCAGTCCTGCATCCTGTGATTAGGCTGTCTCGTAGTCAATATTATTGATACGATTTGGCATTTGGAGCTTGTTAGAAATCAAGTTCGTGCCATCGAGGCAGTTGTTATACTTCTGGCAACTGGTGAGCAGGATATTAGAGATGAAGGTATACAATTACTTACGAAGAAATTGCAAAGGAATGGTATAATTTAAATTTCCAACGTCTGCACTATTTCTATAGAGTTTGGACTTAATTTTAACGTCATCAGTCGGCAAAAGTAAAATTCTTGGGGAAGGGGGAGAGGGGGGGGGGGGGGGGGGGGAGAGGGGGGGGGAGAGAGGGGGGGGAGAGGGGGGGAGAGAAAAAGGTAGTTTCGCGCGTGAGAGTTGCGTACAATGCTTGTAAATTAAAATGAATTCATTGTTATTATTATTATCTTCTAAAAACATTTTTAAATTTCTATAACAGTTGAGTCTTACATACTGTATAACTTAAGCACAAAAAGAAGGAATTTTTCTACCGAATGATACGTAATTTTTTTTGAAAAAAAAAAACATCTGCTGAAATATAAAATGATTACTTAGTTATTTTGCGAATATCATCAACCCTAGAAAATTAATTGTTTTCATATAGTATGTATGATGCTACATATCACTGCAAATTTTAAAGTATAAATTGTAGAATGAAAAGAAAAAATTCAAACATTTCGAGAGTTGTTATGATGTCTGCTTATATTTAATACCGATGAGGATTGTCTCTAAGAAAACTTATCCTTCAACCCTCCTTTAAACCGCGTATTATTTTTTTATATATATACATTCACGAGTTTTGCAAATTTTACGTTATTATTTGGTTAAGTTTAGTAAAATTTAAAATATTGCACTGGTACAGATTTCAAAGTTACTGAACGCAGATATTTCGGGACCGTAACAGACGGACAAATTAGTGTTTCCATAATGTTTCCCTCTTTCATTCTAAACATAAAGATTCGTTAGGTAGAACAGGATGTTGCTAAATTGAAAGCAAGTCTTCCGACTAAAGAATACGTAACACTCAAGCGTAAGATAAAATTAAAAACTAGAAAATACGGGACATGAGAAATATTTTTAGACAGCATATTTGCGGCAATTTACTACGGAGCTGCGATGCATGTACGTTGGGGTTGACACTACTAAATTTGTTTGAACTTCAGATGTTGTTCCAGTATTCCGGTCTCGAAAGTGAATATAAAGTTTTTATTCCTCTTAATCAACCCCATGAACCTCAAAGAACTGTACAGAGTGATTTTAAAAATACTTCGTGTGTACCATAGTACACCGATACTTTCTAGGATACAGTACACCATGTATTTCAATTTATAACAACGAATCAGCTGTTCATAACTGAGAGAAGAACATGCGGACAAGCTCCCCCAAAGCCCTGGGGCGATATGAGGTATCGGGATGACGGCCTGAGGCCTGGGCGGGGTATACGCCAGCTGCGGAGACCCCATATGGACTCGACCCGTCTGGGCGCAGGTCACAAAGCAAACGGGTTTGGTGGCCCGCAGGATCCGTAATCCCGTTAACTCTGTACCCCGCGACCATTTAGACTCGATACTCCCTCAGGCAAAGTATGTCTACCCGAATAGCACATAAATCTTGCTGCTGTCTCATAACTTATCTACCTGCCCATCCATGGTGTGTTTTTTTTTTTTCTTTTCAGACATCCCGGCAACCCGGAAACACCAAGACAGCTCGCTTCACCCAGTGCCATGGAGAAGTAATAGAGGAAGCAATAACTAACACCGAGTTCTGTTCTACGACGGTTACGTTTCTCATGCCCGCGAGGAATATAATAGATCTGTCTTCCTTTGAACTACTCAGCTCCAATCTCCCTAAGGGATCAGATTCAAAGCCACTGCAGTTAGGCCTACATTTCATACGTCAAGCGAAATGTTACGACGGAACCCGTTTCGACTCCGAGGATTTATTATGGCCAACATCAGTAACAGTATTTAAGCAGCAGCAATTAAACGACATAGGACCACGAAATATCAAATTGCAGTGACAGAACCAATCTGACTCAACGATATTCCTGTTGGGATGTAACTTCTCGACTTTCCAGTCGTGTTTTCCACAGGTGTGGTTTTACTATTTCAGACACGTGTAGTTTCAGTCCTGTATTCTTTTTACGGCAATACGTTATTGAAAAAAATCAACAAGAAGAGAATCGAATTAAAAACACTCATCTAAATATCAATATTATTATTATTACTCCGCGATTCACTAAAAGTGTGTGGCGGAGGGTGTATTGCACCTATCGAAAAGGGTCAGATCAGGATGGGATAAAAAAATAAAGAAACATTTGCCAATCTTCGTATTATCTTTAGCAGTTTCAACCAGTCGTAGTCTCTCTTCATTTCGTTTCCGACTATCTTAGCCGCTGTACTCCAACTCATATCTTTCAGTAACCTGTCTCTCGGTCTGCTTATGGTTCTTTTTTGTTTCTAGTCAAAATGTGACATAATCTTTGATGTACTCTCCTGTTCCTTGGTGTTCACAGGCCAATACCACGGTAATATCGATTTTTCCATCTTGTGTTGTACCCATTCCTCATTTCCCATCTTCCTGACACAATCACTTCTTATACGTAGACCTATATTCTTGTTGCTCCTACTTACCACTTACTTCATTACTCTACTCCCTTTCCTTCATTACTCAGGGTTCTGAACAATACTTAAAAGACAACAAAATTTTTTTTCAAATTTTCGCAGTACGTCCCCGCTTCGCATTAACATTCTCCGAAAAATTTATTCACACCTGTTCCTATTTCTTTCAGTTCCACTCGTTTCTTCCACAGTCTTTCGTCATGCTTCCTAAGTGCCAAAATATTTAATTATATTCAGCTGTTCTATACCTACCCAACGAGATTTTAATTAAATTAACAAGCAGATTTCGTAGCGCGAAAAAAATTCTTTTTCAATACGTTGTTTACAGTTCTTCGACAAAATTCACCATAAGAAAGTAGAAGGAAACTGACAATGCCCTTTAAAGATGAGCTATCCAGGAATAATTCATTTGAAGTGACTTTGGAAAATATGAAAAATAAGAATCTGATTGGCCGAACCCAGAATCAAACTCGTGTCCTTTAGAATGCCGAACCCAAATGTTACCGCTCACCCAACTAGCTCGGTTTCATCTGTTTGTTAAATTGTCGTATATCCGAAACGATGGTAGCATTTGTTAAAAAGAGGGGGTAAGGGAATAGTATTAAACCAATTCCGGGCGTGACTAAAAATATTCCTTTCTTTCCTCCCTCGATATTCACGAAAAATACAACGTTAGACACTTGATCTTCACGCAATTAGCACCACAGCCACCTGCTCGGTCTACAGTAGGAAATAAAGTTAGACTCCTCATTAAGCAATCTTTTAAGAAGCCTCGATATGAATATGGTTAGTCAGTAATGCGTACTTTCTGGTCTACGACCACTAGTTATACATCGGAAGAGTTATCAGACAGGGGACACGAAGAAGCGGAGTGTTAGGAATATACTGGGGAGGAAAACAAAATTTCTCATAAGCAGAATCGAAGTTACGACAACTGACAACCCGAGCAATTCGGTCTAGATTCACACATTTAGGGTACCGTTCTCTAGTGACCTTATCACGTATCTCGCATGTGATAGGTCAAGCAGTTTCACAGTTCTCCAGATTATCACGCGAGCTCCAAATGCTATCATTAATTTACAAAAAAATTTATTATAAGCACTTTATAATGCAATACAATCTGAATTTAGAGCGTAGTAAATAAAATTATATTAATACAGCAGAGTAACTTCACAAAACTTTGCTTATTTTGCTCTCAGATTAAGTGTATTAAATTTAAATATGGGTACAGCCTATGCTGGGAACAAATTTCAAGTTCCGAGATAACAGCGATTTGACATAGTCGTGGTAAGAATAAGGGTTCAAAATTGATAACTTTAAAGCTACTTATGCCTTTAGTTTCTAGGGGGGGGGGGTTAAAAATATCTTAATATTCTATTTGGCGAGATCTAAAACTTCTAATCATTGAAACCCCACACGCTGAATGAGGCAGATAGGTAGGAATGGACGGATAGAATCCCATGAAAGTTACTGGAAATGACGGTAAAACACACAGGTTAAACCGTAGATGGCTGAGAGAAAACAGAACATTGGACCAACATAACGAGAGTTGATGGTAAGATAGAAAAATAGAGAAGTTTTGGTTCAAAGAAGACCCAAATAATAATTGGAAACGATGTATAATGATAAAGAATTATCGATCAGTGGATTCTGAATTGGATGTAGGCGTTACTCGGTTGTTGCTTTCCCCCCCCCCCTTTTTTTGCTTATTGCTTTAAGCCTCGTTGACGGCTAAGGTCACTAGAGGTGGGATGGAACTGGGGACAAGGAACGGGAAGGAATGCGGCCTTGGCCTTTTTGAAGGTAGCATTACGGCATTCGCCTGAAGTGATTTGTAGAAACCATGATAAACCTAAATCCGTGTGCTCGGACGGTGATTCGAACCGGCGTCCTCCCGAGTGCGAGGCCAGAGCGTTCACCGCTCACCCACCACACTCGGCCGTTGTTTATCATCTCCAAACACCCTCTATCAGTTCACGCTAAAAGCGATGTTTTACTGCACTGTCCAACGGAATTTTCATTCCCGTAATTCAAGGAGAGAAAATGAAAGAAAGTGCGTGTGCTGTTCGTTGTTTACGAGCAGCGCACGCTGTTTACACAGTAGTTCTACCTCACCTGGGTCGGGTGAAAGCTGGAAAGCCATTTGAGGTCCATTAAGGGTTCCGTCTCGGTGCGTAGAAAGCGCTGTCCCGGGTCCCTGGCGCCGCCGCCCAGCGCATTGTCCGTCTGTCAGCGCCATTGTCACGTGTTTAGAGCGAGCGATATGACAACAAAGAACTCGCTTCCGTCAGCGGACTGGCGTGAGAACTACGGCCAGCTAGCGTTCACGAGATGAGCCACGGCCAGCTGGAGTCACCAGCAGCGAACTACCTGCCAGGTCGGCACCGGCAGCGTGGGGGGCTACCGTGCTGGCCACACATAGGATGGCTTAGACGTGGGTGGTTTCAATTAAGCATTCCATTCGTCTTATATTGTACTTACTCTTATGACGAATTGAGCGGCCTGGTAGCTCAGTGGTTAAGGTATCTGACAGAAAGGTCCCCGGTTCGAATTCTAGTTAAATTAGGTAAGGAGGAAAACAACTGACCACCCTACAACCAATTCAGGCTATGAATACCTCCTTCGGGAGGGTCCACCGAACCCTCAGGTTGAATACCAATATAACTAAATATTTGATCAGGTGGAATGTCATCGGAAACAAAGAGAAACCTGCTTTTAATTTAACTATCAACCTTCACGTATACATCGATAGAATCTCGCTTAGCCAATGTAAGTCAATGTTAGGTCACTAGCCTAGAGAGATACCAAAATAAAGTTTTTTTTGTTTTAAAAAAAAGAGTTGCTTATGTTTTTTCAGATGTCTAAAACTGCCGAGAATCCAAAATTTGTGACCGAGTTACAGTTATTAAACCGAATAACAAGACAAGTACTTTTTTTTATATACATTTCAAATTAGAGGCCGCGGATGACTGTGGTTCAATCCCTCATCAAGCCGAAAATTTTTCTTCGAAGCTATACGTTTTTAACGGCTCCTTAATCTTACTCAACCTGCTGTCCAATGAGAACCGAGTGATTTTATTTTTTTCTGGAAGGTAAACAATGGCGCTGAATATGACATTCTATTTCTTGTCCTGAACGAGGGAATATTGAGCTTTATCTCCAACAATTCCGAGGCAAATGACAGGAGATATATATATGACTTTACGCCTCATCGAGCGTAAAGGGTATCACAATTCATCACTGGAAGCTTCTTTACGCACTTATACCTAAGAAACGATAATTATTTAAATATTGTACAGTAGACCCTATCATAAATCTTTAGCTGCAATGGGGGGGGGGGGGAAGATATTTTTAAAGATCACTCTATCCGATGCGAGCACCACGATTAGAAAATACGTATTAACAGCCTATAGCAAACACGGATTAATGAACACAGTTTCACCTGTCTCTTTTTTAACTTTACGCATCGTCAACGTCGAAGTCATTAGTAGACTAGTGGCAAGGAAGCAAAAGGAATTTGGCCATGGAAATCATCTGGACTAACTTTGCGAAACAGTGGGGGGAAAAAATCTGGATGGCTGGACTGGGATTCGAACCTGCGTCATCCTGAATGATAAGCCAGAGCGTTACCGCTCACTCATCACAGTCGGTGTGATATGTGTAACTGTATTCATTGTGCGATAAGCGTATTTTTTGTTTGTGAACTGTGTAGTTTTTTTGTTTTAAATAGGCATATTGTATTCGGGCTAAGCGACTATTAATCCATCTCCAATTTGTTTTTGTACCAATTGTATTAGTTCACAACCCGAAGGTTGATTGGATCCTCCGGAAGGAGGCATACTAAACCATTGTATCACAGGCAGGACGGCCAGTTCCTTTTTAATTTGCAATCCGAACCACGGAGCGTCCTGGCGTAGCTCATACGATCAATCACAACTCTCAAAATTCCTGCGCCTGCCGGGATTCGAACCCGGGACCGGAGCAGCGCCTTAGCCACTGAGCTACCAGACCACCCACCAATTGTATATCAGGCTTTAATTATGATATAGTGGACACTACAGTGAGGACAGCACAAGACGAACACAACACTTAATTCAAACCGCCCATGCCCGAGGCCAGATTCGAACGGGCGGCCCTTGGAATGAGAGGCCAGCATGCTAGCCCCTACAGTGTCAGGGCCAGCAACTGTGTAGTTAGTGAGACGTCCCTAGAACTGAAACTAAAGCGATTTTAGGGAGCCAAACGGAGAGGAGAGTATTCTGGAAGTTCAGTTTCGGGAAAAAATTTCTCGGCTTCGTCGTTTAGTCCGTAATTACATACCCTACCTTCCACTCTTCGGAAGGCGCTTTTAGTTACGTGCATTACAGATTTCACGGAATGTCCTGCGACTTCTACACGTTGACGAGCGTGCAGTGTCACATTACACCCGGCGGCTCTGGCAGGTATGGAAATGAGGCCGGTTTGCCTCACCACGTGATGCTGTTCAACAGAACCGAGAACGCGGGGACTGGAGAGCTCTCCAAGAGCAGTCGTCTCGGCAACAAAACAACAGGTCAGTTCACTCTGTGGAGCATATTAGCCGCGCTCGTCGCCACTCAAGGTCCCGCCAGTTTTCAACTGGCCCGAAAGCCGCCGCAGAGGTGAAAGAGCTGCGCAGATTGGAAACAGCCGTCACGCATAGCCCGATTTTCGTCTCCTCGCACATCTTTCTGGCTCTCAGTCTAAATGACGAGATTAAAGACGCCGAAAGAGGAGAAGCACTGCTGGTGCTGGTAACAAGAATCATGAGAAATACCGTGAAAATACATCGCACTGTAATGATACCTACACAGCTATTTTGCCTGCCGGATCTTTGTGTGCGTTGTAACACATTTTCCCCTCTTCTAGCAGCAAATGTAAGCTTTTTGTAGCTATTGTAACCGTAGAAAATGATGCGCACTGTATAATGATTTAGAATATGGATTTATGTGTCTTCATTAATAACACTCGAGTGTCCACTCAAGAACTGCATTTATTGCACAGTTAATTCAATAACAATACATAGAATGTCGGCACCAGACATGATCGTTGTCGTATCGGACTATCCTTAATATTCAAGATTGCAGATTAGCACATAGAACTACAGTTTCTTCAGCACACATGTTTAACGTTCCTATTCAGTATATTCTAGAGTATGGACGGCACATAACCAAATACTCATACTCGGCGAATATTTTCGTACAACCGCCTGAATCCCGAGCACATGTTCTACTCTCTCTTCACTAGTATATCACGTCACTCGGCCAATCACGCCACTCCTTTTCCTCACGTGAATGTCCTGGCCAACCAGTATCCTCCTCTCTACCTCGCCTTTCAGCGATATTCCACTTTCTTTTAGATGATGCACTCCTCATCTATTTGGGTGTGCAACGCTATCGTTACAACTGGTATCACTCGTACATAATACGTTTTTGTTGCGGTTCACGTTGCAACAAACTGATTTCTTTCTTGCTGTAGGTATCCTTCAGCTGTAACCTGTGAATATAATTCTGTTGCTGATTGGAGGATACACGAATAAGCACAATATTGGACTATTAAAAAAAAGTTAGAAATATATTTACGCTTCGCGTAATTCATTGAATTATTTAGTTGATGCTGTGGCTTTTTATGTATTTTACAATATACTACTTCACAATAACACGTGTAACAACATGTCCCAAGATTCATCTAACCACAATTTTTTATTTCTCTCGCAATTTACCGCGTGCACATACAATGTTCAATCTTTCTCTTCGGCTTCTCTCTGTCATGATCCCAGAACAAACTCTTTGGTTATGTGACGTGTCCAGGTCAACGTACACAGACCATACAAAGATTATTTACTATCACTAAAAACTTATAAAGTAGAGGGGTAGATAATATTGTTATCAGACACAAAGCATAAACATTTAATTTTATATTCCACCATTTTCATTAGGCTGTAATGTTAATCTTTAATGTAGTGTTACAATTAACGTTTTCTGTGTAGTCTAACGTACTATATTTCAGAAAACTGAATAAATAAATAACCAAATTTACGTAGTCAAAAAACAATTATTAAATAGAATCCAAAGGGTATAGTTTTTATCTGTGTTGTAGCACCATCTCACAAAATGTTGATCTGTGATCTGTGATGCCTATAATGTTCTTGGTACGAAAGAGTTATTTCTTGCTCTGTTTCCCTTTCTCGTTGAATATTAAGATATACAACTGATTTTAAGCTAGATAATAAGCCCTCAAACTATGAGAATACCAACCAAACTAATTAGGTAGTTATTGCCTGATGTCTGGATGAAGAGACAGATAGATTTAGCCCCTTACAAATTTATATTAATATTTAAATGTGTATCAGCTGATAATAAGGAGTTAATGCACCAAGCAAGAAAAAATAAACACCAAAATCGTGCAGTGTTAAGGCTTTTTCAGCTCGTCGACCTAGGGGTCTTTACGGGCAGCAAAGGACTGTGCGCAGGAACGCGAACTAAATCGGTCAAGGTCATTATGAAGGAATAGTGCAGGTATTAGTCTAGAATGATTACGGATTGAGTCTGCCCAAGTCCATTCCCAACTATAGCGATCACCCATCTATTTTTGTCGGTTGCATCTATCGTTTTTCCCCTACGCAACACATTACCATTTTGAGAACAAAAGGATAGTGGAGTCAGCATCATGATTTCGGACTTACATTTGGCGAACAATACTAGACATTTGGACATTTTTAAGTTTCTGGATAAAGGATACATCGATTCTCATATCAGTCCAAGATAAATCACATCTGAAAAGCTCAGATGTGGTTGTTGTCTCCAGCTAAACGGGTTCAGATCTTAACGACAACTACCTCTTCGAAAACTTTGAGATGTGGTGGTAGCGTAGAATTTTCTATACATCTTGACCCGAAAACAGAAGCTCCTGTATCTAGGAACTTAACATCTCTAAACATACCGCGCCAGAAAATATTCTAGTTCATTGGACGTACACTGAAAAAGAGACAAAAAAATTAACGAAATTCGTCTCTGTAGGTACGGTTCATGGCAGAAGACCACGAGAAAGGACAACTTAATGATGCCACGATCATCAGCAAGGTAAGCAGTGATTTACAGCTGAGCTGAAAACCGTCGAGGGTGGCAATGCTTAGTCAAGAATGTCGCAAGTGTTGTATGGAATAAATGCTTACTACGCACTGAAAATGTTAATCCGTTCTGATGAATAACCTCAAAAAAGTTGTCTCACTTGCGAGGAAATAAGTCTAAACTCCTCACGCTAAATGTGTCACTCAGAAAAGCAAACACAGAAATAAAGCAAAGATAAAAATAAAATCTACTCGTACACCAAAAAGTTACAAGCTAGGAAACACGACTAGAATTCCTCTTCCTTTACTCGTCACGTGTATCAAGAAGTACTTTGCACGCACTACTGTGAGGGTTACACAGCTGTGCAGCTGGCTGAGGCCACATTCCGGCACGCCGAGGGCCAACTGGAGAAGGCACCGAGCCATTGGACACGCACGGCAAGACGAAGAATACTCGACCCCACAGGATGAACCAAAGTTACGACATTACAGTCTCTGCACAGCAGACACATCCACGGCGGGCCATTGCACAAACCCTCTCATTTTCAGTCGTATAACAGAAACAAAGAGCGGTCTGGTAGCTCAGTGGTTAAGGAGCTTGTTTTCAAAAGATTCTGTATCTGGTTCCGAGTTCAAATCCCTGAGGGGGGGGAGGAATTTTTAAGACTTGTTTTTGGTCATAAGAGCTACGCCAAGACATAGCGTGGTTCCGATTCCACGTCAAACTGTAGGTTGCAGAGGAAAGGAAATGGCCATCCTACCTCTTGCACAATGGTTGAGTGAGCCTCCTTCGGGAGGACTCAACTAACCTTTGGGTTTAGGAAAACAAGGTATAATGGAAGCATCACGGTGTAGGGAAAATGAGAGGCTCGTTTTTAAAGGAATCATTTTGCCATAGTTAATTGAAAACTTTGGTATTAATTCCGTGACGTTTTTTTTTCCTCATTGTTTTTCGATTTGTCGACGTCGAGGTTAGAGACGGAGGATTGGGAACAAGAAACAGGAAGGAATTCGGCAATGATCTTTTGAAGGAACCATCCCGGTATTCGCCTGAAGCGAGAAATCATAGAATACCTTAATCTGGTTTTTCGAAAGGGAATTTGAGCCCACGTCTTCTCGAATGTGAGGGCAGAAGAAGGTAGAAAAATTAGAGCGCAAAAAGGGCCATAGGTAATAACGTAACATCATTCGTTAGTGATGCGAATATTGGTAATCAAACAAACGATTATGGACGGTCTGTATTCCTATAATTACCCGAATAATTCAACTATCTCTAGTACTTTCTGTTAGGGCTTCACGGCTCATCGACCTGAGGTCATTACAGCCGAGAGAAGCAAGGAACGGAAAAGAATTTCTTGATGTCCTTTATGAAGTAAAACCAGCCCAGACTTTGACTGATCGCACGTAGATACAGAATAGAAGCCCGAAGTTATCGCTCCCCTGCCAGACTTGGTCAATTTTTAGCGAACCGGAAGAAAATCAGCATTATCTATATTTAGGTTTGGTTTGCTAGGGCTTTACGCTTCGTCGACATCAAGGTCGTCAGAGGCGGAGGAGGATTGGTACAATAAATGGGAAATAATTTGGCCATGTCCTTTGAAGGAACCATCCTGGCATTCGCAATTTCAGAAAACGTATCTAACATTTATCTAGAGTGAATTCACTAAACCACAAAAAAAAAAATCAAATCTTTTATTGTGAAACATCTTACGTTTCTTCTCCTTGTTCAATATTTGTCGGCTGGAGCAGTTTGTCTTCAACTTAACGGTAACTCTTGGGCCTGGCATTCTGGAGGACGCCGGTTCAAATCCCTGTTCGCCCACCCAGCATTTGACTTCCTATATTTTCCCGAAATAACTCCAGACCAATGTCCGAATTGTCCCTATAAAGGTCATGGCCGAATTTCTTCCCGTGTCTGGCTCCTCAACCTCTCCCGCCTTTAATAAACTCAAGAAGTGTAGGGAAGAAAAGACAACTTAATAAAAAAAATTAGAGTGTTGGTTAAGAATCAAACTCAGTCCTGCCATCTGTGTAGAGAAGACCGGGGTTAGTTGGCTACAGAGTAAGATGAGACAGTCCGTTTTGGTTCCCAGTTTACCGTTAAAAATCGCCATTTTGTAGTTTTAGAGTAATCGCCGTGACAACACAAGTTTTATTGTACAAAGATTAATTTTTGATTAGGTGAGTATTCTTTTACGATTTCAGTTTTTTAAATTCAAGATTTACTGTAGTTATTATGAGTGATCTAGTACAGCATTTGATGCAGTAATTTACCAACACTATGTTTTTGCTTGGTTTCACTTATTTCGAGTTTGACCATTATGGCAGCCTCTTGTATAAACAAGAGCCTGTTCGGGTTAGTTGGCACAGTTAGTAACGGGCAAGTTGGCTACATATGCCACCTTACCCCGATAAATTTTCTGTGTTCTTCACCGTGTTCAATTATGAATATTTACAATGTACCGAGTATTGTGAACAATGCATTACCACTGGCATGTACACCAAAAACTAAAGCTGGGTTTAAAAAGGCAGGATTTTTTCCATTAAGTGTTGACATTTTCACATACCAAGATTATATGCCTTCATGGACAACTGATAGACAAAATCCAGTTAATACGCCAAACCAAAATACGTAATTCAATCAAGATCTCTGCCCGGATTTAATCACATGTAGCTGGAATACAGTTTCGCATGAACCTACATCTTCAGGAGTGGCTGGAAAGAGGTATAATGCAGCGGAGATGAATTTTGTAATATCAAAGTAGGGCAGGCAAGAGGCGGGATGTTCTAAAAATTCCTCAGGCCCACAGTAAGTTTTATTGTTGAATGGTGGACCTCTTGGCATTAAATCTTCAGGCCCCAGCCAACTTTCCACTCACATCCCTAAGACATGGAGATATTAGGCAATTCAAAAAAGCAGAAGCCAAGAAGCAATCAAAATTTTTTTAAGGGATTCGCCAAATCTTAAAGCAATAATAATAGAAAAGAAAACTGCAGAGTGGGAAAAAAACGATCAATTGGAAAAGAAAAATGAGAGATGAAAAAGATGACTAAAGATAGGAAAACCAGTGAGTCCAAGAAAAAGTTGTTCCCTCTTAAGGAACTAATTAAAACTGTCACACACAAAAACGACTATCAAAAAGATAGCTCAAATTAAGAGGAATGTTTTTGCCTGGTCTGTGTTGAAGATTATTCAAAATATAAACCAAATGAAAAATGGATTCAGTGCACAGTTTGTAAACTTTGGGCTCATGAGGCTTGCACAGATGGAAACACCTTGTTTTACTTGTATGATAACTGTAATTCGGATGATGATGCTGTTGAATAAATTATAATTACATTGAATTAGCCTGTGATTGTATCCGTATAAGTCTAACAATTTTGTGAAAGTAACATTTTTCCTAAGTGTGTATTTGTTCGTGTAAAATTATTCTTTTAAGCGCCCGCGCCAACCTACCCCGTGGTGCCGTGGATTGTGCCAAATTGTCCTGCCATGGGGCAAGTTGACACTTTTTACCTGTCGGTGACAAATGATTCTTGTAAGTATAAATATTAAAAATATATTTTAATATCTGGTAAACGTTAACAAATAAATGTTCTTTAAAAGTACATTTAAACATTTATAAAAACATTTGCCGAAAAATGTATAAAATTAAAACTGTGGCCAACTAGTTTCGGTCTCTCCTACACGGCTTCTCACATGTCGCTTGTAGTACAGCTGCCTTTTCAGCTCATTTCTCCTCTGCCTACACATTCGTCCGCCCACCCACTCACCAGAACACAACGGAGTCCCTGCCACACACGACGCGGCGTCGCGTCGCATGACTCTATTGGCCGTGGGCACAGTGGAAAACAAAAGAGCAACGCGCCGCGGAGTGTAGTTAGCGTCGAGATAACATCAGCGGCAGGTTGCCGTGACGGGGGCAGCCGATCCATCAGGGGGTTGCCCACGGTCACGCAATCAACATTTAGTTACGCCGAAGCACAAACTCAAACTCCGGCGCTGTGACACAGGTACGGGATGTTTACTAATTAAATTTCCTCCACTCTTACATAGCATGTTTACTATCAACTTTTGGTAAAAGTTAACTCGTTGTAAACCATTCAAACTTAAATCGTCACTTAGTGGAAAAGATAATGGTAGGATGCCCTTTTGGAGACTGCATTCTTCTGTAGTTCAGATGAGAATGTCTTCTCGGAAGAACTATGGAGGAACTAGCACGAGCCATAATCTCTGGGTTACATTCTCTTTTAATAGAAGAAATTTATTTTAAAATTACAAACTTTAAATTATTATTATTATTAGATTTAGGAAAAACTATATTATGTTTCTTGCAATCAAATATCATCTTTTTTCACGTTAGGTTTTTGTTCTCTTTTGCAGCTTGGTAAACAAATTGCAGTTATATCTCTACATTACAGTAACATCACTGGAATATAACAATCAAAGAGATAACTTCTTCACCAAATGAATTTCTCAACTATATTAACATTTGATAATCTAACATGAAACTGCGATTTCGTGACTAAGATGAAATCCTGCAATTTTAATTTTTCAAAACTGGTGATAAGAACTTCATAGTGTAGCATATATTACAGACTGGACAGGCTGAGTGAAAAGTGTGTGTAAAGAACCGAAATCACCGAGAAAACCGAAACCAGATGAAACATGAACCTGCTAAACTTTCTAGGTAATGATCAGAGAAAAGCAGACATTCTACATCTACAATGGAGAAAGATTGTTGAAAAGGCCTGACCTTCCAGTAAATGTAGTGTCAGAGCGTCGAAAAGGAAAAGATGTTTCCTTCCTTTTATCTTAGCTCCAATTCTAAAAGAAAAATAACAACACCGGAAGTTTCTTTTCATCGTTAATTTTATTAGCATAGCTAATTATCTCCGCCAACGGCGACTAATTAACGTGAGTTCGACAGCCCTCCAATGCTCTTCCTTGTTTCGTGTCTTCAAATAACTCTCAGTTTATTTCGCTGAAGTTTTAAGACGTTGAAGATTCCGAAAAAACCTAACTTTTTCCACAACCGTAACTTTGGTTGGATCAGCCCGAAAGAGGTGTACTAAACTAGTGTTTCCGAGGTAGGATGGCCGTTTCCTTTCCTCTGGGACCTACAGTTTCACATGGAATCCGAACCACGTAGAGACCTGACCTACAACATTTAAACAAGGCAAAGCCCTTAAAAGTTCCTTGCCACAGCTGGATTTGAAGCGGGGACCTCGAATTTAGTAAGCAAGCGCATTATCCACTAAGCAATCTAAAAAATATAGTCCCTATATCAGCAAACCTGGACAAAACTAATGATGATCAATTGACTTATGTATAAATATATATATCAGTTTCCTTGTTACCATTCTTTCAGATTCCAACATATCAGATACTAAAATCCCTCTCTGTTGGAATTCACAATAGTAGTTCGACAGTGGACTGAAATCAGGGAACATACAGGGTGATTATAACTAAAGTTTAAGTTTCAAAACGCTCTAAAAAACGAACCATTGATTAGAATAACGTCAAAATTTAACTGCGTATTATTGAAGGGGGAAAGAACAAGAACCAAAAAGGCATCCATCCAATCGGGTTTTAAGCATCGCGAGACTGGTGCAAAACATGTTCAATATGCTGTCCACTGTTGTGTGCAACAAGATTAAATCGGGAAACAGCATGTTCCACAACCAATCGAAGTGTCACCAGGGTCAAGTTCAGAATATGTTGCGCAATGCGTGTCTTCAATTCAGCTACGTTGGCAATCGGAGTACTGAACACATCTTTCAGATAACCCCACAGCCAGAAATCACACTGACTAAGATCAGGTGATCGGGCCGGCCAGGCTGTGGGGAAATGATGACTGATAATTCTAGAATTTCCGAAATACAGCCTCAACAACGGCTTCACTCGATTTGCAATGTGCGGAGGAGCGCCATATTGCATTCTTGTTCTTTCCCCCTTCTTCAATAATACGCCGTTCAATTTTGACGTCATTCTAATCAGTGGTTCGTTTTTTTAGAGCGTTTTGAAACAAAGTTTAATTATAATCACCCTGTATTTGATCCAACTATGCACCACGGTCACTCTTACTTATTTGTGTTAGCTGATGACTGTAGCCAAAGAATCGGTTGGTTCAGACCATCGTTACGGCCACAACGTCGCACCTTGTTGTACACGCCAGAATCCCGCCCACATTCCCTGCAGCCCACTCGACTACTTTGCTGGCGATCACCTCCCTCCAGATGGAAGACGTATATGGGTAGTGTAATCTCTGCAGGTGTGCGGTATAACTGGCTACGCAAATCTGCATCTTATGCCAGTTATTTATATAAACTATTTGAGTGTAGATATCACCATCTATTACTCAAGTCAATTTTACTTTGACCATCTTTAGATTAATGACGTGTCAGCCAATACAATAGCCATCACCGAACTGGCCTACAAAAATAGGTCGAAGATTATGAACAGTCAGATTGTTATATTCAAAGTTTCGTCAAAAAGTTTGCTTAAGTTAGTTCCTGCTATAATTGTACTGTACGTTTAACTTTTCACTTTTAATAAAATAATGTGTTCAACTTTTGATAACAACAGTGTGGTCGCGACGTGAAATATGAAATCAGGGAACCCATAAGTACTGAAAATATAAATTAAAAAGCTACTAGTACCCGCCAGTGTGGCTGCGCGCGTTAAGGTGCCGCCATATTGGATCGGGGAGGTACAACGGGACCAGGCTCGAGACCTGGTCCCCACGTACCGGCCGCTCTGATTGAAGTTTTTAGGCGGTTTCCCGCAATCATCTAGACGAATGCTGGGACGGTTCTCAATCTCCGCCTCTTAAACTGCATATCTCACACACAAAAATACATTTACCATACGGAACACAAGTTACAAGTTTCGACAACAAATGGAAATTCAAACATTCCGCCAGTAGGTTAAATGTTACTGGTCTCTCAAATACGAGAAGATTCCATGTTACCCTCATGATTCAGACTAACCTCCTATGTAAACAAGTGATCGGTGTTCAAGTAATCCTTTGTAATCATATCAGAGGGGACTTCAGAGGCGTTAAGAGAACATCTTTTCAATAACTAACAAAATAGGGAAAAACTTTTCAGTTTCGCTCAACCCGTTTAGAACCCTTAAATTTTATCATCTTAATACTAAAGACTGTTAAAACTGCGCTTCAATTATTATTATTATTTTTCCAAAACGCCATTCTACCAAGTACCTACTGTATTTACACATCTTTGCCTTTATCTCTCCACCTAGTCATTTACCTCATATTTCCAGACCCTTATAAGATTTTTCTGTAATTAAAAAAAGGTCATACGGGACCATTTTTATTAAACTGACTATTGCATCACGCTATTTCATAGAACATTATCTTAAATATGTCTGAACACTTAATTTAGATGTTAAAATTATAATTTTTCTACTTACATTTTGCTATATCAGACAATTCGTATCTCAATAGATAATTATGATTAGTTAGTCAAACTTCAGACTTGAAGCTAATTTCTGTTTCATTCCTTTATGTTTCAAAAGAATCGCAGCGCGATACTTCGTAATTTGGTACTTCTAGTGTAAACGTAGTTCTTGAAGTTTATAGCACTGCTTATCTTTTGCCTACCAAAGTTACAGGAGCAAAGATAGTTTCTTTTTCCTCGTACATAATCTAAGCAATAAATTACCTAATTTTTTTATTATTATTATTTTACTTATTGCTTTACGCCTCGTCGACGGCTAAGCTCATTAGAGGCGGGATGGGACTGGGACAAGTAACGGGAAGGAATTCAGCCATGGCCTTTTTTGAAGTAAGCATCCCGGCATTCGCCTGGAGTGATTTGGGGAAACCATGGAAAATCCAAATCTGGATGCCCTGACGGGGATTCGAACCAGCGTCCTCCCGAATGCGAGACCAGAACGTTAACCGCTCACCCAACACGCTCGGTGTAATTTTATAACTTCCGTAATTTCATTGATCGTTAGACTACGTCCGAAGATTCATAAGATCAACCAAAGAAATTATAATGGGTTTAGGTTACTTTGAACAAAACTTCTCAAAAACAAAAGCAGCATAATATTATTTTTGAAGTATCGGCAAGTTGGACGTAATTGTTAACTACTGTCTACAAATTATTTCTAAATGTCAATTCTTCCTTTTATACACAAGCGTGGATGCAGCTCTACCAAAGTGTTTATTGCGACTGCAGACAGTATCCATCCTGTTGCTCATGAGCCAAGGATAAACTCCACAGAACCACGACAGCAATTTAGACTTTGCGTAAACGATTAAGTCTCCTGTCCATCTGAAGCCAGAAATTCGGTAAAAAACGTGGCGTGATAGATCTGACGCTCAAAACTTTTGTTGATTTCATCAGCCACGTGTGGCTCGCATTGATCGCTTCGCTGCGGAGTAACGTAACATAATGCAAACTGGGCACTTGCCGCTGCCAAACAATATGTCAAATTGTGCCATATGCAGCAACTCTAGTGTATCTAACACGAGTATACAGAGCTTGGAAATCCGATACAATATTAAGACAGCAGCACGCAATACTCTTTTTTATGCGGTAATTGCTTGTCTGCAGTCTACTGGATTAATTACTTGCATGGAAGAAAATATACTCAAACAGTAACTGAATAACAGACCATCCAGCTTTTTGTATTAATCATAGTTGTAATGTTGCTTAGTATTTATTTGCTTTGACTAAACTTAAAGGGTGATCAAAAAGTTGCTAGTTCGGATTCCGGTTTTGGCAGGGATTATCAGAGACATTTGAGCTTTCTTGGTTGGCATTCTATGTAATACAGTTTATAAAGAGAAGTTAATTCGTTTTGTCTTACTGTCTGGTGACATTTTCAAGTTGTGTGCATTCCGCCTCATTCATTGCTGCAGCTGTAATTTTACATGGAATCCGAGCCATAGAACGTCCTGTTATACCCTATAATCCTAAATTCACAATAGTGAACAAAACAATCTTAATACCTGCGGTGGGAATAAACGTCTAAACAAATAGATTTCAACAATCTTAACTGATCGAGTGAATTTATTTCTTATCTGTTACATAAATATTAATTCATTTTCATTATCCACTGCTTCATGGTCACTTGTTACACGTACTCGAACAAGTAGCGTTATATTTATGGTTTTCGCAACGACGAAGAATCCCTGCAATCAATTCCGTTTCTCAACTAGCATCAAAATAAGAGTATGTTCTCAAAAAAAGTCTCTAACACACACCACTTAAGATGAAGCTGCACTAAATTTTCACGACGTGTGGGATTAGAGATGGATTTATTACGAATAGATAATGCAGGATTGTAAAGAATTTAGATCAATTGAAACTGAGCGTAGTGTGTGAGCGGTTATGCTCTGGCCTCTCATTCGAGAGGATGCAAGTTTGAATCCCCGTGTGGCCATACAGTTTTGGGTTTTCCATGGTTTCGTCATATCACTCGAGGCGAATGCTGGGATGGTTTCTTTACGATGCCATGGCCGAATTCCTTCCAGCTCCTTGTCGCAAATCCTCCTCCGCCTCTAATGACCTCGACGTTGGCGAGGCGGAAAGCCTTAAGCCATGCAACTGAAGTGGGGGAAAGCGCTCGGTGCCAATGGTACCCCAGTAAGAGTATTATCCGAGTACACGAGGGAAAACGAACAAATCTTTAAAAGAGAGGAAAGTACCTTCCAACTATTTTTTTTTGACTGCTTAACGTCTCTTAACAGCGAGGTCTTTAGAGACGGGAAAGGATGGGGGGGGGGGGCAAGGAATGGGAAGGAATTCGGCCATGGCCTTTTGAAGGAAGCATCCCGGCATTCGCCTGGAGTGATTTGGGAAACCACGGAAAACCCAAATCTGGACGCCCGGACGGGGATTCGAACCGCCGTCCTCCCGAATGCGAGGCCAGAACGCTAACCGTTACACCGCCACTCTCGCTCCTTCCGACTAGAAAATTGTGCAAGTAGTCACAATTTTCAAGAAAGGAGATCGTAAAGATCCTAGGAAATACTGACTCCTACCTCTAACATCTGTTTGCAGTAGAGTTCTGGAGCATGTATGCTCGAACGTTATGAAGTTTCTAAACGAAAATGAATTGCATACATCGAATCATCTTGATTAGAAACTGGTGCAATATTTTTGGAAATTCAAAAAAAAAAACTATCGATTATATACCACACATCCGTCTTTTTGGCGAAGATTCGAGGTTACGTTACATGAGATAAGATTGGTGAATGAATTCGATATTTTCTAACTGGTCGGTAGCACTATGTCGTTATTGACGGAGTAGCCTCTACCAATCTAAGTGTCAGGCGTCCGTCGAGGAAGTGTAACAGGACCTCTCCTTTTCGTAATTTTTTTAAACAATCTTGGAGACAACGGTAATAGAAGTTCGATGATGATAAAGTCATCTATCGAGAAGTAAGGATTTCGACCGATCGTTTAAAAATTCAACGCGATCTGGATGTTATTTCGGTATAGTGCGATCAGTTGCAACTTACAATAGGATGAAAAAAAGCAAGGCAATGTTTGTAATTAACAAAAACAATCCGTTTGTTAAGAAGTACAAAGTAAATAGATCAATTATTGCCACGGATGATTCCCTGCAGTCTTGGCGTTACAATACAAAGTAATATGAAATGGGACCTGTATATAACTTCGGTCGTAAGTAAAGATAATTCTAGTTTGCGATTCATAGGTCAATTTTGAAGCATTGTAACACTTTCGTACAAAGGAGACAGCATACAAAAGCCTCGAGCGTCCATATTTGGAATATTGTTGTGACGTATGGGACCCGTATCGTAAGAGATTCATTGATAGTATTGAGAAAGTAGAGAAAACAGCAGCTCGATTCGTGACTCCTTAAGAAAGCGTCACGAAATTTATACGTAGATTGGGCTGGGATTATCTAGCTTTTTTTTTTAACTGCTTAAAGTCTCTTAACAGCGAGGTCTTTAGAGACGGGAAAGGATGGGAGGCAAGGAATGGGGAGGAATTCGGCCACGGCCTTTTTGAAGGAAGCATCCCGGCATTGGCCTGGAGTGATTTGGGAAACCATGGAAAACCCAAATCTAGATGCCCGGACGGGGATTCGAACCGGCGTCCTCCAAATGCGAGGCCAGAATGGATTATCTAACAGACAGAGGACATGGGTTTAGTTTGAATTTATTGTCAAAGATGCCTACAACACCTTTCATTTTCGAGTGTAATGAAATACTTCTTCCGCCAAGCTATTTGGGTCGCAATGACAGGAGAGGTAAGATTAAATTAATTAGGAATCGTATAGATGCTTATATGAATTCTTTTTTTCTCTCGTGTTATTTGCGATTGGAATGAAGAGCGTTAGTTTTTGTGCAAAACACCCTCTGCAACGCAAAAACTTTGTTAACTGCAAAGTATAGATGTAGGGTATAGGTTTCTCAGTCGGTTATAGGTAGAAGAGGTGACAGGGAGGCATATACAAAAAAGAAAAAAAAAGCCAAGTCACGACGACAACCAAATAACAACCTATCTAATGAGCAGATGAAGGTAGGGTCGCTACCAACTAGCTCCGGGAAAAATCATTGGAATAATGAACTATGTACATTTAAATGGACCGTGTACAGCAATAAACAGAAATTAATCTTCAGCGATATTGGGAAATACACTTCAAGCTGAAACAAATATCTCTTTTTTTCAGCATAGCCAACACAGATCTGGAATAGGTAAATCATGGGGCACTGTATTTTTAGTTAATCTGGAAACAGTAGAAAAGGTTACGAAAATAAATTTCTTCCATGGATAGAGAGAAGTGTACTGTACTGCATTTAGAGAAAGAGTGTATGAAAAATGCCTTTTGTTTCAGAGGTTGGGAACACAAACCGATTCAGCACTGTGCATAGTGGCACGTTATATGACGGCGGCTGTGACGTAAAGCCTGGATGCGAGCCCGCCAATCAGCTCAGCTGGGGCCCTCGTCCCGCCAATTACGAGCGCCTCTCCGCGGCTCACGTGATTGCGCCGAGAGGCCTGACAACAGCCGCCTGATTGCTGGCAAACCTGCCACTCAGGCGGGAGAGGGCACCGACAGATGTGTTGCAGATTGAGTCAAACACACTGCTACAGGTATGTCGCCGCAACCTTCAACTCAAAGTACCGCTGGCTACGATCAATGTCAGGGCAAAACGCGTTATGTAGTACTATACAGTGTGTACCTTCTACGTTCAAGCAATACTACGTTAATGAAATCTTGTTAGTTATTTAAAATTAATCAGCAATTCTGCCTTTGTGGTGACGAACAAGAATGAGGCTCCTAGTAGTTGATTTAACGACCTTGGATAGTGGGATGTAACTGAATTTAACAACGGAAAAGAGAGGATATGGAAAGTTGAAGAGAATGCTCACATTTAAGGAGTTTCAGTTTGATAAACTTCAACATGCAGGAGTGAGAGATCTGCAGTAAGGCTGATTTCCTCTTTATATCTCGACGCTGCTGCAAATTCCATGAACTGTTAAACCGTTCTTCTGCCTGTAGTAAAAAGAAATGCTAGAGCACGTCGGAAAACTTTCGTCCTGATTCCAAGCACTTCCGTAGGATCATGTGCAAAGACAGAATTAGTGGTAATTTGAAAGATCGTCCTGCCATCTTTAATGTGACACGAAGTCATTACGTATTTGAACGTAAAAGTCCAAACATTTATATTGCTAAGCTAATATCTTGTACTATTCATCAGCCTAAAACATAATTTACATTATCTGCACATAAGAATATCTAGCCATTAACATCAAATGTGAATGGAGGGAAGAAAAATCATGTTGGAAATTCTACGAGTGGTTAAGCCGCGTTCCCACCACGCCTTGTAACGAAGGTGGGACGGGACGGGACGAATACTCGACCACACGCCATGGGAACAGAGCCGCCTCTGCTAGCGGGGACGAGACGCAGCTACCCACTCTGTGTCGGTAAACATCACAGGCGTGCGTAGTTGAGCGCTGTTGCCATCGGTTTGCAGCAGCGGTGCGCACCCCTTCGGTTGCTGTAAAGTGCTCTGTGCCAAACGACACTAGGCAACGTGGTGGTGAAGTGGCGGCGAGGTAAGCGAGGGCTAACCTGCGGCGCGCGCTCGTCCTTACACATCAGCTAATGAGGTCCCCTCCAGTCCCGCCTTCGTTACATGACGTCGTGGGAACGCGGCTTTAGGTGGATGTACAATTTCTTCTCTCTTGCTCGTAACTTACAAACAACGTCGTTGAAACAGGATATCAGGTGGATTTGAGGAACTAATTTCAAGTTCATTGGTAATACCGTTTTGCTCTAAAACCTACTATTTCGAAGGCAGCTTACGTCTTTGTCAGGTGAACAAATGGGTAAAATACCTTATTTCTTTATTAAACGAGTTTTAAACATTCATACATAACACGATCATTAAAAAAAAAAAAAATGGAATCTACTTTTTTTTGTTAAAATTCTCCAAATTATTTATACAAAATCTACTAGCTACAAACAGCGAAAGATTGGAAGGATTCATGTCATAAGAAATTGTTGTGTTCCAAAAATACGTTTTACACTCACGTCCTTTTCTACCTCCCATATGCTAGAAACGTATTTAAGGAAGCATTACAACGCATAAAAGCAGGTACAAAACTGAACTGAGAGATAGTGAATAACTTCAAGTATGATAACGATACAGCCCTTCTAAAGGTTCAGTCTTTAGGACTCCAGCATATTTTCAACCTAGTTAGCACAACCAGTACTAACATATGGTAAGGATAACTTCATTAAGAAGGAACAAGAAGACTATCAATCATTACATACGTTCTGGACTGGTTAAGAGCCCTGTGTTACTCACGGACTGTGACGGTCCTGGGATCCGAAGCAGATATCCTCTGCTCGGCGATCGTGATCCTCTCCCGCAATCTGTTGTATCTCCCGCACACATCTAGGAGCTGCGCGTTCAGCTCGTCGAATATGTCCTCCGCTGCGAGCACCAGCGACGCCAACTGCCGCAGCGCATTGCTCAAGGTAGAGTTGGAGACGTCCTCCAACTCGTACCCGGTGATCACACAAGACACATCTTCACTCGGTTCACACTGCCGGCTGATGAACACCGGCTCGACCACACGCTGAACAAACGGCATCGCTCAACACTGGGAAACAACTCCCTCGCTACGAGAAACGTCCATGCTGCCGGCTTCCCTTCGTTTCCGCGCACCCTGCCAAGCAAGACTGCCGACTCAACGGCCCTCCCGTTCAAGCGCGGCCCCTCTCCCCTCCATTCACCTGGAGCAGGGCAGGAACAGGCTGCGGGACTCGTATCCGGCACATCATAAATCGTTTAACGTATCGGGCCGCCGGGCGGGCGCAACGGAGCCAGAAGCGTACCATTAGTCTCATACTGGCTGGTGTATTCCAATAAGTTCTGGTGCCTAGAAACAATGGTATAGAATATCACCAGAGCAAAGCTTAGCCACTGATGTTATAAAGATGGAAAATATTCGAAGATACTTGTACGTCCATTTATATGGTTATTACATAAGTTTGAAAACCAAATCTGTGTTTATATACATGAACAAATACAACATAGAAATATTTTATTTCTAATGGATTTCTGTTTAACTTTCAGTGTTATAATTCTAAACTTCTTCAGTTATTTCACTTGATAAATATCTGATCGTGTGCACTTGCTGTACTTTACACGGTAGCATGAAACGAAAAATTCGTTCTTTTATTAGATGGTTCGTGGTTTAATTAATATGATAAATAACCAGTCCATCATACAGTTCACTTTAAACTTGTTTTTATTTTCAAAGAAAACACGTCGTCAAAGATACTGGTTACATGCATACATACATTCCAGAGATTACATACAACACTCCTTCCACAGACAATACAGTCCTTCGCTATCGTGTATTGAGTCTGTATAAACTGTTTATCTGTCTCTGATGATCGCTTTATATAAACTCCACCGAAATTACTAGTACACTTCAAAGGATTCCGACAGATATTTCTCGAACATTAACAATACTTAAACAATTAAAACATTAAAAACAAACAGAATTAATGCATAATCATTTACCATCATTACAAAATGATCAGAAATGAAAATTAAAGATACTTAAACAAAAAATTATATACAGAAATCATTTTAAACTGCAGTAAATTGTCCTTTAGACATCGTAACTTGTTTTAATAATTGGAATTACAAACATTTAAGCAATTCTCTTGCACAATTCTGTTCTTAAACATATTAAATGGCCTCTAAATAATTTCTTTTCATAAAACAAAGTCTATATACATTGATTTACAGGAAATTGTAAAACAAACATACAAGATCATATTCAACCAAACTCTAGCTTACAACAAATGCGTCATAAAATACAATTCCATTTAAGTTTAGGTTTGACGGCTGTTACACTTTCTTCTGACGGACCATAATTTAGTTTGTTGGTGGCTACAGTATCGTAACGTACTGAAACATAAGACCTTACCTGAATGCGGTTTAGCTTTAATATTTAGGAGAAACATAGTAGTACAAAGCAAATATCGTGAGGCTTGTCAGATACAATCGCAAAGTAGGTATTTTTTTCCATCTGCATGATAAACCTAAGAACGTAGTTTAGATCTTTGGTAGGTAATTAAAAACTTAAAATTTTACAACTGTATAAAAAACTTGAATAAAGTTGTTAAACATTTTCCCTCCGAAGTATTCAGATTGCGAGCAAATGAAATATGACTACTGAGCAAGATTTTTAGTAGAATACAATACAAAATTTCACTTCGATCGGGGAAAAATCACGTTCAGAAAAATAAAATCCAGTTTTCAATATAACCAGCAGCTTAATGCCACATATGATTATATGCTGTGTGAAAGCATATCTTTCTTTCAAAGAACATCCATCCTACTAGATCTTACAGAATATAGATTTATTTCCATGTATTTACGGGATGGAAGATTTAACAACATTCTCACTACTTCATGAACGACCCTGGATGTAATGATAACCGAATTATAAAATTTATTTTTAAGGTTAAAAAAATGAAATTTTAGCAGTACACAGTTGTCGGAATTTTTTTGAACTAGCCTGGAAGAGCAATGAAGCAGAAGATGAAAAGTACCTGTGGTGCGAAACCATGCCAGTTCATCGAATTGCGAATTCCACTGTAATTCCAACCATATAAACAAGCCTCCGGAAAATATTAATTTCAAACATTGATTATCCGGAGATCAACATGTTAAAAAAATTTTTTTAAAGGAAAGATGCAGGTTAATTGTTGCTTCCCTAAGAGAGTTCTCAAAACGATATCGAACAGAGTGACCAACGACCTTTCCAGGAAAACTTACAGAACTATCAACCACGCAATCCAGTTCCACGAAATATGGTTTCCGTTTTAGACAGTCAGTAGAATCAAAGGAAAGGCATGCAAAGGCAACAAAAAATAGAAGACACAGCATTTCAGTGAAAACAGAGAACAAAGCAAAGCACGTGGAAAGTAGCCAAACGTAAAGCCTTCAGGAGCACTGCATATGGAGTACTGGTGTGAATTACTTTCTAAATCGCCGTTTCAGGTAACTGGAAAAAATTGGAAATCCGTCGTCCTATCTGTAGTTAGCGGAAATATTTTTCAGAAATATGTTAAAGAGGACGTATACGTATTAATATGGAATCTTCACATTAGCAACAGTATGGAATTCAGCATCAGCCGTAAGGTGTCCATTTTTTACTAAGATCTCTTAAGCATTTTAATGTTCCATGAAAAACATGGAAGACACTGTATGATTTAATTACTGAGCAGAATGATCTATGCCGTGTTAAATTAAGTCTATTGAGGTTTTTTTCAAATATTTGAACCTATATTTTTAAAGTTAAATTTTTGTTAAAAATCGTCAGTTAATTGCACTAACACTAGAACCATGAATCGAAAATTCATCTTTTACGAGTAACATTTAGACATTAATCTTGCCAAGTAAGCTGTTACACACAAAACTCAAGAAAAGATGGTGGAAATAAAATATCGTAATCTGTGGTACCCTTGCTTTCGTCGTACTCGCTCTGGGGAAGAAAGAGTCAAAATACTTTCTAACGCATTCATTTTTCTGAATACCACAATAAAAGAATGGTGGTCCAGAAAGCAATCCCATTCTCTAAAGAAAATATCAATCCTGCCTTAATGTTTAGGGGGATTGATAAAACACGGAAAGCAGAATTATCTAGTACAATACCTAGTCGCAGTTTCCTATTTGCGACATTAAAGGGCAGTCTACACGTAACGGCTTGACTGACGTTTTACTTGATCAGGCAAGACGTCAGATAAAATTGACCAAAAACTCATGTCCACACTCTTAAGTTTTTAACTTCCGTCTTTGGCTCAGTTTTATTTAAAGCATAGATGAAGCATTACATTTAGTGGTTATCTTACCAAGACTGATGAGATTAAAAATGGTCTAGGAGATAGTTGCTAAAGAGGAAAAGGTTCCTTCATCTGAATTTGTTTCGGGAATTAGGTCATGAACAAGAAGATAGGCGTAATTATTTAGGAACGATTACAGATCCTTATATGAAGTTCCTATCATTAATAATCGAGACTCTGATGAGAGAAGGAATAACTCACACCATGATATACTGACTTCTATGCTAAGATATCTTCTAACAAGTAGAAGCTACGAAGTTCACAACTGTAATGTTGCCTTATGCCAGAAACGTCTATAGTTATATACGGAATGTTGAAACCAGGAAATATTGACAACCTTCAGCTATGAAGACGTGGACTTGTTCTGGAAGGGATACATTCAAGATGTACTTTAAAAGGATCAGAACATTGGCAGTACAATGCCGTAACTCTCTGAGGAGAATTTGATAAAATAAGTTTGAAGAAAATAATTATTTATTTCGTTTATATTTACCACTACTACTGTCTAGCTATTAAATAAATCTACTTTATTTTTATATGTAAAAATCTGTTAATTTGCAGTGGTTAACGACTTACATCAATTTCTGAATCACCCTCTATATTTCTAATTGTTTCTCTTGGGCTAACTTTATAATTTAAGAATGAAAGAAGGTGCAAATGTCACAGTAAAGGTTAGTAAATATCATCGGCACCAGCACCAGAACGTGTCCACTTCTTAATTTTTAGCAACCCTTTACGAAACACTGAACGAAAAGAACTGATTAATCTTTTCGTATCCGTTTCCTTTGTATCCCCAAGATACACTTCCTTACATATATCAGGCAAAGCGTATGTTTGTCTTGTCGTGGTCACTATAGTCCTTTTTAGATTTCCAGAAAGCCTTTGACTCTGTGCCACACAACCGCCTTTTAGCGAAGCTTCGAGCGTACGGTATATCGGACCACTTCTTTCCTTAATTTTTATAAACGATCTCGGAGACAAAGTGAAAAGCCTTTTTAGATTGTTTGCTGATGATGCGGTTATTTATAGGGAAGTAAGGAATTTTGGCGATTGCTTAGAAATTCAGCGCGATCTGGATGTTATTTTGGCTTGGTGCGCTGAGTGGCAACTTACTCTAAATTGTAAAAAGTGCAAGACAATGAGCATAACTAACAAAAAGAATCCAATGGTTCAGATATACGAGTTAAACAATACAGTTATTGATATGGTCGATTCTATGAAATATTTGGGAGTAACAGTACAAAGGAACATGAAATGGGACATACACATTAATTCGTTAGTAGGTAGAGCAAAGTCTAGGCTGCGATTCATAGGTCGAATATTGAAAAATTGTAATGAACAAACAAAGGAGATAGCGTACAAATCTCTTGTGCGTCCACATTTGGATTACTGTTGTGCCATTTGGGACCCGTTTCGTAAGGGGTTGATCGAAAGTATAGAGAAAGTACAGAGAAGAGCCGCTCGATTCGTTACCGCTTGCTTCAGTCCTTATGAAAGCGTCAGAGAACTGATTAGTAGATTAGGTTGGGAGTCTCTGGTAGATAGGCGACACACGTTTCGTTTAAACTTATTGGTTAACATGCGTACTTCCACTTTCACTTCTGAGTGTAGTGAAATACTTCTTCCACCAACCTATTTGAGTCAGAAGGACAGGAAAGATAAAATTAGAGAAATAAGGTGCCGGACTGATTCTTATATGAATTCTTTTTTCCCTCGTACCATTAGGGATTGGAATGCACAGCAAAGAGATTAGCTTTGGTGCTGAGCACCCTCTGCCACCCACAATTTTGTGAATTGCAGAGTATATATGTAGATGTAGATTATAACTTGCCGTATACAAAGACAACTAGGATACAACTCAAAGAATTCCGAAAACAAATCATGTTACTACGTCGTATATTCGAAAAGTCCACAGCGTAAAAAGTTTTTGAAAAGAAACACTAAATAACAGTTATTATTGGGTTACAAAACTTTGATAAGACCATTGCTTTAATATGGTAGTGTAGTATGGGACCCACATTTTGAGTGTCAAATACAGGAGTTGGAGAGCGTGCAAAAAAAACCTGCTAGATTTGTTTCTGGAAATTATCTCAGAATGCAATCAGTAATAGATATGATAAAAGAGCTAGGTTGGAATTCATTACAAGACAGAAGGAGGGTGAAGAAGGTCATGGGAGTGTACAGGGCGTACATTGGTGATGAGGCACGGAAAGATATTGGTGTAAGAACTAAAAGTAATGCATGGAAGAGAAAAGATGATCATGTCCACAAGCTGGCACTCGATTTCAGGCACAAGGGTGTAGACAGATTCTCTTTTTTAGCTAAGGTTGTCAGGGAATGGAATAAGTTACCGAGAGAAATGATGAATAATTTACCAAAAACGTTGAAAGAATTTAAAGTTAAAATTTGTACGGAGCAAATGTAGATAGGTGCAGAAAAAGAGGAAAATGGTTGTGTACGGAAATTGCCACCAGAGCGAGCGCTCCATTGCAATTTAATTAAATAAAATAGTTCCTCACAAGCTGAGAGATGATTAAAGACTAAAGGGAAAACGTAACTCAAGACAGAAAACAATGCTCCCGCCGATCAGTTTTGCTGGAAGTCGTCCGTCTTCATTCAGTTCAGGTGTCCGTTTTGCTGTCCACACACAATGTTTTGTCCGATACGTTTAACCTGATCGAGTAAAACGTTCGTCAAGACATTACATGTATACCGGCCTTAACGCGCGTTAAAATTTTAAGTTGGTAGAGTGTTTGCGAGTTAGGTCACCATTCCCTATAAGGAAGTGTCTGGAGGTGAAACTTGAACTGTGCGAGAAAACCAGTTGTCGGTCGGCTTGTCGCGAGGTGTGGGCCGCTGCACCGTGTTGCGGTCACCAATCGGCCTTCAGAATGCACGGTAACCCAACACTGCACTCAGTACGCTACTTGTCAACAGAGTTCACATACCCACAGACTATAATTAAACGATTTTGTGAACAGTATGTTATCTGTTTCTTCGCTTTTTTGTATGGCTTTACGTTTAGTCGAGGTCATTAGAGGTGGGACGGGAAGGAATTCGGCCATGGCCTTTTTGTAGGAGTGATTTGGGGAAACCCAAATCTGGATGTCCGGCCGGAGATTAGAACCCACGTCCTCCCGAATAAGTTGCTAAACGTTACCACTCACCCACCACGCTCGGTGAAAGTCCTTCGCTTCTACCTATTATCTTCTAGCAAGTACTATAGACTAAACTCTGCCTTCTTCTACGCTCTATTGTTACTACTACTAACTAAAATATTAACCACTCCCGTACATGTCAATATGTAACCCCCAAATAATATCTGCTGTTTTAATATACTTCATTCGTAAACTCCTGTCAATTACAGCAAATCTGCCATTAGTCTTTTTCTGTTCCCCAGAATTAGCCTCAAACTTCCGGATTTTTTTTTATGTCCAATCTCCCAGCAGTAAGTGGTTGTCAAGGAAGTTATTACTTACCATAGAAAATGCCAAGAGAAAGTTGAAGTGCGGTGCTTTGCTGTTGCTTTCCCCAGTTTTGCTACTATTATTACGTCTTACTGCTCGTTTTACGAGTGTCTGTTAAGAGTCTTCCTTGTATAGTGGATGTATATGGTGAATCATGATGCCAGGCTGTCCAACTCAGTCCAGCTACAACTAAAGGGCCCAAGGAACGATGTCACGGACGAATCACCATCAATAGTTTCCGATGCCATTCCTCCACACGCACAATTTGGTGAGGTTTGCGATTTACCAAGTATTTTGATACAAGATCTGGCCATTACACATTCAGCACCACTAGTTCTCTTACCCTGTTATTTAAGTTCAGGATAGTGAAAAATGTCTTCTTCCCACGTGAACTCAAAACAGCTAATTTCGTTGAGACAGTTTTACACAGCGACCTCTTCAAAGAGATGTGCAAACATGTTCAATTTTTTTATTTATTTATTGCTTCGGGCTGTACAGGTAATCGACGTCTAGATAATTAGATCCAGGAGAGGATAAGGGGCAGTGAACGGGGAGGAAATCGGTCATGGACTTTTGAAGGAACTACCCCGTCAGTCGCTTGGAGCGAATTCGGGGAACCATTGAAAACCGAAATCTGTTCGGAAGGGGATATGAAGCCACGTTCTCCCGAATGGCTGGCCCAAACGTACCGTTCACCCACGAAGCTTGGTTCTTTTGCAGCAACTGATTTAACATTCCTTCCTTCCGCCACAGTTGCTTCGTTATACTTTTGTGCTTCACACACACTAAGGCATATTCGAGCATGCATCTTACATATGCACATACTTCGCAAAGAAACTAGGGACTTTCAAACAAAACTATTTCAAAGAAAGAGAATTTGCTTAATTGGACTTCAATCAGCCACAAGATATATTCTGCTCAACATTGCTGCTTTAGTTGTAACCACGGGGATTCTAAGATAGCCGTGGTGCCATCATTTGAAGATGGATTGATATATAACTCGATGAGACAATGGAAAAAAAAAAAAAAAAAAAAATTGACATCTCACTCTGTTCTCAAGAAACCGCATCTCAAAATTGAGGTTATTTGGTTGAAATCTGGCCTGGACCAGCATCTATTCCAATTTTATATGCATCACTTCAAACGTAAACTCTTTTTACCTGATTTCCTAAATAAAAGCTGTCGTTGATGCTTTAAACCTGATACGTTTATCTACAGCGCTTGCGATTCGGTATGAATAAACCAGATCAGATTGTTAAATAAAATCTGTTTAGAGCGAACACGTTTTTTGACACTGTAGTCCATTCTTTCTTCGTCGGATTCTCAGATCAATAGTTGATTCTTTGCTGCACAAATGGGATGTTTGTAGAGCAGATTCGGATGAGTTACGTAAGCGTTGGTGATCGCTTGGGTACCATCCAGTATTATTCACAGCGAAAGAATTAACTACCATAATGAATTTTCAATTGCATCCACCGGATAAAAATTTAATTATCTGCATAAGTGGTATATTTTTTATATTAAGAAGACTTGGGACATGTGTAAAGCTGCTTAGTTCTGTCTCGCTTGCTTACGTTTCAATCAGTTCTATACAGCCATCAACATTGTCTAGTTACATTTTACTATAATGAATGGAAACCTCGTACTGTAAAAAAAAAAAAAAATATTATCGAAAACTGCCAAAAATTAACATCACGAATCAGTTGTGTTCGAAACATTACTTCGGTCAGTGCACATAGTGATCTAGAAAGCAACTGATAGATAACTTTCTACCAAGTATCATGCTGACAGATCGCAAGGAGTTCAAATATCAGGCACATAAAAAAATGCGTGAGATTAAAATAGTTATCTGTGTACACGAAGTTGAAATACTGCCCTACCCATGAATTCAGTGGCTACCGAACTTTACGTGACAACATGTCTTTATGTCGCTGCTGATTAGGTCTCATTCAACGAATAATAAGAGCCATCTTCTTCGGCTGTACTGAAGAAATACGATGCATGCCTATGTAAAAACTAACATCTTCTGGTAGACAGCGTAAATTGACAGTTATCTCGATGTCGCCGTTTCCATGGCTAAATTAATGTTCCCATCGATATATTAACATTACAATGAAAACATGAACGTTGCTATGGATTTGATGTCGTCTATATAAGGAGACGCCCGCACGCAGCGGAGGCAGATGCGATGGTGTTGAATAAACCAAACACTGCACAGTCTGCTCTGAGCCGTCGAACAGTGCGGATCGTTTCCTTGTTTACACGCGAGCCGTTCTAAGTGGTGCGAGCAAGCTATCGGACTTCGTGTCTACACAGTGGTTAGTGTTTCTTCGAGCTTAAGTTACCGCTGCTGTTCAACTACACAACAGGTGGAAGATAGTGGGTGAACTAGTGCAAGAGGTGTAAGCCTAAGGGCTTACAGGATGCAGGAGGACACGGAAGGGAGCACAGCAGAGGAAACAGCAGATGCTATCGCCTCGGCCCTTCAAGTGTGCTATGCGCCGATCGAAGTTGACATCGTAAGTACGCCGCCCATTGCACTCCCAGATTCTGAAAAGACAGCAGTTATAAAGAAACGCAAGCTACGTGCGTATGCCGACATAGAACAGCCTGCATGCATAAGTACCAGATGTGAAAGAGCCCCAACTGGGGAAATTGACCTAAATATGAATATTAATAGTGTGCCATTTATACCTACTAACCCCGCAATTGCCGCAAGCGTTTCAGGAAGTGAAGAGATAGCCCAATCAGAAATACCAATAACAACTTATACTAGCAATAGCAGCCAAAACGCAGTAGCTATGGGATCTAGGGATTTACCAACAGTCAATTCCGCAAATTTGCAAGCAGCTTCTACATTGGGAGAAGAGAAATTTAGGTATTCAGAACATGACACCGGTCCATTCATAGTCTATGCAGAACAGATAAATACAGAAGAGCACCCAAATAGGGGCGCCCTCGGACGTCTTCATCCCATGTCCGTTGGTAAATTTATCAGGAATTCCATCCCAGCAATGAACCATTCGATCCTTAACATATCAACCAAGGGGAGGAACCGTGTTCAGATTGAATTTAATAACTATAAGGCAGCAAACAACCTGGCATCAGTCACCAATCACCCTCAGAATATAAAATTTTTTATACCACGCTATTGTACTGTTAAAGAGGGGGTAATAAGAGGGGTAGATACTAGATTAACTGAAGAAGAAATACTAAATGTCATAGATTCCGATATTGAAGTGATAGCAGCCAGAAGACTAAAGCGTAAGATCACAATCGACGGAATACATCAGTGGATACCGCGGCAAATGGTATGCATTACATTCAAAGGACAGACCCTCCCACCACATGTCTTCATTCACTACACCAGATGTCAAGTCGAACCATATGTTCAAAGAGTAACTCAGTGTTATAAGTGTTTGAGATATGGTCATGTCAACAAGCACTGTCGCAGCAATGCTAGATGCGCTAAATGCGGAGAGGCCCATGAAACATCCGGGTGCAACAAAACTAACAACTTCCACTGTGCAATATGTAGGGGAGACCACATAGCAACATCAAGCTCCTGCCCAGAGTTTGTGAAACAAAAGCGCATCAAAACCCACATGGCCTATAACAACCTTACGTTAGAACAAGCCACAGCTCTAGAAAACCCAACTTCTTACGCTAAACAAGCTGCCAGGCCTTCCCTTTACCCCAGACACCTCCAGCTTCCCCCCAATGCGCATACCTAAACCCGGAAGTCCAATATCCACCCCCATTCAAGCACGGGCAACAGCGAGGCCAACCCCTAACTTGCAAGAACGATTCAATAAGCAAGCCAGAACCGAGCCTCCTTCCAAGCAGCAGGCGACCAGAAGCCAAAACATAAAGATTCCATCAGACTTGTACTTTGACCATGGACCCACCACATCTGCCCCGATAAGCTACAACCCCTATAGGCCCCAGAACTTCGAAAGGGAAGAACCCCTCATAGATAAGGTGGTCTACATTGTTTCCTCGCTGCTGAAGATGGTTAATACAGGCGCTATGCCAGATATAAGAGAGTTCATCAGAAAATCCTTAGTGCTCAATAATAATGGCGAAGTGTAATAACTTCATGCAGTGGAACATTCGGTCAGTCCGATCTAATAAGGAAAACCTATTATACCTCCTCCAAGAAAATTCCATTGCAGTTGCGGGATTAATGGAAACGTGGTTGAAACCTGACAACCACTTCTCTTGTACAGGATACAATGTGATTCGGTCGGATCGATCAGACGGTTACGGAGGAGTCGCTCTTTTGATCAAAAGTGGAATACAGTATGATGAAATTCAGCTCAACTCGCAGGGATCGAATTTACAAGTATGTGCAGCCAACGTAGAATATGACAGCAGGAACCACAGAAAAATAGCAGTTGCTTCAATTTATAGATCTCCCCAAACTCCAGTGTCCAAAAGAGAACTTCGTCAGGTAATAGAGCAATTATCCCCCCCAATGCTTATTATGACGGACCTTAACGCCCACCACCAACAGTGGGGAAGTGAATCCAGCTGCGCAGTAGGCAAAGTGGTAATAGATTTACTAGAAGAAATGAACTTAGTCTTACTGAACGATGGATCAGAAACAAGATACCACAGAGCAACAGAACGTAGATCGGCAGTCGATATCTCACTCATCTCGCCGGGATTGGCCATCGACATAGAATGGAAGACCCTCCCAGACCCATCGGGATCTGACCATTTTCCCATCATAATGTCCCCACCTGACCAGAGATTCAAGACCACTCCTCCGTCTCCCACTTACAAGTGGAACACAAGGAGAGCTAACTGGCCACTATATAAACAGTTCATAAAAGATAAACTAGAAAACTTTAGCACGTCAGATGACCCCAAAAATGACTACCTCTCCTTCACCACAATTATGGATCAAGCGGCCCAAGTATCCATCCCAGAAAATAAACAGAGAAAGACGCCACATAGACACAGCCCGAAATGGTGGGATGAAGAGTGCACTAAAGCGATAAAAGACAGAAAGAAGGCGTTAGCGCAATATAAAGGACAGGCAACGGACGAACAATACATATTCTTAAACAAGATACAAGCTTCCACGAAACGCCTTCTGAAGAAGAAGAAAAGAGAATACTGGCAAAATTTTTGTAAGTCTCTGAACAAAGATGTGCCAACTAAACTAATATGGAGACAGGTTAAAGGAATTCAGCGCAAGACAACGCAATCAATCAAACACATCTCCACTGCGACGGCCATGGACCTCCTTTGCTCTTTGGCTCCAGACTGGTGCCCAGAAAAGGAAGTCGACATTCAGAACCCGGAAGCAGACCACCCTTTGCTTCAACCTTTCACAATAGAGGAATTGGAAAGTGCACTCAAAAAATCTAGTAACACCGCTCCAGGAATGGACCAAATACAGTATTCGATGATAGATAACCTCCCCAGAGAAGGCAAAGACTTGTTCCTCAAAATTATGTACAGGGTCTGGATGGAGAGAGTCCACATTCCCCCACTAAAAGCAATAAGAGTGGTCCCAATCCACAAACCTCACAAAAACCCCAGTGACAGCGGATCATACCGGCCAATTTCACTCCTGTCATGCTCCTTGAAAATGTTAGAACGGATGATTAAACTCAGACTGGAGTGGTATGTAGAACATCATCACCTTCTACCAGAAACCCTGCTTGGCTTCAGAAAGGGGAAAGGCACAAATGAAATCATAGCACAACTAGTGACAGATATCCAAATCAGTAATGGAGAAAACTTTTACCTGATGGCCCTATTCACCGATATATCCAAAGCATACGACAACGTTGTTCTCCCTCTACTGGCGGAAAAACTTAGACAGTTGCCTCTCCCGGAAACTTTCGTGGCGAATCTAATAGCGCTGCTGGAAAATAGAGAGCTATTCATAATTGGAGGTGAAGTAGTCGGACCCAGGTTTACAAGTAAAGGACTGCCTCAGGGATCTATATTGTCCCCCCTTCTCTTCAATATCTACGTCAGCGACCTCCACTCAAAGATACCTCGGGAAGTAAAATTGTTACAATACGCGGACGATGTTTGCCTCTACATCAGCCAGCGGACATTACAAGCCTGTAAGACAAGGCTAGACATCGCAATGGACAAAATGAAGGCTTGGATGATACGCCATGGCTTCGTCCTTTCTACAGAAAAGTCCGTAGTCTGCATATTTACAAGACATAGGGTACCGCACATAACTGAAATCTCACTGGGAGCCCACTCTTTCCCTGTCAAGAAAACAGTCTCATACCTAGGCTTGAAAATGGACTCGAACCTTAAATGGTCCAATCATATAGCTTACATCCTCAAAAAAAGTGAAGCAGCCATGAATCTAATTAGAGCCATTACCGGCAAAACCTGGGGAGCGGAAAGAGTACTCAACATGAGACTTTATCGATCGCTCGTAAGACCACATTTCGATTATGGCTGTATATGCTTTGGATCCGCATCGAAAGAGTTGTTGAAGAGACTAGATAAATCACAATACAAAGCACTGAGACTATGTACTGGAGCCATGGCATCTACGCCTACAAACGCCTTGTTGGTCGAATGCCTCGAACCACCACTACACATTAGGCGAACATACCTCTCCAGAAAATTCATACTAAAGCAATTAGAACTCGAAGAGAATCCGCTGTTGGAAAAGTTATCAGTATTATCGGCACAGTACTCAGAACGTGCATACTGGAAGAAGAAAACTAGTCCACCCCTAGCAAGAGCATATGAGGACCTAAAGATATACTCCACAAAAATATACCGAGCTCAACTATTACCTGTCTATTCAGGAAGAATGCCCATTACCACTCTGAAATTGGACATCCGAACCAACATTAAATATCTGGAAGGGAGCGAAAGGAACAATGTCATAATGAGGGACTACATCTCAAACCTACCAGGTAACCCAGCATGCCTGTACACAGACGGTTCCAAATCAGATCACTCAGTGGGATGCGCATTTGTGGATACGACAAACAACAAGTCGGAAGCCTACAGCCTACCGGAAGAAGCAACGGTCTTCACAGCGGAACTACTTGCAATGGTCAAAGCTCTAGAATACTGCACAAAACTGCAAAGCTCGAGAATAGCAATAATAACAGACTCCCTGTCCGCTGTTAACAAACTAAACAACATCTCCAAAGACAATGGCAGATGTTGGTTGGCCTATGAAATACTTAGAATAGTTTCCAAACTTAGAGAGAAAGGCACGGAGATCACTTTCATTTGGTCCAAAGGACACGCAGGTATTACAGGTAATGAGCAAGCAGACAGTCTAGCCAAAGAAGCGGCACTCAGCGGAAACAAACTCAACCTCGTTCCGGCATCGGATCTATTACCAGCGATTCGACGCGATGTCAAGAAAGAATGGGCCAACGAATGGGAGACAAGGGACCTCCATAAAGGTCAACATTACCGACAGATCCATCCCTCCATTCCGAGAGCTCATTGGTACTCCAACCGGATACTGTCCAGAGGACTCTCAACATTCATAGCAAGGCTGAAGTTTAACCACGGGCGGTTCAAGTCGCATCTGTTCAAAATCAACGTAGTTAACTCGCCCTTCTGCGAATGCGAAGAAAATATTTTGGAGGACGTCGATCACCTTTTCTTCGCATGCAAGCGCCACTGGAACAAATCTACACAATTAATATTGGACTTACAAAGACACGGGGCTGAACTTCCCACCAAAATCCAACATCTTCTTCAGAAACAAGAACCGGAAATCTATATAAGCCTCTATAGATTTGCCAAGGAAAATCACATAGATATATGATCCTTGTAATAAATATCTGTACAGGAAAAGTGTTGCTCATGAATTTATAACACAAGATGTAAACCAACTCTACCGTAAGAGTTTTAGTTCTAACTTAGCAGGATAACAAGTAAATAGATTATAGGATGAGAGTGGTACTCTTAACTAGACAACATAACAAGTAAATCAATTGTTCTATAAGTGTAAATGTATAACCGAATAATACAACATGTAAATCAGTTGTACACTAAGAGTTTTATGCCTAATCTGGCAACGCAATATGTAAACCAATTGCACTGTAAGAGCTCCATTTTCATTTACTTAGGTTAACATATAAATCAGTCGTATAGTATGAGTTGTATTTTAAAGGTATAACATAATATGTAAATCTATTGCACCACAAGAGTAGTACTGTTATCCTTGAAATATAAGATGTAAATAAATGCTAGTTTAAGAGTTTTATTTCGAACTTTGTAAATTACCAGGCAAATCAACTATATGTCAAGAATCATATTCCAAAATTAATAATAAAAAGCACGGTAGGAGTTGTACTCCTGGCATTACTATATAATATGTAAACCAAAATATTGTAATGTATTGTATGGTATTTTATTGTATTGTACTTGGTTGTATTACAGTATATGGCACTTTATTGCATTGTATTGTCCTGTATCGTATTGTATTGCCCTGTAATGTATTGTATGTTTCGGTATTGTTTTGTTCTGTATTGTATGGTATCGTACTGTAAGAATTGCACCTCTAACCTTGTACCATCAATATGTAAAGGTATTTTTGGCTGTATGGACTCTGTCCTTTTGCCAATAAACAAAAACAAAAAAAAAAAAAAAAAAACAAACACTGGCCTGATTACTTCCTGTTCAGAGAAAGAGGTCCGATATAGACGTGAACTACAGATCCATATCGTGTCACTGGCTGCTGTACTCCGTGTTCTCTCATAATGAGAAGTAAGTTACTACAAACTTCAATTATGACAATACTACATATAGTTTTTAAATTTTTGCGAAAACGACTTTTATTAATGTTAACATTTTACCGGATGTAAACATAATTTTAATTAAGACTAAGGTTTCAAATTTTATATTATTTTTGTAGTTCTGGAAGTGCGTATACGACACAGCGAATCAGCGTGGGAAGCTGTGTACTACACAGTTATCAACGATTTGCATCGAGTGAAAATTGGCAGTCCGGCGAGGGTGAATGGGCAGCAGCCAGTGGGAGCGAGATTGGTGCCGTGTGCAAGGCAAATACACACTACTCACACTGCTAATGTGAAGCTCATATTTATAGGTCTGCTCATTTCTGCATCACTTCTGGCAGTATTCACATCAAACCTTGTAAAACACGTATGAAATAAGTTTTTAGCTTCAGATCTGTAATGATTCGTGACGACTTACAAGAGCTGTTGATATTTAGGAGTCAAGTTTAAATTGCGATACAGTGAATGTAGTATTGCATTAGTGCACTTGAGTTCGTACTGAAAATGTACGATGAAATTGTGATAATTTATGCTACGTGAACTAGGAATCCTGATGTAGACAACGCTGTTATTAGCCTAAATGTAGTTCATGTCTTTAGGTGTGTCTGCATAACTTGATTTTGTAGCGGCAATGTTAGTCGATGTTGTGATATCAAGGCAGTTCTATCATTACCGTGGTGCCACAATCTGACGAATTCTTGTAGATCTCGCCGAAACAAAACGAAAAATAAGGAATAAAATTTTTTAATGTCTCGCTTGGTTTTCGAGATATAACATGTTAAAAATCAGTTATAAATATTGTTTCTTGTGCTTTTGGTAACGTTTCTTCTGGTCCAAGCCTTACTTCAACCTAACAGCAATCACTAGGAAGAAAATAAAACACCTATAGTGCATTTCCACCGTGTAGCTACAGTGGTTGGTGAATTTTTTTCTGGTCCAGGCTGGATCCCACCCTAAACTCCTCACTTTTGAGGTACAATATCTCGAGAACTAAGCGAGATATCAAAAAAAAAATCTTTATTTCCGATTTGTTTCTTCGAGTTACATACGAATTCATCAAAAAATTTGGTTATGGCGAAATTTTACTTTTGGTACAGGCCGCATTTCAACCTAACCAGGTCAATTTCGAGATACAATATCTCGAGAACTAAGTGAGATATATATATATAATATAAATACTTTCAATTTGTCTCGTCGACTTACATAAAAATCCATCGTCAAATTGCGGCGCCACGGTCATCGTAGAATCCCCTGTTATACCACAAGGCACTAGGAATTTAGTTATTATCAGTAATTTCATGACCACAGTGTCAGTGGCACGAACGAAGTTTAGGTTAATCTGTCGTCACCTTCTCCGAATCATAACTTAACGTGTAAAATAAACACGGAATCAACCGCCATTCGTGAGGCTTAATGTACCGACGTTTGTACTTTCAGGACGGATTCCTTGGCTTCAAAGCATCGGAAATATGTCCAGAAACTACGAAACGATATTACGCAGGAAGTGCGACTCGCGATGAAAGATGTCTCCAACAACCACTAAACGAGGATGTAGATAATCGGTGACACTGTCCTCTTGTCATAGTGGCGCAGAGGCAGGACAGAAAGGAAGAGGACGATCCCTAGCACAACCAAAAGAGAGACAGCAGCAACATGTTTGTCCCTTTCTTCTCTGCCATCAATTTGATATAAAAATTCTATAAAATTTCAGACACCACAAGTAAAAACTCAGAGATTGACGGAACGAATATCAGAAGTATCTCTGTCCGTGGTCACAACAGGTGTACGTTTGTAGTTAGTCTCAATGTGATCATCTCACCTATCAGGCTTCTTCGGAGGATGAGATTTGTAATCGCACGATATCTCTGCTTCTAAAGTGAGCTCTGCCACGAGGAGTTGTGGATAGCTGCGTCCCAGCTTTGGGCTCAGATGAACAGGGAGATGAACATACTGTATCCCTGCAGTACTAAGTGGGGTGGACTTGTGGCCAATCTGGGTCCACTGCGTAAGCGGCGGCAACTTGCGACTGTCAGACTTGTCTCTTCCTCAGTGAAATGTAAGAAGGCTGGCGGCTGAGATGATCATCAGGCAAACTGCGTCTTCAGACTGTAAGCGTACACCTGATAAGGACCATGGAGTAAAATAAATTGTTTAGTTTTCTAAATTCAATGATTTTGAGAAATATTCCAGATATCTCGTGCACGTTCAGTAGGCCCCGTAAAATATATGAATGTATTGGCCACTGAAATTTCATAGAAAAAATACGTAAATAAAAAAAAAATTATTTTATTTATTTTGTAGTAATAATTCGCAAAGCTCGTGCTAGAAATTAAAATAAATTTATACAGAAAGTAAATTCAAGTTCCTACAATCGAAAAAAGCATTGATTCCTATCTGCCTAGTTAACCACTAGCTACGTAAAAATATGAAAAACAGACATCAAACATCAAGAAACTCAGTCAAGCTGTCCTCACATGTTAGTTTTTGTACTGTCACATTGGTAAAATGGGAAGCGACTGCTGTTATTCACATACTCAGCCATTCGCTCCGTCATAATACCAGCTGAAAGCACGACTTCGTGGAGGAAATATTACATGCAATTAAAGAAATTAAATAATAATCATTAGAATTTTAATATTTGAACTTTACGAACTATTATCAAAAACTGTATTTTTTGTTTGATGACAAAAAATAAATAAGCACATACATAATAAGACGTAATCTTGAAATATTTAAAAAAGGAAACAATAGAATTTGTTTTAATTATATACAAAATTTATCATTCGAGTTTCTTTCTGATTTCTACAACACACTCGATTTTTTTAAATTACTAATTCCGTCATAAGAAAACCTTCTATTTAAAAGTTCATACCCTCGATAACGCAACATATATTAAACCAACAGAAGTTTCTTTTTCTCCAATATACAACAACTTTGTTCAATGTTAAACCTTGAGAATTAAAGCTAATTGCAACGGAGATTGTTTTCTTGAACAAGTGATATACCCTCTTTTACAAAATTTAGTTGTGGGTGGAATCGGAACACAACTATTATTTTCATAATTATCACTTGTTGCATTTGATCAGGTGGACTTAGATTTTATTCGTAAATAATACCTTCAACATAACCTTAGGCTCCATTTACTAATCTTTTTTCAACCCATAAATTAGAACCTAATATTAGACAAAGCTTAAATTTCCAGATCACCTAATAAGTCAACACTTGTTGATTTTGTTGCAGAACAACTATGGACAGTTGGAATATAAGTAACAGGTTGACACAATTCTTTTAATTTTGATGATTAAATTCCTTAATCTCTTCATTTGTTGCAAACAATCTAATGGCATCGTTGAAAAAAATACGTTCTCGCAATGGAAAAGTTTGTAGACTACGTGTTATTAATTTTTCACAGTTTTCAATTGTACGATCAACTGTATACCGTAATATTTGTCCAGATCCATTTTGTCGGAATGATACGGATAAGAAACAAAACTTGATGGGAATAATAATTTTCCTTCCAAGAGGAATTTGATTCCTTGAATTTTACTACTGCAAAGGGGGCGTGCACAAACTACATGGTCCGGTCCGGGGGGGGGGGGGGGGGGTTGGCTGGAAGGCCACGTAGCTTTCCTTTCATAACACTTTTCACAGTTAAAATGTGGTACAGAACACACAACAGCATGTGAATATTTATTTCCGTCATTTAATTATCTCCGTATGTAATTTAAAATAGTCTGACAAGAGAAAACAGTACAAAATGTATTTTGGAATCAAAAGGGAAAAAATTTACGTGTGAGGAGGGGGGGGGGGGGGGTAGGGGCAAAATCCACGTAGGGCTACGTGGGGGGAAGGGGAGTTTCACAGGAGGCCAAAATGGAGCTACGTGGTTTATGCACGCTCCCAAAGTAGTCTGTCATGAACAGGTGGCAACTGTTAGATATCCCCAAAAAATACATAACTAATTCATCAAATGGTTCGTCTTATCTTAATGGAATAGCTCTTCGTAATAGTAAATTATATTTCTCAAAAGATTGCATCCAATCATACTCATTTCATTTACAAATATAAATTTACACTCGTGAATTTCCTCTCGAAATTGAGCAAGTGATTGTAATCTGAGTTCTCTAAATACTTTATTTACTCCTATTAAAAGTTTGTAATATATTATTGAACCGTTTATATTGATAACAGCAGCGTTATTATTATTAGCCCTTTTAAACTAAAGCATCATATAAGGTCATTAGATTAAGAAGAACGTTTGCCCGAAGAAAGAACAAAAAAACAAACACAAAAAAAAACAAAGAATTGAATTCTGGACTACGTATAGAACCTGCGTCCTATGTTAGTGAAGAATCATAGATCGTATGTAATATGAACCACGAACAGGAGGGAGAATGTACCAGATAACTGAAATGTTGTTATACTAATTGATTACAAATAAATGCAATTCAGGGTGAAGAAAATATTAGCATATAAAGTTATTAATTTTATTTTATGGTTTTATGCCCCGACGACGTCAAGTTCATTAGATACTAGAAACTACTGGGGCTCAAGGAGCAGGAAAGAATTCTGCCATGGAACCATTGGAGTTATTTCAGGAAACCATGGAAATCCGAAATCTGAATGACGTACTGGGATTCGAACTGTCCCCTCCAGAATGCGAGGCAAGAGCGTTACCGCCCTCCCACTAAGCTCATTGCGAAATTCTTAACTATGACCCGCATTCATGCTTATGACACAAGGCTGATCAGCCCATTCATCCCATATGAAACACAGTAACTGTCTTTAAAACTTGGTAAGATTTAGATATATCAGCGCGATGTGCCAATAACGGAGAGTTGATTCAGCATGAATGCGACCATTAAGAAACCTCGTAACTCGTCGAGCCATGTGACACCCGATACCGACCTAAGTAGGGCGTTACTGATTAAGGAACCGGTCGCAGTTTCCAGTAACGGTTCGTTAGCTGCTCGAGGTAGCGTATCCGCGCGTCCGTCGCTGTCTATTAATGCCTCAGCGCAACGATGCTATCAGAGACCTTCACGGAACAGCCCGCGCTACGGACCGAACACCATTCACTCCAGCAAGTATAAACCAGAGAATCGCTACAAAAAGGAGAGGTTCAATTATACCCCGTTCACCCTCAACTGGCGACTCAAGGTCATGTTCTCCTACCCTCACTCCTCACCTCCCCCCCCCTCCCTTCCTACCTCTGAGGGCTGAACGCTGTGTCCAGGAGGCGAGTGACAAAATTAACCTTCACATGTATGGGTAAAGTCAGCGAAGTAGGTATAGAGCCGAATGACCTTGAGCCGCCTCTGTTAACTGAACGAACTATAGCTCAAATGTTTACAACGGGCAGTGACCAGCTACTAAAGTGGATTTAATTTGTGGGAAGAGATTTTATAAATGACATCACAAATGTTGAAATAAAAACGTTAAAAATTATCACTTCCGTCAACTAACTTATTCCACAACGCGTAGGTTGGTTGCCTCCTTCCGAAGGAGTCATAGTAAGCAATTATGTCAGAGGTAGGAAGGCCAGTTCCGTCCCTCAGAAACCTACAGTTTAACTTGGAATCCGAGCCACGGAACGTTCTGGCATAGTTCTTATAGTCAAACATAACTTTTAAAAATTCCTTGCACCTCCGGGATTCGAACCCGGCACAGCACCAAGAACTTTTTAATGTAAGCGTCTTAATTCAGACCACTCTGCCACCGACTCTCAATATCAAATTTAAATATGACAAGGCCGTGGAGAGCAGAGAACCAATTATTTAAGACTACAGATCTATGTTTGCCACTCAGCCTCTCCAGCAAACCGAACTCGCGTCTTGTATCTTCAAAGCCATAACATGGAATGATAAATTCTCAAAACCCACGAATCTCTGAGACAATAAGAACGTCTCGTGAAACTAAAAGTGAGCAATTACATTGGTGTAATAATTCGAAAAACTAGTAGAATTTCTCGACTATTCCCGATATCCGCAGGCGGCAATTTCTCATTGTTAATGCTTTGGCGGTTTATGAAACAGACATACAAGGAAAGTAATTAAAACGATGAATTAAGCTAAGTATTGTTCATAACTTTATCACAAGTGATAGAAAAGCCAATGAAATAACTAAAAACGTCGATTCGTTATATGATTTTAATAATAACAGATAACAGGACTTAGGATGCTACAGGTGACTTTTACCCACCGTTCACAACTAATCATATATATTATTTCTAAAAGATGTTTTTTCTCTTAAGCCATTATATCTCTTCATACCTAACCGAAAACGATAAATGAGGCATCATTTTTATGATTAAGGTCACGACATATTTTAAGAAAGGAATTTTTCTGAATTCGACCCTTAAAAGGCAAAAGTATCTTTATTTCCCATATGTATTTTTTTTTTTTTTTTTTTGATCACGAGACATTTATCACCCTTGATACCTAATCAAAATCGATAAATAAGGTATCATTTAAAAGATTAAAGTCTCCACTCAGGCAACATCATAAATTAAGAACTTCTTTTTATTATTATTTTTTTGAAACTCGAGCCTTGAAGGACAAAAGTAATAACTGGGACAGTAGCGTGTATGAGACAGTTCAGAGCCAAGCCGCTAGATACCAGCAGCACATATCACAGAGATATTAATAACCTGCTTCACTGGCGTCAACTTTTGTCACGTACCAACTAAACTAAACAAATAAACAATTGATACAAATGAGGCAGTTCTTTTATCATCCAATTAAAAACCACTATCCTTACTATTCATCGTATTCGCGAAATTTACGCACCGTTCATCTAACATTCTAATTATTTTATGATGTGCAAAGATGAGATGTCAGCGAGCCGCATATATCCGATTTTATGCAGTTTTACCGTCCTATTAGAGATATCACTTTTACAGCGTTATTCGCACTGGTCCTGTCAAGAGGTCTACCGAACAACTTCTACGGTAATGCCTACGCACGAATCGAATGTCTGGCTACACCTAGTTCCCCTCGTTTTTGTAATGAAATCCACAACACAGTCCAACATTCAGAACCCAATACCCAAGGGTCGGGCATCCTAATTCTTGTCTGGCGGTTACCCGAATACAGTAATATTCGAAGCATCAAGAATTCAAAACTCCTCTTGTCCAAGAGACTCAAGGATATCGGTTAGATATTATATCTGAAGTGTAGCTATGTTAAAAATATTTAATGTATTTCAACGTTAAGTCTCTTGCCTAGGCAGAACGAGTCTTTTAAACATTTTCAAGATTTTGCAAATAAAATATTCAACTACACGTTAGTTAACGTTTGAAGGAAATGTCATCATAGAAGATTGATCAGTCAATCTCGAGTCATTTTCTGTGATATCCCAACAATATTTACCAATAGTCGTTAAGGGTTTTTTTTTCATCCCTTTGATGACCATTAAAAATATCTAAACTTTAGGCTCAGCTATGTTGAAAGTTGTCGAAAACAAATTTTTATGGCCGGACTGGAGATGGTATTCGGGTGGATGCTATTCGATCACCGGTTTTCCAAAATCACTGCAGTAGAAAGTCTGGCCGGGTCCTTCAAAACTGCCACTTGACTATCAGGTAAATATCCTGCAGTAAAGAAGCGTTATTATGGAAATTATTCAAAGTCCGAAGCATCAACATGATCTCGTGGCTCCGACATGAGGTTGCTGTCAAATTTGGCCGCAGAACTCGTGTTGGTGGAGTGAGACATCCAGCGAGCAGGTGGCGACTCTCGGACACACCTGGTCTAATCGGTCGCTTTACCTGGGATGCTCTCCAATTACGCTTGCCTCGGGCGGCTGGGCGCCTCTTATTAAAAGCTAAGCGCACTTAACGACCCGTCGACGGCTCTCTGATTGGCCCGCCGTCACGTGCAGTGCAGCCTGGCTGGTAGCTCTCCTTTATCCAGAACACACCAATGAAGCATTCTGAACATTCGTTTTCCACATGAATGCTACTTGCCTTAGCAACGTGGAGCCACTTCAGAATCTGGTATAACCATACAACGCTCATGTTTTTCATCATGAATAAAATAAGCCTATGTTGTTAATATACTTAGATTAGCGTTTTGTTCGGTTGTTATATTACATTAAATATTAGTCACGATGTAGCCATATCTGTCACGTTGTGACGTCACGCTTCCCGCCTTCGCTGCCCAACTAACAAAGCTCAGATATATTGTTCGAGGTTACGCGCATTATTTGACGACAGTGCTATTTAGTTAAGAATCCGTGAAAAAATGAGCTGTAATGATTATTAATAAAAATATGTAAGAACGGAAACTTTCCCGGCGTCTTCAGGGGTGTACCACCGAATTGTGTTATGGAAAAAAAAAAACGATATTTCCACGACTAGCTCTGTCGTCTGCATCAGCTGTGGAGACATCTGCACTGGTCGGCTTAGGGTGCGGTATGTGGGCTGGTGCAGTTCTCTCCGCACCTGATGAAGACAACGGAGCTAGTCGTCGAAATTATCGTGTTTTCAAAACACATTCCGGCGGTACACCCGTGAAGACTTCATTACAATCAAAAATATATTTGAGACAAGGTAGTACTATATGTAATTCTGAGAGAACTATAGACCGACCGAATGCAAGAAATAAATCAAGGTAAAATAAAGGCAAGAAAAGATGGATGAGAGAGAATATTTTCATATTGATAGAGACTAAACTAAATATGAAGGACTCTTAATACTGTGAGAAAGGTTGTGTCATGTTTATATTGTAAAGTGCGTTATAAGAAAGTTTACAAGTTGTAAATTAAAGTTTGAACAGCGGAAGAATAAATACACTATTCATTGCCAAATGCAAACCAAATCAATATTGAGGGATAAAACAGGTAAACTAAGAAATCTTGGAAGGATAAGTATTCTACTTCATGTAGTACGAAGAAAAAAATTTGAACCAAAACCAGCTTACTACAGATTAACGAAAATTTATACCTAAGGTAAATACATCACTATCTAGGCATCTTATAACCGATATAGGCCTACGTCAAACAGGACTTGACGTGTACGTATGCACGTATGCAAATCCTATGGAGCCGAAAAAAAAATCTACGGTGTTGTGAAAAGACGACGAGGTTATAGGCAAATTAAGATATATTCACGAAAGCTTTGTGATCTACATACCTATATCTGATCTGCAAATCACAAAACCTAAAGGTACGAGGAAGAAATAAATTCTGAGATCAGAATAACATTTTCCCGGATGTACTCGCTCCCTTCATTGCACCCACATATTTTAATTAGAGAAGTATTTCAATGTAGACGTAAATGAAAATGGACGTTTCCCTTAATAATGTAAATTTTTTGAAATTATCAGTAATAATAACTTTTAAAACAATGTTTTTAAGCAAACTTACTGCAACCTATGAAAAAAATGAATCTTTGAAAGATAGTACAGTATACCTCAAATAAACAGATTTTCAGCAACTTTTTCCGATATTTTTGTTTGTTATTCTTTTGATCTGAACATGTAAATAGCCATTTTTTTTACTGTTTAACGTCTCTTTAACAGCGAGGTCTTTTAGAGACGGGAAACGATGGGGGGCAAGGAATGGGAAGGAATTCGGCCATTACCTTTTAAAGGAAGCATCCCGACATTTGCCTGGAGTGATTTGGGAAACCATGGAAAACCCAAATCTGGATGCCCGGACGGGGATTCGAACCGCCGTCCTCCCGAATGCGAGGCCAGAACGCTAACCGTTACACCACCAATCTCGGTAATAACCATCTACAAGTAACGGGAAGGAATAGGACCCTTTAAAGTAACCATGCCAACATTCACCCGGAATGATTTCGGAAAATCATGGAAAACCCTTTTTTTTATTACGCCTTTTCGACGTCATTAGAGGCGTGAAAAGAATGGGGCAAAAAATAGGAAGGAATTAGGCTACGGCAAATATGAAGGAACTATACCGGTATTTGCATGGAATGATTCGGGGAAACCATGGAAAATCTAAATCTGGATGGCCGAACGGGGATTCGAACCCACGTCTTCCCGAATGCGAGACCAGAGCGTTACCGCTCACCCACCATGCTCGGTAAGGGAATCGTGAAAATTACTTTTTCACTTTCATACATACAAGGCTCGCCGTACACTTTAAACGAATTTATCAACGAGTTGTGAATTTCTATATTCAGATTGTAGTTTATACAGTTTGATAAGTTTGTTCATAGAAATTGACGCATTTTATGAAAAAGCTGTAAGGTCCCAAAAACAAAATGACAATAAAGAAGTGAATATTCTACTCTAGTTACTTAAAACAGAAATTACATTTTCTAATTGCCACCTTAACCTCTGTTCAAATCAGTCGAACCTTTTAAAAGCATGAAGTTATTGAAGAAGCCGTGAACCCTGTAACAGTTGCACTTTGCCAGTAGATTGAATCTGAATAAAGTGCCAGTTTTAAAAAAGGAGGTGGGTTTTTTGATGTTTCATATTCTACTGGGAAAATAAAAGGAAAAAAAACCTATCTCTCTCTCTCTCTCTCTCTCTCTCTCACACACACACACACACACACACACACACAGAGAGAGAGAGAGAGAGAGAGAGAGAGAGAGCGGTCTGGTGGAATTCACTATTGTTACAGGCTCGACCGGAAGAAAATATTAAACCTAACCGGTAAAATTGAAAGTCTTAAAGCCAGTAAATGGCAAACATTTGATTGATCAGACTCCACTTATTTGCATTGATGTATGTTGTGCAGTTAGGCGGACTGTGGGAAATTTTACGTTTTTATTAGTTCTTTGGTCTTCTGTGAAATTATTACACAGGCAGCTCATATACCTTTATTTTTCTCTGCATCGGTGATATATGAACATCATATACGCAGGAAAAATAAACTGAATGTGCAGAGACTAAATCATCAGAAACATAACAATTAGAAACGTTAAAAAGTCGTAATGAATACATGCTACAAGATATACGCAAAAAATAATGCTAAAAAAATACTTATACTTAAAGTTCTTTATGATAATAAATACAGAAATTGCGGTTAAGACGTGGCAAGGATAACACAGTTATTAGCTTTTTTAACCAGTCGAAAAATTATGGATATACCACACATCATATATGCCAATGAATATGATTGCTCCGAATAACAATCACAGTACATACAGAAATCTATGTAGTTAAAGAGATCACAAATTAGAAATACTTTTTGATGCATGAAATGGTTTCACCCAGCTTAATTATTAGAGTTGAGATTTAAATATTAATATCCTCTTCTATTAAAGACATTTACATTGAATTAAATAGCTCTTCCACTAAAGAGTCAACGCTAACAAACAAACTTCAATTCAGATTAAATGGCTTGTTGAATCTACTTGTTATTTCATTTCTTACTACGCCACTCTCCATAGTTATTAATTGGTAGTTAGACCCCAGTGATCCTTTGCGACGAAAGAAGACAATGAAACCATTTACCTTGGGCGGATTCCGTCGGTGGATATCTGTATAAGAAGCTACTTTGGTCAGCGTTTGTTGTTTCGTCGCCCGGCCGTCGTAACCAGATCAATTGTGGCCAGAGATATTACTATAAAAGTGAAGTTATGGTCACTATTTAATAACAATGCTATTAAATTGAACAACCGTGAAGAAATCGAGTTATCTCTGGTTGTTTACGTGGCAACACGCTTTGTATTCCGTCGCTCCAAAACTTTATATTTATTTGATTATTCACGTTTTAGTGAGTGAAATAATTTGCTACAGTGAACTTTTTATAGCTTTTGAGTAATTAAATTTAATTTCAGTTCATTCAGTGGAAAGATATTATGCGTTAGCATAGTAACGGTAGTCCCGATACTGTTAGCGCATCTAGTGCGTTTAGTGGATAATCAGCTATTAGCTATAGTCGAGCTATGGCTGATCCCCTAGATACGGGGCAGACGATTACGACGGCACTAGATGCATGCTGTGCTAATAACATTATCTCAGCATCAGTGAATTATATTTCGAGTGAAGCTTCGCAGCTCCAAGAATCAACTTTTGCGAGTGAGCAGCGACACAAACCATGTGTTTCAGAAACGTTGCAACAGTATCAGCCTAATTTGCAACCACAACAGCAACAGCAGAAGAAGCAACAACAGCAAAAGAAACAACAGCAGAAGAAACAACAGCAACAGCAGCAGCAACAACAATTTCTAGAGATGGATGAAGGATCAAGCAGCATTTCACCACAGGATCCAAATATTTCTACAGGTACTGCTTTGCATCACACAGCTATTAGAAGAGAGATACCAGCAATTACAAGTGAGTTGAACCAGCCAGCTAAACGACTGTGCGTACAGGTACGAGAAGTAGGGCAGGCAGGGGTAGTACCAATACAAATAGAACAGACGGAGGATGTTGACATGCTCGATAACTCAGGGTCTAATGAGATTAATTTTCCTTCAGTACAGGTAGCAAATCAACTCAATTCTAGTACAGTGCAGTCTGACACAAACATTCTAACCTATACCGGTAGAAGCAAAGACAACAGATATAGCCACACAGATTGTGGGCCATATTATGTTTTTGTAGAGAGCCTGGACAGAAACGTGGGTAATTTACATCCAATGTCAGTAGGTAAACTAATATTTCAGTACAACAATGCCTTCAAGAGGGATGTTATCAACATCACTGGTACCGGGAAAAATCGTCTTAGAATAGAAACTAATACTGCAGAATCTGCTAATCTAATAGCGCAACTGGACGTTTTCAAATCAAAGAAGTTAGAAGCCTATATTCCAAGTTTCTTAATTCATAAACAGGGTATCATAAGAAATGTCGATACTACCTTGAGTGAGGAAGAACTTTTAGCAGAAATAGTATCCCCCTTCCCAGTTATTCGTATTAAACGATTCACCAAAAGATCGCAGAAGAACCAAGAGAATGTGATACCTATTCCTGTCTGCTTGGTATCTTTTCGGTCGCAGAATTTACCTTCCCACGTAACGATACTTGGAACTCGCTGTACTGTGGAACCATATGTTCCTCCTGTAATTCAGTGTGGTGTGTGTTTACGCTTGGACACCGTGAGGGACAATGTAGGTCACGTGAGGCCCGATGCAGCAGATGTGCTGGCTCGCATTTGGAGGTCAACTGCAACAATCCTACATCTGTGTGTTGTGCTCTTTGTGGTGGTCAACATTATGCTACTGATAGGAATTGTCCGATATATCTAAGACACCGTCAAGTAAAATTAACAAAAGCGCGCGGAACAAGTGCGACGTTCCCTGACAGAGAACAACAAACTCGGGGCTATTCCCAGGTGGCTTCAAGTCAACCACAATTAAACAGTCATACGGAATTTCCTCCCTTATCGGCACGAAAACCACAAAATCCAACAACACTGTTGTCATCACAATATGGAACTACCCCCCGAATGCAAGTTCAGCAACAACATATAGAGCAGCAGAAGCAGCAACTTATTCCATCATCACAGCAACCAATGTTTCTGGGTGCTGCCTCTCAGCCCAGAGGACGTCTCGCTCGGCAGCAGGAGGCATCCCCTCCCACCCCAGCTTTTCCCCCCGTTCACCAACGATTGTTTGTTCCTCAGCAGATTCCTATCTCTCCCATTACTCATAACCCGTACCCACCGAGCCCACAGAATACGCCCACTCACATTTCGACACGAACTGACTTACTTATTGAAGAAATATTGCAGCTCATCATGTCCACTATTTCTTCGTCTCAATCATCTTTTATGGGAAATCCACTCATCATCCGTGAGTCATTAATCCAGCTATTAAATAAGTTCAATGGCTTTTCGAATTCTGCAGTGGAATGCTAGATCGGCCATCGCCAATAAAGAAAGCCTAGAACATGAACTCCGTGAAAAAGATATCAAGATAGCAGCAATTTCTGAGACGTGGTTTAAGGAAACATCAAGAGTGCGTTTTAAGAACTACGCCACTGTCCGATCTGATCGATCGGATGGAAAAGGTGGAGCAGCGATTCTTGTCCACCATACACTTTCATTCAAGGTCTTAAATGTTACAGTGGGGTTAGATCACGATATCCAAGTTGCCGCCGCAAGAATCCAGGCCTCTGCATTCGAGTTCACGTGTGTTTCTATTTACTGCAAGCCTTGTAAGATCATAACACAGGAGATGTGGAATAATCTATTAAATCCCCTAGACCCGCCTTTGCTGATATGTGGAGATCTTAATGCTCACAGTACTGCATGGGGATGTGCCTTCACCGACAGACAAGGACATTCTGTCTTAGAGATCTGTGATGAGCATGGCCTATCTATTCTTAATGACGGGTCACATACACTAGTCCCGTCACTATACCACCGTCCATCGGCAGTCGACATCACACTATGCTCTCCATCTATAGCCACCATTTCACATTGGAGCACTTCAAAAGACTCTCTGGGTTCCAATCACTACCCAATACTTATAAGTATAGATCATCTTCCATCAAGTGGCCCACGCCCCATTCCGTCAAGTAAGTGGAACATTAACGCCGCTAATTGGTCACTATTCGCGGACACAATGATCCACGAAGTACGAAACTTTCAGTACCGCAGTTCAGCACTCGATAATTATAACCTTTTTATAGAAGCTCTGGAACGCGCAGCCCTCACTTCCATCCCTTTGAGGAAGACCTCCGTTCAGAGGAAGAATGCTCCAACTATTTGGTGGAACACAGATTGTTCTCGACAAGTCGCCCTTCGACGTGCGGCTCTCCGGGAATTTCGTAACCACCCATCCCAGGACTCGTATCTTCGATATCAGCAAGCATCTGCTCGTGCTAAGCGGTTTCTAAAGGCGACTAAGAGACATAACTGGAAAGAATTCTGTTCCTCCTTGAACAGACAGACCAAGATAACAGATGTATGGAAACGTATAAAAGTACTTCGCAACAGAAACTACAGTCCGCGCGAATGCTCCGACGATACCACTTGGCTGGAGGATTTTGCTGATAGAATAGCTCCACCTTCTCCATGTCCTCCCCCATATAATTTTACGGAAGAAGATTCTAACCATTTCCTGTGCACATTTTTCACCTTCAATGAATTCCGAACGGCACTCAAGAACTCTGCCAATACATCACCAGGCATAGATGATGTTCGCTACCCTATGCTACAGCACCTTCCAGACGAAGCCCTCAAACTTCTCCTTAGTATCGTCAATGAGCTGTGGTCTAAGAAATGCATTCCTGAAGCCTGGACGACACAAATAATAGTTCCTCTTCTGAAGTCTGGAAAAGAACCAGGTGATGCCGCATCCTATCGCGCTATCGCCCTTTCTACATGCATTGGTAAGACAGTCGAAAGAATGATTAAACATCGACTAGAATGGTGGCTAGAATCACGATCCTTATTACCCAACTCACAAAACGGATTCCGCAAGGGCCGAGGTACCTACGACAACCACGCTACGTTAGTCACGGCGATCCAAGCATCCTATCTGGAAAATAAGTATCTCACTGCATTGTTTTTGGACATATCTGCGGCTTATGATAATGTACGAATACCGATCCTGATGGACAAACTCATCGCACTAGGTCTTCCTCAATATCTTGTGTCTCGCATCTATCAACTTCTGCAAAAAAGACAGTTATATTTTCGGTTCAAACACGTCCTGATTGGACCTCGATGCACCCACCAAGGTCTTCCTCAAGGCGCAGTGCTCAGTCCCCTCCTGTATACAATTTACGTGCGGGAACTGGAGAGCATTCTGCCTCTTGCCGTGAGCATTATTCAGTACGCTGACGACGTTTGCATATTCACCTCAGCGACATCGGTTACGGCAACTAAGTGTCTTCTTCTACAAGCTATACTTAGCTTAATCCAGTGGCTCTTCGAACATGGCCTGGACTTCTCTACAAGTAAATCCTCAGCAGTGATATTTACGAGAAAGAGAATCCACCCCCCTATCTACAACTTCATTTTGGGTCCCCTTAATGTGCTTGTTCAATCTCACGTGAAATTCCTTGGGCTGGTATATGATTCTCGTCTCACCTGGTCAGCTCACATACAGCAACTTGTCCCAAAATTGGAACAAGGGCTGAATATTTTACGTACGCTGACTCGAGTTTGGTGGGGAGCTCATCCATCTACATTGTTGATACTCTATCGCACCCTTCTCAGATCAAAACTGGATTATGGAAGCACATTCTATTTCAGTGGCAGTAAACGTCTACTAAATAAACTGGATCGCATTCAGTATCAGAGCATTCGTATTTGCCTGGGAACTATGACATCCACACCTACGAATGCGCTTCTTTTGGAAGCAGCAGAAATGCCCTTTAATGTTCGCTCACAACTCCTGTCAAATAAATTTTTATTGACACGTGCTTATTCCATAAATTCACCAGTTCTCCGGCATCTTATCAACCTACAACAGCTAGTGAAAAAGAGAGTTCGGTGTCTATTTGTCCAAAGGTATCCATTGCTGCAAAGTCTTGAGTACCTATCAACACTCCTCCCTGACCTCCAGCAACAGGAAATGACGACTATATACGACATACCTTACCAACAATGTGTGACCCCTTTGGCAGTAAGCTGCCTACCGGTGTATTCAAAAGCTTGTCAACCAGTTCAACAACTTTGTCAGGAATATTTATCTGTTAGATGGCCATCTTCAGTTCAGATATACACCGATGGGTCAAAGATACCTTTGACAGGTAGGGTAGGCTGTGCATTCTACTGCCCCGAGACACAACACGCTCAGAGGTTCCGCCTACCAGGTCACCTACCAATCTACTCGGCGGAAGCCATTGCCATCAATCAGGCTCTTATATACGCCAGAAGATTTTTACGGCGAAGTGTACTAATACTCACTGATTCACTTAGTGTTCTTCGCTCCTTGGCCGTACCCCTTATACTCCAACGAACTAATGCACACAACATAAGCATTGTTCAACAGACTGTAGAACTTAATCAACGCGGTTGCACTGTTAATTATATCTGGATACCCGCGCACTCTGGAATTAGGCATAACCAGTACGTAGATATGTTAGCCAAGGAGGCATGTAGCTCGGGCCGAAGCTTAATAACACCCAGCAATACAACTGATTATCATGCAACAATGGTCAGCAATGCATACCACAAATGGACGAGGAGCTGGAATGAATCTAAACAAAACAGAGGCCGACAGTACGCTCTAGTTCAGACCTACCCTCCACGAAAACCTTGGTTTTCAAGATGGAATACTCAACGACGGTACATTACTTCTATTATTCGTATGAGATTCCACCACGGCGCCTTCCGTAGTCATCTTTTTCGCATCAAGGCGGTAAATACACCTTACTGCACATGCAACGGACAGGAAATACAGGACCTTAATCACTTATTTTTCAACTGTTCCAATTTTCAACAACAGCAATCAACATTCATCAAGTCTCTTGTGCGAGCACAGCAGCCATTTCCAACTAACATTGCAGTACTACTCGCTACAAATAATAACAGAATCTATTGTATCATCAAGGATTATATCAAAGACAGTGACCTACATATTTAATGTATTTATATATATGCATATTTTTACATACTATTAATATTATTACCTTGTTACTTGTTACCAGGCTGACTGTATGGTCTTTCAAGACCTAAGGTCAAATAAATAAATAAATAAATAAAAAAAAAAAAACCGTGAAGAAATGAATTACCAGAACAAGAAAAGTATGTATTGCGTTTAAAATAAAATATTATTTGTATTTTGTTTATTTGTATTCAGTCGATGTAAAAATACACTCTTTCCACAGATATCGCTGCTACAGAGAACTAAGAAATATGAATCACATTGCATCATTTTTAAGGTTTTGAGGAGTATTATTAAAAACTGTATTTAATTAAGCAACCGTGATTATATGAACTGCCAGAATCCGTAATTTTTGACGGATTAGCAGTATTTATATTCGATGAAGACGTTTCCACTAAATTCTCTATCGCACTTATAGCAGTTTCGAAGAAATTAATTGCCTGCACTCAGCGTCCAAACGGTCATTTTCGACTACTTCGATGCTAATTTACAAATAAGAAACATGCGGCATTAGGTGAGCAGCGTTTTTTTACTGTGATGTCTTATTATTCCAGGTGTGGCTGTTCTACATTTCGTCAGCTTCCCGGTGCTGGACGGCAGGAATGTTGTCCTGTGGGAATGGAAATCCGGGTCAGGTCGGGCAAGAGCTCCGAGCACGATTTACAGGCAGACAGAAATACAGCCGCAATAACGAACGGCTGTAACAGCCAGCAGTGAAATCCACGGCGGCCTCTTGTTTGGCTTTACAGAAAATCAAGTCCTTTCAACAACCTCATACGCATCAACTTCGCAACTGGAGAGAGGTAACAAGCTACCATTTCCCACATTATATTGCAGTTATTTCTATTATTCGTCTTGCCAGATCTACCAACGAATTAGCGATATAAAGAATGAAGAGCTCCATTTTACGTTTTGGTGTGTTGCAGTGAAATAAGCCGATGGTTGCCCATTATATCAATTTTTAGACTGGCCTCATAGCTAGCATTCAGAAGGCGACATGCATTGCCTGAAAACCTCTCAAAATGTTATAGAAACAAAAATCTCGACAAATAAAACTGCCGGTCCATTCGATAATACTCTTTCATAATCATTTTCACTCTCTTTCTGACTCGAAATTTATTTTACTATAATCAGCAATGTCTTTAAAGTTCCTTCAAAACCAGAAACAAGTTATAAGCTACTTTCTTTCAAAATAACGTTCCACACAATGGATGGTATCTCCCACGCAAGCAAAGACAGCATTCGCTCCCACTTCATATCTTCCAAACGCCGCAACCATACAACCAGTTCACAAATAAAAATATTATTTACTAAGCTGCGAATTTTCTGATTTACTAGAAAGTAACAATTAAATTTAACAATAATACTATACTGCTTGCAAAATTCAGTTACAGTTTATCATAATGTTTAACAAGTGGGTTTTCTGCATGAATAATGAATATCACGCCAATGTGTTTCACTTCATTGTCAAAAGCATCTGTTGTGCGCGTATATGTTACCCGACATGAGAGTAAACTGGACTATCGTAGGCCAAATCGGTTTATCGTTGTAACATAAGGTCTGTACAAAAATTGGAACTAAGCGTGGAATATAGAACTTCTTGACTGATATCACTTTCTTGGAGAAATATGAGAACAAAGTTCGAATTCAGTTCTGTAACAAACAAACAGCGAATCAAAAAATCTCATAACCTGTTATAAATATAAAATCAACGTAACGAGCGCAACTAACCTGCAATAGTGTGTCTGAAATATTTCTTGCTTAGTACAGACCTTATTTTCGTTGTTGAAACTATTCAATCTAATTGCCTTCAATAACAATTCAAAATCAGTTCGGCCTAGATCAACTAGTTAAGCCTAAACTATTAAGGCTAAACTAGATTGTCCCAGGCTAAACTAGTATATCCTGACACGCGTAGGATAAACTTGTTTGGCTTGATATCTGGTTTGTCCGGTAAAAAATTCATCTAAATATTTTGTTTTAGAGCTACATTTTATGCAACGTAATTAGTGTAAATATTGAATTCGTTATATTTTATACATCATTTCCCGACGTCAGGGAATTGGGTAGTTGACTAAATTTGAAAAATAGGTTAATACTTCACCTTATTATCTATTTTACTCAAAAAACATCTTATTTTGGAAAGAATCGAACATTTACATTATGTATTTTGCATTTGTAAAAGAGAATTTAAATTTAGCTCAAAAACGCTCTAAAATGTCATGGCGTCTTTGATGACGTCATAGCGTCTGATATGAATGTAAACAGTCGTGTACGTATATGGCAGGTGTAGATTTTCTTTAGTTAAACATGAGTTCCTCGTTTTATAAGTACTGTGTAGTGCCGAAGTGTAGAAGCTCAACAATAAAAACACCAGATAAGTTATTTATATATGTTCCAAACAATGAAAAAATACGGAGAAAGTGGTTAAAACTTGCAAGGAGGGAGGATGCTCACAGTTTACCTGCAGACAGAAGTATCTATTTTTGTGAAGACCATTTTGATGTAAGTGTTTGTGCATAATATATTTCTAAATCCAAAGCAAAAATGATGAATTTTACAGAACCACTACTTTTCAAGTAATGATAATGTAATAAGGTATGAGTTGAGTTTGTTTTGGTTTTATGTTCTAAAATCTTTCTTTAGTGTTATTTTTCATAGAATAAACATCATTAAGTGGGGCCACAATCTGATGATAGATTCTTAAGCAGCTTGACGAAACAATTCGAAAATAAAGAATAATTGTTTTTAATATCTCTTGGTTCTCGAGATATCGTAACTGAAAGATGCTGTTGTTAGGCTGATATGAAGCTTAGAGCAGACTGGAAACTGGCAGTGCCGTAGCTTTAAAATTTACCACACCTGTTTTTGAGGATATATTTTTCTAGAAAAGGTTTATATATAAAAAAAGAAACATACCTTAGGCGTGATGCAGCTGAAAAGTTAAACACGGCACAGAAATAATAGTATCGAACAAGGAACTATAACTCATTTTTAACGTGCTATATCTCGAAAACGAAGCGAGATATCAAAAAACATTATTCTTTACTTTTGATTTGTTTCGTCGAGTTCTACAAGAATTCGTTATCATATTGCGACGTCACGGTAATTATAGAACTCCCTAACAGTTGCTTATACTTCGCAAAAGTAACATCAAAACCATATCAATTAACTTAAAAACGTAGGCCTACGTCTAAGCAATAGATTATTGTTTACGAAACTCATTTCAGCTTATAATATATATTTGACACTTGTATATACTTACATGGAAGTTTTTGCATTGCGGAATTCCGACGAGTCTATGTTTGAGGCGAAAAATCTTCCAACGGCTACGGCGTCAATTTTGGGCAAATTACAACTGTTTGCTTTGCTAAAACCTTGTTCCATAATGAACTAAACTTCTCTTTCACCAAATAATTAACAATAACTAAATTACCAACACAGAAGTTGCTACAAACGAAAAATTTACTACGCAAGGTGTTCTATTACATGTAAACGTCAACCACTTCTGTGGCGCTAGGGACGCTATGACGTAATGCTTTCTCATTGGCGTTCGCGGTCACGTGTCACTATGGCTGATTTTGTCGATTTTATTTTCTATAAATAATTCTAATCTTTATCTTTTATATTAAATAAGTTTGTTTTTTGTTATCTCCTTAGCATGATTAATCATTAAAAACTACTAGTCTCCCGATTTATTCTTAGTGGAAACAAGCCAATTCATCTACGTCTTAACACTGCATGTCGGAAACACTACGAAACGAGAAAGCAGTGAAATCAGTTCTGAATAATCGTAACATTTTGGTACAGACTGTAACCTTAGGAAGCGGAAACAAGAGTGTTTTTTATTTCACGGACAAAACTCAGGAAGGCTGTCAGATAGTTCTATAGCACAACAGAATAGCAGCATTATCGATTCGGAAGATTACAAAGCAAGATACATTAAAACTGCCTTGCTTTATCGATTTCCGCTGACATGTCATTAAAAACTTTTTCCCGCTTTAACGGCCCGTGAACTTCTTTAGAGAACTTTTCTTGTTTAAAAAAATGAGATAGCGAATAACTAGTATGTTCGTCAAGAAACTAAAGCATAACCTGAAACAGTAAGAAAGTTGTACGAGCAGTAGATCTGGATAATCACGCCGGCTTCTGTGGCATCTTCTCTCACTAGTCACTCAAGCGACCTTGTCCTTAAAACCAGAAGATATAATCTCCATGTAAAGACACTTTCGCTGAAGAGAAAGGGAAATAGAAAGTTAAAAGGAGTGTATAGATGGGAAATTACCTGTAGCCTCGTAATGGTACACTGTGTACAACTGATTTCGATCAATGGTGACAGTAATGAAACTAATAACGTAAGTTCAAACCATAAGGAATAATGCGAGCAAAATATCAATTTACTCTGAATCTCATATTTAAGCATACGCAAATCTTCATCATATTCCCGAAATTTAAGTGATACTGTGACAAAATGAGCTGGTGTCAAGGATATTACAGAATGTTAAATTGTAACAGCCAAATTCCTTATTTGATCTGCGATTTATTAAGGGATTACTGTTTGCTCATTCTCTGCAAGAGGTACAGGTATAATTTTCTAAACTACACAATGAAACTTTACAACGGATGGGTGGCTACTGTTCACGTGCACATTGTTTTGAATCACTGTACTTCCGCAGATCACAATTTATTATACTAGAGTCATCTTCACCATCATCTCCAACCGCCTGTGTGCAGTTTATTAGCTTCTCCCATCTTCATCTATGTAGGCAGATCGTAAAATTTTCCACCTCAATCTCACTACATCAACTTGTCAAAATCTGTTTTACTTTCATCTGGTCATCCCTTTGGTATTAACGCCACCACTTTTTTCTTCTGCTATGCTCTTATTATTCTACAGATGCCTTTCGTTTGACATTGCCAAACCGTTTTGTTACTTATCTCTACCTTTCAGAACGTTTCATCAGAGCTTTCTTCGCCTTCCAGACTACGTGATATCTTTGGTTTCACAGCGCCTCCAACCTCGTCCTCCGTCCGTGAGCTTACCATAAACGCCCCCTTCCCCTCTAATTGCAATTTAATTCAAAAGTATAATAGCAGGTAATATAATGTATAAAATTGTACATAATAATGCTGTACACCTTGACTGCTATGAGTGGTCCGATGGGGAAAGTGTTTAAGATGTTATACCTGTGATCGAAGGGTCCGTTTCAACGGCCGGAATTCTTACACGTCTTAAAACTGCCCTTTAACTCCCAAAAAGCCGGCTTCGGTAGCTTAGGTGATAGAGTACTGCCATCGCGTGCCAAAGGTCGCCGGTTCGAGACCGGCCGCGCGCATGGGTGTTTAAGTGATGTGTCTGTGAATATCATGTCCGTCCTGTGGTGTGTCAAATTAGCTGGATAAAATTTATCAGGCTGGCTATATGGCCTAAGATGCCGAAATAAATTTAAAAAAAAAAACACTCCTAAAAACTTGTTCATGTCAAGTCGCCCCGGGTTGAGATTTCACGCAACAAATTGTAGCCCTTTTTGCTTATATAAACTATCTTAGTCCAAAACCCGAAGGTTAATTGGAGATTTCCGAGGCACACTAAGCCGTTGTGTCCTCTGGGACGTAGAATTTATTGTGGAATCTGACCCACGGAACATTCTGGTATAACTCATATGATTAAAAAAAAAAAAAAAAATCTTACAAATTCCTGATCCCAGTGGGGGTTTTCAACCGAGACTAGCCCCGAACTTTCGTAAGCAAGAGCATTGAGCATTAATCATTGAGCTATACTTAACGTTGAACTACGCTAGAGATTCAATAAGCAGCAAATCTAAATTGTCAATTGGTGTGTCGCAGCCAATGATGATATTTCTGGTATGAAAATACTTATTCTGCGGCTGCATGTTATCAGACCTTCTTCCACTGGCCCACGAATGTGGTCGGTGTTCCGTCGAGGGCCATATGTGTTGCCATGTCGAGATAAATGCGCCTGCAGCCTAAATATAGGCTCAAGAGTAGTGAGGGGGCGTTGCTGAGGGCTCTGAGCCGTAAAACCGCACCTCACCGCTTCACCCTCGAGTATTTCGGGGCATCGCACCCCCTGCCTGACCAACTTTAGCATATAGGGCGCCATCCGTCCTCCAACCTGATACAGGAGCTCTATAAGACGATTCAGCTGACTCAGTAGGCAGCGATAGGAGCGTATCGTTTAACATATGAATCACCTTTCAGACGAATTTTTTTGGTTTGTCAGATACGAGAACGAAGAGATGGGTTGGGTTGGGCTCTTTGTTGGTGAAGATTGTTAGAGTCGGATCTTGGACAAAAGGCAAGGAGTGGTAAATAATGAGGAAACGACTTTTATAAAGGATGAAAAAGCATCGTAAATATCAAGCTAGCTGAGGATGTAGTTTTGATATGAAGAGATAAACTCAGAATAGAAAGAGGTGTATGATTACCTCTAACCAGTTGCGAGACTGAGTTCAATTTACAGTATGAAATATTGCATATATTACGTAGAAAGATAATTTTTTCCGATGGCCTAAAACTACGCTGATGTCAAGGTCATTATAGGCTGGAAATGACTGGGAGCAAGGAACGGGAAGTAATTTGCCATGGCATTTTGAAGCAACTATCCAGTATTCGGCTAGAGTGATTGTGGAAAACAGTGGAAAATGAATTCTGTATTGCCGGACAGGAAACCGAATACCAGGATTGAACAACACAGTTTATCCATTTAATTTTGAGGGATGAGAAAAAAAAGAAGACTACACAATTACAAACGGACTGATTCGGAAATATTATCGAGTCTGACAATCTGGCTTAGATGGCCAAACGCATTTAAATATGTAAAACGAATTCATTGGCTCAGCGGTTTAAGTGTACATGTATTACAGTGACTCTCGTTGATTGCTTACTAGAGCCATATGCTATGTTTCAAAGACAAAAAGACTCAACCATGCGTTGGAATTGCAGCATGGTGGCATTGACCTCGTCCGCCAAGGCTCCCGAAACAGCTGCAGCACTGATTCGACAAACGCATTATCTGCTCGCTAGGCAGCTACACAGCGGAACGATTCCTCTGCCCACCCGTAAAACACTCGTGCGTGGAAACACGAAAATAAAGAGAGGTCATTCCGAAAAAGTACATCGAGATGTGTCGCGCCAAATACCATCTACCGGCCGATGAACTCCCCAACTGTTGTCGCGCTTTTCAGTTTTTCCAACGAAGAGAAAACAAAAATACATAGAGATGCTAACAATACATTTGTTAAACCAAAAGAATTCAAGGAGAAAGCGGAGAACAGATTGCCTTTAATGGACATTTATAGTTTTGATATTAACCATGAAACAGTGTTCATCGAAAAGCTTTTACACACGACTTCGTCTTCTATGGACGTCTACTAGACAGCGTGTAACCTAACACTGACTTGACCAATTTTTTAAATATAATTTCAGCACTAAATCGCTGGATACGCAATACCAATAAAATAATGGTTATCTATAGTAATAAAAGGCTGAGCTTGGTCATCGTGTAAACGTGTCCATAACGTTCACGCCTCCAATACCGGACTGATTTCGACCAGAGATGTTAATGCAAAATTAAGTTTGCGGGCGTTATTTAATAATCCTCATTTTAGTCATTTTTGACATCAAGATTCACTCATACAAGTGAAGGAAGAGACTGTTAAAAGGATAATCATAACCACCGTATCTACGCGATCAGAGAAATGAAAGCGTGAGAGTTTTCAGAATGCCATACAATTCAAAATTTAAGCCGACGCTATACGAAATACAAAGTAACTATGCATCCGCCACAAGACAACTCGGAAAGGAAGTTCTTGTCGTTGGTGTAAACAGAGCGGAGCGGAAAAGTGTGGGTCTTTTTTTAAAATTTTTATTTGGCTTTACAGCCAGCCTGATAAATTTTTCCAGCTAATTAGACATACCACAGGACGAAAATGACATTCACAGCAATAACACTTAAACACCCATGCCGCGGCCGGACTCGAACCGGCGACCTTCGGCACGCGGAGCTGTCCTAAGCTACCGAGGCCGGGGTTTGTATGGGGGAAGAAGAAAAGGTGATGAGGAAGTATAAAGTGTAGTTAGTAGCGGTTAAACGTGGATGGGAAGTCGTGACCAGGACTTCGTTAGGCGGGGCCTGTCCAGGGTTCGCATCTCGGACAGATTTATTGAGCGCGCCTGAGGGAAAGGTCAGCAGATGTATGGCACGATCAAACAGAACTAGCAGTCACGGAACCCCACAGTTCTGTGGCCCCACCGATAGTTTGTTCGATTAAGTGCGGAAATTCTATGAAGAGCTTAAAGAGAAATTTAGTGTTGCGAAGCTACTTTGTTGTGAATGAGTAAGAAATTTTCATTACCAATTTCTCTCTCTTTCTTTATTTTTTTCCCGTCTGTATTTTAAGCTTCTTCAAAGTGATCAGAGGCGGGAGTGAATTGCGGAAAAGGAACAGAAAGGAATTCGACGCTAATCTTATGCAGGCACCATGGCGGCATTCGGCTGGAGTGATTTTAGGGAAACCACAGAAAACCGGAATATAGAAATTTGTCCGATATTCTCTTTTTTTCAGTAAATTAAAAGCATGGACAACGGTAAAACTATCTCATTGCCTTGCTACACACAGGGGAGTACAAATAGGCTGATTCAAGCCTAATAGTTGGCAACACTGACTATCCTCCCTTATTTTAGATCTCTCCTTAAAAAGGCAGATAACTGGAATAGGAACAATCATCGCATTGCAGCTGATGCAGGAAGCAGTTACCCTCAGCTGGGAAATACAGAAAAATAAACTGTAAAATAGACTAAAGGAGCGCTAAATTGAAACTATGTCCATGGCGAAAACATTGTAGATCCTTTGAAAATCGCGAGTCAGTGGTTTTAGTCTTAGATTCGACTAAGTTAAAAATTTGCCTACGGCAAATGTAGATGGGTGCAGGGAAGGGGTAAGATGGGTGGTAGGGAAATTGCCACCGGAGCGTGCGCTCCATTGCAATTTAATTAAATATTATTATTAACTAAAGCAGTGGTTCCCTACAGCCAACTTTTAGAACAAAAAAATTATTCACCACCCCCTTATCAGAAGAAAAAAAATCAATAATGTAACCCATAACTTCCAGATTTTTCGTCTCGCAACCCACTTTTAAACAGTGATTCAGTGGCGCCCCTATTGGGTGATATATACGTACTTTACCATAATCTGAAAAAACTAGGACAGATTTTTAAAATCACGTTGTCAAAAAGTATTAAAATATTTGTCCACTAATTTTAAAGCCCGTCAAAATCGACGGGTATCATCTATGCCCTATGGCGGTAGTAGGAATTTATTCTGTAAAAGCTTGCAAGCAAAAACGAAAAAATAATTTTAATGATATTTTTAGTGATATCAGTACCCAACTCTAGCTAGATAATCGGAGTATTTGGCTAGGATTTTTTTTTTATATAAATGCATTTTACTTTAAATGACAGAATGTATAATTTCAAAAATGGATAACTGTTATTTATTTGACTGATACATTTCGCGATTACGTACGTTTCATATAAACTTTCTCCGAGCTCTTAGTAAATTTCTTTGTTTCTTATTTTCCGCCAAAAAATTTTTTAGGTTATATTTTAACTTAGTTCTTATAACTGATACAGACAATATAGCATAAACATTGAATACCCTTCTTCTTACATGAATTTCTGCACCTAGTTGTCGTAAATAAACAAAAAGCAACATTTAAATTTAAACGAACGTGCCATTGCAATTCTGAAACGTATGATTGTCTCGCATTAATTTATTTTTTATCCTTGCTCTTCGTATGCCTGTGCAGTTACTTCCACAACAGACAATTTCCTTTTATCTGGCATCGCAAATACACTTTCTTTTAACAAGAAAAATAAAATTCGATTATTTATTTGAAATTTACACTTCCTTTTAACAGTCAGTATAAGCGCAAATAAAGTCAGCTCAGTTATTCTACTGAATTCTGCTGATCGGCCAAGCAGCGCTCTTGTGGCAGGCAGTGTAACTAACAGTTCGGATATTATCGTGACTAGCCGAAGGTCTCCGATCCATGGAGGTGAGCGCTCAGTCTCCAGACAACGCATTTTATTAAAGAGGATTGTTCATAATTTGATCGTCAAATGCATATTATTAAAATATAATAATAATAATAATAGCAAGAGGACTGTACTCTGCGCAATTACACTAATTATTCGATATTTGGTGCTTTGTTATCAGGAGTCTTAAATCGCAGCGTTCCACTATTGGCAAGCTGACTGTTACTTTTATTTGTTAGTAAATTGCTGAATACGCCTAGTTCTCTTTTGGGCAACGCTATTATAAACTCCTTTGATGCAGTTCATAAAGTCGGGTACAATACTGGACAGCAGGGGTGCGATGGTTGGTTCCCGACGCCCCCGTTTAGATACACTGATCTAAAGTGCTTGAGCTGGGGTATAGAAGTAAGGCTGTAAGAAGCAGCCACGCCGGAAAGGAAATGATCGGTGTGGAGTGGCAGTGAGCAGCGGGTCAACGATGTTAACTGGCTGAGGTCGAGTGCGAAGGCTCACGTCCTGGCGCCTGACCGACGGGTCGTCGCCATGGAGACGGCGTCCGGGAGCTTAGAGAGCCTTCCCTCTCATTGTTTCTGAGCGCCAAGGGGAGCCTCGGCAGGCGCCCATCTTCCTGCCGTCTCAAGAGCCAAGCAGCACGCTACTAGCAAGTCGAAGTCACTTGTTGACACAGGTGTTTTTCAAGGAGTGGTGCGTACACACTCAGTGTTTGGAATTCATTACCGCTTAACATACTGTGCACGTCTGATGGTAATGCAGTGAGGCAGGTGTGTCCATTGATGAGTCAAAATTTACGATTAATAAGGGACTGGTGGCTCAGTTGTTCGGGTCACTTGCTTTTAAAAGTTCGGTGCCTGGCTCCAGGTTCAAATTACGGTGGGGCCAGGAATTTTTAAAAGTTGTGTTTGATCATATGAGCAATGCCAGACCGTTCGTTGGTTCGGAATACACATTGAGCCGTAGGTTCCATGGGAAAGGAACAGGTAATCCTATCTCCGACACAATGGTTTGGTATGCCACCTTCGGAAGGATCCAACCAACCATCCGGTTGTGGTATAAGTTAGTTTATTTCTCCTGGCATAAGTGGGAGAAGCTAATTCTAGTTTCGCAATCGCAAGGCATTAAGACGTAATATATTTTCTTATTCTCACTAACTGTGTCCTTGACGTCGTTCATGTGAACTTCGATATTTGTGCTGTCAATTCAAATAAACTATATATACAAAAAAAAAAAAAAAAAAAAAAAAAAAAAAAAATGCTGGCTGTGTACGAAAAATCAAAAAGTCCTGTTCTTTCGACTTTCTTAGATTTTCTGCTAAATTTAGGTTGTATGAAAAATTTAAAACATGTTTGTACGCATCATTTGTTTTTACCACCCTTTGAAACTGTAATTCGGAAAATTTCACGGTTGTGGATAACCAACAAGTACAAGTATTGTTCAGATAGCTTCCCTGCAAGCAACATTTGAAGAGGTACTGCCTGGTGTTTGTACGAATAGATTGTTTTATTTTTACGTAAACTAAACTATAATGCACTACCTGACCAAAAAAAAAGTAAAGCACTCGGAAGGGGAGCAAGAAACGAAATGAAACGACGTGGGTTAAAAGGATACGTGATGTTATTTCAGTGATTACAAAACCGAGTCAAATTTACAATGATCTTCGCAGTATGAGCCCGCTTAATAGAATGATGTTGCACAACCTCTGCCCTGGATGCATGCAATGATTCGGCTGGGAAGGTAGTCATAAGTTGGTTATATTCTCTCCTGATACTGGCTCACAAGTGTTGTAATTGGTCCTTGATATCCTGGATTCTGACACTGGGACGGAGTTGATGTCCGAGACGGTCTCACACGTGTTCCGTTGCGGACAGATCTGGGGATCTTGCTGGCAAGACAAGAATTTCGACATTACACTGACAGTTCACAGAGGCGAGTGTCAAGAGTGGATCAACAATATCATCTTGAAAAATGACACTACGACACTGTCGCGTGAGAGGTAACACATGAGGATGCAGAATGTCTGACGTACCGTTGTGCCGCCAGAGTTCCCTCAATCACTACCAGCCGTGACTCCATGGCTCTCCACACCATGACGCCAGGAGTAACACCGCTGTGCCTCTACAAAACACTGGAAGAATGGGGCCTCTCCCCACGCCACGTCATACTCGCCAAATGACCACATTGCAACACCGTTCATCAGAAGTCAAAACTATTTGCAATTTCGCTGAAATTAATTCATTAGCTTTTGCTTGAGGATCACACAGAGACAAAGATCGCAAAATTTACCGTTTTAACCTCCATGTCATCGAGAACTATGTTACCGAGCGTGGCGGTGTAACGGTTAGCGTTCTCGCCTCGCATTCGGGAGGACGGCGGTTCGAATCCCCGTCCGGGCATCCAGATTTGTGTTTTCCATGGTTTCCCAAATCACTCCAGGCAAATGCCGGGATGCTTCCTTCCAAAGGCCATGGCCGAATTCCTTCCCCATCCTTGCCCCCCCCAACCTTTCCCGTCTCTAAAGACCTCGCTGTTGAGAGACGTAAAGCAGAAAAAAAAGAGAACTATGTTACTGATCTAGATAAAACGTATCCCATAAGATAATCTATCACTGTTTGAGTTTTTTTTTAATGCGTTCATTACTTTTTGCGAGATGCGTGCAAAGTCCGACAAAAATTTCAAAATTTATAGTTAGGCTCTATAACACTGGTAACTGTTAGTATACTAATCTGGTAAAAAAGTATTCTACATTGCAACCAATGGCATAAGATAACACTGTGGACATTTTCTTAGATAAAATAAAACATTCATTGTTTACGGTCAATTGTTTTTTTAATGACAGCGATTCTACCAATTTCTGAGGTCTTTGGTCAAACAGTAAAGAAAAAATGTAATAAGCATGGTTAATATATGTGTTAATATATGTGTTTAAATAAAAAATAAATTAATGCGCATGTGTGTGCGTGAAATCGGATTGGAGCCAACCATATGAGGTTTATTTAATTTAATTTAATTTAATTTCAATGGAGCACACGCTCCTGTGGCAATTTCCCTACACACCCAACTTCCCACTATCCTTCACTCACCTACATTTGCTCTCTACAAATTTTAACTTTAAATTCTTTTGACGTTTTTGGTAACTCATTCCAATCCCTGACACACTTACCTAAAAAAGAAAATCTTCCCACACCCTTGTGCCTGAAATCGAGTGCCAGCTTGTGGTCATGGTCATCTTTTCCGTTCCATGAACTACTTTTCATACCTACCGCAATATCTTTCCCTGCCTCATCGCCAGTATACGCCCTGTACACTCCCATTACTCTCCTCATCCTCATCCTGTCTTGCAATGAATCCCATTCCAGCTCCTTTATCATATCTGTCACTGATTGCAATCTGCGATAATTTCCAAGAACAAATCTAGTAGCCCTTCTTTGCACCTTCTCCAACTCCTGTATTTGATATTCAAAATGTGGGTCCCATACTACACTACCATATTCGAGCAATGGTCTGACCAAAGTTTTGTAACCCAATTCCTTTACTTCTCAGCATTAAGATACTCTGTGGTCTTTGGTCAAAGAAAATATCGCTTAGAGATTAATCTTTGACCTAATACAAAAAATTCCAAGAACAATATTTTCTACATTACATAGAATTATACATCTCAACGGATAATTTGAATTGACTTCAGTTTCGCCTAAGGTTTCTGCCAAAAAGAAAAAGTAAATTAAGTTAAAAAAAGTGAGTACCAAACAACATAGCCAGTTAAATTTTGGTTAAGGGTGTTTTGCTTTTTGAATTTCAGTAATTTCATTACTTTGTTTTTTACATTCAGATATTCGCACCTACTTTCATTATGCCTCGCCATATATCATTGACAGGTCGGAATGAAAGACAAAGAAGAAGGAATACCTATTTGCATGAAATTCAAAATGATAATAAACCAAATTTAAATAGAGAAAATAGTACACAAAATGATGAAATTATTTTGATGGATACATTTAAATGCGCAGTAAATGTCATTCCAAGAAATTTTCATAGTTTTCATTGTGGATTAATGGATTTACATTACCGGCCTGAAGTCAAAATGAATATTTTAAATCATTGTATAATGGACTAAAATCAAATAACCATCGATAAAAAGCCAAAAAATTATTTTTAAAACATTCGTATATACAATTCATCAGTTGCTGTGGTTAGTTCAGAAGCTAAAAATTTCGGATACAGTCACGCGTGGTGTATATCAATTTAATGTTATAGGTATTTCAGGGAATTAAGGCATACAACATTGGTACACGCTCGTAGCCAACGACATTAATGTATGCAGTATATATCTATGCTGGCAGCAAACGCAATAGAATAAATTTACAAAGAAAAAAAATGCAATGATTATTACTCTTTTACAAAAGAAACTAAATAACTTAATGAATTACGGTCGAATTTAGACCCCTGAGCGATGACTGGTTACAATAAATCCGCGTGATCTTAACTATCTAATGAAAGTGTGCCAATTGGCTATACAATTCTTCTCTCTTGATCAAGCGTTGTAGTATTTTTCTCAAATACAGAGCAAGGTTTGGCAGTAGTTAATTAAAAGTTAAGTGTATTTGATAATTCCACTCGGCACTAGATACCTTCTTCGGGCATGGAAGTAATATGTTTAGTGTTCGTCCTGTTATGTCTATATTGTACCGAAGATGCAGAAAGAAATAATTAACTCTTACACGTTTAATTAATGGAGCCAAATCCAGTTTTTTAAACAAATATTTCTTGAAGGAGAGGTCTGTGTAGTTTTTTTTTTTTCAAAATTCGCACTGATTACAGCTGCAAAGCATTTGAACTGTTCGGTTGATGTAGACCCGGACACCCCTCGGCCAATGAATTGAATGCATTGCGGTGCGGTGGCTTTGTCGCTCCCAGAGATGCCTGCCGCTCGGTCCTACGCGGCACTTTTTAACACATATCTAGTTTCCTGTCATAGAACAAGGGTACAAATTTCGAAAAAGCTGAAGAACAAGAGGGTTTTTTTTTTCGCTACCTCCACTGAAATTTTTTTAAGTTCCTTAGCCTTAGTCTGGTCTGCACTACAATATCAGGTACGTTTTGAGGGCACTATTTATTTAACTTTTTCTGGAGGAGAACTATCACCTCTATAGTAAAGTTTTTGATGTGACTTCAGTCTTTTTTAATTGCATTGTCTTGAATTGATTTATTTATTCTTAATGTTATTTATTTGGTATGTGCTGTATAAGGTTTCACATAGAATTTTCTAATATTGCTAGTGGTACTTTGTTTCTATGGCAAGGCTGTGGTTTTATTGTCCCCAAATTTTGTAATCTCGTTGCTGACTGTTTATTTATTTCAGAAATAGTTTTTGTAATCTCGGTATGTGTAGCACACTTGTTTCCTCATATCTGGCAGCCGTACAAGTATGGCAGCAGCGATATGGTCGTTCGAAAAGAATGACTCAAAGAAGAACGTCACGAAAATTTTTAAAAATAAAATCGGGAAGTAAAAACCTTCCAGCACGACACAGTTAAAGGAAAGTGCACGATAAAAGACTGAACTGCACAGTGATGGAAAAGCAATAACGCTAAAAAATCAGAAAATGTTGGGGAGGCATGAATTTTGCACAGACGTGATTAATAACTGGAAACTCTTCATGGTTACGATGAGAGAACATTAGCGATGGATAGCTTCATTTGGACTTCGCCCAAACATTCGAAATTAGTGGAGGTCTTACATGTTTTGCTGCTGGAAAGTAGTGTGGTCTAGTTCTCTCCACTGATACCTTGGAGAATCGTTAGGCACGTTCGTCTTTAAGCGTGCAACCTACAGTTCAAGACAGCAGCTGACAGACAAAGCCATCTCGGTCCGTATTGTGTGGCTGAGTGAACAGTGTCAGTACTGAATGGCGTATCAGCGGGCATTGTACTATACACATTGCGGCGTACACACACAACTGTGTTGGTACCAGGTGCATTCGCTTGAGTGATAGTATAATCACATGGCATATCTTGTTGCTTAAAACAAAAATAATCCGCATACACAGTAGGCAGACCTATAAAGCCACTGGCCTAGTTAGGAATACTGCTGTCAAAAAATTGCAGAGAATTGGTCAATAAAACACAAAATATTTATTATTCATCCAAATTTACTGTATCACCTTCAAAGCAGGCCCCATTCGAAATAATACACTTACGTCAATGAATAATCCAAACAAAGCATTTCTTAAACACTTTTTCTGGAGTCAACTTCAGTTCTCACCGCTAATTCTCTTTTATGTATTGTATCGACTACAAACGGGTGCCTCGAAGTGGTAATTTGCGTTTTTGAAAGAGAAAAAAATCGGCTGGAGCTATATCAGGTGAATACGGTGGTTGTTCGATGGTCCTTGTCCAGTTATTGGCCACAATTTCGTTCACTATTATAGCCTTGTGAGATGTTGCGTTATCGTGGTGTAAAATCCACGAGTTTTCTTTCCACAAATCTGGCTCTTTTTGACGAATTTGCTCTCTCAAATGCCGCATAACACTCAGAAAGTATTCTTTAAATACCGTCTGATCTTCTGGCAATAATTCCGAAAAACAAAACCGCAATAGCCAAAGAAAACAGTCAACATCATCTTGACTTTTGGTCGACTTTGGCATGGTTTTTTCGGTTTCAGCTCAGTTGAAAGACGCCATTCAGAAGCTTGTTGACTAGTTCGCATATCAAACTCGTAAATCCAAGTCTCATCATCAGTTATAATAAGTTTTATGAATGTGAGGTCGGAATTGGTTCGTTCGAGCATGTCTTTAGCGACCTTTACGCGATCGAGTTTTGAAGAAAATTCAAGTTTTCCGGAAAGTAACGAGTGGCAACGCGTTTCATGCCTAAACAATCGTTTAGAATGGTACGAACTGGCAGACATAAAAAGTACAGTGGCTATATCTCTCAAACTTAAATGATGATTTTCAGTCACCATTCCCTTCACTTCAGCGATGTTAACTTCAGTTGAAGACGTTGATGGCCGACCAGAGTGAGGCAAATCTTCCATCACAATTTAACCGCTTTTGAATTCACTGTACCACAAATATGCACATGTATTCGATAGTCGATTCACAGTAAGCCTTCCGTAAAATTTTCAGCGATTCAGCACACGAAAATCCACTTGCAAAATTTGAGACAAATTCTTTGTTTGATATTTTTATCTATTGTAAAAATCGCTAAGAACACTTGAGATGAAAAAACAACAATGAATACTGTACACAAACAAAACGACAGTTAGCGCTCAAACTCGGCGTCAGTGTAAAGGACAGTTATGTCAACTTCGCGACAAAAAGAATTTTTACAATCCCTTTAAAGGGCTTTTTAAATGATCAATCCCGGTACTTTTTTGACAATGTAATTGCTTCATCGTGTATACTTCTATACCTCAAATTTCTGTCTTTATAGGTCTGTTAATCCATCTGTTCACTGTGTCTGCTGACCAAGCCATAGTGTCCAATCTCTTGCCGTTCCATAGGCCATGGTGGCCCATTTAAGAGCTAAGTGGGAAAGCGTTTAAAACTCGGGGCTGCCATGCTGGTAGACGCGAATCGATCCCCACTCCTACCATCCACATTTCGGTTTCTGTAATTTTTATAAATCACTGCAGGCTAATGCTACGATGTTTCCTTCCACTCTATCATCGTGTATTTGAAGATTATTTCATTCTGCGGTTTCGGGACATTACATACACCGCAGGACGGATACAATACTTAATTAGAAACTTCATTGACTGAGGCTGGAATTGGACCATTGACCCTTGCGACGTCAATGCGTCAGTCATAAAGCTCCATCAAAAGAACAAAAGGTTTATTCAAATGAAGTAAAGAGTAATATTTGCGATGCATTTTCTATTTTGCAAATAAACTCTTTATTTTCATTAATATTTAAGTATTAGTAGTATATTCATATTGACACTTTGTAACGTACCACTGTATTGCTCCCTTTATTTTATAGAGAATATATGTGAGTGTTACTTTATCATACTTTTAAATTAATACTTTTGCTTATATTTCCTGCACCAGACCAGTACATAAGGATTTCCTTAATCCCTCTTTGTCCGTTGCTGGTTTTATTTCGATATTCACGCTGTAAATCAAATTACTATTAATCAAATTCTTACCATACAAACTTTAAATCAATTCCTTTGCCTATATCTATATTTCAATCTCAATATCAAATAAAACACTTTCTACTTATCTCATAATTCCTATATTTTCTATTAAACAAACAATTACCATTTCCAAACTCATATTCCATTATCTTTTTCAAAACCCTAAACCTTCTGCCCTCAGCCTAATATTTTCCTCTTCTTAATGCCAGGATTCTTCGTGGCTTCCATCTAGCCATTCTGTTTCATCTCTTCTCTTAAAACATGTTCTTTCCAAAATCAACACGACCTCTTCCGTTTAAATCTTTTATTCAACTCTATCTCGACTATTCTTTATTTTCCAGAAATCTCACTATATTCATCTTGACATACTTTGACCTTGGAACTTAAAATTCAGAGTTAGTATATACAATTACAATTATTAAATAAAAAAATAGCTTTTTTTAATGTCAAAATCACAAAATGTGAGGTTGTGTGCCTCACAACTTGAATCCACCATGAATTTTTTTGTCAGCCTACTTTGACTATTTCCAACCCCCTCCTCCCCCTCAATGGTTTCTTCTCCAGATTTGGAGCGTTTACTTGTTTCACTGCATCAACATTCAACTTATTCCAATAATTTCACGTTAATTTATGCAGTTGCGCTCCATCTTACACAAAACTTTGACCGCCTCTGCGGGTTCGACTGTGTTCTTTTTATTCTCTCCTTGTTTCTCGGAGGGAATTGGATGACATTCTAGGCGCTGTGTTTAAAAGTGGTAATACAAAAGCCGAATATTTGAACAGCAATGCCATAATTTTCTACATTTATTAGTACTAGTTGATAGTTTTAGGGTCATTTCCAGTATTTGACATAACATATTACATAAAAGTGGTTTTCATACGATGTATTAAATTCAAACCAAGCAACTTGTAGGGTTATTCCAAGCTTAGCGCGTCAAAAACATGATTCTTAAGTCCTTGGACACTTGCACAATTTGTTACGGAACTGGTCGTAATAGAAAGGGATAGGAAAATATCTCAGATTCTTTTTTATTTACTATATTTTTTACCAATTTATGTTGAAGGGAGGATGGTTGTGCACATTTTCATCTATAAGTAAAAAATAAAAAATATTAGGATTGTATTATTCGGAAATTAAAATGTGCGATGGATATTGGTTTCAGGTGTTTTCCATGAAAATATATAGATGTGTCTCAGCTAAAACTTTTTCTCGTTTAAAAATCCGAGTTTATAATCACAAGATTACTACCTTAAAGTATGAAATACAAAATAATACGTTAAGCGTCTATATATCAAACCAGTCAGTAACTCTAAGACAACACTGAGGCCTCAGATACTAGAAATTACCACATTATGTAAGGTAATGACCGTACTGAGATTTCCGTGCATAGCTTCAGTACTTACGTAACCAACTTTATGCATCGAACAGGAAAGAAGTTACTTACCTGGAAAAAAAGAAACAGTATTAGAATAATTATATCACTGAAAACTGGTTTAAATGCCAAGCTACTTTCTGTTGCAGAACTACAAGCGGTTATGTTTTATTCTGGAAGTGAGCTGCTATATTAAAAGATTTTATTTCTATTTTATGAACCTATTACTTATATCTGTAAAGATCCAGCAAAAATATTTACAGTTTATGATTAAATAGTTCTTTTTAATAAGGATAAAAATAAATGAATCTTAGTTCCTATGAACATCTGTAATTCAAGCTTTCACAAGACTACATCGACATCATAGCATCAAAACACATTATCATTCTAATTTCTATTTTGAGGAAGGGGCGGATAAAGTGATTCAATAAACTATTTTTCTCGGTCAACTGGCAACAAAGATTTTTTTAAAGAAATATATTTCCATATAAAAAAAAAAACATGAGACTCGTCGTGTTGCAGAGCGTACAGCTATTCCATTATGCATGATGTAAATTTGTAGTAACTAATAAAAAGTGATGACCAAACATCAGAAACTATAAAGAATCTGTATAACATCGTTTTAATCATTTTTATTTCAACATCTTTAATAAATTTAAAAGCTTATTTTTTATGATTTCGGATCCATTTTTAATGCTTAAAAAATTTCGCATTTTAAATCCAAAATCTGCTTCCATTCGCAGGTCAAGATCAGCGTCTCTAAAAGCGATAGTCGAGGTATCAACCAATTGTAATTGGCCTAAATATTTTCTGAGAAGAGATGGTCACTGAACTAAATAAAATATTTCGGAATAACAAACAGTAAGCGATCAACGTTAATTTTTCATCGCATGTAAACAATGAAGATTTGGACCGCGTCTTATATACAGGGCGTTCGCCGGGAAACGCAACCCACTGTTAGCGCTACAAGGAAGAAACTGCTCCCGGCGAGCGAGCGGTCAGTTTCCGGCATTGTTCGACCGTCGGCCGCGGACTATTTCATAATAATTACGCTTCATAAACTTCATAAACTTGTGTGCTAAGCATTTAAATGTGACGTAATTCATTAGCTTACCTTATAAAAGATGCTGGAAGTGTTGACCCTCTTGTGTAATGCACATTTCACATCTTCTGAACATATTTCGAGACACACGCTGCCCTAACTGACTTAATGATTTTTTGGGTGACTGTTCTAGTCGAAAAGCGATATCGTCAATTTTCTCCTCTGCGAGAATACGGTTGACCGACAGTCTCTTTTTGTTAAAAAATGAACCCGTTTCTCTTACTTTTTTAACCAGACGCAGAATTGTTGATTTAGCTGGCAGTAAAGCGCCAGGAAATTCGCGACGAAATTTACTGCGACACTTTTTAAAAGACTTCTTCTTCACATATGTATCGTAGAGAAATATTCTTTGTTGCAAACTGTAACGTACCATAATTTTACTCACACGGTACAGATTAATAAGAGTATGAAGCCCCAAACCAGCCAAACCGCAAAGAAACGTTTATTCACAGCACTGATTAATAAGAGACTGAAGTCACAAACTATCTACAATGCAAAGAAACCGTTCTTAACAATGTAAGGGTCACTGCACTGCACTGTTGGGGCAGCGGAGGTGTTAAACAGTGCGGTGATTCACGGCGCCGTGTGGCGGAAACTGCTGGCTACACTGACCGAGCAAGTTGCCAACGGCAACAGACTGGGAGGGTAGCGTTTTCCGGCGAACGCCCTGTACTTTGTCAGTTTAATACTTAAGGAGCTCGATGTAACTTTAAACCACCGTTCCTTTACAAATCTAAATGGTCAGTGGCGGAACTACATCCTTCTCTCTGCATAATAAATACTCTGTACCACTAGACAGAGGACGCAGTCATACAGTATACCAAACTATAATAAATTTTGAGGACTAGACAATTCTCTTATTAGTTGCACCACAAGGATAAAATTTATGTCTCTATATAAACACAGTAGCTCGTACCCGCGACTTCGTACGCGTGGATTAAGAAATTTTTTTTGCCAGAATTGAATATAGAACGTTGTTGGTAACGAAGGATTGGTCCCAAACAACACCGAGTCGGCATAATATGACAGGAAAGCTATCACTATATCATTCTACCATCGAACCTGTCTCTTGAAGAGAATCAATTTTCAACATATTTCTGTCACCATTCGATAACGTCTCAAAATTTCGTGACTACAACTGTTAATCGCACTGGAAAAAATGTCCTGTACCCTTCCTACAGATTTTCTTGTCAAATTCCATCAGTATCGATATAGCCATTTAGTCGTCAAAACGTAACAAAAAGACAGAGACTTACTTCCGTATTTATAGTATTATTACTGCGGTTCAACACACACACACACACACACACACACACATTGCGAACAACCCCTGAGGGATCATTATAACGTAAAAAAGTGTACACCTACAGCATTGCAAGACTACCTATGATTTGCCTCGCATTGCACCCCTAACTTTGTAATATCTACAGTGTAACATTCAATCCGAATAACCGACGGCCCAGGCATTACTCTTACGATCAAACACAATTTTTAAAAATCTTAGCCTCCACGGAGATTTGAACCGGAGACCACGACCCAAACATTAATAAGCCAGCGCTTTAGCCACTGAGCTACATGACCGCTACACGGAAAAACAGTAGAGAGACCTCGATATGCAATGCGTCTGTCTATCGCCGTTCAGTAGTATTTCGAAATTATGAGACATGTATTATTTATACAGATAATTTTTCAACCAAATGTAGACAGTATTTTTCTCCTTGTTTCAAAGGATAAGTGTGCAAAGTTTCATCGAGATAGGATGAAAACTGTGGATTTATATGAAGAACAAACAAACTAATATAGAAGATTCAACTTCTACATAGAGGAAGAAATCAAGGAAATGAAATATGGAGTATGGAGTACTGGATCAACGAAAAATAATCTCTGTGTTACGATTTACTGTTGACACTTGTCTTATAACCGAGAAGAACCAAGCGTGGTGGGTGAGCAGTAACGCTATGGCCTCGTATTCGAGGGGGACGCGGGTTCAAATCTCTCTCCGGCCATCCAGATTTGCGTTTTACATGGTTTCCCTAAATCACTGCAGTCTAATGCCTTCAAAAGGCAATGGGTAAATTCCTTCCCGTTCCTTGCCCTCAGTCCATCTAATGACCATGAAGTCGAAGAGTCAATTAGAGATTACTCAATGAGACGAACAAATTACTGGAGAAGATACTAAATATAAACTAAACCAAAACTAGTGTATAATACCACGTGTACCAAAATAACTATGAGAATTATGTTATTTGGGAATTAAAATCAAAACTGAAGGACGAAGCAACATCGTAAAACAGAATAGCACAACAGCGAAAAAAATCGTGCTCAAAAAAGAGAAATCTTTTAGTTTCGAATGTTTAGATAGTTGTCAGAAGTAAGTTTATAAACCAATATGTGTGAAGTACAGCACATAATGAATGTGAAGCTTGGATTTTAGGAATACCAGAAAAAACAAAAACTGAAGCATACTGAAAATCAAGTAGAAAGATAAAGTACAAAACGAACACGACTCTGAAATACTGGGTGAGGAAAGAAGATTGTGGAAAAGTTTCACAGAAAGAAGAGAGAAAATGGTGGGTCACATTTAAGAAATGCGGGATAGGTTAAATCACTTTTTTTTTTAATTCTTATTTCCTGATTTTACATAGCCTTTACCTAACTTAGGCCCTTAGTTCTACAGTTTTTATTTTTAAAGCAATTTACTAGTAGAGGGAACGTGTAAAGTAGGAGATACAATAAATTACAAAAATTCGAAAATATGAAACATAATTGAGAACTTAAAAATCTGCCCAAGAATTTAGTCGAGGATAGGAAGAGATGGCGAATCTTATCAAATTAGATGACACCAAGCTATAAGAAAAACAAATTTTAAGCTTTCTAAAACTGTAGCAATATTTGCTGTTTCATATTTAATTATAAGAACTCTCACTGAATTTTATTACAGATTATATGTTCGTCAAGTGTGAGTAATCAGCCCACGTCATCATGCAGCGCTTAGCGTCCCTACTGTATTAAGGACCAGATCAAAATATCAGAAATGCGAGACGAGTTACATAGCCACCGAAACACCTTACATTCTGCAAAGCGAAACACACACTGACGGAACTGGAGACGCAGGTGATACCTCCGCACCCCGTCTGATTTCACTAGGGTGTCAACACGTGTACCGTCAACACTGCGCGAAATAAATTTTATCTCTGGGGCAGCGTTTCACGTCCCCTGCACTGCGGGGTGAAATGCTGGCGGCACAATGCCCAGATCAGCATAATCTGAGGCAGTCCCTATTATGTGCACCGCTTTATCATTAGCCGCTCATCTGCCGCAGGCTGAGCTCCAATTGGTAGTGGGCCCAGAACCCTCTGCGATCGCCCGCTCAGATAAATGCTGCGAAACGCAGGTTTGCTGATCTGCTCTCCTCCAGCTTTTGCGTTCGCCTGCGGACTGCATTGGAAGCATTACCACATTATGATACGGTTCACCGAACCTAGACCTAGTATTGCTACAACCATCGTCCGGCTATCTATATTTCGTTTTTATCCAAGGTTTTTGAAAATCACGCCACGCATATGTGACCGGGAGACACCGAAGAGTTTGGGTCGCCATGTGACAGTTACAATTTGTCGCGTATTACATCCGTCATGGTTTAATCTGAAGTGGCAATCCCATCAAGTAAAGGGGACCTATAAATAACGTGGAATTTGAACGTGCTTTATGTAAAAAGCAATGCTTTTCCACAGGTAAATTTTAAATGCCCATAAAAATTCCAGCCGAGAGTGGAATTCGAACCAGGAACCTGACAGCCACTGTAATAACTTTTTTATTCATAGTTTTAAAAGCAATGCTGACTGACAGTATGATTCAGAACACCAAAAACTATAACGCTCTGCGTGAGCATACCCTGCAGCACTTACGAAAAGCTCAGTGTGGAATAACTAATATTAGAATTGAATTAACATCACTCCATAATCACATCGTAAGTAGTCCTGGAATAGGGTAATGGCCATGAGTCCAGTGGCGTAACTACACCGGTAGGGGCCCGTGGCAAATTCGTCGGATAGGCGACCTTTTTTTAGCAGCGACAATGGGCGGATCTTGGACCGGGGGCCCCACCAGCTGGGGGTCGTGGCATTTTTGCCGTCCTACCACCTATAAGCCGTTAGAAGCGTTTGAGATGTGGATGTGGAGGAGGATGGAGAGGATAAACTGGGTGGATAAAATAAGTAATGTTGAAGTGTTGGACAGAGTTAGTGAAAGGAAAAAAATACTCCAAGTATTAAAAGAGAGAAAGAAGAACTGGTTGGGAGGGGAGTGCCTGATGAAAGACGCCTTGGAAGGTATAATTTGAGGAAGGAGAATAAGAGGAAGAAGGAGGTACAAAATTATAGACAACCTCAAGGAAGAAGGCAACTACGTGGAACGTAAGAGAAAGGCAGAAGATAGAAGAGCATGGAGAGCAGCCAAGTGAAAACCTGCCCGAGGGCAGAAAACTGATGATGATAACTCTATTGTTACGCCACTGGTGGACTGTGGAGTCAGAAAACAACGGCTTCATAAAATTTTGGGAAATACATTCTTATAGTTGATTGGTCTCCTTTAACAAGGATGTCTGGAACTGTTCCCCTACCTAATAAGACTTCGTTCAAATAAGTACCTAGCAGGAATCTCATTAGAGCAGTCTGGTAGCTCAATGGTTACAGCTGAAGAAGCTAAACAGACTGCGGTGAAAGCAGCAACTCACTGAAGAATTGCCATTAATATATACCTTGCTGTTAAGTATAAATTTGTTTATTCGAGAGTCGATACAAAGCTAACATACGTACTATCTAAAAAATGTTATTAAAAACATCTTTTTAAGAATGGATAAGGTGTTTGGCTCTAAAACTCAGGGTCTCTTCTTCGAATTTTAGTGTGACCGGGAACTTCAACACGCTTTGGTGCGATCATATGAATATGTTAGGACGTTCCGTGGTTCGGATTTCATGTTAAACGGTAGAGGTGTAAGACATAACATCAAATCGCTGTCACTTGTTTATCGGTATTTCGGTGTCTCCCTGCCAAAAATTCCATACACATCTACATTTTTAGGAAAGTCACTAGGGACATAGGGGCAGTTAGGTTGAAATGACCATGATACCTCCCCGCTGACTTTTCGAGATCTTGTAAACGAATACGAAACAAAATCTCCGCCTACGCCATCCTAAGGTCCTCATAGGGGTGTAATCAGCACTACTACTGGAATGTAATAACTCAGTTGAACAAAAATGATACTACATAATAAATTTGAATAAATAAGCAGCTGTCCCCGTGGTTCCTAGCATTACGGTATTTTACATCCCCTGTAAACACGCATTAAATTTTTTAATGCACTGGGCACTAGGCTGGCAGTCCAGTTCTTTTTTTTTATTAGCTGAACGACGTAAATGCTAATGGTATTGGCCATTAACACATAAGGGGCAGTAAAAGAGAACGATAACCAAACAGGAAACAAGAGATAGGCATCCGATTTATATCTTTAACTGGAATTTCGACACTTATCTTTTCATATGCACGTTACTAAATGCAGTCAATTTTTATAAAGGTTAATGACACGCCAATGCAAATGAATATTTGTTTTATTCTTTGTGTCGTACGCGTTTCACCATATATCCAGTGCATCATCAGCGACATCTGTTTGGTATTTGTACATTTAGTTAGTTACATTGCATTTAAAATAATATAAAGTTCAGTTGAAATTAATTTTACTTACATGTGACTTCTGATGATGATGCTCCGGAAATAGAGTGAAACGCATACGACACAAAGAATAAAACAAAATTCAATTACATTGGCGTGTCATTAACCTTGATAAAAATTGATTAACTCGCAATTGAAGAAATGGTCAACAACATCCAGTTTTTAAATGCAGTATTTACCGTAATGAGGAGAATTCAGTCTGTGCTTCGTGCACTGTAGCTAGTCGTTAGTGTAATTAAACTATCATTTTGTTGAAATTAAATTATACAGTATACTGTTTTAACCATATTACGACTTACTTTGTTGTATTTACTGATTATACATAATATTTTATGATCGGGTAAGTCGTAGTCTTATTTGCTTGTAACACCTGACAACATAGTAACAACACTGGACAGTTCCAAGTTATTACAGAAATTTGAAAAATTCGTTGTAAATGTACTAGGGCCTATAGCATAAAAACATCAAGGGTCAACAACGTATCATACTAGTAACACGCTTCAACTAAACAGAAACATTCAATTCTCCATTTATGAGAAACTTTGTAGTGAGTGACGACACATGGCAGTTGAGACCTGCCTCACAGATCACATTGTCAGTCAAGATAGTCCTCTGTAGTTGTCAACAGCTGTGCAGAATAGCCGCCGAGTGCGTCACGGAGGCGACTCAATAAGTAAAGTAGTCACCCCCGGTCAGTCCAGTCCGGTTTGTCACGGTACGACAGCTGCAGTCTTCAACCCCTTCGTGCAACAACCCCATCCACCCCCTTCCGTCCAGGCTTCGATCCCCGGCTCACCACCAGATGACGCATGTCGCTCGCAGCTGACTCACCCAAATCCAATCAGCAAGTTGTCATGAAGCCCACATCTCAACTCCGTCTCTGTCTTGGATCACTCATTGGCGAGACAAGTCTCACTACTGGTTTATGCAATTCTCAAACTCTTCCTGCCTCATCTCCGTGTACCCATCAAAATTACGTTTTCAATAATTAGATGCTTCTTAAATTCTAATCTTTGTCTCTTTTTTTACCTATGGCTTTACGCCTCGTCGACGTCGAGGTCATTAGCGGCGGGAAAAGACTGGGGACAAGGAACGGGAAGTAATTCGGCCATGGCCTTTTAAAGTAAGCATCCCGGAATTCGCCTGGAATGATTTGGGGAAACCATGGAAAACCCAAATCTGGATGCCCGAACGGGGATTCGAACCGCCGTCCTCCTGAATGAGAGGCCAGAGCGTTAACAACTCACCCACCACGCTCGGTAAATCTTTGTATTGCTCCACATATTATCGTTTCAACATTTTCCTTTAGTGAGAAACTAAATAATCCTGCATGCCTTCAAACGTGTTTCCCAACATCACTTTTATTGCTGTGAACTGTTCCACAATATTCTCCCCTCAACCGTCATTACAAGATACGTTTATTTCGTACATAATTATAAATATCCTTTTATTCGATATTGCTACATAATGAATGATTCAGTTTTTTCTGCTGTCTAGTATTCTTTAACGCAAAGCTTCACTTCCATATAGCTGTATACATATAGTTTGCTAAGTTTTTTTTAGTCCTAAATCAATGAATGATACTGAAAGCAAAACTGCTTATGAAAAAATTCTATTCTGCTGCATTAGTTACAATTTTACTTACTGAATAACAAATGAAATAAGGAAAATTTAAGTATTTGAAATCTCCTGCTAGACTAGAGGATACTGAAGATTAAGTGGATACACGAAGTTCAAAATGTTTTCGAAATGATTGGAGAGGAAAAACTCACAGAAGTGGATAAAATTTTAAGATATACGGGATTGCCAAGTTTATTAGTGGAGGAAACTGTAGGGGAACAGAAATATTAGAATGTGTGAAGACCACCAAGCCGATGGGACGAAGACAGACCCATGGTAGCTGGAGTTAACTGGCTCAAGTCCTTTCTACTAGAAGACTGTTGAATATCCAACTAGGCTCACTTCATCAAGAGGACACATCATTTCATGATTAAACTGACTGACGACGATGATGATAAAGCATATAATTGAAGAAATAGATAATTGAAGAAAATGTTAGCTCAAGGCAGGAAGAGATGAAGGTTTGCGCAAACCGGTGGGGAAACTAATGACACGATGGAAAAAAAGTCAAAATTATCTTCTACTAAATCTGATAAAAGTTTTATATTCATTCTGTCATTGTTACTATTTCTGATATATTTTATCACTTTATTATCATAATACTATTATTTCCTTCTTCGATAAAGATTAATTTGGATCTTTTATAGGTTACACAACATCCTCTTAATAAGTAAGAAAATAGAACTACCTGAAAACAATCACTTTTATGCAAGCGACTGATAAACTTATCGAAAACCCATCTGCAGACCTTCCAGCAAGTTTTTTTTTCAGTTTTATTTTATTATACTTGTCAAGTAATTGAAACATTCAGCTTTATTCAACCATTCCATGTAATTTTGCGTCTTCTCATTCTCAGTCTGACATCATTTGTAATTATTTCTATAATCGGTTTTCAATTGATCTGGACAGTAAAAACACATTGATTTCAATAAGTGGTAGTGCCGTTGTTTTATTGGCTGACGATCGTGCAGGTAGGTAGGCTGCAGCCTTTGTCTCCGGCCTTGTCTGGTCCGGGCCACATTCCAGTCGAGCTGCCGAGCTGCTTGCTCCAAAGCTCGACCCGCCAAAAACTCGACCTTGGCCGGCAAGCAACCGCTGAATCATCCGAGCAAGCACGCCGCACCTCGTGGACCACACAGACATACACACACACATACACACACACACACACACACACACACACACACACACACACACACTGAAATTACATTGATGGATAATATTAAATTATAATGGCAAATTTTTTTCTTATTACTTTACGGTTTGCCGACATCGGATTCATTAGAGGCGGGGAAAGGACTGGGAACAAGGAACGTGAAAGAACTCGGAGATGGCCTTTTGAAAGAACCTTCCCAGCGTTCACCTTGCAGTGATTTCGAGAATCCAGGGAAAACGGAAATCTCGTTGGCCAATGACGGATTGGACCATGCGGCCACCCAAATGCAAAGCCAGAACGTTAACGATCACCCATCACGCTCGGTGCAGTAATTTTAATATACACATCTTGCAGGAAAGTGTAGACTAATTTAAATAATAATTTTCAGAATTTTGAAGGTAGCCATATTACTCCAAGGGTCTCTCCCAAATACAAACTGCCATCCACCTTAAAAAGATATCAGACAGTATCTGGCTCCTAAAGGTTATATAAAGTAGATACGGGTAATATTGTTGTATGTAGATCTCTGTTACCGGTCCAGCGTTTCTTACTGGCTGCTCCGGAGAGTATCTTCAAACAAGTACCGGTATATAAATCGTCGTGGAACCGGACACTCACTCGATATGGTTTTACTTGAATAGTCTCAGTTTTTCCCAATCGCTTGTGTTGTTTCGGTTGGTTTCTCAGTAAGATTTGCAGATTTATTTATTTATTTTTAAATTTCGGTTATCACACAGACTGTGAACTAGAAGACTACGGAACACTGTGTAAGTTGCTTAACAGCTGCTAATATTGGACGTGAAGAGAAACATTAGTTTTCCTTGCACCAGGAGAAGCTAATCTACGACTGAAGGTTAGTCCATTTGCCCACGTGACTATTTCTCCGATATATGTTTTGGTGTTCCGCTAAACTTGCATAGCACACCTTCTCTCACGCTGTCGAGTACAGTTGCTAATAAAATTAGTAATTGTTGGATTATTCCAAGTTATTATTATAACTTTAAGAATAGTTACCTCCGGAATTTTTAGTCTTATTTTATAAAAAACGTCATTGATCTGATAAAAGAAATTGTTCTGTATAATTTATTAAAGTAGACTGGAACCATTACAGCGATTATTTACTTACGTGACATCTGTTGTGACGACATATTGTAACTTGCGTGTGAATAATGAAGTTAATACAGCAGCTAATTCTAACTGCAGTTATCGGATGTTGCCGACTAGCACCTGTAACATTTCGAATAAACGTGGCGCTCCCCAAGTTCGAAAGACAATCGTAAATCCTGTCAAAATATTGCATTACACACGATGTTTTAAAAGGTGAACCGCTGACAGGTTTAAAATATAACGCGAGCCATATCAAAACTGATTTCGAAACGTGTATTACATATATTATAATAACAACGCGAATGCAGAATATACCGGACGTAACACATGTAGGAGAATAAGAAACGTAATCGAATTAAATGTTTTGAATAATATTCGTTTAATTATTTTGTACAGGTGAAGGATATAAAGGATATAAATACAACAGATATTTCTACAGATTGATGTTACGAGATTGCAGACATTCGATTGCCTCTGTGGTTGCCTCATGAAGTTGCTGGATCGTACCACAATCTCCTAAGAGGGCATTTCATGTTGATGTGTGAATAGTTTGCTGGTGATTACTAGTCACAAGAATTCCCTACTACTTCTCACTTGTGCATTCAATAGCCGTATCTGCCGTGGCCTGTTCTATCATGATCCGTGTCGTCCATGTTCTCCTAGGTAGGTTGAATCCAGGAAGCTGTCTCGTAGGATCTTTGTTATGATTGGAATTGATCCACTCAGCGTGCCAGGCTTACTTTATGATGAAATGATTTAGAACCAGCATCTTACAAAATTTCAACGTTAACTAATTTTTTTATTTTAATCTATTCTGAGTATGACGTGTTCACTCCTAATGTATTGAGAGTTGAAGAAAATTGAGCAATGCATTTTTTCTTTAAAATCTTTCACTGTTTGAGGGAAATGTTTCAGCACCTCGCCGTTATTCCAGTTCGCGACTCTTGCCAACGAATGGAAAAATTCCCATATCGAGTGCTAATTTATGGTCATGGACCTCTCTTCAATTCAGATCAGCAAAGTTAGCCTATGTGATGTAGCATCTCGAGGTTATGCTCGAATATGGTAGTGTAGTATGGGACCCTCATTTTACGTATCAAATACAGGAGTTGGAGAGGGTGCAAAAAAGGGCTGCTAGATTTGTTTCTGGAAATTATCGCAGAATGCAATCAGTGACGGATATGATAAAGGAGCTAGAATGGGATTCATTGCAAGACAGGAGGAGGATGAGGAGGGTCATAGGAGTGTACAGGGCATATACTGGAGATGAGGCATGGAAAGATATTGCAATAGGTATGAAAAGTAGTGCATGGAAGGGAAAAGATGACCAACGCCACAAGCTGGCACTCGATTTCAGGCACAAGGGTGTGGGAAGATTCTCTTTTTTAGGTAAGGGTGTCAGGGATTGGAATGAGTTACCAAGAGAAATGATGAATAATTTACCGAAAACTTTGAAAGAATTTAAAGATAAAATTTGTAGAGGGCAAATGTAGGTGGGTGCAGGATAAGGGGAAGATGGGTGTGTAGGGAAATTGCTCCATTGCAATTAAATAATAATAATAAGTCCTATCTGGACTCAGTCTTTTTAAGGTATATCTCCTCTTATACTCTGGCGATCTGTTGGACACGACTCCAAAACTCATCTACCAATATATATCTAGGACTGGGTGTGATCTAAAATATTTTCCACAAAAAGATATTCATATAAACTGTTCCAGTTCCGATATTTTATTCACGGAAGGTCAATCCCATACGATACCATTATATCCACGTAAAGACCTCACCGAACTTTGTAATACTTTTATTCTTACTTAGCTGGTACGTCTCTTATTCGTGCTCTCTAATAAACCCTTCTCTTTCATCCCCACAATATTTCGTGCCCAGTTGACATTATTTTATGTCTTCAACAAGCATTCCCCTTCTAAACTACTTCGAAGAACTAGTAATCACACACTGACATTACAAACCAATATTACTGTCCGTTCAGTTAACAGAGGCGTCTCAAGGTCAGTCTACTCTATCCCCCACTCCGCTGCCCTTACAGGCGATGGGGAAATTTACTACTCGATTACCTGTTCACAGCGGTCGGCTAAGATTGGTAAAAAAGGAGGGGAGTTGTGAGGTGAGGAGTGGGGCAAAGAGAGCATGACCTTGAACCGCCAGTTCGGAGTGAACAGGATATAGAAAAATCTCTCTATTGTAGCTGTGGGTTAAGAATCCGATTTTTTTAACTCTCCTCGTTAGTTTTGAGAGTGCTGTCCTCATCACTGAACATCGACGCAGTGTGGCGAGTCTCGTCGCAGGATAACGACGTTGCAGGGAGTAGACGCAGCTGCGTGTGTGGGCCGAGGTTACGGCGATACGGACCACGTCCGCCCCATAAAGTGCGCGCCCCGCGAGACGAGGCTGAGTCAGTTACAGGGAATGCGAAGCAGCCCACCGCGTGTCGTGCAGACGGGATGTTATCGAGTTTCTGGGATCGCTCGCCTGTCTCCCTCCGTATCGATTCCTTGCAGCGTACCCTAACAGTGGTGCTCTATGCATGGGAACAGTTACTACACTACAGCAGTAGGTAACAGACAGAAATGAATCCCACCGGTGGGATTCGACAGGACACAGCATAGTAAGGTAAGTTCCTCCATTGTGCAGGTGCGTCAGGAGTGAGCTTAGTAGCCGGCAGGGAATAAGTCGGTTAGCATGAACCGGGCTTTACACAGTTTTTCACATTCAAAGGAGATGTATACCCTACAACTTTCAGTTCCCACCTCCCAAAAAATCTTTAAAAACGTAAAACCGAGTGGTGAGCAATTAGCGTTCAGGCCTGGAATCCATGAGCATTTGGGTGGGATTCCATGAGAATTTGGATGGAATTTCGGGACCGGCCATCCAGTTTTCATTTTTTCGAAGTTTCCTCGAAATCACGCTTCGCTAATGCCAGAATGGTTCGTTCAAAAGACGATAGCTGACTTTCGGCTCTTACGCCTCCGAGTAGCCATAAAACACCCAAAAAAGAAACGTGAAACGAGTATTTAAAAAAATAATGGTCAAACAATTTTATTAATTCAAACATAACGGTACATTATTTTGATAGTATGTTTCTGAAATTAAATGTTGCTTTCCACATTACTTTACCACTTCCTTTCCTCGTTTTTACTGTTAGAATTTTATCTTACCATTTGTATTTTTATGTGCTGTTAAGGAAAGAAGTGATTTTAAATTATTCTTTATTTATATTAAGAGTTATGCTTGTATCTCTAGGTACGTATAAAATATGTATGAAAAAATTAATAGTATTTGTTAGAAGTTTATGTCCATTTACGTAACATAACATTGTAAAATAATTATACAAAATAAACTGTACTTATATCGGTTGTAACGTTTGTTTTGCAAAAAGCCAATAAATAAATGAAAAAAATTCCCCCATAATAATTTAAGGATGTGCTGGAATTCGAACCCAGGACCTTATGTTTTCAAGGCATGTATCGTAACAGAGTAATTAATAGAAGATTCTTCAACCAAGGAAAACGCAATTCTTAGTACTTTACTTGTATAAATTATTGGGCGGCCTAATTGGGTGTTATTCCTATCAGTGATTACCAACGCGTACAACCATCACTGAAGGTACGTATTCGTTGAGAAATTCCGCTGAAAATTGGATCTAGAGTGGAACTAGTTCCGCGGCAGATATAAATTTTAGTTTTTGTTAAATTTCACTATGTTGAGGTATAAATGCCGGGAGGCGAGGTGACAAGGAACAGGAAGAATTACAGCCGTAACCTTTTGAAGGAAGCATCCCTATATCGCCTAGGGTGATTTCGGGAAATGAAGGAAAACCAAAATCAGAATAGCCCGACAGGGAATCGAATTCACGTCCACCATGCCAGACCCGAGTGTTACCGCTCTCTCACCAGGACGTGTCTTATTATGGCATTTGAATATACATTGTACTACTTCATATAAGAAACGCGTCATTAACGAATCGTAATCGCTGACAATATGCACACAGGCTGATGGGTCGTACAAAGAATTTCTTGTTCATAATAGTTTATATACTGTTCCGGTACCTTTTAATAAGAGACTCCGTCGTCCCGACGGACGAGCTACTGGCGTTGTTACCTTACCACAGAGGCGCATCAGAAAGCAATCAGGCGCGGGACCCCCGGAAAAAAGCTGCTGCGGGGCTGGGCCGGGCCGTTCCGTTTTCGGGAGGGTAGCGTCCGGGGCCAGATGGGCTTCTCTTTATATATCGCGCACGACGCAGCTGCGGATGCCCGGAAGTACTGTGCAGGGAATGCAGACCACCCCCAAGGGGCGCAGCGCGATTTTAAACAGCGAAATCCACCCTGCTGAGATTCGGGTCGATATCCGAATATTTACAAACCGAAAAAATTGAATTATTTTTGGATATTACTGATCATAATGTTTCGAAATACGAAATACTATTTTTTTAATAGCTTTTGTAACCGAGAAATTTAGATCGAACTGTGACGTGGTTGAAGTACTATCGATAGTGATGTCGGCTTTCTTTAAATCATGTTCGGTAATTAATCGTAACTTCGTTTAGGTTTGAATTAATTTATTTTATAGCTAACAGCATCTAATCAGCTACTGCGTTTAACAATTTTTTGCGTGTAATAAAATCTTGCAGACCTAAAAAATAATAAATACTCAGGTGATCGGTTTCCGACACTAATGTTCCCCAAAGCTTCATTCGTTTCTTGTTTAATGACACCTTACCTGTTCTTAGCCATCACAACCTACTATTTTCTATCCAATTTACAGATAATCGACAATTAACTAACTCTCCACGTGAATCTCAGTGTCTTAGAACTTATTTCGCGAGATTGTAGAGACGGGCTCATTGTTTTCCACGCAGCACGAAGGCCATTCCGAACACAACTAGAAACGGTCAACCAAAATTCTCTGGAAATTTTACCTTCATGCAGTCTAACGATTGCTACTTAGCTATGGCATTGCGACAATAATCCATTATTGAATTACCCATTGCAGACTGGCTGCTGTTTTATCCGACTGTCTGCACATATTTTTTTTAAAAAAGTAAATACACTCTCGCCTCGCATACCGGAGGATGCGGGTTCGAATCCTCGCCCGGCCATCCAGGTCTGGGTGTTCTATTGTTTCCCCAAATCACTCCAAGCAAATACTGGGATGGTTCCATGGCCGAATTCCTTCCCGTTCCTTAACCCAAGTCCTCTTCCGCCTTTAGTAACCTCGACGTCAACTAGGCGTAAAGCCAGAAACAAAAACAACAAAAAACCAACTAAAAATAACAACAAAAAACAAATACACAGAAGTTGAATTGATATTGTGATTTCTGCTTTCAATTTGTTAAAAAAAAGGCGAAGCTATTTCCGGGTTGAAGTTTCATAGATAGCTTTAACAGTATCTTTCTATGATTCAGTATCCATAATGGAAAAATATCAGCATAAATGGCCAGCAAAGTCACGACTTCGTAATATAAATTCAATATGGCATCAAAGTTATGTGTGGAGAATAGCACTTTATGGTAACGAAGCATGGATTTAACGAAAACTGAATCATTTGAAATGTGGTGCCAGAGAAGGATGCTGAAAATTAAGTGGACAGATAAAGTACAAAATAAATGTTGGAAATGAAGGGTGAGGAAAGAAGTTTGTGGAAGAGTCTTACGGAAAGAAAAGACAAGATGGTGGGTAAGATTTAAAGACATTGAGGCTTGATTAGTTTTTTAGTTGAGGGAAAAGTCGAAGGTAAGAACTGTAGAGAACGACGAAGATTAGAATATGTGAAGCAGATAACTGAAGATGTAGGTTATAAGTGGAAATGCTGAGATGAATAGATTAGCAGAAGATAGGAAGAGATGGAGAATTGCATCAAACCAGTCGAGAGACTGATGAGAGTAAAAAAAGGGGGAGAATCAAAACGAGGATGAACCGGAGAGATCAAATTAATACATCAGCATAACATTCCTGAATCAGTGGATTAGGCTTGATATAGGGGAAGGGACAACACAGTACAAACATCTACCTATAACAAAACCCATCCATATTTCTTGCTTGCGACCAGGGTTAGGGTTGAGCAGACTACCAGCAATCGTTAAAGTAAGCAAGGTTGCTTGTGGGCCGGGAGCCAGGTGGCGGAGACAGCTGAAGGCAGCGCGCCTCACAATGCGACAGAGAGAGCGTGTCATCCGCAGCAGCCGACGCCCTAACGAGACACACCCACGTCTTCACTTAGTGGAGCTCAGCGGACACAGTGCAAAAGAATGGCCATCACATCACATGGCTGCATCTCAAGAAGTATCATGGCACAGCAAGCAAGAAACGTCTTTTGTTTATTTAACAATCTATGGACCAACGATTATACAGTTTCCCTAGACAGAGTTTGATATAATTTATAACAATACAAGTAACTTTCAGATATTCATATCAAATCAAATACAAGCTGAAGCAGTCACTGTTTTCAGATGGCGAAGGGATTAATACATTGTCCGTAAGAGAATAATGAAATAATGCTTTACCGTTATACGAAAAAAAATAAAAAAAATTGGCTAAGTGCGAGCTGAACCTTAATTTAATGACTCAACTAGATATCTCGCATGTACGAGGTGTGCTCAAAGAATTTAATTTTTTTTAATTGCAATGGAGCTCAGGCTCCGGTGGCAATTTCCCTACACCCCTATCTTCCCCCTATCCTGCAGCCACTTACATTTGCCCTCTACAAATTTTGTCTTTAAATTCTTTCAACGTTTTCGGTAAATTATTCATCATTTCTCTTGGTAACTCATTCCACTCCCTGACACCTTTACCTAAAAAAGAGAATCTTCCCACACCCTTGTGCCTGAAATCGAGTGCCAGCTTGTGGTCATGGTCATCTTTTCCCTTCCATGCACTACTTTTCATACCTACGCCAATATATTTCCATGCCTCATCGCCAGTATATGCCCTGTACACTCCCATGACACTCCTCATCATCCTCCTCCTCCTCCTGTCTTGCAATGAATCCCATTCCATATGACAATCCTTTATTATCACTGATTGCATTCTGCGATAATTTTCAGAAACAAATCTAGCTGCCCTTTTTTTGCACCCTCTCCAACTCCTGTATTTGATACGTAAAATGAGGGTCCCATACTACACTACCATATTGGAGCAAAGGGCTGACCAAAGTTTTGTAACCCAATTCCTTTACTTCTCTCGTGCATCCCCTCATCACTCTCTCCAACAAATGCAGAACTTTGAAACCTTTTCCTACCACCTGTTCAATGTGTCCTGCCCAGTTAAGCTTGTTATCAAAAGTAATGCCAAGATATTTACATTTCAAGTCTTCAGCAAGCAATTCTTTCCCCGCCTTATATTCATAATTAACATTTTGCTTTTTATTTGTGTATCTAATAAGTTGACTCTTCTTTGCATTTATCTCCATCCCATGTTTACCAACCCAACTAGATATCCTGTCTAGATCACCCTGCTACTGTTTACAATCCTCTATCGTTTTGATTCTCTTATACAGCATTATGTCATCTGCAAACAATCTAATTTCAGATAGTAAACAATCAACACAATTATTCATTAGAATAGCAATGGTCCCAGTACGCTACCCTGTGGTACACCCATTTTTACTTCCACTTCTTTTGATACTACATTTCCTACCCTAACTTTGTTTTCTACCTTTTAAAAATTCTTCTAACCAGCAAATCACTTTCTCATTCGGTCAATGAAGTTTTATAGCAGTAACTGCAGACGGTACATCAATTATTAGTTATAATATGTCCTTTAGCTTGATTCAAGTTTGAACAGGTTCTGACTCGTCAGTCAGCTTCCTGAGCAGCTAGAATAAAGTTGTGTTTATCGTGTCTGTCGCGCATCGTTGATTATGTACTGTACAACGAGTTAACATTATGATTTATTTCCAGTTGAATCGTGCCAAAGAATCTCACGGAATCTTAAAATCAGTGTATAGCTCTAATATGGTAACTATGAAGACTGTTTACAGCAACTAAATGAAGACGAGCAACGGTCGTTACGTCCATCGACCTCAAAAAACCGACGAAAAGGTGCAAAAAGTGGCAAAACTTTTTCGTTCGAACAGGCGTATGACTATTCGGGAGCTTACTGAAGAACTTAACATCTCGTACGGGTCCGTTCAAAGCAATTTAACAGATAATTTGCAAACGAGACGAGTGAGTGGAAAATTTGTTCCCAGACATTTGACTGATGAACAGAAGGAAAGTCGAGTCTCAGTTTGCACAGAATTGAAGGAATTTCTTCATTATTTTTTATTTTTTTTATTTTTATATCCTGGTACATAATAGCCCAGCACCTAGTTTCTATTCTGGGCCCATATTTCCAATATATTACAAGAGGTACATAAGATAATTATAGTTTGCAAATAATAGCTAAATATTATTCAGGATGTAAAACTAGTTTGTAACGCATAAACTTCCAATTTCACAGAAATTAGTTACATAATTAAATTAACAATGTGTAAGCATATATTTGATATGTGTTAGTGTTCTTATTTTTGATATATACTGTAAATTTGTAATTTGAATAACATACGTTCACACACAGATACTATTATATATAATTAAACAAGGAAACATTCACATACACAAATCACTTACTGCACTGTTGTCTCACTGTTTCTCACTTTGTATATTTACTACACTTTTACACATTTACTCCCGGTACAGCCACTTCGGAGTAACTTACCTCCCTCAGGAGATGACTTCTGGAAGTGGAGGTGTCCTCCTTCGACCCATCGGGAGTTTCTTTCTTCGGGAATTATCACTGCTCAGTCGCTGGTCGCTGTCGGTTGAAACGGTTTCTAAGTGCCAAGAACCTTTCTTTGGCTGCTTGTGAGGCCAGATTGCAAGCTGCATCAAGAAAGTACCACAATTCCTGGTCACGCAATATGTCAAAAATGCGCCTGCCCTGTAATATTTGCTGATACGGGGTTCTTTGTTCTGCTGTTGAAATACACTCCCATACAACATGTTCCGGAGTGCCCTCGTTTCCGCAATCACAGCTACCATTGTCCACTATTCCTCTTCTTTGCAGTTCACTGTTGTAAGGGCCATGACCCGTTATGTAATGTACCAGCCCAGGCGATGGGTGAAGATGCGACATTTTGAGTCTTTCACAGACACTTGGAAACATATCATATGTCCTTCTTCCTGTCGTGCTAACATTCCACCTTTGCTGCCATTCTTCCAATAACAATTTGTTTACTTCTGCAGCTGTTGTTGCTGGTGCTCCCGTGATTCTCTCTACCTGTTCCGCATTCCCTTTCCTGAGCCAGTATAATGCTCCCCGCTTGCGAACTTCCAAGTCCAGTGGCCACACCCCCAGTGCTACGGTAAGGGCATCAGTTGCTGTTGTTTTATAAGCACCACTCAGCCTGATTAGAATAGTTCGCTGTGTCCTCCTCAAAAGTTGGCTGGGTTTTGCTTTTCTGAGGTGTTTCGCCCAGACACTGGCTGCATACCCTACAATTGATGTTAATATTGTGTTGTGGTATATTCGAATAATAAGCGGTGGAAGTTGGAAACGCCTTTGCCCCATACTGATTAGTTTATTCATGACTGAGGTGGCTCTCCCACATGCTTCCTCCATATGGGCCATAAAATTTAAGCTTTCGTCTAATTTCACACCAAGGTATCGACTGAAGGGACTTCTTCTTATTGTAACTCCGTCTATTTTAATGGTTGGATTGCTCTGTAATCTACCTTTCAATAACATATAACAGGTTTTTTGAGGTGCTAACCTTAGTTTGACTTGTCTGCACCATCGACTGAGTTCACGCAGAACCTTTGCGCTTTTAGCCTCAATTTCGGCTCTGGTTTTACCCTCTATAATTAAGAACAGGTCATCTGCAAAGGCAACAAGTCCCAGGAGTTCCGGCATTCTTTGCAGCCTTGCCATTCCCGATTCAAGCCCAATGTTCCAAAATATTGGACCAAAAATGGATCCCTGTGGGCAACCCTTTGTTAGCTTTTTATTAATGGATACTCCAGGACACCTGAGTTTAACATATCTGTTCTTACAGTAATCTTTAAAGGAGTTATACAAGTTCTTTGGACAATTAAGTTCCTTAAGCCTTGCAAAAAGTGCAGGCCACCATAGATTATCAAATACCCCGGATATATCGACAAGAATCCCTATCACGTAATTCTGATTTGAGTTCTGTATCAGATTCATTGTCTGGTTGATTGCATCCTCTGTAGATCTCCCCGCCGGCATGTTCCTTAGTATCTTTCCAACGCTACTCGCAAGTACGAGCCATTCGAGACATGCACCATAAGCGAAAGGGTGGCTGAAATATCTACCTCAGGCAGCCAAAGTGTAGGTACTGTCCATGATAAACGATGATCCAGTGTTAAATACCCTAGTGTATGTTCATATAACTTGTTCAACTATTTTTTAGTAAGCTATCAAACATAAAACAGTGTTATTTTTCTGGAAGGGCCGAATTAACCTTTCAATGCTTTGCTCATGTGATGTCGCAGCTACCGACATATGTTGCGCCCGTGCCATCTCTCTCCCAGGCAGATGGTGCGTACAGAGAGGGGCTTCGCTCCAAATAACACCTTGTCTCACGCACTTCTCTTCCCGATACTATCGCAGCTGCCAGCCTCGATTAGGCCGAATGGACGTTGGCACGTGAAGCATCTGTTCTTGCTCCCAACTTAGCAGCTTCTTGCTTATGTGAGATCTATCCTCCGTTTCTTTTGTTGCACGCGAAGCAGATTTAAGAAATAACTTTATTTCGAATTAAAGTACGTCGATCCCTTACGAGCCGTGAATGTTTTATACGACGTTCACGCTAAGAAAATATTAAAGTTCGAAAAGCTAGTTCATTTCTTAATATTTAAAGTTAGAAAGTAACCGCTAATTTAATCTCCCTGAGCAACCAGAAATGTGGAGTTATAGAAGGAAGTTGAGAACTGAATGGACTCAAAGTTCAAAACGAAACACGTTCTGAATAGAGCGACTGAAAAAAGAAAGAATTATTCATGTTCCGAGATGTACAGGTTTTGTTAAATTTTTTTTCTTTTAGTAAAATCTATATTGTAAAGATAATTTTGTACACGAAGGATATGAAATGGATAATTGATGACAATGGAAGTGATACACCGGATATCGACGCATATGTTGAACAAGTTACCGAAAATCCTTAAAGATTTTAAAGCTAAAATTCATGTAATGGAGAGGTAGGGCCGTATAGAAATTGTCACTGGAATATTGCTTCATTCCAATTAATTACTAGCAATAACAGTGTTATCATGGGTGTATGGAGATGACAGTAATAGTACAAGATATGAAGGCAGAGCTTTGATAAAATAAAAAGGCATTCCTGACGTATAAAGTCAATACCAATCCACTTTAGAAAATTCGCTATGAGAGGGATAGTATAGTTTCTAGACGTGTACACCGTACAAGCACAGGTGTTTCAGAACGGATTCGCCTTAGTCTTTTGTGTCCAAATAACCAGCAGCCGTGAACCTATTGACAGATTCATACGCAAAAATGATTTGAGGCCTGATTAAGCAATATATATATTTATAAGAACTGAGTAGCAGCGCACAGTTAGATTTACACTCTGATATTTCACAGCGAGTCTTTAGCACCGCTGTGAAAAAAAGAGAGAGCATTTTGAATCTATTACAACTTTAGTCATCAATATTTAGTTTCAAGCAAACACAAATTCGCATCCAAATTACATAAACCTTTTAAATTCGTGTCCAAAGTTCTGATTCCCAGCTAAGAAAACAAGTGAAAAAAGTAACCGGAATTTTCGCGCGATACCATCAACATGATTAATTTTTATTCTGTGCGAGATTAATTTTTTTCCTTTCAGCTCGTCGACATGGAGGCCATTAAAGTAGTGAGAGGATGAACGGAAAAGAAACTGGAAGGAATTCGGCCACGACCTTTTGAAGGACCCACTCCTGCATTCACCGTGAGCGATATCATGAAACCATGGAAAATTGAAATCTGGATGGCTGGACGAGGATTTGATCTCTCATCCTCCCGAATACCAGACACCACGCTCTACGAAGGATTGACCTTTTTTTTTTTACTTTTGGCTTTACGCCTCATCAACGTCGAAGTCATTAGAGGCGAGATAGGACTGATGACAAGGAACGGGAGGGAATTCTGCCATGGCCTTTTGAAGGAAGCCTCCCGGCGTTCACCTGGAGTCATTTGGGGAAACCACTGAAAACCCAAATCTGGATGCCCGGACGGGGATTCGAACCGGCGTCCTCCCGAATGCGAGGCTAGAGCGCTAATAGCTCACCCAGCACGCTCGGTACGAAGGATTGAATGCAGGTTGCTAGCACAAATACTACTTCCGTATTCCGAAACTCACAGTGCGGCTGTACGGCAGAAACAACGGAATGCCAATTTCTGTCCATTCTCAGAATTTAGGAGAAAGTATTTACAAGATAGAAGAGATAAGTCCTTTATAATTTAGTATGAGATAAAATCGGAAACAACATTAAAATATTATATTTACTGCTGACGATTTTTTACATTAATGACTAGAGACGTTAAAGCATTAGACTGTCTTGTTACAAATTAGTCTGTCCTGCCAGAGTAGAAAGGTAACGATGAAAATTTCTTATTCCTGGAACAACTGTAACCTTGGGTCGCTGCGCGTTAGGTCATACAGCTAAGTAACTGGAGTCTAATGCTGGCTGGGTCGGGGTCAGATGTCGCAGGCCAGCAGGTTGTATGCCATATGGCGGTGGTAGCTGGCAGCTCGTGCCCGAACGTGCAGATGGCCATCAACACGCAAGGGCGCATCCCAGGCAACACAGGAGGGGAAAAACAGTAATTTTCATATCACGCTGTGACAGTCAGTGTTTAAATTATACTGTGTGCACCGCAACGTACTCATGGTTTCTGTAGTTGCAGTGTCTACAATAATATTTTAAATACGAAAGTAACTCAGTCTCTGTTACCATTTCACGACTAAACGGCTCAAACGATCTTGATGAAATTTGACATGTAAATACTATGTACCGTTAGTAAGGACATAGGATACATAAATAACATTTTGTTATGATATTTTGAGAACTAACCGAAAAGTGACAAACTGACGGATAGTGTGTGTTTGTAATGTTACATCGGTCGCTTAGACTTTGTTTCTCTCACAATCAGTTTGTATGTGATCTGTTCATAAATTTCATGTATAAATATAAATGATTATCACCTAATTAGGAGAAGTGCGATATCGCACTCCTACCTGGCATTCGGATTAACGGGAGTTCAAATCCCGTCCGGCCATACTGACTGCAGTTTTCCGCAGAACCTACAGGTAAATGCCGGGATGGTTTCTTTAGGAGGCCACGGCCAACTTCGTTCCAGTTCCATTCCCTTAGGTTAATTATGCTGAAAAGGGTCGTCAGACCCTCCAGCAACCCGCCTCCCCGGCTTCACCCATCATTTGGGAGGAATGAAATGTGTAAAAAGCAGATGTGTAATTGTTTTGCACTAGACTATTTTTTTGTGTTTATATGTAGCTACCCCATGGCTTTCCAACAACCATAGGCTACATTTGGTAGATCGTAGTAGAGGACGGCAAACCCAAAAACGTTGTGTAAAAAACGGTATTGTTATAAGATGTCCCCCAGAAAATCACATATTTTAAACCATAAACAAAAATCTGCCGTTTGAACTTTGGTAGGTATCCTCTTACAGTTAACCCATTCCTCCTAGGTTTGTTGCTATTTTTAAACATGTTTCAAGTTGGTTCACTTCATGAGACAGGTTCAGTGGTAGAATGATATGGTGTTCAGCGAAGGTATGTGCGAGGTGCAGACTGGATGCTGGAACATTCGAAAAAGGATTAAGGAGAGACCCAAGGTACCCGCGGGAACAGACAAGAGGTCAAGAGACTTCGCAAGAGTTAAATAACGTGAGGGGAGGGACTCCTATCTTGATGTCTCGTTAATGATGATGTAGCGCCACACAAATGAAAACGCCTTGCAAGTGCCAACGTCACCTTACTAGCAGTAAGCTGTATATAAGTCATGCCTGCGGAACGCTATGAAGTGCGATTGTAAAACGAATACACAAGACTGATGCGTACAGAGACGCGCAATTGACTAACGAATAAGGATACTGTTTCTGATAAACACTATTGAAGTTACCGTCAATTTTCCATTTACCTTATCGTATTGTCTGTGAGACAATGCCAGCGATCCCATGGATTGGATGACTATTTTGATGAAAGAGGGAAAGATATATGCAGTCAGGTGATAGAGAGGCAGAGTGCTCATGATTATTGTTTGGTTTTACGCCTCGTCGACGTCGAGACTGGAAACAAGGAACGGGAAGGAATTCTGCCATGGCCTTTTGAAGGAAGCACCCCGGAATTTCCCTGGAGTGATTTGGGGAAACCATGGAAAACCCAAATCTGGATGCTCGGACGGTGATTCGAACCACCGTCCTCCCGAATGCGAAGCCATAGCGTTAACCACTTACCCACCACTCTCGGTGATTATTGAAGAGGACTTTCATCCGGGAACTTCAAGAGGCTGGAAGCGGCATGTCCAGGGAAGAAATCTTCTGGTACTTGATTAGTCAAAACGAATCAGAGTAGTCACAACATTGCTGGAACTAGTTAACTCGCCTTTCTAATAATGGTTTTAATCTAGCATACGGTTTTGTACTAATTCAGGAATCCAGAACTCGTAAATATCGATCGGTCAGTCACGAACCGCTTACAAAATTTTCAAAGTCACCGGATAGCGGCCCCATGGATCACTCCATTAGATGGACTTACTTAGAGCTAACCAATTTTTGAAAAGTGTGCTAGACTTTCTGAACTACCTTACAGAGCCAACATTAAAAAATTAAAAAATTGCTAACGCGGACTCTGTTGTCTTACCATATTCTGTCAATTGGTAGAAATAATTTTATCATTGCCATATGTTTTATGTATTATATATGACTTCAGGAGTTGTAATGTTGACAATGGAAACGACATATTACGGTTCCACAGTTTAGAAGCTTAATGAAAGCAATAATTTTACTTTCCTTTAAAATTAATAACCTCGGGTTCCTTAATATTCTACTCTTATATTTTCTTATTAATATATGATGAGGGCAGTTATTACAGGTGAAGCCACACGTGCTCCTCATTTCCATAAAGTATGCAGTTCTTTACAATCACTAGTGTATTAAATTTAATTAACCAAAAACGTTATTTAAAAGTCACTTATTACTGGTAAAATAGAGTTCATTATTCGTTTCTGGTAATTATCTTTCGAATGATACGCATAAATAAACTTCTATTTAAAAAATCTATTTTTTCTTAGAAAATCTCGAAAAAATTTCAAAAATTTATTTTCTGAATATTTAGTAAACGGTCCATGAAATTCTCTGTCGAACGATATATCATTTTTTCGAAACCTTTCTGTAGTGAAGAATCAAATTTGATAAAATTATTCATCTATTTTGCGAAAAAAACTTCAGAAAGATTACTACGATTTTCCCATACTCAATAAAAATCACGGAAAAAAAGTTCGGACCTGCAGATTGTCAGCTTCACTTAATACCCATTAAGATCTCTATAAAACATCTACTTCAGTCTGCAATCCCCTTAAAGCCTGTGTAATTCTTTATACGTTAAGCTTCTTTTCAAATTTTACGTTATAATTTTACTTGGGGTAGTAAGAACTAAAATAGTGTGCAATTACAAATTTCTAAGTTATGATGTTGTATCAGACGGACAAATTAGTGTTTCCATAAGAGCGTTACGTCTTTTATTCAGAAAGTGCGGAGCACACAGTTAGGACTGCTTCAAAGACACACACCAAAGAATTACAGTGCACTGAAAAGTAGCTGAGAGGTTGATCTTAGTTGAGACTGCAGAATACATTGACAACCTGTTTGTCGGACGGCGTACAGACTTCAGTTCGATCGCCATGGCAACCGGCCAGCGCGCATTAACCGGACGGCCCCGTTATGACGCAGTCAAGTTTGCGGACCCGCTGTTAGTGGTCGTAATGTCTGCGGCTGGTCGCTTGCGGGTGACGCAAATTACCGGCTCTGAGGACAACCAGGCAAGATACGTCTGTCCGCAGCTCACACGAACGAGTGAGACAACCTTCCACACCAGATTATTGAACTTATGCTGCTGCCGGAACAACGCGGAGGATTGATAAGTGCTTTCTATATGCGGTATATACTGCTGCAATATTATTATAACTGTAACCTAGAGTCACCTCTACTGCCTTAGGCTACAGATAAAAGCAGGGGTGTGTTTAGATCCAAGCATATAGCAGCATTAAGGAAAGCATCCAACTCAAAATATTTCCAATTTTTACTCAAGAAAATTTACAAACTGGAATTTGTCTTATTACAGATTCAGCCCCCTTATTCAAATACATAGATTCATTAGGATTATGATACAATCCTAAACTCAATACCAACTCTTTTTGTTATCAGAATCTGGACAGGTTTTATGCAAATCATCTCTTCCTATCTCAATGCTAACCTGTACATCTCAACATATCCATTACAACCAACCCCCTCAATTACCTGCTATATATATTTTAATCCTTGTCTTGCTCTAAAATTTCTTAAGTATTCTATCCAGTACCAAGTTAACTAAACCGGCATGTCTTGAAGTATGGAAACTACCAGTGAATATATTGCTTGTAATAGTCGTGGCCACAACAACACCTGTAGTGTAACTGATGTAATTGAACGATCTGAATGCTGTGGAATGCCACAAAAGTAGAAAATAAAAAAAGTAAGAAGTGAAACGATCTGGGAAATGAACTGTACCCGATCAAGGGCACAAGGAGTGACGTTATCCCAGTCATAATTGACTTTCTAGATTTCTTCTCCGGATCGGAGAAATATCAGATTGAATGAAGTAAAATACCGCAGATGCCCAAATTGGTCTGTTAATTCCTTAACAATCTGGTTGAATCTTGCTATTATTATGCCGGAGAAAAAACCCACGAAAGGAACAAAAATAATATAAACAGTGGTATGATTTCAAAACACCATGCGTAAGCAGGTTGGTGATACAAAATCCTATGGCTCCGTAGGATACTATATCGTATTCGGCTTAAGTGTATTTAGTTTTCCCCACCGTACCAACACATATATGACATTACGATAATTGTGTATCACTGGTGAAGCGAGAAAAATAACAAAACTAGCAGAAATAAAAATAAATACGAAAAGACAGCCAAATGCAAACTTCGAGCAAATACGGTTTCGCACTCTATTCCACTACATAGACATGCATTGGTAGGTGAGATGACATTCGCTTGGCGCAATAATCACTCCTAGAGTGACTTTCCATGCCCCTCACGCTGTTATTACAATCATTCAATTGCATTTAAAATCATCATTGGGGAAATAACCAAAAAATAAAATTTTCTTGATACTTTTACTTGCAACTTACGAACTAATTAGATATACTTATATGTTTTAATAAAAAAAAAAAATAGGGTCGATATTGGAGACATTTCAAAGTCCTAGGTAACGGGTTTTTAAACAGACCTCGTTGCGAGATTGTCATTAAGCTGACAACTTTGACTTTGTCTTTATTTTCTAACGGGGGGGGGGGGAATTGAAAAATACCTTATTCCTTATTAGAAGACCTATAAACAAACTATACCCAGTTGCTACCCTGTAGTTTTTTTTTAAATTGGCATTCGGCCTTGTAGCCATTTAGCCAGCAACTGTGTTTCTATTATTCTCAATTGTGTTAATAGAATCTTCACGTGTTTTTGATTATCACAAGTAACAGGACAACACAGGACGGACACTAAACTTAATTAAAACCACCCATGCCCTGGGCCGGACTCGAACCGGCGACCCCTGCAACGTGAAGCCAGCTCGCTAGCCACGCGCTACCGGGGTCGGTCTGTCCTGTAGTTCACAGGTATGTTAATGACCTCTACATAAACAAGCAATGTTCCCCAAATTGCTACATTCATCAACCAAGAACAGCCTGTAGTTGTTTGCTATTAAATTCTCTTCTTCCTACTCGATTAGCCATTGTTCCAATGCTTTACCTACCAATTAAACACGAACACTGCAGACCTAAATTACCAGCTGCATCTAGATTACTTCCCGGTTAGTGCATGATCTGTATGAGAGCTATTAACTTGGCCCAATGCCACTCTAATGGCTCCTACAGTCTGACTCAATTGAACCTTAGCAATATGTCAGTGGTCGAACATACGTCTTTCTCCGTTTAATTACCACTGTTGGAATTTTCACCTGGGTCGTTCCTGTAAAGAAACTGATCAGGAATGGTATTTCAGCTGAGGGCGGTAGCAATATTCTAGGTTTACGACGCAAAGCAGGTTTGTCAGAAGCAGTAACACCGACGATTAGAATGTCATTGTAGGAGGCCTGACGTATTTGATTAATCCAGTAACTATAAGACATTAACACTGTCATGGCAGCGTTGGAAAGAACTTTTTAATGCTACGAGGTTAAATTCTCTTCACTTTTGTTGCTAATCACTGTCAAACGAGAGATTCTGGAGTTAATAACGGTGGTTATAGTGGATAAGTATAAAGAACAAATTGGAACATCTATACGAACCAACTCTACACAGATCCGTTAACAGACTTACCCTACATTCCGTAGTTAAAAAACTAAAATGGATAGCTACCAGTGCACATAGCTGAAAAATATTCTTCAGAAATGGCTTTTAATGACGTTTTCAAAAGTGTTTTTCATTACAGAATGCCACAATACTAAAAGATACATTATTTATTTTCACAAATTTAACATCAAAATTTATGTTCCGAATACTGAATTCACGAGTGTATATAAATTAAAGTCAGAGTATCAGGATTGCTTTTAAGGCGGTGGCAGGTTTTGAAACAAGTCTCCCACTTCTGAAGGACACTAAAAGCCGATACTCTTGTGCCACAATACAGTAAAAAATAAATGATTAAATAATGCAGTTAGTCCCAATATTTTTAGTTCAAATTATTACCATGTATGTTCCAGTCATTTCAAAGTGATTATGTAGAAGAATGCTGAAAATTAGGCGGACAGACAAAGTAAGAAATGAACGAGTTTTGGAAATGATGTGTGAGAAAAGAAGTTTATGGAAGAGGCTTACAGAAAGAAGAGACAGGCTGGTAGGTCATATTTTGAGACATGCTGGATTGGTTAATTTGTTAGTGGAGGGAACAGTCGAAGGTAAGAACTGTAGAGGAAGACAGAGATTTTAATATATGAAGCAGATAATTGAGGACGTGGGTTGTAAGGGGTATGTAGAAATGAAGAGGTTGGCACAGGATAGGAAGGGAATGAGGATTGCATCAAACCAGTCGAAGGACTGACGACAGCAAAAAAAAAAAAATGTAGGAAAAAAAAACACTTTATTAAAACCACCCGTGCCCCTGATTTGACTAACTGACAATCCTCAACACTTAAAAGTCAGCCCACTAACGACTATACTACCAATTCGGGAGCGTCCATAAACCACGTAGAACCTCCTGTGAACACCCCTTCTCCCCACGTAGCCCAACGTGAGTTTTGCCTCTAACCCCCTCCCCTCCCAACTCCTCCACCTAGCTTCTTTCCCTTTTGATTCCAGAAAATATTTTTTACTATTTTCTGTTGTAAATTACATACTGAGATAATCAAATGAAAGAAATGAATATTAACATGCTGTTATGTGTTCTGTACCTCATTATAACTGTGAAAAATGGTATGAATGGAAACCTACGTGGCCTGGCTCGGAATCCTCCCCCCCCCCCCCTCGCCCACGTAGTGCATCGTAGCCTTCCGGCAAACCTCTCCCCCCCCCCAGTCCGAGCCGCGTAGTTTATGGACGCTCCATTCTTCTTAAAGTGGTTAACCCGTCTATGGAATTATAATAGCAAAATATTGGAACATTAAGTCGGCTGCAATACTAAATAATAATAATTCCATGTGGTTGTAATGAACTGGTGGCGGGGGGTTCCGGTGGCTGCGCATTCCTGTCTTAACCGCCTTAACCTAACTAGGTAATGATACCAGATACAGAGGACCTACAGTTCAACGTGGAACCCGAACCACAAAAACGTTCTGGCGTACTTCACATTACACAGCAAGCTATCTATCAAAATTACCGCGAGACAGGGATTCGTTTCCTAGTCAGACACCTTAACCAATGAGCCACCAGACCACTACAGATATACAGTTAACATTAACATGTCACTGACGCAAATTCATTAGATTTTACCCACCTAAAAATCACCCAACGCGCCTTAAGATGTTTTCACTTCAAAATTAAAAATATAACATAGTCCACAACCCAAAGGTTAGTCGAATCTTCTCGAATGAGATGAACAGTACCAAGCTATTGTGTCAGAGGCAGGAAAGCCAATTCCTTTCCTCAGGAGACCACGTTTTAACGTGGAATCAAAACCACGGGACCTCCCGGCGTAGCTCATATAATGAAATACAACTCGTAAAAATTCCTGCTGACCGCTGGATTTAAGCCCGCGACCGGCGAAACTTTCGGAAGTAAGCGCCTTAGCTTTTGAGCTGCCAGACCGCCTGATTTTGCAGATTACGAATGCTAAGTACTATAAAAATCTGATAAAATATATGGGTTTTTATGAACAACGTTGACAGAACTTAAGTGAAGGGGAAAGGAGGAGAGGGTTTAGATTATATAAATCAAACGTAAACGGCATTTCTTTGTTTTAAAGTATACATATGCAAAGTTCCATCAAAATCGGATAAAAAAAAATCAAACATACATTCATTTTTATATATTAGATCCTAGTATAAACGAGTATTAAGTGTCCAAGCGCAAAACGTCATATTTATAGCTACAGATATAATGCAAACATTAGCGCGTTGGCGATACGAACTCATAAGATTTTACCCGTCCATAAAGCGTTCAATGGGCATATCATGCGCGCAGCATGTCATAGCGTGACGGTGACGGTACGTCATAGCATGTCGGTGACGGGATGTTGAGAACTCAAACTTATCGTCCAAACATCATTTAACGCGCCTTTAGTAGTTTTCACTCAAAAAAAAATAAAAAACGTAAATATTCCGAAACGACATCATTACTATACAAATCATCAAGAACTATCAGCTCAAATCGTATTTCCGTCAAACACGTGATGAAGTCAATTCACGTTTTCGTAGCCGTAACTGTGTCGTCCAGTGAGGATACAATAGTAATGACGTTCAAGGGCGTTCTGGTATTTGGATAGCCTGAAACAGAATCCCGCAGCAGATACTTCACAACAATCGCACTTGTGTGACAGCAGGAAGTGGCTGCCATTGAGCGAGTCAGCTGCGAGTGTGTTATGTCCATTGTGGCTGGCTGGCGAGACGAGGTGAAGCCTCACTGGTTCTCTGTGCAGAGGGTCTTCTTCCGCCCACTGCAGCCCCCTCCCGCCCACTACACGCAGGGAAAGTAGAGTCTCCGGTTACAGGTCGGGGGAAACCCTGCAAACGCGTCGCCACACCCGCCTCTCAAGAGGACCGTCCGCGTCTCCATTTGGGGCAGCATCACCTGCCGACAGTGTCACACTGTCAGCACACCCGGCTGTTCTCTCAGCTACTCTTAATTCAGATACCTCAGACAACAACAGTGTTTTATGCCTCGACATCATCGGGTGTCGAAGGTGAGCAGGAACGCTCTGCCCTGGCATTCGGAAGAACACGGATTCGAATACCCGTACCACCATCCAGATTTGGATTTGCCCAAATCACACCAGGTGAATGCCGCGATGGCACCTTCGAAATGCCATGGCTGAATTCCTTCCCGTTCCTTGCCCCCATTTATTTCCGGCCTCCAATGAACTCGACGAGGCGTAAAACCAAAAAAGCCTCGACATCGAGGTCGCTGGAGGGGGGAGAGAATTTGGGATAAGTAACGGGAAGGAATTCGGCTGTGATCTTTTGAAGGAACCATCCTGGAAATATTTTGGTAAACAATGGAAACCGAAATCCGGATAACCGGACGGGGATTTGAACACGTGTCCTACAGAATGGAGTCGACAGGTAGTTTACTTCGTAATGTTTCACTATGTAATACTGAGACTGCTGGGAAAAAAAATCATCATTTTCACGTTAAGACGATCACTTAATGAATGCAATGAACTAAGATCATCTGCTACAATAATAAGTACCCAGGGAATTGCTTCTGCCGTGTACTATACGTCAAAACGACACTTTGGTGAACAAAGATTAAAACATACCAGATGGCCAAGTTTGAATGTTCGGAATGGGAATAACGTATCTTGAGTTGAACTCGTCTGTTGGCTGAAGTTTAGTTGACGCTCTGATATCGGGCAAACCAGAATGCAGAGTTCAGGCAAATAGCAAGATGTTTCAATTTGAAAATTCTATCGACCACACTCGCCTACAGGAGTCCCGCGTTGCAGTGAAAGCAAGTACTGAGTACTTCGTAAGTCCAGGATTTCGGACATTTATTGTGACACTAGCATATGCCGACAGCTCCTCCCTCGTAGACCTAAGCTGTGCCTGTAATATGTCCGTGATTTAGAAAACTTTGTGGGATCAAACTTTTCCCACCACCAGAGGTAAACAAATATTAATGTACTAAATTACCCTACCCTGTTTCAGGTCAAACAGTGAATACTCCATCTAAATTCCTCAAATAACTAATAGCAGTCTACCTACACAATAAAAACTGTAAATCCTTCAGTCTCTGATTTCGAAACTCGCAGAGGCTTAGGAAAAATAATTTCATGAAAGCAACGGAAATCTGCACAAAAAATAATTTTAGTTAATTTATAATGAATTTTTAAGGTAATGGGATGGTTTATCTTTCTATATAGTGTGCAATCTCTGGTACTACTGTATTCATAATCTTTGGTGTGCATCTGTACAAACAGATACTAATTTCCTGCTCCGGCGTCAGGTCAAGTAAAGTGATAAGACATAACTCGGAGTTTAAGTAAAGCCATTAACTTTGAAACCGTGAAAACCTCATAAAAATAGGTTTGGTAGTTTATGTGTGATGCCATTTCAAACAAACAGACATACACATCCTGCTACAGATTTATATATTTAGAGAAGTACAGCACAAACGGTCATGTGTATTAGATGTGAGACAAAGCTAATTACTGTGTTTGTTCTGTGCAATGGAGACGAAAACGGGCGCGGCTCTGTTCGTAGTCATAGTGCGCTACGATTTTTTTTCAGTCTCCTATAGACGCGCAATTTTCCCATCGTATATATGGCGTATCTTTCGATACGGCTTTAGTAACCCTACGGGATGATTCTAGTCGATTTTGGTTTACCCCGCCAGTGCCACAGTGACTATTGCTTCCGGCAGGGTCTAACTCGCTGATATGCGGATTCACTGGTATCAAGGAGCGTCCACAAACTACGTAGCTAAATTTTGGTTTCCTGTGAACCCCCCCCCCCCTCTCCCTCCCAAGTAACCCGACGTGGCATTTGCCTCTACCTCCCCCACCACCGCGTAGCACGTAGTTTTTTCCCTACTGATTCCAGAAAACATTTCGTACACGTCAGACAATCGTAAATTACATACGGAAATAAATAAATGACGGAAATAAATTTTCACATTTTGTTGGGTACTGAACCTTATTTTAACTGACAAATAATATGAATGAAAAGCTACGTGGTTTGATTAGAACCTCCTGCCCTCCCCCACATAGTCCAACGTAGCTTTCTATCGAGCCCTCCCCCCCCCCCCACCCAGACCTAGCCACGTAGTTCATGGACGCTCCCGCACTGGAGAGGCTCTGTTTCCAAAAATTTTGGAACAATGATTCGAAATTCATACATGAAATAGATAATTCTTGACAACTGTTAACTGAGACCACAATGAGCCTCATACTAGATTCACTTATTTACAAGTCTTACTTCAGGGTAAAACGAATCCATTAGGGTGATGCATTTTGTAATTGAAGATGATCAATTAACCCGAAGAACTAGATCAACTGCTACAATAATCACTAGTACACCGAGAATTGCTTCTATCGTGGGTGATAGATTCATAGGTGCGATGCCAAACTTTACTCCCAATCTTATTATCTTCTGGTTTTCTGGAGTGTTCCTCAACATGGAACCAAATTCAAACGACATATCCACATAAAATAAACGAATTTTCTATATATATTGCTTTATATTCAGAATGCAAGTGCATAACACGAGAGAACACCAGATGAATATGAGGTTACTGTACTGTTCTAAAAACTTCACACCGATCGTGGTGGGTGAACGGTTAACGTTCTGGTCTCGCATACGGGAGGACGCCGGTTCGAATCCCCGTCCGGGCATCCTGATATGGGCGTTCCATGGTTTTCCCAAATCACTTCAGGCGAATGCCGCGATGCTTCCTTCAAAAAGGCCATGGTCAAATTAATTCCAGTTCCTTGTCCCCAGTCCCATCCCGCCTCTAATTAACTGAGCCGTCGACGAGGCGTAAAGCAATAAGTAAAAAAAGAAATAAGAAGACTGCATAGTCAGAAGCTAGATTAGATAGTCTATTAATAGTCCATTAATTACGTGAGCAGTATCCCCCCTCCCCCTCTTGGTGAAATCTAGTGGCCTCCCTCCTTTAGATCGACATCGTAATTCTGGAGACTCACTTTTTGTTCTTAAACACTGAAATGTGAGCTTCCTGTGCTCTCTCCCCCCCCCCCCCCCCGGTGCGATTTGGTGAGATTTCGTCGGATCCCCACCCCTATTTGTAATCACGTAATTAATGGACGTCACTAACGAAGCAAACTAATGTTGTATGCTAGATCAGTACGGCCAGTTTTCTCCTGGAACAGCAATTTAACGTGTAATACGAAGCACGGAGCTACGACAGTGTATTTCACAAAGTTTTGTCAGACGTAAAAGTCAGGTTTATTATCTACAAAACGTCTTGTTTAAAAATCGAAAGAGAGACCTCCACTTTTCATATCAAGTATTTACCCGGCCGCGCGTAGCGTCTTATTATTTAGCATTACGCAGTATACGAACGCCAAGTGATATGGTTTGCACATTACTGTGACCACACAATCTGACTATCGGACAACGTCTGGTAAGAAAAAAGAAAACCTCCACAACTAACGGTTCGTAGACAGCTGGTGTCTCGTCACACTTGTGCGTTTTAGTTTCCGGCCTGCTTGTTTCTGGAACGAGGCTGTTTGGTGGCTGATCCACCGCAGCGATATGCCTCTCGCGGATATTGCAGAATGGTAGCCGGCAACAGGTGTGAAGGTCCGCGCGTGTTGCTATTGCAAAGGGCAACGAACTCCGGGTGCGGGAAGCGAGGAGAAAGTTGCGCCTGTCTGCCGACATCTGAAACGAGATAGCGACCGACCTGCGTGGCGAAACGCAGCAGCTACAACGCACCCGCGCTACAACTCCTAGCAAACGGAGTCTGCAACGCGCTATGCTCCATTCCACGGTGGGGAGCTACGAGAACAAATCTGAAGTAAATAATGACCATCCCCATATGCAACAAACGTATAACCCATTTGGCCCCAGGTGATGTCTTCCACACCAGAGAGAAGGTTCTGTGGCCTGCAAATTTTCGCCGCTAGACAGCATATGGTTGAGAAACGCTGTTATTAACTATCGCAGCGATTTTCTGACTGCACCTTTAGCAACTCAAGGACCAGCAAATAGTCAAAAATAATGCTGCCTACCAATAACTTACATGGAACTAATTTTTTTTTAGCTACTATATGTATATTACGAGTATTAACATTAGGGACATATTCTATTGTTCCATTATAACGTAATAAATCTAAAAGCATGTTTTGAATTTCTTCGGAAACACTATTTTTTTCCCCCCTTTTAGTTTCAGCCATCTATGGACTACGATTACACAACTTCATTTCCTCTTCTGAATTTCCTTCCTCCGTCACCAGTATTTTTTTTTTTTTTACGGCTTTACGTCTCGTCGACGGCTAAGGTCATTAGAGGCGGGATGGGACTTGGGACAAGGAACGGGAAGGAATTCGGCCATGACCTTTTTGAAGGAAGCATTCCGCCATTCGCCTGGAGTGATTTGGGAAAACCATGGAAAGCCCAAATCCGGATGCTCGAATGGGGATTCGAACCGGCGTCCTCCCGAATGCGAGGGCTTCCTCTGAATCATTCCCTATCTTGTATATCTTCCATGCTGATCCCACGTCTTTTCAGATACTGAAGGACCTCCGTCACCCATGGAACACTATTATTATACTGGAAGTTAAATATTAAAAGTCTATTACATATTGACCACACTCTTAATATTTAGTAACCAAATGAATAATAATGTTACTATAAGCTGGATGCTGCACTATACCACCGGCCAACATACACAAAATAAAATAAATGACGTTATACTTTACACCTTTTATTTTTGTTTACTTCACCACTGTTTCGTTACTAACCCAACCACGTACCGCGGCCCCTCACACCTATTAAAAGATCCTCAGAAAACGGTTATTTAATCCTTAGGCTAACGCCAACTGGAAATAGACTATTGTAGAAATGATGTTGTACTATCCTCATTCTGGAAATGACTTTTTTTTTCTCAATCATCGATGGCTTTCAAAAAATTGGGCTTATAGTTTATGCTAGCTTAGAATGAATACGGTACCTAAATTTATAACAGTCTGCCTGCGAATCACCTAAACTATCTTCGTGGACCACAGGTTGAGAAAAAGTGATTTAGAATGATTCTCTTGCAGGGTCACGGAATTTAGGTCGTTTGCAGCTGACGTAATGCTGCATAACAGTCGTACGAGAGAGAGCTGTGTGCAGCTGTAAAAGATAAAGGTTGTTTATGATTATAGGATGGGGACAGGATTGCTTGCTGAAGACTTGAGATGTAAATAACTTGGCCTAACACTTGATGACATACTCAAATGGGAAGGACACATAGGGCAGATGGTAGGAAAGGATTACAAAATGCTTCATTAACTAAGGTGCTGAGGGGTTGTACCAGAGAAGTGAGGGAATTGAGTTAAACGGATTGGGAGTCATTGCAATATAGGAGAAGGTTGAATAGAGTATTGAGAGTGTACAAGGTATATGTTAGTGACTAATCTTGTAGGAGCAATGCATAACTGGGAAAATATTACCACGAACACAAGCTGGTATCCTATTTCATTAATAAGGGAGTGGGAAAATTATCTTTTGTAGATAAGAGAGTAAATGGAATGAATAACCACGGGAACTGATGAATAATTTCTCAAAAAAGCTGAGATAATTTAAAATTCGTAGAAGGTAAAAGTAGATGTGAGGAGGAATTTACAATTAAAGGATATAAGATGATAATAAACAAGAAGGAGGGGGTAAATATGTGACCAGGGAAATTGCCACCGGACCATGCCCACCATCGCAATCAGATTAAATTAAATTTGTACCAGAGCAGTACCAGGCAACTGTGCCTTGCTTGTAAAGGATTGAACAGCGAGGGACCACATATGGGTGAGCAGTAACGCTCTGGCCTCCCATTCGGGAGGACGCTCGTTCAAATCCCAGTCCGGTCATCCTGATTTCGGTTTCCCATGGTTACCCAAATCTCTCCAGGCAAATGCATGGTTGGTTCCTTCAAAAGACCATGGCCGAATTCGTACCCATTCCTTTCTCCCAGCTCTTACTTGGATTGGGAACAAAGGAGGGCAGGGTGTGTTTTGCAATAATTTCCCCAAACAAATCAATCAGTACCTGATATTAAGTATTTGGCGCTGGGAGTCTTATTTGACTGGAGACGTGTGAACAAACTAGTTGGTGGTAATGATTGCGAAATCTGAATGTTAGGTGACCATGAAAGACTGCGTCTGAGAACTTAAAAAATGATACTTCTGAATATGAAAAATTAGCTGGGTGTATAAAGCACAAATGACGTGTAGGAGAAAAAAAGTGTATGGAATAACATTGCAAAATGGCAAATGCAGCTACTGGAAAATACACTGCGATACGAAATACTATTTAAAAACCGCGTTAGGAGGACACCAATAGTGTATCGATCAGTTTAATTCCAAATTCTGGATGGGAAACATATTGAGAAATAAAACGGAAGGTTGAAAGTGGAGAATTGCTACAAAGATAATGCATAAGGGCAGTACAGAAATAGGACAAAGAATCTTATATCTTTAAACAAAACGGATCTAACGATTTGTATGAAATTTCATATTTAGATAACGTTTTGTTTTTTAAGTTTACCTAAATAGGTGTCTTCCCGGCAAAAACGCGATTTTACAAACAAACAAACAAAAAAAAAAAAAAAGAAAAAAAAAAAACAGGCATTCCTGTATTTGATATATCGGAAACGGCTCTAACGCCATCTAGTAGACGTTTCAGGTACCAGTAATCCTACTAATATTAGTTCTCTTTGTTTACAGCAAGGAACTCTTATATTTAATCGAATAATTTTTGTACAAAGCTGACCCATGGTCAGTCACCAAATGGCAATATAATAATGTGAAAATAAGTAAATGCAAGTATTTATTAATGAAAGATATTTTATTTTGAAGAGTAGTAATAAATATCACTTTTTCTGTAAAGAGTCGTTATTATTAAATACTACATGTTTAAAAAAAATATTGGCTCTGTCATATGTCCTTTTTTCAATCTTCTTTACTTTAAAAAACATCTTTGGAAACAATACTAACAGTTATAATGTAATCATCGTTGACTTTTAGACCGTGTGTCTCCAACACAAATTAATCTACAAAATCGTGACAAAGTCACGCATGGGTGTCCATGCGACAGGCACTGATAAATACAATCCTGCCTTCTGAAGCGTCTGATCTTGAGCTTTATTAACGTTCATAGCAAAGGTTACTTCTATTGTGAATTATTTATTATCATTTGGAAAGACACGGTTGATCAGAAGATGTGAGGTTAATGCGAGGTATGAGCATAGTTTTTAGCACTGATGATGTATTCCTCTAAGTGAATTACCACTAATGTTGCACCATTAATTAATCCTTGATTAGCATTAAGATTTTTATTTAACATAATAAGAGCATTTTTCTTTAAAAGCAATTTATGAGGTGGTAAACCAGATGATTTCGGAAATGGCCCCAGCGATTTGGATGAAATTTCATATGTAGATAACATTTTGCTTTTCAATTTTGTAACACGATTTTACAAAAAAAAAAAAAAAAAAAAAAAAAGATTCTTGTATTGTTATCTCGAAAACGGCTCTAAACTCATCTCGTAGAAATTTCAGGTACCATTAAGCCTACTGACGTTATGTCTTCTCTATGACCATAGGAAGGAACTGTACACTTCAAAATGCCTAGGAAGCCTTCAAGAAAAATATTAAACATTAATCAAACTTTACTCAAAATACTGCATATTGAACAGAAATCGAAAGATGCCGAGTGAAGATCGGTCACCCAGGTACTTAAGAACAATAAGTGGAAGGGAAGAGAAGTACACGTTCCTAAATAAGGAATTTAATTCTTGTATAATAGAGTGGGGAAATTTTCGTTTGTTGGTGTGGAAGGTAGAGATGAAAAATTATCGAGGACGTTTATGGACAATATAATCAAACAACAAAGGAATTTAAAATAAAAATTCGAATAGTGCGTAAAAAGGTGTGCAAGGATATTGGCACAAATTCGTGCGACTCGTCGTAATTGCAATACGGAAATCACAGAAAAAAACTGATTAAAATGGAATTATGTGATCAGACGACAATTAGTTACGATTCCGGTTATTGTGTAGATTCTAAAGTAGCTACAGAATTCTGTGAAGCTGGTAGTTGTTTGAAATCCTAATACTCCGTCCGTTTGGGTCGGCAGCCTCCTAACCGCAGATTGGCCGTTGCTGGACAGCGATGCAGCTTGGAGATGCGGTTGGTGGCGGAGGTTCAATTACGGGACCAGAAACGCAATACGGAGGCCGCAGATTAAAATAGAGCGAACGGCGGTAGCTAGGCCCGAGGCGAACTCCGAGAAACCAATTTACGACAGAGCAGCGGCGCCCCAAAGGCTCACAAGCCAGGGGTAGCGAAAAGTGATAACATCCTCCAGACCAAACAGCATCCTCGAGCTCCAATTAAAAATTACCTTAAAACTATATCTCGCTTCGGTAAACTAGCTACCAAATCATACAACCAACTGTAAATCCTATTAATTTCTGCAACCGAATGAGTAAAATTGGAGGAGCAACATCCACGAACCTAGTTCGGCTGCTCTGATGGAAATGCTATCAGTTGCTCTTCTTTCATAAGATCAGTAACGGGAAGTAAGTTTAGTTTTCAGACGGATCTTATAAGTTAAAACCTATCCCAATAGATTATTTCTGCGAACGATTTGTTCAATAGCAGAAGTATTTCAGAAGAATTATTTTGGCTCTTTAATGTTTTACAGATTCTCGACGTCGAGATCACCAGAGCGGTGGCTTCTAAGAAGGGACAGGATGGAAGCTAAGCAATGATATTAATGAAAGAATCATCCGTCATCAGAGCATGAAACACTATATAAGTCGAGGATCATACGTATAAGTTCACCGAGGTATTCAGAAAAAAGTAGGTGTTTATGCATGATTTTAGCGAAAGCAGATAAACAGCCGCATGTTAGCTTTAAAGTACGTTTTAATGACATTTTGTAATAACGCTGAATGGGTCAGAACATTTTTTACTATTCTAATGAATTTTTCCGTTGTCCTAAGCCACAAGTCATTTGCAGACGACAAAGCCGAGTAATGAGATTAAAAAGAGAAACCACGCTCAATAGGATTGCGATGTTTAGTTGGTTTTGTTTTTCACAAGACTTTATTGCTCGTCAGCGCTAAAGTGATTAGAGAAGGGATAGGATTAGAGGCAACGAATGGCAAGGAGTTTAACCATAGCCTTTTAAAAGAATTATCTTGACCTTCGTCTAGAATAATTTCAGGAAACCATGAAATCGGAACGGGGCACGAACCTGCCTCTCTCAATGGCATATCGAACGCTAACCCCCGCTAACCCCTCACACATTACGCTAGGTTATATTGAGGGCTAAGTCAAGATTTTAATGAAGGCAAAAACCAGGAAGAGGCAATGTATTAGGTACAGAAATGTAAAAGTAAAGGTTTTGTATGATTATAAGTTGTAGATGAATTAGTAGTTAAAATAATGCATGTAAATATCTTTGCTTATGGTTTGATATTACATTTACTTAGGGGAGAAAGGACACATTGAGGAGATGGTAGAGAGGAGCTTTCAAGTACTTCATGTATTAGAGACAGAGGTGAAAGTCGAGGATCTGGGATACAAATCTTGGTTAGATCTGTGAGTATAGTGGTATACTATGGGACCAACCGTCGCTTTGAATGTCTATCTGGTATAACTGTTGCATAAAAAACTCAATACAACCAGATTTGAGCAGGTTTTACGAGTATGAATCTTTCATAGCAACAGCCTGCGATCCATTACGATACGACAGGTCAACGCAGAGAAATGATGCAGTAGTTTCACACCGTCATTACGTTTCAACATTCTTCCGTAGCCATTAGTGTCGGCAATTGCAATCGCTCAGAGAGAAATCGAGTTTGATGTGGAGGTACCTGTCAGCCTCGATGATTATGAAACAGCTCTAGGCAAATAAAAGAAAAATAAAAGAATGAAACGAGGAAGGCACTGAATAGTAGCTCAGGATGCTGAAGGCAATACCTAATCCAGTCAAGCAGAGAAAGCGGGCGAAAGATGTCGAAATGCAGAGGGTCATTGGACGAAGTGGGAATGAAGCGTGTTGCCTTTCCTACGTGATAAAACCCTTTCTAATAGTCGATTCGTTGATGCTCCATGGTAGATGAAGATACCTTCCACTGCTGTATCATTAAAAATCCCGATTCTATAGCTGTCGCTCTGCCATATGTACAGGCTCTATTGCTGTTTTTTTTTGTTAGTTACATCACCATTGGTTGAAGAACAATTAATAAAAAAATTACAGATTGGCTTAAGGTATCCTAATTTTAATTCAGAATACGTTTCGAAATTATTGTACAATGAATAAAGGGAAAAACTTTATTACTATGGCATTGCGTAATTATAAGCGGCGTTTGTTAATTAAATCTGTGTGGTCTACATTTGAACAAGAGATGGTTGACTGTGCGGAGTTTACGTAGAGGCTGTTATGGAATCTCTTTGAAGTCTCACTTCTAGCGGTAATTCGGTAATTCCGATACGAAACCTTTAATACCCCAGGGAGACACAAAGATGAATCGCTCGTTTAGGCTCGGCGATGGCACAAAGGAACAAAAAATGTCAAAAGATTTAATGATAGGCGAAAAACTCCATGCCTAAAGATTTTTCGTTATGTGTGGCTTAGATCATATTATATGAAGATCTGAAACATTCCTAAACTACTTCCAAGAAAATTTCCGCAGAAATTAGACTTTGAAGAAAACGGAATTAAGCTTAAGCAAAGAGTAACTTAACTCAAGAGGTGTAGGACTGAATAGGTTGCGTGAAAGAAAGAAGAAGAAAATTGATTAATATGGAACCCACAAGTGAATGAACATCTGATACATTATCCAAGCATCGTACAACCTGGTTTCAATTTAAGGCATCGGACAGGGCACTGCTCAGTGACTTTAAAGACGAGCAAGCAAAAACTGAATAAGTTGTACACGAAAGGTAATTACGTGATTTACCTGTTTGTGACCGTTGGGAAATTTCCAACAACACTCTAGTCAACATATTCTCGAGTCCCTTAAATATGTTGTAATGAGTACGGTGACGTCAAGACGGATGAATGAAACTGTCTCAAGGTGGTTTCCCACGACCCGTGCATTTGTCGGCCGCGCCGGTCTAGTTATGAACAGTGGGCCGTGGGAAGGGAGCCGCCTCTGCTGGCAGGGACGGTGCGCCTCTATCCGTCACCACATCGGTAAACATCAAACGCCCGGGTAGCCGAGACGACACTAGGCAACGTGGTGGGGATGTGGCTGCTAGGTGGCGACGGCTACCCTATGGCGCGTGCTGATCCGAACGATTCGACTGTATGGCACGGCCTACAAAACAACGGGCTGTGAGAAGCTACCAATACACCAACCAGATGAATAGCATTCGAGAATTATAAGCCATTGCAAGAGTGAGTAGACTAGGCCCGGACGGTGTCGGCTCGAATACCTATGCAACTATTGAAGTTTTCTTCCGTGACTGAACTCTTTGACCTGGGTGGGCAATTTAGTTTGATGCCAAATCCCTAAAATGGATTATGGATCTCTAGTTCCTTAAATCCAGCTCTATTTAACTAAGTAATAGAGACTGTCTTTCAGTTAAGTTGAACTTTTAATTTAATTTTAAACATAAGTACCTGGATTTCTTAAACTATTCGGCTAACAAACACACTTTTGTTGTATCTTCACCCATTCTATTACACCTTCTCAACAACTGCTTGTAGTGTAATATAATGCACACAACGCATGATGAAAACAACTTTTAATACAAAAATAACCACACCCGAGTCCGCACTCCAGAAGGTCGCCCCCAGCGAATTAGGTACTATAGAGTTTCAAACTACCAACTGTACTTGCTGCATAAGAATTGCCAGATATGAATAAAAGTGCCATCCTACCGACTCAGCGTGTTGTAGAGGGGACGTTACAAGATCGTGGTTCAGTATTTTCTGACGAAGAAGATGGGAATGGAGTAGCAGCTGTAAGTGGAAGGCGGACTAATTCGGTGGGAAGCCCGAGAACTTCGTGCAGTTATTGCTTTTGTTCACACAAAATAAGCTGGGGATAAACTATCCATTATTGGGAGTGATTCCTACTGACAATTACCCGTAAAACAAATAAGAAAATTGAATATAAATATCCTGAAGCAAGGTCCTCCCGAGAGGGGAAACTAGTTACCACCATCAAACATAAAAAGTAACTTACTTGTATACTGTTATAACAGGAAAATAAAATCTTAAAATCCTCACGGAAGCGAAGACGATGTGTTGGGAGGAAGCAGATTTTTTTTCGCTTATGGCTTTACGCCTCGTCGACGTCAAGGACATTAGAGACGGGAAAGGATGGGGGCAAGGAACGGGAAGGAATTAGGCCAATACCTTTTGAAGGAAGCATCCCGGCATCCGCTGGAGTGATTTACGGAATCCATGGAAAACAATTCTGGATGTTCGCACGGAAATTCAAACCCACGTCCTCCCGATTGCAACGCCAGAGCGTTACCGCTCAACCACCACGCTCGTTGGAAGATAAATTTAATGGGTCCGAAAAGTCCCTAACACCTTTGACAACCGTACTGTAGGAGAGTTATTTCTACTGGCAGAAGATGGAGACTGGTTGTCAACTTCAGATGAATATTACTGGCATGAAGATGATATGTATCTGGACAAAGACGGCGAAAAAAAAAGCTTACACATATGAGGTGTTGGCACAACCTTCTTTGAAGTACACCGCACCATATGGTATGCAGAAGGAAGCAAATAATTGCTCAAACGCGTGAATAACAAACAGAATGGGCAAACTTAATGCAAAGACTGCCAATTTCTCTAATCCTGCAGCTAAAACAGGTTATGTAAAATGCAAATCAAAGTGATTATGTTTGAAAACGGATACTAAGTAACACTGCTTTTACATGTTCTATCACCAACCAAGCATCAACTATACCTTGTTTATAACTAGTGATAGGGGCAGTAAATTTCTAGTAATCTCATCAGAATTTGTAGATCATGTTTCTGTGTATTTTGTGTTTTGTGTTTATTATAATATTGTGGATGTGTTTCTCTGCAGATTTACCATAGCCATCTTGCTATGTAACATTCCACCTCCAGCATTAAGTAGATCAGAAGCTCTTCCGAATGTCTGGACAAACACTCTGAAGAACCCTCAGCTGCCTTTCCGTCAAGGCATTACTCAAGCAAAACACCAACGCTTGAAATCGAGGAAACCGCCGCGACGCACAGCAATCAACCTCAAAGAGTCCTCTTTCAACATCAACAAACTGGGTAACTCAACGGGAACAGTCATCAGTAGCAAATAAACATCTAGTTGAGGACCCTTCAGTATTAGGTTACAAGGATTCGAACTCCCCACATGACAATGGAGAGTCATCAATCGGATTCGAACAGGAAAAAACAGACGTGGCTACTTGTTACACACATGGGGCTGAGTAGATTCTGCAAATTGCGACTGTGGAGCCACCTTACAGACAATCCATCACGTCGTTTCTCACAGTCCTCTTCGAGTATACAAAGGAACAATTGCGGAAATACACGAAGCGTCGATCAGTGCAGTTGATTGGATACAAACATTAGATATAAAGATATAAAATTGTACAAGCTTGTGATATGCCCATCTGTCCTCATCTTTTGCATATCTTGTAAAATATCATATGATAAATCTACTAAACAATTTCCTAAACTCACTCACTCACTCACCTAGATAGCTATTGGCTGGAGAACGGTGTCACGTGTCAGCCTTCGCTCGCAAATTAACAGTCACCAGAGACATCATTAGAAGAAATTCCATGTCCACAATTTAATAGAAAAGAAATTGCTACCAGATTAATTGCCATAATAAATCCATTAAGTTTGCTTTTCGTAGCATTTCATTGTTAAAAAAAAAAAAAAAACTTTACGGCTGAAAAAAATAACGTGGAACTGCTTTCCAGTAACACGTTGATAATGAAAGCAACATAAAAAAACTTCAAAAAAATTAAATTAGTTATGGTTTCTGCTGTAAGCAGGAATGCCAATTGTCATTCCGACCTAGGCTAAATTTCAATTTAATTAAAACTTTCGCTAATGTTGTTGCTTGAACAAAGTATATACATTGCGATTTACTTTTTTCGTATTTTACTGACAACTTTCGTTAATGGTTTTTGTTCATGTACGCTGTACCTGAGTTACTGGTTATTTAAAGAGGACATCAGACCAAATATGTTACCGAATCGAGTATTCTGACAATACATTTCTTCGGAGTTGCTCAACTGTTTAATAATATGGAATCTGAATTAAGTTCTCTGGCCGTTACAAACACTATGACCAAAGATTACATTATGAATGTTCTCAAAGCAAACATGAATTCTTCAAATTTTGCAGAGTGAACTTTAAGGGTCAAATACAAGTCAAGTTTGGATTTCAGCAAGTTCGAATCAACGACCTTTGAAACAATTATACGATAGCGCGATCGTCCCTGTCCGTGTTTAATACATACGTTTATTAATACTTCTGAGTTCTTCAAGCTCAAGAGATATTATTCACCCTAAGGGTGAATCACAGATCAGGTTCGTATTTGATCAGATAAGGTCAACTTGTCACAATCTTTGATTAAAAAACTGGAACTATTCTAGATCCGTGACATTACGCAAAAACTGTCATGTCTAGTAAATAAATAAACAGCCATCTTACATTATCAGAGTTGATCAACAAATTTTCCGACAAGATCACAGATGGACACATTCACTGTGCAGTTGGTAAGATGGAAGGAAACGAGTGAAGGATGGGGTAGGTAAGAGGCGAAGAAGCAGCAAAACGTGCTTCGCGCGGGCCACGGTGGTTGTGCGTCGTAAAGGCCGAATTGCCGGTGGTCCTTGATGTTATTGTGTGCGCCCCAAAGGAACGGCGTGTGAACGGCGAGCAGCCACCTCCTAATGGCGGGAAAGGCGCCAATCAGGGGAGAGCGAGCAATTACCTCGGCGGGAGCGGCAAGGACGGAGGTGGTCCAAAACGACAGCGCAGAGGAGAGCGTGGCAAAAACAGACTCGCTGCCGCGCGGCGCTGTACTCGCTCGCTCCTGTCTTTTGTCCGCGCGGGACTCCAAGCCCACACCTGGCCGGTGTAGCTACAGTAACCACAAGTCCAACAACAAGCCTCTATGATAATCTTCAGACGACACACTAATACCAACCTGACAACGTAACTGTGTAAACACTAAGTTCCTTTTCGTAAATTTATGATACGATTATCTTCACACACACTCTATTTGCAGATGACAAGGTTGTAATGATTCATCATGAATATGAAAAGGTAAGAAAATTTGAGGAAACATACAATACGTAAGAATTCTGAAAAGAATACATCGTGGTAGGAGCGAGCGACGTTACAGCAGCAGGTGGAAATAATTTAGATAACTGAACAGAATATAAGCATTTTTGGTGCCTGAACAGTTTATTACGGTCATTAGACGTAACTAGAAAAAGAACATATGATACAATTTTTAAAATTACACTACTGCATGATCTGAAATGTGAGAACTAGGTGAAATACTTACAACTTTTCCACCTGGAACTCAGCTACCTGAAGCTCCAACACAAAAATTACCGGCCTTTAACAACCAAAATAATATACAATATTATGAAGGACAACACCCCTGGGAACAGACAGGAAACGAAGTATCCAAATATTATATGGAAAAATCTTTTGGCAAATATCCACAACCCAGTGTTACAGACATCCGTACATTCTATCTGGTACAAGGTAGTCAATGAGACAATAGCCACTAACACCAAACTAAATCGAATCCATCTCCTAGAAACGGATAGATGTAACCACTGTCAAATGGCAGACACTCTACCGCACAGGACTACCTGCCACCGTGTCAAAGACATTTGGAACTGGGTAAGGCGTACCGCAGCACATATATTAGATAACACCACGACAAGAATAACTCCTGAACTTCTACTTAAACCTGACATGACATCAGGCTCGAAACATAAAAGAGACGCCTTAATATGGCTAATGGGAAACACTATATAAAATATTTTTTCTCAAAAGAATGCAAATATAGAGGACTATTGGGTCCAACTTGTGGCGGACTACCACAAATTCAAGAGGAAAAAAAATGAGAAAATTCCCTTCGCAAACAACTTAGATGAAATTATACCGTTTAAATAAATAATAATTAAAAGAAGAATAGCTTCGTGAATTTGAGTAGATTTAAAAAAAAAAAAAAAGTCAAGAATTTTGAGAGAGAAGATACAGTAATTTCACTACAATTACGCGACGGGAAAAACTTTATAATTTGATGTAATTCATCACAGGAGGATGTAAATCAGACTGGCTTCATCTGTTAAGGATAATTAACGGTTACTGGGTCATCGCAACATCGGCTTCGGCCACGATAACGTCATGCTTCCTGCCTTCGTCGACGGGCCACATATGTTTTCAATGCGCGGCTATAGAAGTCGCTTTGTAGCAAGCTAAGAATTCAGGATAATTTTTGTTTCTGTAATGATTTAAAATTATATTGTAAACGAAGAATAATATTTTTTTAAAAAATGTAGACCTAAGGCCGCTGTAATCGATTTTATACGAGGAAGTGTTTGAGAGACCATGGAAAATCCAAATTTCGATGGCTGGACGGGGATTCAAACCCGCGTCCTCCCGAATGCAAGGCCAACTCACCCGCCAAACTCGGTCCATCAGCTCGTATCGTATGGAAATATCAGACTATTTCACAACAGAGATGGTTCAGAAAATAATTTAGATTAGTTACTAGGAGGGGAGATTTGAGAGAAATTCAGTTGTAAGCAAGGCGTGGCGTTGGGGATGAGAGAGACAATATGATGTATAGAAAATTGGATTAGGAAAAAAAAAAAAAAATCTACACACTTATCAATGACCATAGAGGAGAAAGGAATACTTATTGTGGTTGACCATCACCCTGGTTCTACGACTGTGGTATTCACACTGAAACGGTCCAAAAAAAGCCCGAGGAGGAATGTTTATATTTGAAATTCTACATCAAGTTTGCGACGTACATTGGACTACAGCAGTCAGTTATAATTCATGGAAATTTTTGTAATTCTTCGCAACGCAATGAAGTAATTTATTTCAAGTCTCATTAAATGGAGTAACTACAGTTTTCATTTTCCTATGAAGAAAAACCGCCGTTGTTAGTAACAACTTGAGGTTTGCTTTCCAAAAGAAATTACGAAAATAGTAGGCCTATTAACAGTTTCCATCAGCATTTCCGTCTATTTTTTAATGTATAACGATATTGTCTACGGATAAATAAAACGTTATCTAGGCCGCTTCAGAACGTGAAAGATCGCATTACCTATGTACTACAATCTTATCAACGTAGAGCTGCAATAATCTACAAGGAAACATAAACCTTTCTTTCCAAAAATTTAACTGCAAAAAAACAATAATTGAAATGTAAAGGCGAAGGAAGCCTATTCTAGGCCATCAAAATAGCCCAAGATGCATAAATCAAAATTGACGCTACAGTAGTCTACAATTTACAAAAGTGGTAGAGATTCACAGCTTCGTTTCTCTCTCTGCTTTACCAACCAGCTCTACTGACGTCGAAACCGAAAAATGGCGTATCCCAAAGGTAATGATTTAACCGACGGTTAAAACCTTACTTTAACATCTATTCAAGATATTACATCGCTAAATACTTCGAGATTGATCTTAAGACATGATCAGAGCAATATCTCCACGAATGCAGCGTGTGCCATCTGAATAGAGTTTCCTTACATCGTGAAGGACGCAAGATGGACAGTCAGATGAAAGAAATGAATAACGGTTTAGAACCACATTTTATTGTGAGTTCCAATATTCAATCTGGCTCAATTTCTATTTGTTCCCTACTAAACACACAAAAAAAGCAAGCGCTTCTTACAAAAAGAACTGACATTCTAGGCCGCTTCAGAACGTGAAAGATCGCATTATTGCAGTTTCCTTTCTCGACGGCCTTGATTCGAGTGAACGACTGATCGTTAAGGATGATGATTGTGCAAATCACTGGAGTGAATGCTTCAAACTATCGCTACGCATCTCATGGCGGTCAACCATATCAAGAGTCTTCAACGACGATTTCACAGACTCGCTCTCTAGTGTAGTAGACTCGCAGAATGGCGTGTACTACATTTTATTTGAGGCAGCGTGAAAGACATTGTGCATATCGCCGAGCGGGGTGACAGGGAGTGTACAATGTTGCATCCCTGGAATTCCAAAGCTGTAAGGCCGTTACCCTCCCAAATCAGCGAGCATATATGACAAAATAACACCAGTTTAGTGAATTGAAAGCTTGTTTATGCGTGTGGGATGTGACTTGAACAGCCAGGTAAAAATAAGTGAATATTTCAAGATAATTAAACAGTTGTCACAATTTTCTTTTTATGTAACGACGAAGCCTTGGAGAAGAAGGGGATGCTTCCGAGATGCATGGCAACACAGGTGGAGGGGAGACAACGGGCGGACTGGCCGGATTTGCGAAGACACTGCACTCCAGGACTCGACACGGACAGGTGGAGGAAGAAAGAAGGCGGACACAGCAGTCCGCAGGGTGTGAGTGAAAGTGGTTTTTGTACTCCGGGGAGAGTACCAGTGTTTTGCGAGTGTGGCCGTTTTGTGGTTTCGGCTGCAGGGCGGATCTAGCCAACAAAAGACGGTAAATGCTCCGAACATGTTTTCTCTTGTTGTTCGTGAACACTGCACATCTGAAGGTTTTGATAAAACCCGTTGCGCCCCTTTGAGCTAACATTCTGTTCGAACAATAATTTAACTGAGGCTAGTCGGTGCAGCATCAATAAAAAAAAGTACTGTTTCTTTCGGGGGCTCATGTTTTGCATTTTATTTAGTAAATGTCCTTTTTTTTTGTAATACATTAATTGAATCTTTTGTAGGAATTAGATCTGGATTTTATAATTGCCATCTTGATGTTTTGATTGTAATATAGAGTAAAATAAACCTGATTACACTTTATGGCTTTTCAAACAATCAAACAGTCTTTATTATATTTCAGTAATTTTACTAATAAAGAATTCATTATAATAACAGTAGAATACCGGTAGGTATTACACTAGCAAGTATAAATAATCATAGCATTACCAGAAAGGCATGAGCAACTGACTGTGAATTTTGACTGCTACGAAAGATGAAACTTTCTGCGTCACCCTAGTAGACTTTATCATTAAATTGTTCAGTTATAATAACCCGCCATCAATCGTATTTTAAGTGGTTTCTCAAATCCCATTGGCAATAAAAGTGCCCCTTTGTGGCACTGTGGACAGTGGATGCCCTTTAGACAGAATCAAATCAGTCGGACTTATTTTTATCTCGATCTCGTTTAAGATTAGATTCGTCCAAATCATCTAGATCGGACAATATTTTAAGAGAGAGAGTAACGTTATGGGTCATCCACCAGGAGATTAATAAAGCCAGAAGAAAGTTGTGGAGAAGGATCGGCAAGGAAACCAGCTACGCCTTTTGAAGGAATTATTCCAGATTTTTTTTTTTTTTTAATCAGTGCTTTACTGTCGACGTCGAGATCATGGAGAGAATAGATTGCAAGGACGGCACCACTTATAAAAAACAATCCCAGCATTCGCTGGAGTGATTTCGGGGAACAGATAATTGGATAGTTGGACCGGGGATCGAATCTTGTATAGTGGCTCGGGGCTGAGTGGGGGAAAAATAGAGAATATATAATGTAACAACCAGCAGGGGCCACTGGGTGACATTTGCGTGGCGGGTGTTTATGTAATCGTCATTTGGTTACCACGTGACGGAAAAGCCACTGTACCGCCAATTAAGGCCGCCTGTTGCTGCTACAACAAGTTCTGCGGAGGGCTCGCCAATCAAGAAACACGCGGCTGCAAACTCGACGGGCAGAGTAGATTGGCGGCAATGAGTTTCCATTGGGTAACCACTCAAACCTCTCAGGCGATACACCACTAACACAGATGCTGTTGTTACAGCTGTGTACTCCCAAGCAGCAGGAAGAAGTCTGATATCACTTCGAAGCAGTCACATTTAAAATTTGTCACCGTTCAAGAACTTAAAATTATTTGTAATATAATTTGGAATCAAGACCGTATAATTCGGAGAGAAACTAAAAGATTTTAGTATGTTAAATAGTTTATTTAATAAAATCTTGAAACAATAAAGTTTTCTAAGATAATCGAGAATTTGTCGAAAATGAATGACACTCCTGTCAGAAAAATTTCAATGCCATAAAATATAAGAAAAAAAATTATTGTTCAACGTCATTGAAGCTTGAATCAGACTAGGGGCAAGAAATGAGGAAAAAAAGTTTGGTAGTAAGTTTTTTTTGAAGGGAACATCCCAGCATTCGTCATGAATGCTTTTCGCGAAACCATTGAAAACCGAATTTATTTTTAACTGCTTTACGTTTCTCAACAGTGAGGTCTTTAGAGACGGGAAAGGATGGGGGCAAGGAATGGGAAGGAATTCGGCCATGGCCTTTTGAAGGAAGCATCCCGGCATTTGCCTGGAGTGATTTGGGAAACCATGGAAAACCCAAATCTGGATGCCCGGACGGGGATTCGAACCGCCGTCCTCCCGAATGCGAGGCCAGAACGCTATCCGTTACACCACCACGCTCGGTTGAAAACCGAAATCTGGATGGCCGGATAGGGGACGGAACCCAAGTACTGCCGAATACTAAACCCTAACGTCAGAAGAAGACGCAGTATAACACATAAATGTATCAAATAGCCAAGATCATTGATTAAAATAATGGTCATTTCGTAGGGTACACAAAGGTCTCTTCTTAAAGAGTCGAAGTTTGGCGCAATGTCGAAGGTACGCCAACACACTCCGGCATTTTTGGTAAGCGCTCTGCTGCGGAAATATAACTTCTCCCACGATAACGATAAATTGAATAAGTGTTTTTTTTTGGGTTTTTTTGTAACTGCTTTACGTCTCTTTTTAACATCGAGGTCTTTTAGAGACGGGAAAGGATGGGGGGCAAGGAATGGGAAGGAATTCGGCCATGGCCTTTTGAAGGAAGCATCCCGGCATTTGCCTGGAGTGATTTGGGGAAACCATGGAAAACCCAAATCTGGATGCCCGGACGGGGATTCGCCGTCCTCCCGAATGCGAGGCGAGAACGCTAACCGTTACACCGCCCCGCTCGGTAAATTGAATAAGACCTGGAAGTATGGTACTCTCCGATTGTTACAGGTACTTCCTTTTCTCGCACCGTTAAGGATTAGAGGAAAACAGCTTTTGCGCACAACACCTAATCCCAAACAATTTTTTTCGATTGGAAAGTAAAGATGTACAGAAGAAAACAAAATTATAATATGACAGCATAAGCCTATTAAAATAAGTGTTTATACTGACTGAATTATCTAAATGGAAAAATATATAAAATTACTAACTGCAATCTTGTTATCGTCCGTGTGACAAGATATGATCGAGCAAGTAGGAAATACGACGGCTACAATCACTCGAGAACGCAGCAGTCGATATATCGACCTGAGTGAACGCTTGATGAATTTCCCCTCGCTAACGAACTGACCTCTCGGCGTCAGCAACGTGTGTAATTTTATTGCCAATGCCAGAGGCTCGCCAGCGACCATTACATCATGTCTGCACCGCTCATAACTCTACAAAAACTAAGGTGATATTTCACTGTGGCACGCTTATCACTCATACCACACACATCACTAGGAACTGACATTTGGAGGAAGCGGTGCTATGTGGGTTTAGACTATGGTTACCAGAATTTTTTCTCCGAATCCGGGGACGCTTCAGAACTTTTTCACCAAAATCCGGGGACGCTTTCGGCATTTTCCTAATGACGCGTTGCACTTTTTAAGTTATAGGATTAAAAGTGGAGTTAATTTAAAATAATCATATTTATCATTGTTATATATTTTGTATTCTAAATGATATGGTACCTGATTTTACCTCCAACTTGTTGTCATTGGTATTTCTCAGAAGAATGAATCTTCTTGAGAAGCTCTTGTCTGGATCCAAGCTGACTGAAAATTCTTGACACATCATGAAAAATTTGTTAATATAGTTAACATAACTTGAACTGTTCTGTACTCATCCCATCACTAACCACACATTTTCTTTTCTTAGATGAAGACATCGTTTAAAACACTAAAAACACAGAAACAAAACAAATTGTGCGAACTTAGGCTTCACCTCAAAAACAAGCTAAGTTTACAACGCCGGGAAATGTAGTGTCGCCAAATGCAGCAATTAGAATATAGCTTAGCTACAAGACAGGTGCTAAAACTGCCAAAATACCTATGGAGAAATTTATCATTTATGGAGCGGACACCAATAAAATTAAGCTTAATACAAAGAGATAACGCGAAAACCAAACCTTTTGGCACTACTGAATGAAATGTAACAATAGTTGGTTGTAGCGCAAAAGTGCATATTGTCAGTACTCTATTGAACTAATTACCAATTCCAAAGAGGATCACAGACTGACTTGTTGCAAACTGCAAGAAGATATGATTTTCCAAAGATGTTGTGTCCAAAGCACGTACAAGGAAGGAAGTGCGCTTTCTATTTCTTTCTTTAAACGAATGAATTAGCAAATCAGGGCTTTTAAAAAACTCTCGCTTGATTAAAAAAATTTCTGGGGACAACAGCAAAAATCCGGGGACATTGCGGGGACAAAACCTGTCCGGGGACAGAAAGCTGAATACGGGGACTGTCCCCGTGAAACGGGGACGTCTGGTAACCCTAGTTTAGACTAGCCTTGGTGTGCCTCGTGCTAATGCTGATTTATATACCCTTAAAGCCAATTGAAGAGATGACTATGAAAAACTCGATGTTTCTCTCCACTCTTCAAAGAAGTCTTCAAATATCTCAAATACGTCCTTAACACTAAAATCTTCTATTGTTAAAACTGTTCGAAATCCCATTAACGGGCGTCCATAAATTACATGAGATGAAATAGGAGGGGGGGGGGGGGGGTTCTGCGAAATTTCACCAAGGGGGAGGGGGGGGTCAACGGAAATCTCACGTAAGTTTTTTGAAATTTTAGTTGGATTGTAGAGCTAAAAAAAGGTCTACAAATGACGCGTAAGTCGATTTTAGGGAGGTTTTTCGTCTAAAAGTGGGGGTGTAACCGGTTTCGGAAGGGTGAGACCTAAAAAAAAAAGGTCTCAAAAAATTGCGAGGGCGATTTCTAGGGGGGGTCTCACCAGAGGGGGAGGGCCAGATCTCACGAAGTCTCACCATAAAAAGGGGGGGGTCCGGAAATCCTAAAAACCATCTCACGTAATTTATGGATGCCCCCTAACCAAGTAAACTGTATCTGCACTACTTGAAGACTGTAAAAGTGTTAACGGTTTGTTTACAGCATGAGAACACTAGAAATATTAGAATAATTGTAAGTTTTAAGGCTAGGAGACATTATTACCTTCAAATAAGAATATTACGCTAGTATCCGATTCAGCTCCGGTTCAAATTCGGTTCAATAATTTTTTTTTTGTTGTAGTTAGGGGTCTATGTATCGTCAACACCGAATTCATTAGAAGCTACCCTGGCATTTACATGGAGATGATTCTTAATAAAAATAATAATACTAATAATAATTACCAAAATCTGTAATACCTGAACGGATAGAATTTATATCTTCTTAAATTTAAGATCCGAACTCATAGGTCAGCATTTGAGATGTTCTTGATTATTTGAAACAGAGTCAGCTAAAAGAGTTACTGATGTAATCGAATCTGCCTTTGACCATTTTTTTATCTTTTGTCTCAGCTATATAAACAGAAGTAGCAACACAGAAATTCACAATCACATTGTAAACAAAATACTAAACTTTCCACACGCAAAGAAAGTTTTTTCCTAGAAGATAGCCGCTATATCCTACTATCATTGAATGAGCTGACATTTCTTCACATTCCAGAGATGACAATAGAATAACGGATCGACTTAGTATTTTTATTTTATCGTAAATACATCATTTGTAATATAAAGATTCATAATAATAGTTACATTTAAAAACAGAAGGTCGTGAAATCTTACGATGAAGCAGACCTCATGTTTCACGCTCTTAGATAATGAACGAAATAGCTATGCCAACACTAGGATAGATAAGCACAAAGAAAAGTTTTGTTGTTCGTACATAAAGCACTGCAGCGGAATCAAGAAGTAAGAAGTTTACAAAACTATACACTTATTCTCAAAATATTGCCATGTTTAGTGGGATCAGAGTAAAAGCTATTTAAATCAAGTAATTGGCCAATTTCAGAAAACGGTAGGACCTTACCAACGGCGTAGAAAATATAAGGAGAGTGTTATGACGGCAAACCGTTGCTAGAAGTCTTGTTACCTTCCACAGCTTTTAGTTATTTGGTATATCACACACAAATTAGTACTGCAAACCGTCTCTCGATACAAATACAATAATTTACCTCTCATTTCAGGATCCTCCTAGCAAAGAGAGTAGGGACCATGGGGCTGGTTGGCATTGGGGGCAGGTTGGCTATCAGCTTCTAATTTTCTCTGTAGTGTGTGTGGAAGCGCCACCTGCTGAACACGTGACCTTCATAGACTCAAGTACTTCCCAACAAAATAACTGTGCGAGTTTTCTGTTTGTGAGGGAAAGAAGAGCAATTGTTGTAAATTTCATTCAGTAAGTAATTTTTCTAAACTAACTTATTTGTTTTCTGTACCACAGGATGCATGGGGTAGGCTTAACTTGTGTAGTACATTTGAATCATTGACCTAAGGGCTATTTTTCACATGGTTAAAACTTTCATTGCCAGTTGGTAGCTGTTACAACTGCCATCTTTGTTACAAACCGAGCGTGGTGGGTGAACGGTTAACGTACTGGCGTCGTATTCGGGAGGACGCGGGTTCGAATCCCCGTCCGGGCATCCAGATTTGGGTTTTCAATGGTTTCCCCAAATCACTCCAGGTGAATGCCGGGATGCTTTCTTCAAAAAGGCCATGGCCGAATTCCTTCACGTTCCTTGTTCCCAGTCCCATACCGCCTCTAATGACCATAGCCGTTAAGGAAAAAAATTGTTACAAAAACGTGATTGGGGCAGGTTGGCCATTTGTGTTTGGTGCTGGTTGGCAAGTGGGGAAAATGAAGAAATTAAGGTCCAGGAGTAAAATATATTTTATGATTTCAAGTGGGAGGAGAGCCTACCTGTGAGTTACGCTGTCAGAGATAACTTTGATGAACGTCTACTTTTACATGAGAGTAACACGAAGAGCCAAACACCAGACACCCCGTGGGCAGAAGGTAATGCTATCTAGCCCAGTTAACGTCTATCTAAAAGAAGATAATGGCGAAGTCAAAAGCTGAAGAGCTAAATCAAATGGTAAGGTGTGGTAAGTTTAGGATTTGGTCTAAAAAAGTAGATGAAGGTGAGGGCAAATATGAAAATGTAAGAAAAGCTTGTGGGCCACAACTAATAAGTCAAGTTTAACATACCTCGTCTAGATGAAGCGTATTTGATTTAATTCAAATATTTACGGTCTCGTGTTTCTTTTAGTTTCTCTCAGGCTTATTTTCTGAAGACTATTTTTATTTTCTTTTCTTTTTAAATTAAAATATATGGAAATGAGTCACCATTACCTATTTTGATTTACTTAAAGCATTTCCACGAATTCCAGGTTTGTTATCTTTTATTCTCTCCCTGATCTCTTTTTTTAACGTTTGACTAAGAATAAGCCTACTAAACCCGTTCTGCGCGTCAACCAACCCCATATGAGGGGTTGGATGGCCAACAGCGACTTGCACTGTTTGGTGATCTCCTGCAGTCATACAATTTAATATTCTGATTGCTAAAAAAATACAGATATGTAACGTAATAGATGCAGATTACAGTGATACAATCAAAATTGGGACGGTGTTCACAGAATGAGCTGTAACAAATAAAATGTGAAAACCTGAGCCAACCATCCCCGGTTTTCCAACCATTTTTCACCTTCTATTCGCGCATAATAAGTACTTCCTCTTACCTGAGAGGTAAAATTATATTCCACCTTTCTTTTTTTCGTCTGCGTAAGAGTTTCATAAACTTTTTTACCAATATTAATAATTTAGAGTTTCACTTTAATACACTTTATTCTGCAGCTTCACAAACACTATACTATACTTATCATTTTATCTATGTCCCTTCCTGGTCGCAGCAGTAACAATGTTTTACAATTCGTCTTTCTAACATCTCAAAGTCTAATTATAAAACATCTTTTACAGCTCAGTTCATGCTGCTTCAATTACATCTCGCTTTCTATTGTTCATCTCTTCTGTTGCACAGTCTTTGAGTTTCGTATGGCCCGCTTTATTCCTTGCTGCCAAGGATGCTCCAAAACAGTACGGTACTATTATTATTGAAATTAATACGCAAAATAAATTCCCAAAAACACTTGGAAGTTAACGTGATGTATGATCTTTACAAGAGTAAACAAAATATGGTTAAAAAAACACCTCATTCAGAAGCGTACACGTTTCTTTACAAAGAAGACTTCGATATGAATGAACAAAGGTTGCTTAACTGCTGTGTTAACTTTATCTAGCAAAAAAAGTGCAAAAATTTACATTATATGTTAATATCCCGACAAGAGACTTAAAATGTTGTTGAGTAGGTCTTAATGTGAGAAATTGGTATGCAATATCTTTTGTATGAGGATAAAATAAGTTTAAGGGTGTAATGAATCACCATCAACCAGTATTCTAAGCTGAAACTCCATGTACAAAGCGTGTAAACAAGATCTTTGGTACACAAGCTGGTGATTAAGAGTTGTGTACCACTACCTCCACCATTACTGTTTCTTCCCCAGCCGTGCTTTAGTGGCGTCCATCAGGAAGCGGGATGATATTAAACGTAAACAACGCACTATACACAATGACTGTTGTAGCGGAAAGATGTGATGAAAATGAAGAATTTTCGTGGAGTGTCTCGTTCTGGTTGGCCGCAGCCTTCCAGAGCGTTCCAGCGGGCAGTGTGGTCTGCCTTTGGTGACTGTCGAAGAGGGATCGATAGGCACAGCACGCGCTCTTGAGGGCTCCGTGGCACGCGATGGGCGAGCCACGCATTTCCTGCACCCCTCCTTACACTGTTGCTCACCACCCAGGGGCATTTATGTTCTAATGCAACGACAAATAGTGCAGTCAGACAGGGAAAGTTCTCCACAAGGAAATCCTTCCTTATCAGAGAGTGTTATTAAAATAAAAGTCTGGTACTTGATACCAATACGAACAATTCTCTTCTGAGAATAATGGCAAAAGTATTGACAAAATACGAACTATGAAATTTTTTTTTCGTATGTCTTTACGCCTCGTCGACGTCGAGGTTACTAGAGGCGGGAAAGGACTTTCGGTAACGAACTGGTAGAAATTAGGCCACTGCCTTTTGAAGGAACCACCCGGCATCCACCTCGAGTGATTTTGGGAAACCATAGAAAACCGAAATCTGGATGGCCAGGCCGAGATCCGAACCTGTGTCCTATCGAATACGAGGCCATAGCGTTACCGCTAATGCATCATGCTCAGTATGAAATTTGAGGATAATTTCAAAATGATTATTCGCACAAACAAATAAACGTATGCTTTTTATGAAAATCTTAATTTAGGTAACACACCGCAAATAATAATCTACTCAAAAAGTTATTATTTTACCGTGAAAAAATAATTTAAAAAATGCCTTTAGCTTGGAGGAGAAATGATTTATTTTAATTATCATTTTTTATGTTAATCATCTTGAGGAGTTATTTGCACTTTAGAATAAACAAAGTTTGGAAGCTTCACAGTTTATCATTTATAAAAAAATGGGCGAAATACACATTATATATATATATATATATATATATATATATATATATATATATATATATATATATATAAGCATTGGTTAAAAAGTCATATACATGATCAAAAAGATTAATCACTACAACTGATAGCACCACCGTCTTTGTTCGGGAACTTTTCAGACCACACTCCTACACCTGCACAACCTTCACGTACAACAATAGCAAAGCAGTTATAGGTATCTTCATAGCGGTAAATTAATAACATTAAAAACGTCTGTTGCATATCGTTATTTTCTTTCGCAACACAGCAAAATCCTCCTTTTATAATAGCAATACTTACTCTTCTACGGAGAAAATCGAAAGGCTGATGGCGCCAATTGGTCAAACTGAAGAGCAGTGTTCGTTATTACAGTACCACGCACATTTTCTTTGACGTGTTTTTATTTTGATGTGAGTGGCAGATATGGACGACAAGTGGTGTGTTTACAGTGAGGCTGGAGGCAGTAACAGGTGGTGTTGGAGGCGGCCACGGCACCGGCAAGGTCGAGCGACTCCGGCCTTGGGCCGTAACGGGCCCAGCAAACTCGCGGAACACCGGCTCACTCCTGGTAGCTGCAACACCTAGTAAACAAGTCGACCTGATCAAACAGCAATCAGCTGCTTATCTTTAATAATACTCTACCCACTGATTCACCATTAATCTAGAAAAGGCCATCAGGAATACAGTTCACTTTTATCACAAAATTTCAGTCATTCTGCCCAGTGGTAAGTTCTATCTTTTTCACTGTTTATATCCGTATTGTAACTGATGGCCGAAGTAGGAATGATGTTAAAAGCAGAATAACACTTTCAAAGTGAGCCTTCATGAAAAAGAGAAATCTTTTAGTTTCAAATTTTCAGAAACAACTTTTTATAACTCTGTTTTTTTTTTTTTTTTTTTTTTTTTTTTTTTACTTGTTGCTTTACGCCTCGTCGACATCGAGGTCATTAGAGGCGGGATGGGACTGAGGACAAGGAACGGAAAGGAATTCCGCCATGGTCTTTTGTAGGAAGCATCCCGGTATTCGCCTGGAGTGATTTGGGGAAACCATGGAAAACCCAAATCTGGATACCCGGACGGGGATTCGAACCGCATATAACTCTGTGTGGGGAACTGCACTTTATGGTAGTGAAGCATGTACTTCCAGAATGCCAGAAAAAAATTGTAGTTAAAAAACTAAAAACACGCTTTCGTAGTAATGTGAACTAAAAGGTTAAAAATAATCTTTAAATATAAAGATTTTGTTTAACAGTGATGGGACGTCCCACAATACAGGATAAATTAATTTTTTTGAATAAGCTTAAAGAATAAAGTCACTGATTACAAAATTAACTTTAATGTAAAAAAGCATGGGGTGCTATATAAGTTGTCTTATATTTTTTGTCTTTCGCTGTTTGTAAAGGTATAGTCATTGTCAAAAGTTGTGTAGAGAGCACCCCACGCTTTTTTTTTACATTAAAGTTAATTTTGTAATCAGTGACTTTATTCTTTAAGCTTATTCAAAAAAATTAATTTATCCTGTATTGTGGGACGTCCCATCACTGTTAAACAAAATCTTTATATTTAAAGATTATTTTTAACCTTTTAGTTCACATTACTACGAAAGCGTGTTTTTAGTTTTTTAACTACAATTTTATTTTTAACTTTTTAGTTCAGATAGTTTCAAAAGTATGTTTCCTACTGTTGGCTTTTCTTCGCCAATCTCTCTTTATCTTTGTGTTGTAGTTTCATTTTTAATTATTACTTCCACGAGTTAAATGCAATTAAATGGCAGCTCAGCCAGAGGTCCAATAGCAGGGTAAATGTGGAAGACTACTCTTCTATAATAGTACGAAGTAATGTTTCGAATACTCACTATTCAACATCACGTTAAGTGACTGCAGACTGAGAAACCTTTCTGGATAGGAGACAGCGGAAAACGATCGTCGTCAGCAACCAAGGCTCGTAAATCACACCCGGGAAACTGGAGATGGTCAAAGTAACGAGAATAGCAGGACGTTGCTAAGAGACTGCTGTATTGTTAAAGGTTCTTAAAACGTGTGCAAATTTTTTCTGATTTTACTGTCAAAGTAATGATAATATCAAGATATAGCTATGAAATTATTGTATTGTATTCAGTTATCAATACATCAGCAAAATTTCAAACAATTCGGACATCTGGAATTGGGTTAAAATTAAATTGCAAAATTTCACGACATTCAACCATTTTTCTTTTGTTACTGTCAAAGTAATGAGAATAGCAGGATATAGCTATGAAATTCTTGTATTGTCACCGGTTCTTAATATGTGTGCCAAATTTCAACCAGCTCGGACATCTGGAAGTGGGTCAAAATGGAGTTGTAAAATTCCGTTACATTCATACATACATACATACATACATACATACATACATACATACAAGTCAAGCTAATATAAAGCGTGTAAAAAGGAAAATTGGAGCATTTGAAATGTGTTGCTACAGAAGGATGCTGAAAATTAAGTGGGCAGATAAAGTATGAAATGAACGTTTAGGAAATGATTGGGGAGGATAGATGTTTTTGGAAGAGTATAACAGAGAGAAAAGGATAGTTAATTTGTTAGTGGAAGCAACAGTCGAATGGAAGAACTGTAAAGGAAGACAGAGATTAGAACATATGAAGCAGATAATTGAGGCTGTGAGATGCAAGGGGTATGTTGAAATGAAAAGGTTAGCATATGATAGGAAGGGATGGAGGATTACATCAAAGCAGTCGAGAGACTAATGACAGCAAAAAATAATCCGTGTTCTATTTGTGTATCTTCAACTCTCGAGCGTCCACATTTGGATTTCTGTTTTGGAGTTTAGGATATGTATTACAAGGGATTCATTGACAAAATAGAGAAAGTACAGAGAAGAGGCGCTTGATTCGTGAATGCTTGCCACAGTCCTTTTGAAAGCGTCACTAAATTGATACAGAGATTGGACAGGGTTTTTTCTGGCATACAGACGACTTACGTTTCGTTTGTATTTATCAGCAAGTACGCTAATATTTTCTTTCATTTACGAGTGCGATGTAATACTTTGTCCAACAGCCTAGTTAGGGCGATATGACAGAAGATTAGAGATGCCGTTCTGATGCTTTCATGTATTATTTTTTCTCTCTCGTGCTGTTCGAGATTAGAGTTCATAGAGTAAAAATTAGTTTTGGTGCAAATCATCCACTGCCACAGACAATATTTGTGAATTTCACGGTAGAAGTAGATGTCGAATATTCGGAACCTTACAAAATGTCCCGGTTTAGAATCCCTGTGAAAACGAATTTTTATTGTTCTTAATAAACTTCACTTCTGCATATGCAGTACGCTGTTTACACTCCGCGATCAGAATTCCAGGTTAAAAGAATGTCCAGCTTCCGCAGAGGTAAATCGAAAATATTCCTTCTTTTTGCTAGAGATTTAAGACTCTTCGACATCGATATTGTCAGAGTCTAGAGAGGTTTGGGACAAGAACGGGAAGGCATTTAGACAAGGAATGCAGGAATTCACCTATTGTGATTTTGGGAAAGCATGGGAAACCATAATCTGGCTGCCCCGATCAAAGATCTAACCCGACTCAGTAGAAGGGAACCTTCGTTATGTACCAGTTTTAGGTTCCCTAGTCACCTAATAAACATACAGCAAAAATGCAATAAAAATTAATGAACCCATAAATCGATGCTAATCTGGCAGCAAGGGAACAAAAACTGCTACAGAAAAAACGTTTCCATTCTACTCGTGTATTTCCGAATCCCATACCCGGAAGATACTCTTGTTACTTTCCATCTGAATCTCCCGGCAACAAGCAAGATGGCTATTGTCGCATAACAAGAAACCTGAACATAACAAGCACTGGAAACGCAATACTATAGGCACAAGACGGAATATCACTGTATTTTTTTGAAACACAAGAAACATCACATACTTCAGAATACAAAGAAAAGTTTTAGACAAAGCTGTCGAAAGAATTTGTTCCAGATGATTATTGACTCATGTTAATTGGCTACTCTGGGTTTTTACATATTCCTATTCCTCGATTTGCCATTTAAGGGACCAAATCAAATACAAAACATTTCGTACATGAAGAGATGTTCAAAAGTCAATGGATAATTCCAAAGATCAATTAGAACACAGGAAGTCCTGTCTTGGAGCGCAAGTCGTTGCCTGACAGCGGTGATACCAACTGAGATCAGTCTTTTTCTAAGAACAAAAAAATAAAAACAAAAAACAACTTTGACTTCAACCCGCAGATTGGTTGGATTCTTCCGAAGGAGGTTAAACCAAGCCACTGAAGGCTCTGGGACCTACAGATTAACGTGGTTCCCAAACCACGGAACTTCCTGGTGGAGCTCATATCATTAAACAAAACTCTTAAAAAATTTAGCACTCCACTGTGATTCAAATTTTTGAAAGCAAGCGTCTTAAACACTGAGCTACCAAAACGCTCCAGTCGTCCTTATGTTGCCTTAAAGTAACAACGAGTGACATAGAATAAATTTTTCCGCACTTAAGATGCACTGTTAAGATCTGAAACGCGTCTGATTTGCAGCGCGGTTAACATTCGTCTCGTATACACTAGAATTAAGAATGTTGTGTTGAAGCGAAGAAGATTGAAATGTTTGCGACCACTTTATTCAGGCCAAGCAGTAATATTTTCCTGGTAGCGGTTACCCACGGCTCCGCCTCCGGAATTCAGCTCATTTTGCGCCCCCACGTTTTACCCCGGGGATGTTGGTTTCACAGGCAGCTTATTGCATGCCAAATGATGTATTTAATATAGCAATAGGCAGGGACATGCCGTGCGGTGAAGAGCGAGGGTGAAGACGGGACGCCAGGTAGGTGCAGTGAGAGCTGAAAGCGGAATACCTTAATGGTGTAATACTAAAAAATACCTCGTAGGTCTTTAAAAAGCGGCTGAAGTATACCCCTCCTTCCAGTTTTGCTCCTGGTGTCTAATCTCTCTACGGATACTTCCAGTAATTTCATCACAGGTAACACGCACTATAGATATTTGAAGGGACTGAATTCGGTGAAGAGTGTTGAGAATCAAGTTGTCGTATGGGTAATGTTACCCACCAGGTACAGAAATAGGTCGAAATCCCAGAAATGGTGCGGTTGTGTGTGCGAAACAAACATCCAAACTGAGTTTATATATTATATATATACACCGCTATAGAAAGACCCGCAGCATTTGAAGAAATGACTGAAAGTATTATCTTACCAAGAGTGGTGGGTGAGCGGTAAGGCTCTGGTATTCGGGATGACTCGGGCTTGAGTCTCGTCCAGATATCCAGATTTCGGTTTTTCATGGTTTTCCGAAATCCTGGTAGGGTCCCTTCAAAAAGCCATAGCCGAATTCCTTCCCCAGTACTTTCCCGCCTCTAATTATGTATAATCTTCGTTTAGTACTCTCTCTTCACCGATTCAGCATTACAATGAAATTAACAATAAATTTTGATGGTTAGGAAGTAAATATATCATTAACAATACAGCATCATTTCAGAAAAAAAATCGGAGGAAAAAGTTGTAAACTACGTCAATCGAAAGCTTCGCCATTGACAGCTAAGCCACTCTTCGGTTTTCATATATGTCTCTAGATTCTACATCTAATTTTTAATTGAATTGAATTGGAGCACACGTTCCGGTGGCAATTTTCCTAACACCCATCTTCCCCTTTTCCTGCACCCACCTACCTTTGCCCTCTACAAATTTTAACTGTAAATTCTTTAATCGTTTTTAGCAAAATATTCATCACTTCCCTTGGTAACATATTCCAATCCCAGGCACCAATACTTAAAAAATTGAGAATCTTCCCACATCCTTCTGCCTGAAATCCAGTGTCAGCTTGTGTTTTTGGTCATCTTTTCTCTTCCATTCACAACTTTTCATACCTACACAAATATCTTTCCATGCCACGTCACCAGTATACGGCCTGTACACTCCTATGACCCTCTTCACCATCCTCCTGTCTTTCAATGAATCCCATTCCAGCTCTTTTATCATATCTGTTACTTATTACAATCTGCGATAATTTCCAGAAACAAATTCAGCAACCCTTTTTTGCACCCTCTCCAGCTCCTGTATTTGATACGTAAAATGATGGTCCCATACTACACTACCATATTCGAGCAATGGTCTGACCAAAGTTTTGTAACCCAATTCCTTTACTTTTCTCGTACATCCCCTCATCACTCTCTCCAACAAGTGCAGAATTTTGAAACCTTTTGCTACCACCTGTCCAATGTGTCCTGCCCAGTTAAGCTTGTTATCAAATGTAATGCCAAGATATTTACATTTCAAGTCTTCAGCAAGCAATTCTTTCCCCACCTCATAATCATAATCAATCTTTTGTTTCTTATTTATGTATCTAATAAGATGACTCTTCTTTGCGTTTATCTTCATCCCATGTTTACCATCCCAACTAGATATCCTGTCCAGATCACCCTGCAACTGTTTACAGTCCTCTACCGTTTTGATCTTTGATAATTTTTATGGTTACCAATAAAGATTGATGGTTTATTATATGCAGAATTATGTCATCTGCAAACAATCCAATTTCAGGTAGTAAACAATCAACGCAATTGTTCATTAGAATAATGAATAGCAATGGTCCCTATACGCTACTTTGCGGCACTCCCATTTTTACTTCCACTTCTTTTGATACCGCATTTACCAATCTAACTTTCTGTTTTCTACCTTTTAAAAATTCTTGAACACCGGAAATCATTTTTTCATCCACTCCAATAGTTTTTAATTTATTTACTACCATTTTATGGCTCACTCTGTCAAACACCTTTGAAAGATCTAGTGCTACACTATCAATTTGGCCTCCCTTGTCCATTTCATCTGAAATATCTTGCATATAGCACACCATACTCTGCAATTCACAAAATTGTGGATGGCTTTACTATACAGTTAATCGTTACTCTGAGAACTCCGCTCCCGGATAGCACGAGGGAAGAAAGAATACATATAAGCGCAGTACGGCACCTAATTCCGCTAATCTTATCTCTCGTGTCATTGCGACCCAAACAGCTTGGTGGACGAAGCATTACATAGCACTCCTAAATGAAAGAAGATATTCGCTTATTAGTCAATTAATTGAAACGAAACCTCTGTCGTCTGTCTGCCAGACAATCCAATCCAAGCCCAACCATGAAGTTTTCGTTAGGATTGTGGCAAGCAGTCAAGAATCAAGCGGCCTTCTCTGTACATTTTCTATCTCTTGCATTACGGATCCCAAACCGCACAACAGTAATCCAGATGTGGACGCACTAGTGTTTTGTACGCAATCTCCTCTTTATGAGAGTTACAATTCTTCAAAATACTAAGTATGAATCGCAATATACAATTTGCTTTACCTACGACCGATGTTATGTGCAGGTCCCATACTGTTTATACTGTAACGCCAAAATACTTCAGATTATCAACCATTTCAATAACTTTGCTCTTCACTCGTGAACAAACGAATTCGTTTTGTTAGTTATTCAGATTCCCGTGAACTCAAATGTTTATTGAACACGTGACGAATAGCTTCTCCGAAGTTCAGTTACTCACGACATACTGTGTAGTAACTTAGGAAATTCAGGGAGTTTATGTTTCTAATATTTCATTTTAACTAAAACATATGCCAGGTATACATTCAGCGAGTACTATAACCTTATGACTATGTTATTAATGTTGTTTTAATTGTTCATTAATTATAAAGACTCTGAATGATTGTATAAATGTATGTAATCGAATATATATCGAGACTATCCACAGATAGTAGTGTGTTGTAGTGATCGGGATAGCTTTAGTTTAGTCTTTAAGAATGATTGAATAGTATCTGGTCCGACACAGTTGGGCAGTAGATTCACGCGGTGAAGGTCGCTCGCAGGGCGAGAGAGGCAAATTTTATGTAGCGTTAGTTGATATGTTTAGTAAACGCAAGCTATAACAACTTACCGAATTAAGGTATAAGCAAACGTGTAAGGACGTGATTGAAAGAGATAAGAACGTGTCTGATTAGAACTGTGTATTTTCTTTGGTGACCCGCTTAATTCGAAGGTATGTTTCAACGACTGTAATAATTATTGAAAATTACTGAGCTGACGGATTGCGAGTGTGAGATGATAAGTGGGCCACAAAACCATCCAAAACACGCCTTAATCACAGATTTGTATAGAATCCTAAAGCTGGCATTGGTAAATTAGAGCAGCAGATTAATCACGCAAATTAGATCAACAGTTTACAATGGACTTATCACAACAAGGATAACGGTGATCAGTTTATCGCGCCAAGCCTATCACAATCACTGTTCCACTCAAAATTTCCACAGGACGGAGACAAGCATGGCAGAGTCGACCTTCGTAGCGTGAATCTCGGATCAATCCATCCTCAATCAGCTCTCAATGGAAGGCAGTTAACCTCTGTGAAAGTGGAGGCAAAGGAAAAGTGTGAGCCGTGCGCCAGTAGATAAAGTTTTATCAGTGATTAGATATTGTGCTGTAAAAACTCACAATCGACAGGGTGTATACATTTACCAATAACGTTACAGATAAATCACGACATAGGATACACTGTTATTCAATGAGTAATGTTGCAGTACCTAGACAACACACTAAGCCCGTTGCACACGAATAAACACTCATGACATTCTCAGGTTTGCATTCTTTTCACGTCGAAACAATGGTACTACAGGGTGTGTCACTTGGGTAGGTAATTCTGAAAACAAGATTAATACTTTTGCCATATTTTTAAACGAAAAATTGAACAAATAATAACATAGGTTCCAATCTTGTATCCAGCAACATGGTTATACACTGATGGAATTAAATTTATTCTGTGTAACAAAACAATGTTGCGTCCTCAAAATACTCTCACAATTGGAATTAATATTTCGATATGACTGCAGGGGATGAATAATAAGCTGTGACGATGGCTTTACGCCTCGTCGACATCTAGGTCATTAGAGGCGGGATGGGAATGGAGACAAGGAATGGGAAGGAATTCGGCCATCGCCTTTTGAAGGAAGCATCCCCGCATTCGCCTGGAGTGATTCGAGGAAACCATGGAAAACCCAAATCTGGATGCCAGGACGGGAATTCGAACCGCAGTCCTCCCGAATGCGAGGCCAGAGCGTTGACCGCAAAAGCTGTGACGAGGAACTACCACAAGGCTGAGAGTGCATTGGAAAGTAAACGTTTTAGGCGTTTTCCATCGACGCCTCCATCACGATATGTAGCTGGAGAAGGATCGAGCGACAGTGTAAGAAATCTGTTAGTGGTAGCGAATGGCATCTTGAAAAGAGGGTAATGGAGCTGATAGGTTTCAGAAGACCATTTTGTCCTTAGGCTTTGTAGTGGTACTAATACAGATAAAAAACAACAAAATTCAGGAGGAAGCAGAAAGCAATGCGAAACCACTTCACTAGATACGTAAAGTGCACCTCGAGGAAGTGTAACAAATCAGTCGAGAAAAGAAACAGAAAATGTTGTTTCTCCTATACAATCATCAGGTGCGGGGAACAAAATAATCTGCAATAAGTATGCTGCTCCTGGTTTCATAGCGTATTTAACTCTAGCAGCAAATAACATTTATTGTATCCGTATCATTCATAAAATTAAAAAAAACATAGTTTGTTAACATAGCGGCTTTTGTTCTAAATTATTTCAGAAACAGACTGAAATAATACCTTCAGCAATATTACTGTTTACAAAGCATTCCAGATTATCCAATGTAGCGTCTCGCGTCAGTGTTGAGACTGTACAAAATTATTTCTCAGAGATGATTACTATGACATCATAGTATGAGTACTGTAGCGGCTTTTATAAACGCAGTAACTGCTCCTTGTACACCTACTCATGTTTTATTAGTGGCTCTCAAGTTTCATACATAATCTTCGCTGGCGTCTTCAGCTACTTCTTTTGTCCAAAATAAAGCCTAGAGCGCAAATTATCCAAAATGGACACCTCTTCTTGTTTTTCTTCGCTTAGCCACAGTATAAAAAAGAAATCCTGTAATTGAAAACAAAGTTACATGCAGCTGCAATTCGTCTATACCGTCACTTATCTTGAACATAATTCATCTCAGTGCCTAAAATTCGTTGCGTTATCCAGTAAGACGGAATACTGTATAGGAAGTGTGATTAAAAGTATCAATATTTCAATTAACTTCTTGATGACAAATCACAAATTTTTTGAATGTATTCTTCTTTTGAATCCATACAGTATATCCAGTTTCCCTGACCCATTTGTAAAGAATTCTATAAGTTCGTGTTTGGCGCTGCGTACCCGAAGAGAAACAGAGCTCTACTGATACTCCTCGGCTCTATCTATACCTCACAGGTCTCTAGCTAGTGAACATGTGGGTTGCAGAACTCAAATTTGTCCAAGTGTATTTCGCCGGTCCTAAAAAATTAATGAAAAATTTGAAATTGTACTAGAGATGGTCCAATACAAGAAAGGGAGATAGAAACTATTTTTCGAATCCAGCTACGAAAATTTGGAAAAGTCGTAGGGATAAAATAATTACAAGCGGTTTAGCATGTGATGGAAGAAATTTGTGTTTAGATAATCTTCATTCCTATCAATCAAATGAAATCAGATAACCTTCAAACTCTGAAGATGTTTGGACTTTTTGTATTCCACTATTTTTTTGAGTTTAGGGCCCAAAAAGAATCTACTTTGCTGATCCGAAAATTCTTTCTCAATTTAAGGTGATACATAGGGTCCTAAATATTACAGGAAAACTATAACCATCGTTCTAAAGTTAGTGATTTTGGCAAAAAAATACACAACAAACGAAAAAGAAACAATTTTCAGAAACTTAATTTTTTTAGTAGATATATTTTATTGTCAAAAAACATTATGTCATTCGGTTGAATATGTTGTGAGAATTCTTTCGAAATTACAGAAAAAAATTAATTTTTGTGTGTGTTTGATTTTGTATACGATTTGTAATACTAATTAAGTGCATTTAAACATTATTTCAACAATTTTTTGAAAACTTTATCGAACTTAAAGTTTCGGTGGCTGTTTTAAATTAACTTTGTTCTGTAGTTTCAGTCATAATGAATTCTGACAAATCTCATCAAAAAATATTTTCAACGAACAACCGATACAGACTGGTAAAAAGCTGTGGCTGGTTCCAACATACCAAGGTCAATCAGGATGATCCACCCACTTTCATAACAGCCGGTTAGTGCACAATAAAATCAGTTTTGCAACTTGCTGATCAAACCTGGTAAATAACAGCGAAATGTCGTACATAATAAAACTGACCGATTTCGAAGCGAAATGCATTGTGTTCCGAATAAATTCTAAAGAAACACTCTCCAAAACTGTTGTGCTGGGTGTATGTTGAACACTGCGCAAAATGGGTCAGCTGTGTCCGTTGAGCGACACCTGTTCCGGTCACAACAGCCGTTGGCCTGCCTACAGCTGGCAGGTGAGCGGATGTCGACAACGGACAAGACCGCCGCGCCGTCTCGCCACCCCCAACAGTGTTTGCTATGCATTTAGAACACTGGCAAATCTTGTATCAAATATCAGGTTGGTGCATAAGTTCGCAATTTACAAGTTTGCAATTCGGGGTCATGTTGAGTTTCTCTCTCTCAGACATATGCACTTTGTAGACACTAGCTAACTGTTCGCAGAGGTATATAATGAATCAAGATTTGGAAAAGGGGTAGGGCCTCCATAGTTAAAACCAGATTTGTTAAGGCCGGTCTACACGTAACGTCTTAAAGGACGTTTTACTTGGTCGGGTAAAACGTATCAGACAAAACATTGTGTGTGGACATAAAAAAACGGACAGTTTACCCGAACTGAATGAAGAGGGGCGACTTCTAGAAAACGGATCGGCGGGAGCATTGTTTTCCGCCTTGACTGACGTTTTCCATTCAGTCTTAATCATGTCTCAGCTTGTGCGGAACGAAAATAACTGTATTGTTTTTCTTTTCGCCTACTTTTTACGCGATGGATTTGTAGAATTTACGACTATAGTCACATGATTTATTTACGGAATTCATTGAGTTTCATTCTAGTTATCCTTGCGTATTGCAATTTAAGTCAAAGGACCACAGTGACAGAGACAAGAAAATCAAGCATATTATTTGGTTGATAAATGTGAGGAAGTGGATCTTGTAGACGCATAAGAAACGGATTAAAAAAATTAATTCTTTTCGTTCAATGTTTCATAAAGGATTTCTAAAAGTCGGCATGTCTTAGTGTTGGTGCCGATGACATTTACAAACCACCTCTGTGGAATTTATTTTTAATTACGAATAAATCCCGAAAGAAACAATCAGCAACTAGGTATTGCAATCCAGCAAAGCGGGATCCCGTAATCCCGCGGGATCTCGCATCATTAGACAGTTGGGCGGATCCCGCACAAAATTAAGAGGATCCACAATCCGCAAAATTTGGCGGAAACGCGTGTCAGTCTGCGTGACTCGCTGCCCCACTCGGTCTCTGTCGGATATTTTGCACTGTTTGCCTGTACCCTTCCAGTTGGCATTTGACTCATGTGAACAAGCGTTTGTTTTTGTCAACCTTCGTCATTCGTAAATAAATAAATACACAGTTACGTATTCATCAAAACTTACGTTTGTTTGGAGTACACATTTCTGTAATTTGAGTTATGGTGTGTATTTAGTACGATTTTCTAACTATATAATTATTTTTTAAGTGTCGCACACGTTATCTGAACTACACGGTTACAGCTTTTTATTCACGGTTTCATTATTCCCGTTTTCTGTATTTGCAGATAAAGTAATTCTGACAATTTCCTAATTTGCGGCTGAAAATTTGATTATTCGTTGATATGAAACTAATGTTATCGTAATTTTAACGATCGCGTACCTATTTATTTAACAGCTATTAAAAGTAAATTGTATATCCTTTGACTTATTGTTGTTTTGGCCGCTGCCTCAATGCGTTTCTTTGGCGAAGCCACCTGCTTACATGTGCCGCTCAGGCTTTCGATTAATGCCTCTTCTCCTTGTTATTATTTCGACTAAAGGTAAAACAAGTTATAATGAAATTTTCACGGGTGTATCGACGAATTGTGTTGTAGGAACACCATACTTCGACGGCTGCATACGCCATCTTCCTCACGTGTGTAATTTCGTGTGTTTGCAATGAAATCCGGAGATACAACCTATGACGACTTCGCTGCAATCATTCGCCGAGAAAGTCTCCTTTCTTACTAAAAAATAATAATTTCCACTCTAAAAACGTCGTTAGGCCACATAAGTAAATCTGAAATACTTCACAGTTTACGTGTTGGTGAGTAGTTTCTTTTAATAACATTGAATCAACTGTAATATCAATCAGGGAATCAGGAGATATAATAATGAATCATGCATAAAAAGGCCAAGTCTTGTGCTTGTGCAGTGACAAAAAATTATGAGATCATGTTCTGAGCCAAGTCAACACTTTACAGAGTATATTCACTTCACTTTGTGAAATGGAATGCTTTTCTCGGTGTTAATGGAACGTTTATTTAGGATTAAAAAAAAAAAAACCTCTGTTAACTTGGCCATTAAGCAAACCATATTTTTAAACTTATGTGATATATTGTAAGGCACATAATATGACCTGAGACTCAATATTTACCATTTTTATTATTTATTTGAAAATTGATTTAGATTAAAAAACAAAAATGTAAAACCTCGAAATACACTTAAGACATGCTAAAAAGTTTTAATGTCATTTTGCCAATCAAAATATTTTTAACTGTTAATTTTTATTATTTAACATTAAAAATTATTTATTAATTTAATTATTATTTAATTTATTAACGTTTTAAGTAACTATGTTTTAAATATATGCGTTAAAAAAATGTTTGTACCAATCCCGCACGGATCCCGCGGGATTGAAAACACTGCGGGATTGCAATCCTTATCAGCAACATGGAGGATGCTTCAGAAATTGAGGTAAGTTATTAGGTGTCGCAAGTTAACAGAACTGTATATAGAGACATACATATAAAAACAAAGCTAGACAGTAGTGGTGCTAAATACAAAACAAATAAATAATTATTCTCATCAAAATTATTTTATTTTATCAAATTTTCCTCAAAGAGTTATTTCGTTGTCCGGCCACTGTCCTGATCCTTGGTTATTGAAGTACATTTTGAATGCCTCCCTTACACGTTTCAGATCTTCCAGAACAAGCACACGTCTTCGAAGTTGAAGGCTGTGTATATTTAATAGTTTCAACATTTCGTATATAGCTAGACAACTTTCTGGTATAAGGCGGTTAAGATATCGTTTCGACATTACAATTGCAAAATCAAGATCTTTGTAGCTTCTACTCGATTCCAGAAATCTTAGCGAAGCAGTTAACCTCTCATTGGGTGAGATTCTCCTTCTCACAGCTGTGCTTGTTTTTGTATTTTTGCGATTATTAATGATGTCTAATACAAATAAATGTGTTTAACCATTCGCAAATAATTACGCCAATCTTCAGCTTCTTACGTAATTCCCGAAGCAAATTGAATTAAGAAAACCTTTTCCTCTTCATAGCTGTCTTTTTTTTACCATTTTCAGTTTTTAATTTCACCAGACATAAGGAAGTGACCTTTAAATGTAAAGCTTCATTCACGGTTTTAATAAAACTGAGCTAAAGACGGAAGTTAAAAACATAAGAATGTGGACATGAACGTTTAGTTAGTTTTACCTGACGTCTTGCCTGATCAAGTAAAGCGTACTTGAAGAAGTTACAGCATACCGGCCTTTAGACTTGGAGCGTTTATCCTAAGGATGGAATATTTGTGTCACAATATGTCTGCGAAACTTGTAAGTTGTGTTCTGTACGATAGGTGTAGTTTTGTTTATGAAATGTGAACAGTAATCAGGACGGCCGGTACGCGGGGTCCAGGACTCGCACCTGGTCCCGTTGTACCTCCCGGGTCCAGTCATGTTGTGCTTGTGCGTACTTGTTGCATTTTACAGATTTGAGGAAGGTTAATGTTTCTTATGCGCTAAATATGCAGCATCAAATAAAGAAAATCAAACACTTCAAGACGTATTCTTCTGTCAAGACTACCAGTTGAGTTAAGAAAGGAGGAAGTTCGAAATATTTGTCCTGCAAACGGTTGGAATGCATTAGAAGGCATCCATAAATTACGTAAGGTGAAATAGGTGGCGGGGGAGGGGGTTCCGGCGAAATTTCACCAAGGGGGAGGGACGGGGGGGGGGCAATGAAAATCTCACGTGAGGTTTTAGAAACTTTTGTTGCACTGTAGAACTAAAAATAAAACTTCCACAAATGACGCGAAAGTCGATTTTAAGGAGGTATTTCGTAGAAAAGTGGGGGTGTAACCGGCTTTGAAAGGGCCTAAAAAAAGGGGGGGTCTCAAAAAGTTGGAGGGCGATTTCTTGGGGGGAGAGGTCGGACCAGATCTCACAAAGTCTCACCAGAGGGGGAGGGGGGCCGGAAATCCGGAAAAACACCTCACGTAATTTATGGATGCCCCCTTAGGCGAAAGTACTGTAGTGAAATTTTTTTCGTTTCTTTAAAGATGGCCGGTGACAGGCTGGGAGCAACGAATCTGTTATTTGGTCAGGGAAACACTATTCCGCTCCAGGACCATCCATCCAAAAATTTGGAAACACACAAAAATCAAAATACCGACTTTAAAGTATTTCTTAATTGAGGATATTCTATATATATATTTTTTATCAGCTTAACGTCTCTTAACAGCGTGGTTTTTAGAGACGGGAAGGATGGGAGGGGAGGGGGCAAGGAATGGGAAGGAATTCGGCCATGGCCTTTTGAAGGAAGCATCCCGGCATTTGCTTGGAGTGATTTGGGAAACTATAGAAAACCCCAATCTGGATGCCCGGACGGGGATTCGAACCGCCGTCCTCCCGAATGCGAGGCCAGAACGTTAACCGTTACACCACCTCGCTCGGCGAGGGTATTCTAGAATTAAAGATGTCTACCAGAACCCTGTTCTTAGAGCAGTAAATAAGGACGTTTGTGATGACATGAGTTCAAATAAAGAATCTGCAAATTGACGGATTCCTGTACGATTGCTTTATACTGCACCTGGCCGACATTCTTTCCAATCTTCATCAGTGTGAAATGACAAGCACCTGACTGATGTGACGGCCAAAACTAGGTCTGTTCAAGTACTCCACTTCACTACTAAAGGAGATGTAATGCGCCTCCCCAACAGCATACTGACCCAAATAAGATTTGGGATTCACAGCCACCGGAAGCCGGTGGCGACCCCTCTGAAGACCCTGGACGGTCTTGGTCACTCCAGAAACCGCATTTGAAGGGCCATACCTCAAGGAATTCAAGAGAACGTGGATCTCGCTGAAGATCTATCCTAATAAAACTGACTTTTATACTGTAGTTAGAAGTAGCGTAGTACAATTTGTAATAGGCAGCGACTTAACATCAAATCTCCCAAAAATAAAACTTCAGGGAACAGAGTTAAACTATAGCGAATCTGTAAAGGATCTTGGAGTCCTAGTAGATAGTAATTTAAACTGGTCTGTAAACACGGTTTCAGTATGTCGCAAAGCCTTCTCTTCTCTTCATGCTCTGTATAAATGTAAGAAATTGTTCCCCACTCATTTGAAAAAGCAACTGGTGCAGACTCTGGTGTTACCACATCTCGATTACTGTGACATTGTTCAGCAAAATTTGAGTTCGGCAGACATAAGGAAACTTGAACTTGTTATGAACTCCTGTGTAAGGTTCATCAGTGACCTACGAGTCTACGACTGTACGACCACGTCTCACCTTCATACGACCGCTTGCAGTGGTTGCGCGTTTGGGATTGACGACGATTCCACACTCTATGTCTCCTTCACCGCCTCATACATCTGAAAACTCCCACATACCTTTGTTCCAACATCTCATACCTAGGACTTTCCCATAATATTAACACCAGATCCCTGAACTCAAACATACTAACCATCCACTCCCACAGCTCGGAAACCCTAGCCAATTCCTTCTTCATTTCAGCGGCTAGACTGTGGAATGATCTTCCCCTAAAAATTAGAACTGCCCAAAAAATCGGTCCATTTAAAACTCTTTTGAGAAAGCATTATTTATTGGAGCACTAGTTAAAAGATATCTCCTTCCATGCATAACTTAATTTTTAGATTTGAATAATATTGATGTATACAGTATCCACCTCTTTATTCTGCCTTCCCTATCATTAGTTTGTGTCTTGTCTCTTCATCCTACTAGTATTAAATTTGTACCGTTTACTTCTTTAACTTCCAATTGCATTAGTTTATACCATTAAATTATTAACTAGTTAATCACGAATACTATTAAGTTTTAAGTTAGTATTTTACTCATAAATAATATTAAGTTTTTTTTGTTAGTATTACTCTTGAACTTGATTTAGGCCAAATGTTACATAAGTGTTGTATACTGTTAGTTTGTGTAAGGTGTATATTGTTTATTGTAAACACCTGGTATGATGTAAGAGAGGGCTTGACAGCCCTAATCTTACCAGGCTAAATAAACCTTTAAATAAATAAAATAGTGGTGGTGGGTTAATTAAGGGGTTATGTTACTAATATTAGTTTTTCTTTTATTAAAATTTAACCTAAATGTAGTCAAGTATTTAAATTTTTGTAATAAAATTCCTATACTTACAACAGTACTCTAACTGTAAACAACAGCTCACTTGATTTCGCTAGGTAGCTGAAATCTATGTAACAATTTAATCGTACCGTTATTGTAAATCTGGCCTAATTTAGATACTAGATGTTATGCTGTAAAAAGTTGTGATAAAATTAAAAAAAAAAAACTCCCTACTTTGAGATGAACACGAGGAGCAATGCAATTCATCGATGCATCCACCAACATCGCAATGCGCATTAAAGTGACACTGTAGTGAAGTGAGGAGGTACAGCGCGCCCAGGTCTTTAGGCGATTTTCCGTAAATTTTATTTTTCTTCTGGCTTAACACCACGTCGAAATCGAGGTTATTAGAGGGGGGAGAGTAGCGGAAAGGAATTTTGCTGAGTCGTATTGAACGAACCATCCCGGCTTTCGGCTCGAGTGATTTCGGGGAAACCATAGAAAACCGAAATCTGGATGGCCGGACGGGATTTGAACCCGTGTCCTCCCGAATGCCAGGCCCGAGCTGGAGAACCCGAGGGATTTCCCGACAAAAATATTAATCGAAAGAAAAAAGTACGATCTTCGTTTAGAAGTTTCCAGTTCCTGTCTACCACATGCGTTTATTTTTAGATGCTTATAGGAGACGTGTGATCGATGGATATTTATGACTCACGACAGCGTATATATTGAGCAACTCTTTTTGTTGCTGCACATGTCTTAATAGCGGAAACAACATATGTACCATTGGCTCCTAACCCCTCCATAACTCATCGCGCTTCGCTTCATCATTGTGACCACATAAAAAAATTAACTACCATTTTTCCCAACAATCTTCCTTAGCTATCAGCTATAAAGTAATATTAATCTGAGGGGACCAAAAATATATGTGCCACATGTTATAGCTTCTGCGGTCAACTAAAAAAGAATTAAATATGAGGTCCCACATATGTCCACCGCTCCAGTGTTGTCTGTAGGCTTCCTGCGTTTCAGCCAAATGAAAATTTGAAAAATGCGGAACTAAATCTGAACTGCAGAGCCCGAAGACCGCAGTCAACAACCCGTGAACTACTGTATATGAAATCTTAATCAGTCTCGTAAGAAACCTGAGCATTTGTTAGGAAGCGAATTTACATATCTGGTGCCGAGGAAAGCACGAAGGAGCTGATTAAATCCGTGTTCATTTCTTGTAGACTTTTGCATAATTTACTAATTATTCAACAATCTACAGAAATTTCGGCGAATTGTGGGTTAGCCCGTGGGCACACAGCCGATTAATTTTTATTTTCGCTGCTGTATTTGCTCATCCAATTTTTATATGCTAACATAAACCTACTTTAAATGAATGAGAGTTAACTACAAGACTCCGATCCAGATCTTGGGACTAGGGATATTCACTAAACATCGATGCATCGTATCCATTCGATGTTTATCATACAATATATCGGATTGATTCGATGTTTTGACGAAAAAAATTTCTATTCGATGCATAATTAATTAAAAAAAACTGTCTAATAATGACCAAAATAATAGAAATAAATATTAATATTACTAAATTTATTCAAGATTAAATTAAATTATTTCAATTTAAAGTAATTGTCATTAACAGGTGGTGACACCTGTGAGAAATTAGCGGAACATAACAACGGTGAAGATGAATTTTTCTTGCGGTTGGCTATCCTGTCCGTATGAGAGAATGAATAAAATCAATTTCTTAGATTCACTCCTACTGTTTGCCTGTGTTTGCTGTGAATCTAAATAAGATATTATTACTCTAAAACAACTAAGTGTTACGTGATACTACTCAATATTTAAATATAAGCCGTGTTGGTGCAACTTCTGATTGAATATTGTAGCGACTTCTGTTGCGTCCGAACGTTTATTTTATAACGCTGTTCAAATAGTCAGTCAGCAAAGGAACAGAATGAAAGGAAAACGATTGGGTAAACTTTTATTTCTGCAGATTTTGTCTAAACATCATTGGTGTTAAGAGGTTAAAAGGCAGATTTAGACTTTGGTATTCAATGTCTGGTTTTTTATAGTAATGGTCTGGTATCGTAATAAAATATTTCTGTTAATTTGTAGTTTCTGTAACACTCACAAGGCTATACATCACTAATTCAACACTACTTAACCAACACACAAGATCATAAAATTAAGGTAAAGCTCTGGATTCGCATTCGGGAGGACGCGGGTTCGAATCCTCACCCGGGCATACAGATTCGGGTTTTCCATTGTTTCCCCAAACCACTCCAGGTGAATGCTTTAAAAGGGCCATGGCCGAATTCCTTCCCGTTCCTAGCCGCCTGTCCTTTCCCGCCTCTAATGACCTCGACGTCGATGAGGCGTAACACCATAAGCAAAAAAAGCGTAAAATTAAACACATCATTACAGCTACATCATTACACTGCTGGTATAGTGTTACCCTGTGTTTACACGAACCAAACGAAAGACAATGAACTATCTGCGTTCAACTGGAAATAGAATTTTTTCTTGGCGATTTTAAATGAACAGGTAAAAGATAAATGAAACGACTTTTGCCCACGAATATTGTTGGTTTGTATTTGTTGAGTTAAGAAAAACATAAAAGTATTATTTTTTTATATTAGCATAAAGCCACGAAAACGCCGCCAGTTGCTTAAAAGTTTTTTTATTCATAAAAACTTTACTGCAGTTTCGACAAATACAGGTTTGTCTTCTTCAGAAGTATGACACGAAAGTGACTGAAATATGACAATGCTTCCGCCTATGTAATTTTAACGTGTCATACTACTGAAGAAGACAAACCTGTATTTGTCGAAACTGCAGTAAAGTTTTAAAGAATAAAAAACTTTTAAGCAACTGGTGGCGTTTTCGTGGCTTTATGCTAATATAAAAAAAAATTTACCGTTGCTTACACGCAGCTATGCTCAAGATTATAAAGTATTCGATGTTGGAAAAACATCGATGCAGAGTTCCGATGTTTTACATCGAATAAAAACATCGATGTACTTTCTAAGTGGACACCCCTACTTGGGACACACACTACAGTTACTACCGTTTTAACTGCTTGTTCCAATGCACCCCTGCCAACTTAGAAGAGAATGTAGAAGAACAAATGCATTTGCGAGGAAAGATATGCAAAACCATGTCAAAAATTTAAGTGAATATTTATTCAACTAAATTAACATAGGTTTCTGTATTTTTTTTTCGACATATCTTTATTCAGATTAATGGACACTTAACTGTACTCTGAAATGAAATTCAAAAGTAATTGCATGCAATTAATAGTGAAACACCTATCGCTGTTTAGTTTCCTTTACTTCAGCTAGTTTATTTACTTATTTTTATTTATTTATTTATTTGCTTTTACCTGTCCTCGCAATTGTATGAATCTTTGATATTGACAAACTAATTGACAATAGCAAAAAAACCTGAAGGCATGAAAATGCATATGCAATATTATTTAAAAAGCATTTTTTTTCAGGCAAATGAATGATAATATAGTTTACAAGCTGTTTGAGTGTGGATTTTACCATGTAAACAAGTTTCCAAGACAGTTTTCAAAATTCAGTTTTTGACTGAAGTATAAACTATACAGTAATTTCGGTGCTGAGAAAATTTTTTTAGGTAACAGGGAAGATCTGAAGGTAATTGCGTAGAATCTTTGGTTCTCAATATACCTCAAGTACTTTCCCAATTTATCTCAGAAAATCAAAAATACTAGTCTACTGAAAACCTGAAACACACAGAATACTAAGAATAGTATGTGTAATTACTTAAGTATCACGACTTCTCTCAAAATAATATTTCAAACATTATGTATAGCAATACCATATTTTTTATATAAATATTTTTTTAAAAAAAATCCTGTTCATTTTTATCTGAAGATGCGAGATGAACATTATCTTGCGTCTGTTTCAGTCACCCGTATTCGAAGCTTGCAGGGCTTGCCAATGTAAGGGTTAGTACTCTGGCCTCTTATTGCAAGAATCCAGCCATGAGTGGGTTTAATTGTGTTGTTCATCATGTGTTGTCTGTACACTGTAGCAGTTGAATGACACAAACTTGAAAGAATCTCAATAATACTGGAGCTGGATGAATAAATGCAAAATGTCATAAAACTATTAAAAAAAACTTAATACCTAATTGCCTGCACCCTTAATCTAATACAGTAAGGTAAAGGAGACGTGCAATTTAACGTGTGCTCCGAGATATGGAGTGTCCTAGAATATTTCATAAACATGAAGCACGAATCGTCAAAGTGAAGGTAAAGTTGGAGAAAAGAAACAATTTCGATATTAACCGAAATTCTAACAGTGGAACTCCAGCCGAACGTACAACTTACCACTAAGCAACTAGACCACTTTCCGACGCCTAAGAGAACGATTTTACCAATCTGGCTGTACAAATAGCAAACACAACCATAACGGTTCCTCCGTTGCAAGTGTGTTACCGAGGGCAACGTTCCGCCAGCGCATTGTATGCAGATGATCCATCGGTCAGCATGGATTGCCGCATACCGGCTCTTCATAGATGGCTCTCCTTTGGGATTTACGACTAACCGACGTAGTGGGCATTGGATCCAGAAGAGAATTGGAATTCGACCATGGCCTTTTGAATGAACCACCCCGGCAATCGCCTGAAGTGATTTCAGTGAGTCACGACAAACCGATATCAGGATAGCCGGGCGGGTATCGAACCCTCGTTCCACCGAATAAAACGTCCGAACATTACCCACTCACACACCGGTATCTGTCAGTCAGATGTCTCTCTTTTTTTATCTGCTTAACGTCTCTTAACAGTGAGGTCTTTAGAGACGGGAAAGGATGGGGGGCAAGGAATGGGAAGGAATTCGGCGATGGCCTTTTGAAGGAAGCACCCCGGCATTTGCCTGGAGTGATTAGGGAAACCATGGAAAACCCAAATCTGGATGCCCGGACGGGGATTCGAACCACCGTCCTCCCGAATGCGAGGCCAGAACGCTAACCATTACATCACCACGCTCGGTGGTCAGATGTCAACTTTACATGTAACGTCTAACCAGATCAGAAATGCAGTTTGTAAATGCCGGTGAAATCTATGGTGTAACGAAAAACACCGGAAGAGATGAGGAAATAGCACATCATTAGAGATAGAAGAGGATAGCACCTTCAAGCACATTTTGCGACTATATTTCGAAAAATTCAAAAAACCAAAGCAGGTTGCTGTAGATTAAGACATATTCCGAGGGCACTAGTTCGAAACTCAGAATATTCTGTTAAAAGTGAAAATCCATGCTGCAGCCATTCTGGGGGCAATAACATATAACAGAACAGAAGAACTAGATTGTAGACTCTAATGGTATGGACAAATGACAAGATTAATGGAAGAAAGAATGTCTAAGACAATGTGTAAAAGCTGCAGAGGAGGACCAATGGACGAATGGATCGCAAGCGCATTCAAGACGCAAGAGTCAACTGCACAGCAGTAGAGAAGTTTGTAAATCCTGGTGTGAAATTTCTACCAGAAGTATAAGCACAGGAAGATTTTTTTTTTTTTTATCTGCTTAACGTCTCTCTAACAACGAGGTCTTTAGAGACGGGAAAGGATGGGGGCGGCAAGGAATGGGAAGGAATTAGGCCATGGCCTTTTAAAGGAAGCATCCCAGCATTTGCCTGGAGTGATTTGGAAAACCATGGAAAACCCAAATCTGGATGCCCGGACGGGGATTCGAACCGCCGTCCTCCCGAATGCGAGGCCAGAACTAGCACAGGAAGAGATGCGGAAATAAGATAGCACTAGTGAAGAAGAGAATTTCGGAAAATGGCAAAAACAAAATCAGATTTATGTATACTGCAGCATATACGAAGAGCAGACGTTCAAAACTCAGGGTTTTTCTGGAAAAAGTGAAAATCTATGCTGTGTCCATTCTAGGGCAATGAGTTATAACAGAATAGAATAGCCTGACCGAAGACGAATGGTATGGACAAATTATAAGGTTAATGGAAGAAAAATGTCGAAGACAATGTGTAAAAGTTCTAGAGGAGGACCAATGGACGAATGGATCAAAGAATTAAACAAGCTCATTAAAGACGCAAGAGTCAACTGCACAACAGTAAAGAAGTTTGTAAATCCTGGTGTGAAATTTCAACCGGAAGGATGAGCCCAGGAAGAGATGCGGAAATAGGATAGCGCTAGTGATAGAAAAAGATAACGCCTCAAGCATATTTTGCAACTGTACTCCGTAAAATGCAAGAAACCAAAGAAATTTAAGATGAAAGTGTCCACAAATTATTAAACATTTTTTATTGAACGTGATTCACAGAAAAACTATTTGTCGGATACGTAGTCCAGGAAGTCGAAATGTTTATCGTCATTTCTGCGTACGAGCGGCATTGTATTAGGATTTTTCCCCCTTGCTAGCGATATGTTAATTGTGACAATTATTTTAGGAGAGAGGTCCGTGCTTCAACATCCCACGTGAACTAAATTGCGGGTAGACAGCAAGTATTTCATATTGGTCCCGGAACCACATTAAAACCTTTGTAAATATGTTCATGTAGAGCACAGCACTTATCGGAAGTAAAACTTGCCTTTCAAGGAGATAAGGAAAATAAAACCTGAAGAGTCTAAGTGTTGTGTTACAGAAGTAGTTAATTAAAAATCAAATGGATTTCAAAACCATAAAAGAAAATTTAAAAAAACTGAAGGGTGAAGTTGTATTTTATAAACGACTCTTATAAAAAGAAGAATCAGATTGGTGGATCGCATTTTGAAAAACTGGATATTCGTTAGTGGCGGGGATAAGTGCACACGAATTAAAAATTGAAATGTATGGAGGAAATATATATATTAGTATATATACATTAGTATGTATTAGAGGAATATACATTAGAGTAGGTATAAAGGTGAAGAGATCAGCACGGATTAGATTTAATGGAGGATTGCACCAAACCAGTTAAGAAACTGACGCCAAAGGGGGAACAAAGCAAAGTTACTAGTTACTAGCAGTTTGTTGTAACTTTTGTTTAAAACGATAACTCGCAAAAAAGTACAAGATTTTACTGAAATTCCATATTTGTCAGCAATTTCATTCTTCGTCTTGTGGTTTGTTTTATGAGTACAGAGAAGACAGTACGCTTATTTGAGATTGCTACTTCCTGCGTTGGACCCTACACCGTAATTTCCCGCATGTATGGCAGTACTGTGCTGGTTACGACAAGGCAAATGCCTGCCGTAAACTTGAAAACATCGTTAGCGGAACAGCCTCCGTCCATAACAAGTTTAGTCTTACAGCTGGATCACCACCTACTGTAACTCAATTGGGAGAGTCACTAACACGAGCCTAGCAATCGCCAAATTGCACTGGGATTAGCGAGTGATGGGCTCGACGGCTTGTACGCAGCGACGTTATTATAACAGCGGAATTTACTTAGGTGGATTTTACCAGGCTATACTGTCGCGTGCCGCTACAAAAAACGTGATAAAACATAATTAGAGCATCACAAAACAGAAGGATTTCGTTAAAATAGGTGAGCACAAGTGCGGAGCACAAGTGTGGAGCACACCTTCGTTTCTCGATTTTTATCATCAGCATTATTATTATTAGAACCAGGAGAAGACTGAAGCCAAGGAATTGGAAAGAATACAGCAATGGCATTTTGAAGGAACCATTATGGCAATCGCCTGGAGTTGTTTCAGGGCACCATATAAATTCTGAAGTATGGCCGGACGGAGAATCGAACACGCATCCTCCTGAAAGCCACCCTGGCGCATTATCTGTTCACTCTCCAGGCTAAATAGCAAATTACACACAGATTCGAACCACAGCAGTAAAATTTTAAGCCACTAAGCCATGCTAGCGTCTGGGACCCGACACCTGACATTTGGAAACCAAGTATTCAGCGTAACGTTATCAGATTCAACCTGTATGCAAAGGAGGCAGTCAAGGAACTGAAATAATATTTTGAATATAGAGAAAAAGTTTTTTTAAGTTTTTTTAAAAAAATTATTACTTCATTAGTATACAAGGTTTCATCAAACAAAGTTTCCGTACGTAAAAATAGTAAATGTGCTCTGCTCGGTGATCATCTACCTCGTCTAGTCCCGGGCCGGGATCTGATTGCGGGCTCTCTCCCAGATCAGCAGTTCATCTTGATTTGCCGGGTATAGATCACATTTAAATCATATTTAGGTTGTTTAACATTGACTTTCCAATTTGCTGACTCACACTTCTTTCTCGTACTCTTAAACAGTCTTTTTTTTTACTTAAGAAATAAAAATTAGGAAAAAATGACAAGCCTTTTTACAGTTATCATCACTGAATCTCTAAATTTCTACCCTTTACAAGAAACTGCAGTAGTTTGCTATATGAGGTGATATAACGGAGAGAAGTTGTTGTCTTGAAAAACTCTTTCTCCATAAAGAATATGTAATCCATGTAATTTTTCTCTTGCTGTTGGAAAATATACTATACTGTGTACCCTATCAACCATGTTGCAGCATTTTGTTTCTGTGCCGGTCGACGGACCTTATCCGGCCTGAGGATTTCCTGTATTGAGATTCTCTATACTGTAGTGCCATCCAGTTGTGCCAATTTTGATCTAAGCCATATCCAAATAAGTTGTGCTTCGCTACACGAAAAGCGGTGTCGAAGGTTGTCTGTATTACCGCATCTGTGACATTTGTCGGTCACTGAGAGTTGGATTCGGAATAGTTTCTCATTTTCTGGTATCTCTTCGTTAATTAATTTGTACCAAAAAGAGATTACCTCAGATGGAAGGAGTGTACAGAAAAACTGTTCGCTATACACGGGGCCAATTAGTGTTAGGGTATTTTAATTCAATATTATTTCTTGCGACATTTGACACATGTCTCTTGTAAATATCCTTTGTGGTGTTTGGGGAAGTCACAACACTTCTGGAAGTAACTTTTTTCTAAGAAATAAATCTTGAAATGATGTAAATTTCTCCCTATGTTTTCTAGGTATACTAGAAGAAATGAAGAAACACTCTTACTTAGAACGAAAACTGCAACTGATGACGAAAGAAGGGATGTTGTGAAAAGCAAAATAGATGGAGCAAAAAGAGCTTTCCTAGTTTTGATCCAGGACTCAAATAATGTTCTGAAACTGTAGGGGTGGTGCACAGCCCATTATGGCAGTGAAGTAATGCCAAAAAGAAGGAAAATTGAAGCGTCTGAAAAGTAGTTGCATAGAAGGATGCTGAACATTAAGTGCATAGGCAAGACAAGAAGCGATCGTGTTTTTAAAATAATAAACAATGCGTATGACATTATTTATCTGGATATCTCCGAAGAGTGCGGCTGTCGATTGACAGTTTCGATGTGCCAAGCATGCGGCTCTGTCGTGGCTGTCTAACCTAACTCGATAATACCACCAGACAAATGAAAGGGAACATTCAGTTTAACGTGGAATCCGAATCACGATTCAGCCTACTTCACATTATGTAGTAAGCTGTGCTAAATGAGAAGGTCGGGTAAGGAGTTTTGAAAATCCTCGCAGAGACAGGAATTCGAACGGAGGTCCTTTCGCACAAATATAAGACATAATGATGAGCCAAATTTATGACATGCTGGATTGGTGAAGTGTTTAGTGGAAGGAGGTATCGAGGAAAGGGATTGTAAAGGAAATCAAAGGTTGACTGATATGAAGCAGATATTGTCTCAAGATGGTAAGAGTTGAAGGGTTAGATCAATCCTGTTGAGATTAGTCGAAAATAAAAAGTAAGAAGAGGATGAAGAAAAAAAGGGCACTGCTACGGTGGGCTCTGAGAAAAAGGCTATTTAGGGGGATGGTAAGTTTGTTAAGCCGTAAGAGTAGCAAATTAAAATAACCTTCAAGAGAAATTGTGTGAGAAATTTAACAAAATTTTAAGACTCAGAGAGAAGAAAGAATGACGTCACTGAATCGGCTTCAAAGTACAAAGGGCAAACGGCAAACTTAGAGACAGGAAGTATTTGGCAGGGTAGGTCACTTAGCTTCACTTCAGCTAACTTGAGATGTAACTGGTTGAATAAGGTTAATCAACTTGAAGTCAGCGTACGTTCCTTCAAAGTTCAGTAATGCACTTTTACTACAGAGATCCATAAAGACGACACTTTGCAGTCACTGCTTAGGCTAAATTTCTTAACAGAATTACTGCAACCGTACTAAAACTATTTTCACACCGCATTTTTGTGTAACAAAGAGATTAATATGAATTCCTGCCCGAGTTATCTGACTTCTGTTCATAACTGCGTTTAGTCTTTAGCTGGCTTGCTTTCCCTGCATTCAAAGCAAAGACCCTCATCTAATTGGAACCCACAGGTAGTAGTTGTCAGAGTTCAAACATACTCGACAACATCTAGGAAACTGCAATGAAGTCTTAAGGGTGAAAAACGAATTTACATACGGGTAATTTAGATCATACCGAACAGCTACGGATTAGTCGGTGATAGGTTTCATTAGCGAAGACAAGAGAAGCGCAACCAAAATCCGACCAGTTACAAGGCGTAAGACACCTTCGACAAAACAGCCTCTTCCAACGGCAGTTGACCGGCAGTGTTACTCGAAGATTAAATATTGAAAACAACGATGTTGGAATGAAGAGGAAGACCACTACACCGATGGGACCAAAATTCACGAAAGATAGCTGGAGTTAGTTGGTAGAGAGTTGGCCACGACTAATATATCCGGCAATGACTGTTCAAATCCTAGTTAGGCTCATCACTCTAAGAGTTCATGCTATTCCATGACTGATCTGACTGATGGAAAGAGTACAAATTTCTTTTCGCGTGCCTGGTAGTTGAAACCTCTCTCCAGTGGATGTTGAAACTGTTTGGAAACCATATCAACTACAACACGGCAACAGCGAAATGAAACTGATACCCGAGGGATTCAGATTGCCTCCCACAGAGCGTCCCCGGGGATTCTGAAGGAAGAAATCTCCAGACATCAGAGTAAGATAACGACCAGCAACAGAAAGGACCTATTCAGCAAGAGTGGTTCAGTTCTAAGAACTCGCAGTCTTCACAGAAAACCAATTTACTTTCTTCGCAATTCAGTCCGTTCCAGAGCTGATTAATCGAATGCCTAAGATAAGAGAAAATTTCCTGACAAAAAAAACATCTATTGTAATTTTGATGAAATCAAATGTTAAAAAATAACGCCAATGAAATTGTTTTTGTATGGTTTTATGCCGTACGGTTTCGCCTCTCATCGAGGCATCAATGACTAATCTATATTGAAATTTTAGTTATTTTTCAAATTTGTTATATAATTCTAAATTGAAACAATAAATTAAAACAACATACCAAATACATGCACTCACGCGTCATTTATAAAATAGGAAACAAAATAGCAAAACATCTTTCTCTCATGCAGCATACCACCATGACAGTAAGGAAACAAGATGGCCACCGTAAACAAGTTGGTAGTGATAGACGCAATGTTTACATCCAGCGTGCAACAGTCAAGACAAATGGCTTTAGCGGAAACATCTTTCGGGGAAAAGCAGGGGTGTGTGATTACGAACCCTCAGGGCAATATAATAACCAGAAAATGTTTCAACTTAGAATTATGTTAAACATTAAATAATAAATTTGAAAATTGAATGTAAAATTTCAGTATAGATTAATCGCTGATGATACCTCGATGAAAGGCGAAACTTGCACGGCATTAAAGCACACAAAAACAGTTGCATTGGATTGGCGTTCTTTTTATCATTTAATTTACTGAGCAACTGCTGAAAAATAGTCTACAACAACATCGCATATGATGAAATCGTCCGAATTACCCTTACTACCTTTGAGTATGGTTTCAGTGACTCGGTGAGTAAAAGAAGAGAAATGAAATTAGTGCAGTGACCAGGAAATAAGGAACTGAAAACAAATTGAATAAGAATTGAGTAGGTCTACATGTTCCGTGTTATGTAGTGACATGATTCTGAAAACAAAACCACAGTTTCCTTAATTTTCTGCAGCTGTTCTCTAAAGATTAATCGTAACCATTAGTTAATCATTGTGGGTGAATGGTAACATTTGGGTTTGGTTATCTGTGAACGAGTGGTTGGAATGCATGGATAGATATTTAATAAATACCTTTCACTTAATTTAATTGCGATGAAGCGCATGGTCCAGTGAGAATTTCCCGATATATTTCTTTAGCCCTTTCTTATTGTTGTTACTTTTTTTAATCATCTTATATCCTTTGAGTGTAAATTACCCCACCCATATACATTTGCCCGTTACGAATTTTAATTCGTAATTCTTTGCACATACTTATTGGTACATTCACCTCTTTAAAAATATGGATTCGGGTCGTATTGTAAATGTATGTGTCAAGTTTTTCCTAACATTTATTCATTCACAATCCTCTGACGTCACAAATCGCTTTGAAGTAAGCAGATTCATAGTTTTTGTCTCGAATTTTTATTTATATTACCCCAGTGATCGTTTCATATCGGAAAAAATCGAATAATCGGCTGTAGCATCTAAGCAAATCGTTCGAAAAAGAATAACAGATGTCTATTCCACTGTGCAATACATGTGAGAAGCTAGCCTTACGAAAAAGGCACAAGAAAATGAAACTGAGCCTGGTGGATGAGTAGCAACACTCGTACGTTGCATTCTGAAGGACATGGGTTCTAGTTTTAGTCCACCCAGTGCCACGCCCTGGCTTTACTCATCCATTAGGCTGTTTTTTAATTCTGCTAATTCTAATCATGGCGCCGTCAACAGAATGTAAAACCGAAAGGTAAATATTAACAGGGAGCGTCCATAAACTACGTGGCTCGGTCTAGGGGGGAGTGGAGGAGTTGAGTAGAAAGCTGCGCTGGACTACGCGGGAGGGGGAAAGGCGTGATTCCAATCCAAGTTACATAGCATATCATTCATACTATTTGTCACAGTTAAATAAATGACGGAGCTAAATATTTACACGTTGTGTGTCCTGTGCCTTTTTTATCACCGTATGTAGTTTACGATAGTCTGACATGAGAAAAAGGGGCGTCTATAAATTACGTGAGGTGAAATAGGGGGACGGGGTCCGGCGAAATCTCACCAAATCTCAACAAGGGGGAGGGGGGGCAACGGAAATCTCATGTGAGCTTTTCGAAATTTTTGTTGGATTGAAAAGCTAAAAAAAAAGTCTACAAATGACGCGAAAGTCGATTTTAGGGGGTATTTCGTCGAAAAGTGGGGGTGTAACCGGCTTCGGAAGGGTGAGCCTAAAAAAAAGGTCTCAAAAAAGTTGCGAGGGCGCTCTCTAGGGGAGGGGTCTCACGGACCAGATCTCACCAGATGGAGGGGAGGGGGTCGAGCCAGATCTCACGAAGTCTCACCAGAGGGGGAGGGGTCCGGAAATCCGAAAAAACGCCCCAAGTAATTTATGGATGCCCCCAAACAGTACAAAATGTGTCCAGGTATCAATAGGGGAAAAAGCTACGTGCCACGCGGGAGAGGGGGGGGAGGGGAGTGTAGATACAAAAGCTACATCGGGCTACGTGGAAAGGGGGAGGGGGGTTCACAGGAGGCCAAAATGGAACCACTTCATCGATACTCCCATACAGAGGAAAAATCAGGATTGAATCGAAGATGGTTAGAGTGGAAAACATCGATCAAACCCACCACTAAAAGCAGGAATAGACAATTTTCCGTATGTAATTATAGAGGTTCTATCACAGCGATGCGAATTGTTTTGCCGCTGGGGACGGGTCCACTAGTCAGTGAAGCCTGGGTCAGCACAGCGAGGCTTCTGTTGTGGTTTGCGAGAGCCGGAAACAGCCTGTAACAGAAACCTATCGTCCCGAATACTGCGGATTCCCCTCTCTCGTTGCCGCATCCGGCAGACACGACCCTATCAGCCGTAACAATTCAACTGTAAACTCCAACTGATTCCTGTTACCCATCACACTATGTCTAGCTAATGCCAACACTTACAGGAGGGCAGAGGGGGGTGGGGGGCAAAATCTCATTTAAAGGAAAGGGGAGGGGGGGGGGTTCGATAAAAATCTCACGTCAATTTTTTATTTCAGATTGACATCGCTCAAAGAGCAGTAGAGCTAAAAAAAAGTAATTTTTCGAAATTACAAGGTCAATCTCACGTTATGAGGAAGGTACAAATTTAATAAAAAAACATCTCACGTAATTTTGGCCCCCACCCTGCACTAAGAAGATGGTAAAACACACACTTTAACTGCAAAAAGAATATAATCTCAAATTTTCGTATACATTTATCAGTCACGGTGTAATTATGATGTAACTGAATAATTGGCGCACAAATCATAAAAGACTGTTCTGAAAATTTCTCAGCCTGAACCAAAGACTGGGAAGCTGTCGGCAAACTACGAACCAAGAAAATGCCGGCCTCGGTAGCGTAGGGGCTAGAACGCTATCTCTGCGTGCCGAAGGTCGCCGGTTTGAATCCGGCCGCGGGCATGGATGTTTAAGTGTGGTTAGTCTGTGTGTCTGTGTGAATGTCCTGTCCGTCCTGTGGTGTCTATACTTGCGAATCATAACGTACTGGATGAGATATCATAAGCACATTGAGCTGGCTAAATGGCTTAGTTGCCGAAAGCCAATTAAAAAAAAAAAAAAAACACAAGAAAATAGGCTCGAATTCTATACTCTGTCCTCTAGTGCGGATCAAGACAAGTTTATTCAAGTGAAATATGGCAGAACGCTTGCGTTGTTCAGATTCACCGTAACATTTTAGAGCTACTTTGTCGGTATTATTACAAGGTTAGACTGATCGGTCATAACAGGACTGATAACGAATCCAATAGAAACTCGGTCATCAGATAGTGAATACTCTAAAATATTCTTCAATACCTATATCTTTTATAAAAATTAAAAAGATTCTTCACTAATCTGATAAAAATGTATTAATTTAACATATGGACGCCAGAGCGCGTTTGATAGTGTAATGAGGTGGTCGCAACCCCCAATCGAAATATTTATTATAATGTAAAAAATCATTTCTATAAATATTATTCGTATAACATCGGTAAGACAGGAAAAGAGATAAGTATTTTGTCAATCTCTGTAATCATTACCAAGCACGAAACTGAAAAATTATGGTTAAATAATGTAATAAAATTCCTTTATGCAAAGAAAAATTACCTGAACAAAAAATTATACAGAACGTATTTAGAACTTGCCAAAACACTAAGTAACATATTAGTCCTTTCAAATCGAATTGAGAAAAAAAAATTACCAGCCCAGACAGAAAAAAACTTTTATCAAAAATCTAGACTAGCTAACAAACATAAAATCATAGAGAATCAGATTACAACAGAAATCAGAAAACATGAGAAAGCGCACCGTACTAAGTCAAAGTGATATTTTCACAGATGTCTCCAAAAGGAAAATGCATCTTGAAAAAAGCAGTGTGGAGCTAAAAAAACCTAACAATGTAAACAGTTGCATTGACAATTATTTATCAATAACTCAAAACTGCTTAGTTTAGCAACTAATGTAATGAAAAGCTGTATAGATACGAAGGCTGCAGGAAACATATACAGTAAGATGCTACAAAAAGTAGCAGCAGTAGTTAGCATGGTGTACACATTAAATGTAAAAATTAAATTTTAACAAGAACGGAAGAAAGATGGAAGCCAATAATATAGAACTGAGAATCTCTTCGAAGCAGAAGACTTTTTTTTATTGCTTCTACGTCGAGATTACTGAACGCAAGGAACGGGAGTAATTTAAGGAAACCAAGGAGAACCCAAATATGGATGCCCGAACGGGGATTCGAACCAGAGTCCTCCCAGTTTTGAGGCCAGATCGTTACCGCTAACCCACCACGCTTGACAAACGAAAGAAACAAACCTACGAAAATATGGTAGCAAGAAGTTATGTATAGCAAGTATGAATGGCATATGATGCATATGTAACACCCACTAATAGATACAGAAAGGATATAAGGTACAGCCTCTACAAGTCTTAGCTTACCAACTGATTCTTTTCCCGTAATTACTAACAAGGAAATAATGTCTAAACGCTATTTAGAAGTGAGAGAATGCTCAAAGGTACGCGTAAAAGTTTTTAAATCATCATATCCGATAGTCTTCGGCAAGTGGAATACAATCTTCTCCATCGTATTCTGTCCTTCCTCCATTTCCTGGCCTTTCACTACTCTCCAATACTCTATTTTGCCTCGTATACTTTTTCGTATTGATTCGTATGTATCTTTGTTGTCTTTGATACTTCCCTTTCAATATGAAATTGGACACTCCCCTCGTCACTCATCCTAGAAAGTAATTTTTTTAGTTATTTCATATACCTTTCTTTCAGGGTTTAATCGCTTCTAACAACTATCTCATTTCAAACAGTGCAACACCGAATAGTAACACGAAAGACAGTTCACAGACGTGAGCGACGTGTGATATTTGGCATCCGAGCGCAGGAATATTAATGCATAGCTGGCGCGGCAGGCCATGTTTGTGTATGACGGGAGTGGCTGTAGCGTCGATAAGCAAATCCGCGGGCTGAGGGAGAACCGGTGTTTATAGCGGCCACAGCGGGTTTATGGCCCACGCCACTGAATGGGCAAGAGCAGTCTCCAAATAAACTGCCCAACCCGCAGTGTTGGCCAACACGCTGAGGGACACCGACGGATGACCGGCACTTCCTGCCACAAACAAATATTCACAAGAAGCCAGATTTTAAACCTTGATTCTCAAACAAACTTCCGGCTCCCTGGTATTAGCGGCTCCTATGTCACAATTAAATGACAAGCCCGCGGAGTGATCCCTTGTCAAACCGCTTGCTGACAAAGTTTTTCACAGTGGAAGGGACGAATGTGCAGCTGCACAGTATTCAAACCAAATTACAGTTTCAGCCGACTTTACATTATCGTCTAGTTGAGTTGATTCCAGTTTCCAACTCTCTGAAATACGCTAATATGGACGATGTTAAAGATAGCGGTCTGGTGGCTCAGTGGTTAAGGCGTCTGACTGGAGATCGAAAGGTCCCCGGTTCGAATCCCTGTTTCGGAGGGGATTTTCATAGAGTAAAGTGAAGTACGCCAGAACACTTCCGTGGATCGGATTCCACGTTAGGTCCCCTGTACCCGGTAGGATTGCCGGGTTAGGTTAAAACGGCTACGACATGGAAGGAAAATGCAGCCAGTATAAACCCTGTCACCAGGTCATTATGACCACATGGAATTATTTATATTGTTACAGATGATGTGTTTTGATTATTTAGATGAAAGAAGGGACAGGACGAAGACCCGCCAGTGTGACTTAGTGCACTAAGGCCCAGCACACCGGATCGGGGAGGTACAACGAACCGGGCACGACCCCAGCCCTCCTCCCCTCCTCATACCGGCCATCCTGACTTCAGTTTTTAGCCAGTTTTTCGCAGTCATCAAGGTGAAAGTGGGGACGGTCCCCCATCTTCGCCTCATAAACTACACATTTCACAAAAAAAATAATAATAAAAAAAATACAATCATCTCACTCTGAACATAGTTACACGGCAACACTTCACTTTCCCCATTAGTACTTAGAGGATGTATATTAATTACGTGAGCTTAAAATAGGGGGTGGGAGGGGGTGGAGGTTCTGTCAAATCTCAGATTACATTTAAAGGGGGGAGGAACGTCAGTAAAAATATCTGGTCAACTTTTTACATCATTTTACTCCTCTTACTTCACAGAAAGAAAGAAAAACGAAGTACGTAGAAGACATCAGCATTAACGCTTAGGTATTCAGTGGCATGAAACAAAATACATGAACATATCAAGTAAATTTAATTAATTAAAAATTAAAATTCTAAGGAAACTCTGACATGAGGAGGGGGGGGGATGTCCCACCACTTCTTAACAAATCTCACCGAGGGGAGGGGGGAGGGGTAGAAATTTAAACAAAAACACCTCACGTAAGGAATAAAATACTTAGCGTCAGCAAAGGCATGTGGACGTAAAACTACGGTTACAAATTAGACTATGTCAACGATGATTAAAGTTCATCGAAGGGCCCAAAATATTGGGAAAAGGTGGTGAAGATGAAGGGACAGCATAAAATCCAGTGTCAGACATTTCATCCATAATCAGTTTTTTTTTTTTTTTGCTTATACCTCGACGACATTGCACTCACTAGACACGAGAAAGGAACGGGAAGGAATTCTGCCATGGCCATTTGAAGCGTCCATTACGGTAATCGCGTCGAGTGAACTCCAGGAGAAAAAATTAAACACAGAAATCTGGCAGTGGAAAGGGATTTGAAACCGCGTCTTCCGGAATGCCAGGCCCGCGAGCTTTACCACTCACCCACAAGGCTCGGTAACCGGGCTACAAAATTTAATGTATTCAAACAAAGGAGGAATCCCCTTAACACAGTCCTGCGGCCTATCTCCATAAACACACTGCGGAGAGGTTTCCAATTTTACGCTTAACTGCACCACCACGCCTATCCTCGTGTCGAACGACAGGCAAAAGTATTGTGCATTAGCGATCTTAATCGCAAGGTCGTCGAGTATTCGAAGCTTAAATTCTGTATATTAACCGTTGCGGTTAACATTCTGGAAATTCGCACACATTTTAGTTTTTATTATATGCCTATTTTTCAATGTTTGATCATTGTAAGCTATTTCCTCCCAATTTTTCACATTGGGTGAGTAGTAATCTAGGGCCTGGTATTCGGGAGAGAGCGTCTTCAAATCCCCTTCGACAATTCAGAATTCGGTTTTTCATGATTACAACAGGAGAATGCTGGGACGGTTCCTTCAAAAAGACCTTGGACTTACCCCATTCTACACCGGCTTTAATGACCCTGGCGTCAACTATCCGCAAAACCCGAAGAAAAAGACAAGTTTTCCAAGTACTACCGACAAAGCAGGCTGTTAAACATAAAGGTAGTGACTGGAATAGTAGTATCAGTCTAAAGTCTTCTTAAGAGCATTCCGGAAGGGTTACAAGTGGGATCTAAAATGAATTACCTATTTTTTTTTTTTTTTTTACAATTAGACCTTAGTATATTTCTTCAATTTATTTCACAAATATAGCTAATATCTGAAGCAGGTATTCAATTACTTCAGATCCTTGTACAGATTATTTACAATTCGTATGAAATGGGTGTAGAACACAATTTACCTCATTTGCGGCAGAAAAGTTGTTTACTTTTAGAATCTTGCGCATGACCTTGCGGTTAGAAACAGTACACCGAAATTAATTTGCGCAACCAGTATTTCAAGCGAAAATAAACTCTTATGTAACATATTTGTAAGCATCTCGTTCTAAGAAAAACTCACTAATTTTCTTTCGATTTTAAAATAATATTACTTTTTAAAAAAATAATAAAAAAATTAAAAAAACTTCGCTGCGACTTCAGCCGCTAGGGAGTTCTGTTACATAAACATCTGGTAAGAAGCGTTTGTTTTATGTATTTTGAAAATATGTAATTTAGGAAAATATCTGTAAAGTACTGTTTCAACTAACGTGTTATTGTATTCCCAGAAACATACTCGTAATTTACCGTCCTTGGCGTGATTTTAACACGAAAGATTATTTACTTAATGACACTTTTTGAATAGTTTTTACGACTCTACCTTGCATCAGTGAACACAAAATTTCGACTAAAAATTTACTTTGCAACCTTCAAGTATTGTTGGCAGTCATAGGTACACTTCAATGGTCGTAACTATCAACTGTTGGCAACAGTCTGCTAAGGCCGAGTTTAGTGGGTAAGCGGTAAAGTTCGAATCTGATATTCAGGAGGACGCGGATTCGATTCCAGTTGCAGCCATCCAGATATAGTTTCCAAAGATGACCTCACGTTAATGTTGGAATAGTTTCTTCATGGCCGGGTTCCTTTCCATTCCATGTAAATTGTTCTCTCCCAACTCTAATGACTTTCAAGTTCACGATCTCTAACAAAACACCAGTCTAGATCGAAAAATCTACGTTGGTGGTGGGATGATTAATGAAAGGGTATGCGAAATTCCCCCCCCCCCCCCGTCATCAGTCTTTTGAGTGGTTTGTTGCAGTCTTCCATCCCTTCCTATCTTGCGCTAACCTCTTCACACAGCCTCAATTATCTACTTCATATATCCCAATCTCTGTCTTCCTTTACAGTTCTTACCTTCGACTGTTTCCTCCACTAATAAATTAACCAATCCTGCGCGTCTCAAAATATGACCTACCATCCTGTCTTCATTCTGTAAGCCTCTTCCACAAACTTCTTTCCTCGCCCGTCGTTTTAAAAACTCGCTCGTTCATTTTGTACTTTACGTGTCCACTTAATTTTCAGCATCCTTCTATATAAACAGTTATAATTTTATGATTCTGTTTGTACTTCCAAGCATTCTCCAAACTGATTACGAAAACCAATTATGACAGTACGTAAGAAGGTGGGGGGGGGGGGGGGATACCAACATACTATAATAAAAATTCTTTGTGATGCTAATGATGTGGCCGCGTATTTCGCCTCTGCAGTGGTGTGAAGTAACTCCGTAATACTGTTTGAAAAGTAAATCTACAGTTTTAAGTGAAATCCGAACTCGGTAACTTTTATAACTTATGAAAATCACAGCTCTGGGTCAGAATTTTTGCTTTCCATATTGTGGTAACAATGCTTTAAATAATTCTGCAATAGTTTTCGTTGTTATTTATCAGTTAAGTGCGTCGATTGGATCAGAGTTTAGCCATAGTTCCTTTACTCGCTACTGAAACCACCAAGCTGCTTCTACCTTATTCTACTCTACGGCTAACGATCCACAGGAGAAACGTAAGTCGGTTGCAATGAGAGGTGTAGGGGCCAGAAAGATGAACGGCAGGAGGGCGGGAAGTGATTGCCGTGGAGAATCTTAAAGAGCTGGAATTAAATCGATAGCTGCACGGTCCCTGATAGACCCGAGGGTGTGTGTGTGTGTGTGTGTGTGTGTGTGTGTGTGTGTGTGTGTGTGTGTGTGTGTGTGTGTGTGTGTGTGTGTGTGTTGGAGAGCGGAAGTGATGTGTGTCGGGGGCCTGAGAACAGGGGGGGAGTAGGTGCGGTCCAGCACAACAGGTCCCGTCTGGAATCCGGCAGGCTAGCCAACACTCGGGGACGGAAAGCCTCACGGAGGTAGCGTCTTCAACGAGATGCTAAGTTTTCATTCCACCACTACATACAATGCTCTCCTTTCAATTTTATCTCAAACTGAAAATTAAAAAAATGAAGATAGATATAAACATCAGCTGGAACAGAAAAAAATTATCGTATATCGTCACTAACAGCCAATTTGTAATATTCTACATGCTAACTCAGGATATACGATATCTAAGTGAAATTAACCAAGTCTTCTTTTATTACTGAGTTACAGGTTGCCTCAATAATCACACGAGTTTATTAACATGAACACTTCACGCACAAAACTGAGCTCATTAATTACTTTTTTCTCTCTACCACATCTCAGGTAATAAGCTTGATATGATAAATCTTTTTTATGGCTTCACGCCTTGTCGACGTCGAGGTCATTAGAGGTGGGAACGTGAAGGAATTCGTCCATGGGTTTTCGAAAGAAGCATCCCGGCATTCGCCTGGAGTGATTTGTGGAAATCATGGAATACCCAAAGCTGGATGACCGAACGGGGATTCGAACCTGCATCCCCCCGAATGTGAAACCAGAGCGTTACCACTTACCCACTACGCTCGGTGCTATGTTAACACCTCCATAGATGTTCCTCTCTAGAGACAGCGATGTCAACTTTTCTCTTTGGTAGGCCTACTCTCAACGATCTTAGCTCCACGCTTCAAAGAAAACGTTCCGTCAAAACAAATGTTTACACCAAATTTAAAACAAGTTCAGTATGATGCAAGCTTAAAACAGTCATTAAACACTGCGAAACCAATCGAAGAATGACCTCATTTTATAGTCCCTCCCACAAGAGCGGATAAAAATAGGTACGTTATTAAATGCTGTAATAATAAATAAGTGTACAGAATGTTACTATTACTATTACTCCGCGATTCACTAAAAGTGTTTGGCGGAGGGTGCATTGCACCTATCAGGAAAGGTAATGGTTTGGAAGGGATATACGGGATATGGCAGGTGGCACCCATGGGCTATTGTGAGGAACCATCCCAGCATTCGCCTGGAGCGATCTAGGGAAACCATGGAAAACCCAGATCAGGATGGCTGGAGTGCTTTATCGGAAGCTACTCCTGTCCGATTTTGTGTTTACTCGCGCGGTAAACCTTTCTATTCCACTCCCTAATCGCTCGTGGAAAAAATGAATAGAGAAATGTATCGGTTCTGGCCCTGATTTCTCTTATCTTATTTTCGCGGTCATTCCGAGATATGAATGTTGCTGGTAGCAATATTTGATTGCTGTAATTACGAAATACGTCAGTCGAGAATTTTTCAATTAGCTTCCGTCGAGAGCAACGCCTTCGGTGCTCCAGGTCTTCCCAACTTAACTCCTTCAACATGGCACTTACGCTTTCCCTCTAACTATATAATCGGGCGGCTCTTCTTTGGACCATCTCTGATGCCTCCATTAATCCCTTTTGATGGGGACCCCATACAGAGCAACAATATTCCAAGTGAGGCCTCACTAGTGACTTGTACGCAATCGATTAAACTTCCGGAGTGCATTGTTTTAAATTACGACCTAGAAATCGAAGCATACGATTTGCTTTCCCAATTACATTCTCGATAAGCTCATTCCACGACAAATTATTACGAATTGTTACCCCTAGGTATTTAGCGGATTCTACCGTTCTAAGTACAGTGCCATTAATTGTATGTTATGAGAAACACCTCAGTCTGAACAATAATGGTAAAAATGTCGGGTAAATTGTAACTTTTATCAATAGCAAGGCAGTCTATGGAAAAGGCTCAGAACTTTTCAAACCACCAACGTAAGTAACTTTACGGCATTCTCGGTACCTTCCAATCAGAAACTTCATATTGTAGCGAATCTTCGCCGGCCATTAAAAGTTATTATTATTATTATTATTATTATTATTTTTGCACGTTTGCGCTTATAACATTGACTTGTAATGGGATCATCCAGCTTGTAGACCAATTTTATGTGGCATTTTATTTGACGATGTAGGAATTCAGCATGCGTATAGGCTTAAAAGACTTAGTGGTGTAAAGGCATAGCTAACCGAACAAGTAAGCATTATGTCCATTATGGTCCTCTGATTTCATGGTTTGTCAACAAATTAGGACCAAGGTTGTAGTTACGCTGATCTACACCTAGGTTTTTTTGGAAGTATGAACAACTCCTGTAGTAGTGATTGTAGACACTTTCTATACAACATCACTTGTAACAAGATGTTGTAAGTGGCAGTGTATTTACATCCCACATCCACATACCCACACAGTATAACCCCCACGTATAGGAAAACATGATATCTTAACATAATTAAGTTTCGTATTCATTTATAAAGATGCAGACTACACAATTTTCGTTAAACCCAAAAATCAGATTATCAACTTGAGACTAATAGTGTTCCATGTCTGCATTCAGTGTTTCCGAATTGATTCTTGGAAAGTATCTGTAACATTTTATCAGTTCCATGTACGAATTATATGTAATATTTTAAATTACTTGCAAAGTTTTTTATGTAAATTGGAATTCGCTCTTTACAGCGATGCGGCAATCTGTAACTGCTCATTTGATTTCCAAATTTTTCGGTGCAATTAGAATTTCAGTCACGTTTCCCAAAACCGGAATCGAACTTGCGATTTCCTGTCGAGCCAGGCTCTTACGAATTCTCTGCTTTCAATTCATTAAGACTAGTGTCTAGTCCACCGAGTACCTGCCTTTCAAATCATCATGTCACAAAATTCGGATTCTTCGCAAGAATTCTTTGCATATGATTCCTGTCCAGTTTGTTAACACAGCATGGTGCGAGATTGAATAGCTGACAAGAAAATCACATAAAACGACTCAATTTACTGGCATTGCAATCAGATTGGACATCGATTTATCATATCACGCTGTAACCTAATTTCTGAATTATAACTTCATTTCGCACGGACAAGGCATAAAATCAATATCCAGCAACGCCAGCTTATTTCGATTCAGCATTCGAAGTATTACAAACAACCCATTAATGCAATAAAAAGCTTCCAGTATCAATTTCGATGCAAAACAGTTTTCATGCATGTTGTCTGATACTTCATTTTTTTTTTTTTTGGTCTACAAGATACGATCAAAAACTGTCTGTTTTAACCAGAGGGGAAATAAATGAAATACTGTGGTTGAATTCTAAATGTTATATTCTATTCACCCTCAACTGGCGGTTCAAGGTCATGTTCCCCTTGCCCCTCTCCTTCCCTCCCCTCTCCTTCCCTCCCCTCTCCTTCCCTCCCCTCTCCTTACCCTCCCCCCTTTTCCGTTGCCTAATCTCCAAAAAGACAGCTGTGTCCAATGGCAAATTTGATAGCGGGCACTCTTACCAAAATAAGTGAAGAGGAAAGGGCAGCGGAGGGGGAATAGAGCAGCGTGACCTTCAGCAGCCTCTGTTAACTGAACGCACTATTCAACCTACCCAACATACTAGGTCTTCATTCCCTAAAATCCTTTCTGCAATGGACGAGTCACAAAAAGAAGCTGTGTAGCATCCGTACTGAAGAGGACAGTAATTATTATTCTATCAAGAGATAAGAATTTTAATCAGATTTTTATATTAACAAAATTACTAGTAGCAAGCAACATTTGAATGAAACACTTCAATATGAGAAGTTTCAACTAATAGACAAAACTGCTGTCCGCAGATGAACAAAAAATATGTTAACTGTTTAAGAATTTCTTATATCAAGTATTTGCTTGATGCCCGTACCGTCCTCTATTTTGGCCATTCCACCCTTTTCGTCATTCATCTGGGATCTGAGTGGCTATATCGCTTGCCTTGGAAATTCAGCAATAAATATTTACATGCTGTTGTGTGTCCTGAATCTCATTTTAACTATGGCGAATAATATGAACGGAAAGCTACGTGGCCTGGCTCGAAACCCCCCCCCCCTCCCCCCACGTAGCCCAACGTAGCCTTCCAGCCAACCCCCCCCCCCCCTAGACCGAGCCACGTAGTTTGTGCACAATCCCTTAGGGCTTTGCTTTGTTCATATGATATACGCCAGCATCCTCTACGGTTCGGATTCTACGTTAAACTGTAGGTCCAGCAACGACAAGAGACGGATTGTGTAGACACTTAGTAGCCGAACTTCCTTTCAGAGTATCGCGACCAGCAGCGTCATACTTTTTCCGAGCATAGACAGCAAAGACCTTGCGCTGAAATGTATGAGTTGGCAATTAATGAACTATAATGACAGAGTGTGCAAATATTAACAGTTTCGAAAGCGATAGCAAAAGGAAAACGCCATAACGTTTTTTTATACCAGCGATTAAGGTTTAAAGTCAGGACTATTTTCCAAAATCTAATAAACAATAAATAATGCGTATGGCATTACAGGCCGGAAGAACCCGGTTTGACGGTTATGATTTGCCACAAGTATACCTCTGTCGCGGCTACCCTAATCTAACCCAGTAATCCTACTGGGTAAAGGGGACCTACAGTTTAACGAGGAATCCGAACTACGGAAGCGTTCTGTCATACTTCGCATTACACAGCAAACTGAAACACTATCTACATTGTTCCTGTCGTTTAAGATAGTGTATATTATATTTCTTCCCTTTTTTTTGTTGCTTCGGACTTCACGTTTCGTCAACGTCGGTATCATTAGAGCCGTAATAGGTTATATGGGTGGGGGAAGGGTAACGGGCCAGAAAAGAACAGTGGTCTTTTAAAGGAACCGTCCCGGCATTCGTATGGAGTGATTCGATAAACCGAAATCTGCAAGACGAGATGGGGATTAGAACCCGCGTCCTCCCGAATCCCATGATCGATTGTTACCACTCACCCATCAGGCTCTGTAGTAAGCTGTCAAAATATGTCTGCTTGTATTCACAAATCATCAGCGCAGCCTCCTTGTCCCACAACAAAGACGTAATGAAGACTTGTCAGGCACGCTTGATGGCTCTCATTGCCCGTCACAATACGGTCGGCTCGCCTCTCGTTACCATATTAACGAGCCACTCCTCTATTTACAGCTAACGACACTACTATGTTGTCATTCTAACACCTGCAACTAGAGTGAGTGACGGCTTTAATGCTTCGTAATTTTCTGGCTTTTTGCTTTCCTACGGCTTGAGTACTCGCAGGCGATGTGATCACTGCACACCGTTACGTCACCTGTGTTGAAAGTATTATTTTCACTAATAGTATTTTATGATTAAAGTAAATACCACAACCCAAAGGTTGGCTCAATTCTCCAGAAGGAAACACACCAACAAGGCGAGGCCGCCAATTGTAAAATTCAGATTCAGTTCATGCTGTGTGTAATAAAAGCTCATGGGCTGAGGTGAAATGTGGCAAAGTAGTTCATACGCTTCTTCGCCGTTGTCAAGAAAATCGTCGTTTAAATATTCCTTTGCGTTCAAATTCTTTCTACGTTACGTAAATTAGAGGGACGTGTGGCGCAGAGAGCTCTCTGGCTCGTAAGCTGACGGATCGAATCTTTTTTTTTTTTAAACTGCTTTACGTCTCTTTTTAACATCGAGGTCTTTAGAGACGGGAAAGGATGGGGGGCAAGGATGGGGGCAAGGAATGGGAAGGAATTCGGCCATGGCCTTTTTGAAGGAAGCATCCCGGCATTTGCCTGGAGTGATTTGGGGAAACCATGGAAAACCCAAATCTGGATGCCCGGACGGGAATTCGAACCGCCGTCGTCCCGAATGCGAGGCGAGAACGCTAACCGTTACACCGCCCCGCTCGGTCGGATCGAATCGTGCCGCTTGCAATTTTTTTTATTTATTTAAAATATGTATACATATAATTCCCGACAGTAAATTTAAAGAGTTATGCATATAATAAAGTTTTTATACGCCTCTTGCTGTGGAAAAACGGACGGATTCTCGTTTCTACCCTCCCGTCCCCTGGTGCGGGAATGAACATCTGTCCAACTGCAATGGTCGAGTAACGATATTTGTGTTTCATACTTGCCGCAGCAAATATTTCTATTTTTGAAAAATAACTTTGCGAAAAACATAATGAATCTCGAAAGCTCCAGTTTTTTGTGTGTTTAAAAAATGTGTTACTGTATATGCATATTGTTGAAACTGATTGCCGGGAATTATCTGTACACACATTTGAATAAATAAAGTTGCCAGCAGCGAGGTTCGATCCGGTGACAACGGGCTTATGAGCCAGAGAGCTTGCTCGCTGCTTCACACATTCCTTTAAACCTGTGTAACGTCGAAAGTATTTGAACGCAACTGAATATTTCATTGCCGATTATTTCGACAGTGGCGAAGAAGCTCATGTTACTGCTTTGCCACATTGCACCTCTGGCCATGAGCTTTTTTTTCCCCACATACAGTATGAATCGAATCTGAGTTTTACAATTGGCGGCGTCCCGTTGTAATTCAAAGTATTTCTTTCTTCTGTGAATTACGGTTCAACCGGGACTCATACAGCGTGCTTTACATAAAGCAAACTTTGTCAGACGTACAAGTTGTATTAGAATTTACGTAATGGTGGACAGGCTATCTGAAGCGTATAATACGCACAATGGTCAATATTGCTCGTTGTAGCCAGTATTGGAGCTAAAGAAAAAGAAAAAGTCGCAGTTTTTTGTTAAGGGGGTTCGCCATTGCTGGTGTACATGGAGCTTAAAGTTTGAGGAACACTGCTGTATCCGACAGCAAATAACTCGTTTCAGAGTCTTTTTCTCTGTGGCTACCAGTGGAAGTTTAATGGCATCGCGCCTCGTGGTCGAAGTCTCTAATCCCCTTTGACAGTATATGGAACTCAGTGTGGGCAGAGTTGGCTTTAAACCCGTTACTGAAAGATAGATTCGCGATACGTGATAGAGTAGATGGGTAGGAGTGTATGTGGCTTAAATCATAACTTCTCCGCTGTTTGTGTGGCATGAAGTCATACCACACTATTCTCCTTTTAGGGCTTTACGACTTCACTAAAACCGGGAGCAGATAGAATGTAAAGAACGGGAATTCGGCCATGGCGTTTTCGAGGAAAGATCCTGGCATTCGCCTGAAGTGATTTGTTGAAACCATGGAAAAACGAAATCAGGCTGGCTAACCGGGGATAGCATCGTTGTAATTCATAATTCCAGGTCCGACAACTTACCATCCAGTGTGACACTACTGATGACTGTTCCGTCCTAAAACTTCGTGACGCCTTTGGTGTCTTGAAGATTAGACAATGCTACAACGCCGCGTTTCACTCCTCTCTCTTCTTTCATCGTCATAGAAAACACTACACAAACGAGAACACTCACAATCACGGAAGATAGGCCATGACCGTCCTACCTCTACACCCAGCTCCAAATTGACTACGTTAAGAACAATAACGACGAACGGACCGGGTGATCGACATCTACTTAACTTTTACTTTATAATGGTGAATACGAGTGAAGTGATACTCTGGGAGTACAGCGTTCTTAAGTGAGACAGCACTCTCAGTGGAACAGTTCACTTAAGCTGCATCCGCTCTGCGAAACCTGGAGGCTGACTCAACAGGGGGGGACGTCAAGGAGTACATATAGCAGCGGCTTCTTCCGGAGAGAGAGAGAGAAAAAAAAAAAACTAGGATGGAACCGGAAGAGAAGAGACCCATTGGCGGGGAGCAGCGCATCGGTATTCAGGAGTCATCTGCAGAGCCCATCTCCCGCCTCACAGCCTCCCGGGCTGCTTGGCATGCACAGTGGCGCAGGAAGTCCCTGTTGACGGTGGCTGTGTGAGGTCGCCTTTCATCAGCCGTAATCTCACTCTGCACAACACAGGCAGGTGAACTGTGTCTAAGCGCGCACTCGTTTCCCCAGCGTTTTGACAAAGCGAATTTAGTTTAATACCTCCTTCCTCCCCCTCCGAAAAAAAGTTTAATTTTACAGCACAAATCGCGTGGGTTCAATCAGAAATTACTTTGTGTTCTGACACGCTAACTCTTAAGCAGTCGAATTACCAATATGTTTACTATTGGTGACAGGCAGTAAAGGGTGGTTGTTATCCTATTGTAAACAGTTGCAGGGTGATTTGGACAGGATATCTAACTGGGTTGGTAAACATGGAATGAAGATAAATGCAAAGAAGAGTCAGCTTATTAGATACACAAATAAAAAACAAAAGGTTAATTATGAATATAAGGTGGGGAAAGAATTGCTTGCTGAAGACTTGAAATGTAAATATCTTGGAATTACTTTTGATAACAAACTTAACTGGGCAGGACACATAGGACAGGTGGTAGGAAAGGGTTTCAAAGTTCTGCACTTGTTGGAGAGAGTGATGAGGGGATCTACGAGAGAAGTCAAGGAATTGGGTTACAAAACTTTGGTCAGACCATTGCTCGAATATGGTAGTGTAGTATTGGACCCTCATTTTACGTATCAAATACAGGAGTTGGAGAGGGTGCAAAAAAGGGCTGCTAGATTTGTTTCTGGAAATTATCGCAGAATGCATTCAGTGACGGATATGATAAAGGAGCTGGAATGGGATTCATTTCAAGACAGGAGGAGAATGAGGAGGGTCATGGGAGTGTACAGGGCATATACCGGCGATGAGGCATGGAAAGATATTGCAATAGGTATGAAAAGTAGTGCATGGAAGGGAAAAGATGACCATGACCACAAGCTGGCGCTCGATTTCAGGCACAAGGGTGTAGGAAGATTCTCTTTTTTAGGTAAGGGTGTCAGGGATTGGAATGAGTTACCAAGAGAAATGATGAATAATTTACCGAAAACTTTGAAAGAATTTAAAGATAAAATTTGTAGAGGGCAAATGTAGGTAGGTGCAGGATAGGGGGAAGATGGGTGTGTAGGGAAATTGCCACCGGAGCCTGTGCTCCATTGCAATTAAATTAAATTAAAAAATTACTTTAATGATAGAAAGGAAGGCCAAAACTTACTACAACAGAAAGTGCAGTGGCACAGGAACAAATAAATACACACAAAAATATACCAATTTTTTTGGCAAAACCCTTCTTTAATCCATAGGATGGCCACCGGGTTCTGACATTGCAGTGACATATGAAAATGATGTATTATTGTCAGAGAACATGTCCTCTCACTTTGATAATTACATACCGCATGCCTGAGCACAGGATCCGGTGTCTCGTCGTTAGCCAGAGCCGATAACAAAAAGGAGTGACACGGAAAAGAAAACTAAGTTTTGCAAGGGAAATTACGTAAGTAAGGAACACACCAAATGCACGCCAGTTATTATCGGAGTTAGGGTGACAGGTTTTATCTGTCTTCATGTTCTGTTACTTTATTCCAAAAATATTTATATTTAGTACTAGCCGTCACCCGTAATTTCGTTTATCGAAATTACTCTCAGACAATTTGACCTCCTAATTCACAGTCTACACAAAGTCAAGAATACGGTAGGATTACTACTCGAAGAAATAAGTTAAATGATTGATGATGAATATCAGTTTTAATTTCGAACAACACGATGCCGTTGGTAAGTAAGCCGCCATATATTTCGTCAACGAGAGTTGCTCTCCATTTTTTTAATACATTAATTTGCTGGCACTTTTATCTTAATTTCTTAGATTCTTGACGTCATATCGAAATAAAACATGTCCTATTTTATTCTTGGGACCAGGGGCAGTACTGTGTTCAAAAACCCATTAAAATCAACGAAACGAACCGACACTTTGTTTTGTTTATTTCTCAGTATCTGGATGCCGCATTGAGATAAAATATACCTAATTTTAGTACTGGGCCGTGGGCTGCATAGCATATGAAACTACGAAAAACTGTCCTGTTGCTGTAGAGGGAATCTCGCTGAACGAAACAGAATATTTTCTCGCAGTCGAAATGGTTGTCGCCAGCTATATATAAAGGTGCCGAATTTGGTGATATATTAATAATCTAACAGGTTTGTTTCTTTCACTGACATAGAGGTTTATTTAATCTTACCCTTGATTGATTACAGAATGGAAAACTACAAAGACTAATTTCTACTTTCCACCTTCGTATTATTTCACGCTTTGCATAAAAATCTGAATAATAGTCGGTTTTCTCCCTTTAATTACATAGTGACAATATCTTTCAGTGAAACCTCCTGGATATTAATTTAATTTCTTTCGGAATATCTCAGTTGGTAGAGCAACAAACTACCCACTTGTTTAGAAAATTCTTCGGGACCTAACGTTATTACTAGTTGGTGTCATAAATGGCAACTTAAATTGCAAAAAGTGTAAAGTGGTGCACGTTACGCACAAAGATAAAAATGCTTGCCCATGAATACAAGGCAAGCTGTTCAATATTGGAAAAGACTGATTGCGTGAAACATTTGGGTGTAATCGTTATCCTTGAGTAGACAAATTACGAATGTTTGCGATTGGTAACATAGGAAGTAAAAGTTTTTTTAGTCAGTCGTAAGTGAAGTTAATTCTATGCTGCGATTCATAGATGTAATTCGAAATAACTGTAACGTGCACACAAAAGAGAAAGCAAATCAAACGCTTATATGTACTCATTTAAAACGCTTTAAAACACACCACACACCACAAGCTACTGATTAACAGGATCGACAAAATACACAAGATAGCGTTTACGACAGCTTGTCACAGCTCCTAAGATAATGTCACATATTTGATACAGTAGTAGAGCTGGGATTGTTTGGCAAACAGACGACTTAGTTTTAGTTTACATCTAGTAAGGGAGCGTCCATAAACTACGTGGTTCGGTCTAAAAGGGGGGGGGGAGGGGAAAAGGTTGAGTAGAAAGCTAGGTTGGGCTAGTGGGGGTTTACAGAGTCAATCCACGTAGCTTTGCCGTCATATTATTTGTCACAGTTAACAGCTAACGATTTTTATTTCAGTCATTTAACTATCTTCGTATGTAAGGGAGCGTCCATAAACCACGTAGCTCCATTTTGGCCTCCTGTGAACCCCTCCTCGCCCCCACGTAGCTCAACGTGGCTTTTGCCTCTACACCCTAGTCCCCCGCGAAGGGACGTACCACGCGGGGGAGAAGGAGGAGGTGCAGAGGCAAAAGTCACGTCAGGCTATGTGGGGGGAGGGGGATTCACATGAGGCTAAATGGAAATACGTAGTTTATGGACGCTTCCAAACATTCGCTTTCATTCATGACTGCAATGAAATGCGCCTCCCGCCAACGTACTTGGGTCGCAATGAAGTTACCATACTTATCAATATATACCTGGCACTAGACATTGGAATGAACAGTTAAGAGATTACTCTTCGTGCAAAATACCCTGTTCCACCGGCAATTTTGTGAATCGTTGGTCGTAGTTGTAGAACTATGCCGCAGTTAAATTACTGCCAATTATGCTCAGGATGTGAAGTAGCCATAATGTTGGACACTCATGTCTATCCTTGGGTCCAGGTCGCAAAATTGATTGCACAACTTCAACTCAACCTAGGTCAGTGGGCCTCGGCAAGAATGAATTTAAAGCTTTCATTTCAGTACTGTATCTGAGCATAATTCCAAGTTTCAACAGCACGTTGGCATAGAAAATAACACAGTCTAAACACCAACTACACACACGTGGCAATCGCATTCAGTTCCTTGGTGCAATACAATCATCCACATATGGTAGGTATAGAAATCAAGGTTGCGTCATCCATAGGCTATTCAAAGGCGCAGTCGTTGACAAGGTGAACAGCTGAACGTGTTGTATAATTCTGTGGTGACTATCCGCAATTCTCGACTTACATAACACGCCCGCCGCCTGTTGATAATCCCAGTGATGCAAGGAGGTACTTACCTGAAACAAACAAAAACAAATGTGTTTCATATCAAATAAGTCGGCATTACAAACACAAGCAAGCGAACGCTGTGTTTCGTAGACCCCAAATAAAATATTAACAAGTAGTGAGAATAAATGTTCAGATTAGTACTAGTATACTGGCAGACAAAACAGCAAAAATGCAATTCAACACTGAAAAAATTAGTGTTGACGACAGTATATCGGTAGTTAGACGAGTTGTTTGAATCTAAAGAGACCGAACATCTAAAAGCTACACAGTAGAAGGTATAAATCAATGCTATAAAATCCAGTATTTCGTGAAGACAATCCGGGAAATATGTAGTTAGTTCCATGGTTAATGAGATTAAGAATATACCTACACGACGTACGATAAAACATGATTGATGGTTGCAGAAATCATGTTTAAGTTTGAAACAAGCTTCAGACCAAGGTTTCGGCTTTTCTTCTCATTAAGGACCAGTTGATACTTCTTTTTACACGCTTTATATTAGCTTGACTTGTATGTATGTATGTATGAATGTAACGGAATTTTACAACTCCATTTTGACCCACTTCCAGATGTCCGAGCTGGTTGAAATTTGGCACACATATTAAGAACCGGTGACAATACAAGAATTTCATAGCTATATCCTGCTATTCTCATTACTTTGACAGTAACAAAAGAAAAATGGTTGAATGTCGTGAAATTTTGCAATTTAATTTTAACCCAATTCCAGATGTCCGAATTGTTTGAAATTTTGCTGATGTATTGATAACTGATTACAATACAATAATTTCATAGCTATATCTTGATATTATCATTACTTTGACAGTAAAAACAGAAAAAATTTGCACACGTTTTAAGAACCGTTGACAATACAGCAGTCTCTTAGCAACGTCCTGCTATTCTCGTTACTTTGACTATCTCCAGTTTCCCGGGTGTGATTTACGAGCCTTGGTTGCTGACGACGATCGTCTTCCACTGTCTCCTATCCAGAAAGGTTTCTCTGTCTACAGTCACTTAACGTGATGTTGAATAGTGAGTATTCGAAACATTACTTCTTACTATTATAGAATAGTAGTATTCCACATTTACCCTGCTATTGGACCTTTGGCTGAGCTGCCATTTAATTGTATTTAACTCGTGGAAGTAATAATTAAAAATGAAACTACAACACAAAGATAAAGAGAGATTGGCGAAGAAAAGCCAACAGTAGAAACATACTTTTGAAACTATCTGAACTAAAAAGTTAAAAATAAAATTGTAGTTTAAAAAATTAAAAACACGCTTTCGTAGTAATGTGACCTAAAAGGTTAAAAATAATCTTTAAATATAAAGATTTTAACAGTGATAGGACGTCCCACAATACAGGATAAATTAATTTTTTTGAATAAGCTTAAAGAATAAAGTCACTGATTACAAAATTAACTTTAATGTAAAAAAAAAAAAAAAAAGCGTGGGGTGCTCTCTACACAACTTTTGACAATGACTCTACCTTTACAAACAGCGAACGACAAAAAATATAAGACAACTTATATAGCACCCCATGCTTTTTTACATTAAAGTTAATTTTTTAATCAGTGACTTTATTCTTTAAGCTTATTCAAAAAAAAAAAATTTATCCTGTATTGTGGGACGTCCCATCACTGTTAAAATCTTTATATTTAAAGATTATTTTAACCTTTTAGTTCACATTACTACGAAGCGTGTATTTAATTTTTTAAACTACAATTTTATTCTAATCCAAAATTTGATAATAATGAGTGGCCGTTCTACCTCATACCTAGAACATGAATTGGAAATCACTGCCGTGTCCCATAAACCGATATATACATCGTTCGCTGGTTGCTTATTGCTTTTACCATTACTTTATCCGTTAATTAGAAGAAGAACTGCTAAGCTTAACGGCCACGGACTATTTCGTTATACCCGGTAGTCATTACAAAAGGCAACCAGCTTTCAATTTTCTCTGAACGTAAAGGTAAATACGTATTGATCTTTGTAAACATTCGTGTAATCGTTCATCGTATGCAGCAATGACACTGAATTGCTTAGGCTGAATAAGAAGGTTCTAAGAAAAAGGAAAATTCTGAAAACGCTGCGTAGTATCTTCTAACATTACTAAGATAAGAGCCATACATACTCCCTTCCACTCTAGTTTCAGCAATAACATCCACTATTGCCGCAACATCGAATACCATGACACATAATAACGGATCAGTGAAGAAAAAAAAAAGAGACATAAAATGATCATGTGATAACTTATCATACACTAGATACAGAGTTACAAAGTTTTAGTAACTGAAGGATCATCAGCTTAGAAGCTCCTTCGGAAAACTGACTATAATCTCACCAGCAAAGGAACATACTGACCCGGTATCAAATCCTTAGGGGTAATAGTCTTCGATTTTTTTTTTGATTTTTTTTTTTTTTTGAATGGACTGCTAAGCAATGGTTTGTGATTACCATATTATACCCCTTTTTTTGCTGATAGCTTTACCCCTCATTGACGTCGAGGTCATTAGAGGCGGAAAAAAATGGGGCATAAAGAATGGAAAGGAATTCGGTCATCATCTTTTTGAAGGAACCGTCTCGATATTTGCCTGGAGTGATTTGGATAAACCATGGAAAACCGAAATCTGGATGGCTGGACGGGGATTTGAACCTAATGCGAGGGCAGAGTGTTACCGCTCTCCCTATCCTAATTAGGCCGGTTCACACTAATAGGCAGCTTAATCAGCCGTAGTGGGAGGCCGTTCGAGAGGTTGCCTGGCTCTCGAGGACACAATCATGGTCGAGCAGATAGGTCGCCAGACACCGGCCAGATAACAGAACACCAGAATACACTCAATATCAGGAGCGCAGCCAATCCGAGACAAATAAGAAGAGTTGCCTGGAGCAGGTACAGAGCCGGTTAGCGGCTTTTAACAGGTCGACACTGCCCAGCATCATCCCACTCGACATCTGTTTGGATATGAAATTCCTTCTTTCTCCAGTTCCCCCTGATCAATGGCTGCCTTCTTGGAATAAGAAAGTGTGGCGTCTGTTACTGTCTTTACCGTATTTTCTCTCTCTCTCTCTCTCTCTCTCTCTCTGTCTGGCTTCCATTGTGTGCGAAGGGGCTGCTGTTGCAGCGGCATTCGTTGGCGTATCTGAGGTGATATGTAAATCTTCTCATCTCTGTTACAAAATTCTTGTGAACCAAGCCTAGGAGAACTACTGACCCATGCAAAAGGCTCGAATTTATGTGAATGCGTTCAGGAGAACGAAGGTAGTCTGCCTTTATCATAAAACAGAGTAAAGTACTTCCTGTCCTCTTTCTTCAGCGGGTAGATTGATTTTCTGTTGAGGACACAAGGGCAATTGAGAATAATTATGATAAAAGCTAATGGGTCAAATATCATCATACTTCCCCCAAATTCAGAGTGTTCTCTAAATGTAATTCTCAAATTTCCGAGAAAAATTTGATAACCCCTAATGCTTTGACTTCCACAACTGAAACTTTAATCCAAATTTCCAAAATATTAACATAAATTACAATAATATTGGCACTAATGAGAACTGAAAATTCAGAAAAATAATCTTTATATATATATATATATATATATAGGTGGCACGCACCACTCGTCACGTAACGGAAAATTTCATCGATTCTGCTAGCTGAACGAACCGCCTCTGCTGCTTCTAGGAAGCAAATCATTATCTCTTAAAATTTAAAAACATATCGACCACATTTATGCTCCTGCAACCTCTTTTGTAAGCTTCAAACACAAATTCATGGATCTGCTTACATGTTTATACACTGTTATCGCTTCAAGGGATTAATCCAGTTCTTATTAAATATATGATAAAATTATTTAACAGACTTCGGTCGATTTATTTTATTACCAATAAGGAAGTGAACGGGACGTTAATCTAAATAATAAAGCGTCATTTCAAACCCTTAAACTGAAAAAAAAGTACTTCAGAATCATACACTCTCATTTGACAGTGACAACCTTATGTTTATTGGCAATGAAATAAACCACTTGAAACTCGTTAATGATTTATCAACTAAGCTAATGAAATTCTTATGGGTGGAGCAAACGATTTACGTCTTTATACTGAAGCCACACTAACGTTAACGTTTAACGTCGTAAATAAGTTGCGCGTAAAAATATCGGATTAAAATAAGCGTGGCTATACTTACGAGTAGCCCCTACATTTAACGTCGTACTGACGATAAATCATGCGCTTGTGTAATCCGGCCCTAAGTATTAAAGTTTCCGCTTAAAACACTCCTAAAAACTGGATGATTTGTTTATTTGTAGACTACACTCTTTTATGTTTTAGTCGATCGTCATATTCAAAAGTACTTGCCACGTTTACAATAGTAAACATTGTGAAATGATTTGTAGCCACATCACCACGAACATCGCGCTAAATCCCTTTGGCGTGCCAAAAATGATCGCCAGCCGAACTAATTCTTAGTGTCTAATGTCATTACTAAACGGCGATAAATTAGTGTCCTTGGTCCTGGATATATCTGAATCTAATGCAATTGATTATCGCGATAATTAATGGCGTTAGACATTAATGTGACCACAGCATCAGACGTAAAACGTTTATTTCGCCCATACAACTTCATAAGTTGACTAATAAATCATTCACAAGTATCAAGCGGTTTATTTCATCGCCAGTAAACAAAAACTTAGCCTACTGTAAATTGGAATACAGTCTAGTGCAAATTAGAAACTATTTTACAAAATTTCTTTGCTCTGAAAACAGATCTAGCTGATGCATGTGTATGTCACGACTTTCTATTACGAAGCAATCTTATCCAAAGCGCCATCGGGAAATACTGAATTCGGTTTTCCGAAAACAACCATCCCTTTTGGCATATTCGGATTCGGCACTACGTGTGTTTGTCCGACATATTACGGCATCCACTTAATATATCACTAAAAAATATTTATTGCATGTGTAAAGAACGTAACTACAAGTTGACGTATGATTGAAGATGTGGAGTCTCCCTATGATTACATTGTATAAATACACTACAGTACCATCTCTTATTCTGACGAACCTCTGCACTATTCAGTGGCAGCTGATTATTCGTAATAAAAAACTAACGGGTTTCTTCATTCACTTGTTACTAGACGCGATGCCTAACACGACTGATAGGATGCTGCAGAAGGTAGGGAGTCGTCATCGAGGTGATCTGAGGACTGGCTTAGAAGGGTCAAGCAGTGCTGCCAGCTACTTGGCATTGAATATCCGTAGATGGCCGCTAAAATTTCCGTAGACTGGGTAAACATCCGGAGACTCGCTAACTGAAAGACTGAAATAATAATTATTGAAGAGACAGTCAAAATTAAGAATACTTTTTATTTCCGGGTATTTAAAATTCGAAATACAAAATAATATTCTACATTGAAAGTGAGAAATATCTCCGAACATATTTTATACAGCGTCACTTTCATCACTGCTGCTGCTGTGCCTACTCTCTCTCTCTCTCTCTCTCTCTCTCTCTCTCTCTCGTCTTTGTTTTGGGGTCCGTACATTTTTTGTTGACATTTAGTAAATTTAGCCCATCTTCTGTAACAGGAAATGAGGAAATGTTGAAAACTGTGGCTCTTTTGATTCTCGTATATTGGTTACGCCGTGCCAAAGAGCGTGGAACCGTGTATAAAGAGTGCACCGATAGTTTTACATTACGGTCTTTTAAACTTAAATTCAAATCTATAATCAAGCAAACAAAAGATGAGCATTATTTCAATCGTTGGTTCACACGAGCGATTGCAAGGGAACGATTCACAATTATTGACTATTCTGTAATGCATTAACACTATACGCTCAAAGTTTAACAAAACACAGACATAAGAAAAAAAGTCAACAAATAATAAAAAGTACCAAAAATCCGTAGATATTTTAACAAAATCCGAAAATCCTAATTTTTTTAAAAAAATCCGTAGATCTACGGATAAATCTGTAAAATTGGCAGCACTGGGGTCAAGATTCATCTGCGGCTGTCAATCTGATCTGCAAGGTACAGCGCTCTGCTGTCCATCTTAAGTCTTTTGCGAACTTAGTCCACTTTTGTGGTAATTGGAATCCTCATATCTGGTGCTGCCTGTTTACAAAACACGGTAAAGAAAATTTACATGTGGTCATTTTCCAACGTATGTTTCCGTATACGACATTCAGCACCCTAAAACCCCATGAGAAAAGAAATCTGCTTGATAAGAGACTTGTGTTGCACCGAAGCCTGGATCCTGAGTCCAAGTAGTATGCAGTTTAATAATACTTTTGATGAGTAGTACTGAATTAACAGGCATCCCAGGATTCAAATAAAACAGATAAAATATATTTTCGAGATTGCTTTGTATGAGTAATTGTTTAATATTTTTGTTCAATGTCAAGTAATTTAGAAAACTAATTGTTAATTTAGTAACTTGGTGACAATGTTTATCATTCATTTGATAGACAGTTGTATGCGCTGAAATGACTCGACCAATTAATGTAGGGCGTTAGTGTTCGCTTGCAAAATATTTTTGATTGTTTATTTTGACTAATGGTAAATCACTACGTCCGTGGTCAATTGAATGTCAATTCCCGAATAAATGGCCAAGTTATGGCACCATTAGATTATAAAATTATTCTAAAATAAATAATCACCCTTGTCATCAAATATTATATTAATTAAAATCAAAACAACTGTAATTAGCAATAATAATCAAAGCAATTGAACCCTGCAAGTACACCTCAGAACTAACTTGCAGACCATTCCATACGCCCAACTACCAGATCGCTGTCAGATTTCTGTTCTGATGTTATGGAAATGCAGTCTGCAAACAACTGTTCACCTCAACACCTGTTCGTAGACGGAATTTTTATTTATGAAATTTATTGATCAGCAACTGCGGAATATGGCGTACAACCAGATTTGTACAGAGCAAAGCCTTTCCTAATCCAGTCAGCTGCCTAGATAGACACACCGTATTAGAATTGTCACGGTAGGCTGCACGGTCATTGCGCGCATATGCGTTCACAACCAACTGAACCGAGCGCTGATGCAGAGAGAAGCTGGGACCGCCTACCTGTCGTGCTGCCGGCCTTGTAAGGCTGGGCTATCTGAGAGCTTATCTGTAACGCGCCCGGCCATTTAATGAGTAGCGGGGCATGTCAGGCCTTTTCTCGTCACACAGCCTTCCCCCTGTTGCTGTCCCAACGCGTTGGCGCACACACCGACAAAACCGGAGCCGGTGTCGCAGTCGGCGCAGAGTTCAATGTAATCAAATTACAGCCTTCACACACAGTCCGGTCCAACAGATTTGCCTATCCAACGTCTGGCCACGGGCAAGTGCAGCTGGAGTTACACTCGACCAGGGGCGGATCCAGGGAGGGGGGCTAGGGGCTCAAGGCTCACCTCAAAAGTATCTACCTCCATCTCCGACATTGTAATTTTGGAGACTTTTTTTTTTTAGCTCTATGGATTTGATGCCCGAGGAGACTATAAATACTACCTTCTGACCGACTCAAGCCCCCCCAAAGTCAAAATCTACTGAAGCCAAGCCCCTCCCCCCAAAACGAAAGTCCGCTCAAGCCCCTCCCATACCAAAATCCTGGATCCGCCCCTGCACTCGACAATGCACTGGTTTTGGTGATCTATCTCAGCAACAACAGCTTTCTTCATACTTTTCTAAAAAAAATAAAAATGAGGATATTGTAACATTGATTGAGATGGTGGAACGTAAACTGTATTTGCGGGATAAAATATCTGACTGTTGAATTATAAAAAACCCATTCCAGGTACCTCACAAAGAAGCGTCCATAAACCATGTAGCTCCATTTAGTCCTCCTGCGAACCTCCCCCCCCCCACCACCCCCTCCACGTAGCCCGACGTGGTTTTTTTCTCTACAAAATTTCTTCTGGAATCAATAGGGGGAAAAGGCTACGTGGTTGGGGGGGTGTGGGGTTTAGAGACAAATGCCACGTTGGGATACGTGGAGGGAGGGCGGATTCACAGGAGGCTAAAATGGAGCTACGTGGTTTATGGACGCTCCCCTAATTTGCAAGAGTGGACTAGTGTCAACATTTCATTTAGAATATTTATAATTACTAGTGATCGCCCAGGGGTCGAAATTCGACCGTAATTCATTATTTAGTTTCTTTCGTGAAAGAGTAATGATCATTATTTTAATTAATTTTTTACTTTCTATTTATCGATGGTTCATTTGAATTTAGTCTATCATACAATGATTTCAAATATTCATTTTGACACAAGGCCCATAAAACTGCTTTAGCTTTATGATAACATGAAGTAAATGCATTCCCTTCCCCTGAAGTAACTTCTGATTCGAACTGTTTTGCATTTCAAAACCTTCATTGTAAATTTGAAACTATTAAAATTTCTTGGAATAACATTTAGTTCGCATTTAAATGTATCCATCAAAATAATTTCATCATTTTGTGTGTTCATTATTTAAATTAGGTCTATTATCATTTTGAATTTCACGCAAATAGGTTCTCCTTGTTTTTTTTCTTTCTTTTTCTCCGACTTGACAAGCTCGATATTAAGGGATAATGGAAGGAGGTGCAAATATCTGAATTAAAAAAAATCGTAATGAAATTACTGAAATTGAAAAATCAAAAGTCCATTAATCAAAGTTTAACCTTTTTTTAAAAAAACCCATATAGTATCTTGCAGAACCATTTCATTACTTTTGGAAATTTTCCTTTTATAACTTCAAAGATTCTGCTTTATGCGAGTCTTTTGTTTCACGAAAGACCACAGAGTATCTCAGTGCTGGGAATACACATCAGGTACTTGGCTCCGATCCGATTTCACGCACACACACGATCACGAATTTAATTTTTATTTAATAATGTATTTTTACCATGTATTAACTATGCTTATTATATTTTTTTCTTTACAGTTGACCAAAGATCACAGACATTGGCAGAATCACTAAGTATAGTTACCACTAAAAAAAACAAGTGAATGTAAACAACGTGTTTGTAACACATATTATATAATATTTCAGCTTTATGCACTTCTTCTCCATATAAACTTTAACTATGCCAAATCTCCCACTCCTCCGTTTGGGCAATATTCTTAAAAAGGGATCCGAAGATTTTGCTTAGCGTATTAATATTTATAATTATAGAAATGTACGTAACGCAAATATTGCGTGTATTCGTTATACGCGCAACAAAATGTCTTCTGGTGGGTAGGTGTGTAAGAAAATAGCCTAAAATTTATATGAATGGAGTTAATACCAAGCATAATACCCACTTCCACCTCACCGACTCAGTTCATTACCCTACAAGCCATCTGTTCTAGACCTGCAGGAACTATTGTATTCGCCCCGTAACGTCAGTATCACATAATATTAAGATTAGTTCCGAGTACACACCAGTCGCACGACCGGTTTGATATCATCCTTCATCTCTACCGAGCGTAAAGTTCTAGCCTCGCATTCCAGAAATCGCTCCATTGGAATGACGGGATTGTTCCTTCAAAATGGCCATAGCTAAATTCCTTCTAGTTTCTTGTCACCAGTTCTTTCCAGTCTCTAGTTATCTCGATGTCGATGAGTTGTAAAGCTATAAGCAAAAAAGTCTTCATCTAATCCTCTCGTCTCCACATACCTCTCGTAATCTTCGTCTCATAGTCTTTTTCATCAGATGTTCCAATCACTAACAAATTCACTAACAAATTGTGGTGCTAAGGACACTAAATTTTTTAAAAACGTGCGATTACTCGTTGCAAATTAAAGCCGAAGTTGTTCTTGGATTCTGGTTTAGTGACAACCTCCGTGAACGTGCAACATCAAAGACTGACCATGGGTCAATCACCAAAATGAACTAATTTGACAGAATTAAACATCACGCGTGCCATCAACTTTTTTTAAATGGCCGATAAAACTTAGCTCACACGCTTGCCAATCACAATGCAGTATTTCGTAAAGGTAGCGAGGACGTCAACAATACTTGAGGTGTGTACAGATTAGTTGGGTGACGTAATATCAACCCCATAATTATAAATTCCAATTAAAAACGCAAATAAGTAATTGCAGTAATATTTAAAGAAAGGAATACTTTGTGCCTACCGTGGCTAATGCAAGTGATCGAAAATATGCAGAACTTGAAATGACATCAGATGTAGCACAGTTCAAAAAAATTGTTGGACAAAAGAGAAGCTAAATCTTGGACAGAGTGCGCGGGATCATTTCAGAAAATGTAGCCACAGTCTAAACAAAAATGTATGGATTGTTATTTTGGGTTTCTCGCCTCGTTGGCTGTTTCGAGTACTGGTGGTGGAAGAAATTTTCATCATCAGGACTTGGGCAGCAGTGTATGTGTAGGAGAGGTGGTGGCGCACAATTCCTTATCACCAGATGAGTTAAATCCCAAACTGCTCCTCAGTGCATATGGAATCAGGGGTTAAATCCCAAATCTCTCCTCAGTGCGTATGGAATCAGGGGTTAATCCTAAATCTCTCCTCAGTGCGTATCGAATCAGGGGTTAAATCCCAAACCGCTCCTCAGTGCGTATGGAATCAGTGGTTAAATCCCAAACCGCTCCACAGTGCATATGGAATCAGGGGTTAATCCCAAATCTCTCCTCAGTGCGTATGGAATCAGGGGTTAAATCCCAAACCACTCCACAGTGCATATGGAATCAGGGGTTAAATCGCAAATCTCTCCTCAGTGCGTATGGAATCAGGGGTTAAATCCCAAACCGCTCCACAGTGCATATGGAATCGGGGGTTAAATCCCAAACCTCTCGTCAGTGCGTATGGAATTAGGGGTTAAAACCCTAATCTCTCCTGAGTGCATATGGAATCAGGGGTTAAATCCCAAATCTCTCCTCAGTGCGTATGGAATCTGGGATTAATCCCAAATCTCTCCTCAGTGCGTATGGAATCAGTGGTTAAATCCCAAACCGCTCCACAGTGGATATGGAATCAGGGGTTAAATCCCAAATCTCTCCTAAGTGCGTATGGAATCAGGGGTTAAATCCCAAACCGCTCCACAGTGCATATGGAATCAGGGGTTAAATCCCAAATCTCTCCTCAGTGCGTATGGAATTAGGGGTTAAATCCCTAATCTCTCCTCAGTGCATATGGAATCAGGGGTTAAATCACAAATCTCTCCTCAGTGCTTATGGAATCAGGGGTTAAATCACAAATCTCTTCTCAGTACATATGGAATCAGGGGTTAAATCACAAATCTCTCCTCAGTGCTTATGGAATCAGGGGTTAAATCACAAATCTCTCCTCAGTGCTTATGGAATCAGAGCATAGGCACTGTTGATTCGTCTGTCGGTTGGGGACGTCGAACGTGGTTGCCCCTTGGGTTCTTTACCGGAAAGCACCGGTATCGGATTTAACCCTCTCCCTTCTTCATCTCTCATTTCATACAGTACAAACAACACTATACTTAACGACTACCACATTAATACACAACTAGAATAACACTTTTGTTGTGCTGTCATCAGTCTTTCGTCTAGTTTGATGCAATCCTCCACCTCTTCATCTGAACATGCAGTATACATACCCCTTACAAACCACGTCCTCAATTGCCTGCTTCATATATTGTAATATCTGTATTCCTCACCCAGTTCTTACCTTAGATTGTTCCCTCGACTAAAAAATTAACCAACCTTCATGTCTCAAAACATGTCCTACCATCCTGTCTCTTCTTTCCATAAGCCACTTCCACAAACTTCTTTCCTCACCTATCTTTTCTAAAACTCGTTCATTTCATACTTATCTGTCCACTTAATTTTCAGCATTCTTCTATAGCACCACATTTAAAATGCTTCAATTTTCCTTCTTGTATTCATAAAGTCAGCGCTTTGCTATCATAAGGTGTTATGCTCCACACATAGAGCTTTAAAAAGTTCTAACACCTACATCAATGTTTGACAGTCTAGAACTTAATTCCTGAATCTCTGTACGGCCATGATATAATCTGATATCTATCTGTATCCTTTGGAGGTTTCCAGGTGTGAATACTTCTTGCATGATTAGTGTGTTTGCCACGACTAATTACAAATTTCTATCAACCTGTTTCCTGCTCATTTTTTTTCTCCTAGACAAAAGCTTCCTACAGCATTCCCCTCTTTTCCTTCTCCCACTACTGCATTCCAGTTAGGCGTGATTATTAGAGTTTCCTGCACCTTTACATATTGCATTAAGTCTCCAATATCAGCGTATATTTTCTCTACTTCTTTGTCATCTTCCTGTGACGTTGGCTTATACACTTGTACTGACGTGGTTAGGATCGGCTTAGTTTCTAATCTCTTCAAAATAATCCTGTTGCTAAACTGTTCGTAAGAACTCACTCCTTTCCCTACTCTATTGTTCATTACAAATCATACATCAATAACACATACGAATAAACAATGGGGGAGGCAACAGGTAACCACCCCAGTTCGTGAAGGGGTACGCATGGTTGACGTCTACGCCCGAAATCGGGCATGGCATAAGAAGATTTTTGACTTTAAGGTACGTCAACATCGATGTCAATAGGGCCGAGACAGGAGTGATTACAAGCAATGAGATGGAATTCGACGATAGCCTTTTAAAGGAAGCAATTCCGCATTTGCCTGAAAGGATTTCAGGCAAGCATCGAAACCCCAAATGTGGGTGGCGGGACCGAAGATCAAGTCAGCTTTTCCCAAATGCCATATCCAAATATTAACCACTCACGCATCAAGCTTGATTCTGAAGTGTTATTACGCCAAAAACGATATTATGCAGCGTTCCACATCTTCGGTCCTGTGTACGCATGAGATCAAATGGAACGTTTGCCAATCGAAATTAATTGCCTAACTCTCCGTCGTGTCTGTGCTGCGCCAGTGTCTGTAGCATGGTGTCAGGAATGCGGGGACGAGGAGGCGGGGCTGAGCCCGCCCAAGAAATACGATCACCTTCTGGCCTGACCAGCAGGTAGGCAGCGCCCCAGGGAGATAGAGGTCTGCCCACGCCTACAGATAAGCGGCTGCCTGAGCCTTCACTGCGACCATCATTTCTCCCCGAACAACGAATCCGTCCTTACACAACTTACGCTACAGGGGAATTACAAAAGCTATAGGAGAGCTTTTTTGACAAAGGCTTGTTTTAAAAATTACGGCTTTACGCCTCGTCGACGTCGAGGTCGAGGTCATTAGAGGCGGGATAGGACTGGAGACAAGGAACGGGAAGGAATTCGGCCATGGCCTTTTGAAGGAAGTATCCCAAATTTCGCCTGGAGTGATTTGGGGAAACCATGGAAAACCAAAATCTGAATGCTCGGACGGTGATTCGAACCCACGTCCTCCCGAGTGCGAGGCCGGAACATTAACAGTTCACCCACCACGCTCGGTGTGATGAAAGTTCCCCCAGCCGACATCGGATTTTTTTTACAAATCTCATTTCTCCCATCTCAAGGCTCGGAGAGTGTTGAGGACTCTTTTCAACCTACTCAACCTAAGGGGGAGGAAGAGGATGGGAGTCGGCCGTGGCCTTTGAAAGGAACCAATCCGGCATTCGCCTGGCCTCACAGTGGAAAACCGCATTCAGGATGGACGGACGGGATTTCACCCCGGTCCTCCCAGATGTTAGGAGTACGAATTCACCCCCCTCCTATCTCGGTTGGCACCAGATTGTTGAAACAGTCATAATTGGATTAAAATTTTAATGAATTCATCATTTATTACATCAGATTGTTGAAACCTTTAAAATAAATGAGTTCATTAATTGTTTTATCCCTTATGCTTTTCGACCTTATAACAAAGGACACAAATGATTGGAATTGTGGGTAAAGCCTATACTCTTTGCAATATAAGACAGTGGTGAAGTTGTTATATGTGAACGTACTGTAATTATAGTCAAGCGGCTGTCGGACTTATTTTTCTAAACATTATTATGTAATGTAACGAAAAATAAATCTACACAACGACTTAAGAAAATTGTTTGCAGAAAATAATTACCACATAATTTTCGGGAAATCTAAAGATTTGTAGTTCATAGGCAATATGGCTATGCATGGTCAATGACAGACCGTTTCAAGTCACCATTTTTCTCCAATCTTCGTTAGCAACGTTTGAAGCATTCTCTGTCAACTACTCTTTTGTGTATCGAACTAACCAGCGTTCCTCAATCTTTTTCATCCCCAGGACCAGTAATATGTTAAAAAGAATTCTACGGACAACTAACTTATATGGACATGATTTTTACCCATATGTGTATTATTAATATTTGGGACATTATGTATTGTATCATTATAATACAATAGATCTAAAAGCATCTTTTGAATCCTACGGAAACGCAGTTATGAAAATAGAACTATTAAAAGTAAATTGTATATTAAAATCTATTAATGTTTAGCAACCAAATTAATATTACTGCTAGGAACCTTTAAAGAACGGGAGTAAACTTCGGAAAAGAAAGAAAGACTTACTGACAATACTATGTTATTAGTCACTTAATTTATTTTATGCTATCATAGCTTTATTCAACTAGAATTAAATTTTTAATATTCTGCCGGCGGATCACATTTTCCACAAGTTAAGAATCACTGGAATAGATGCATTTGCTAAATACAACTTAGATGAACAGAACACAGAAATTAAATAGATCGTACATATTACAACAATACTCGTGAAAAGGCATTTGATCTACTAATCCACTCCTCTCCTTAGTAAAAAGATTTTTTTTTTTTTTTTGCTTTGGCCTTTAGGCTCATTAACGTCGAGGCTGAGGTAAGGAACTGGAAGGATTTAAGCAATGGCATTTTTGAAGGAAACACGTCGGCATTCGGCTGGAGTGATTTCGGGAAACCACGGAAAGCCTAAATCTGCATGTTCGGACGGGGAATTGAACCTGTATCTTCCAGAACTCCAGGCCCACATTAGGCTCGGTTGAACAGTAAAAAGAGAACTCTTTAGCCACTTCTTTGACAGACTTCGATCAGGAAACTTCGATACACCTCGTAGTTACTATCTGTTTACCTCAAACATTCGAGATAGACGGCTTTGTACACACGTGGCATTCACTACACTCGACAGCGCCCATGTTTTGTTTGTACAGGTGAAGTAGCCAGACCCGTCTCTGAGATGTACGAGAATACACTATCAAATGTTCACAAACAGAATTCGTAGAAATCGTGGTCGTATCAAACTCTGGCCGTTGACGGCAGTGTATTCAGTTGTATGGTGCCGAGCGTGGTGGGTGAGCGGTAACGTTCTGGCTTCGCATTCGGTAGGACGCGGGTTCGAGTCCTCATCCCACCAACCAGATTTGGGTTTTCCATGGTTTCCCCAGACCACTCCAGGTGAATGCCGGATGGTTCTATCAGAAGGCCGTAGCCGAATATCTTCCCGTTCCTTGCCCCAATCCCTTCCCGCCACTAATGACCTCGACGTCGAAGAGGCGTAGAGCCAAAAGTATATATATATATATATATATATATATATATAACGTTGGGAGTCAGTTTATAAACGACAGATGCAATACCATGAGAAAAAAAAGCGGTAATTTACAGGAGGACAATTGGCTTGTTTCCACTAAGAATAAATCGGGCGTATAGTAGTTTTTAATGATTAATCATGCTAAGGAGATAACAAAAAACAACCTTATTTAATATAAAAGATAAAGATTATAATTATTTATAGAAAATAAAATCGACAAAATCAGCCATAGTGACACGTGACCGCGAACGCCAATGAGAAAGCATTACGTCATAGCGTCCCTTGCGCCACAGAAGTGGTTGACATTTACATGTAATAGAACACTTTGCGTAGTAAATTTTTCGTTTGTAGCAACTTCTGTGTTGCTAATTCAGTTATTGTTAATTATTTGGCGAAAGAGAAGTCTAATTCATTATGGAACAAGGTTTTAGCAAAGCAACCAGTTGTAATTTGCCCAAAATTGACGCCGTAGCCGTTGGAAGATTTTTCGCCTCAAACATAGACTTCTGCTCGTCGGAATTCCGCAATATAAAAACTTCCACGTAAATATATACAAGTGTCAAATATATATTATAAGCTGAAATCAGTTTCGTAAACAATAATCTATTGCTTAGACGTACGTTTATAAGTTAATTGATATGGTTTTGATGTTACTTTTGCGAAGTATAAGCAACTGTTAGGGAGTTCTATAATTACCGTGACGTCGCAATCTGATAACGAATCCTTGTAGAATTCGACGAAACAAATCGTAAATAAAGAATAATGTTTTTTGATATCTTGCTTCGTTTTCGAGATATAGCACGTTAAAAATGAGTTATAGTTCTTTGTTCGGTACTATTATTTCTGTGCCGTGTCTTAACTTTTCAGGTGCATCGCGCCTAAGATATGTTTCTTTTTTTTTTTATATAAACCTTTTCTAGAAAAATATATCCTCATAAACAGGTGTGGTAAATTTTAAAGGTTTCCAGACTGCTCTAACTTGGAGACCATCAGACGTGTTCAGAACGGATTTCGATCCCCCGAGCATATGTTGAAGGGAATAGCTCCATATGTCTCTGTTACAATTATTTCTTCAAAATAAGACCTACGTATCGAGAAATTAACGCGCAAACATTTGTAAATATGTGTTTAAATATTATAATTTTAACATATTGTTTAGTAGTTTCAGCGTGGCGTATCGGTAGTGTTCTTGCTTCCCATTTTGCGAACCCGGGTTCAAATCCCCATACTAGCAAATATTTTTATTTCTTTTTTTATATGCAGTAATCATTGAGCATTGATTTTATTTCATTTAAAATTCATTTACGAATTTTTATTATGCGAAATAACTATTAAAATATTATTTACAATAATATAATTACTTACAATAGATAAAATAACCAATTTTTATTACAATGCTACGACCATAAAAGAGATATTCTGTTAAAGTTCCATTTCCTTTGTAGAACATGAAATATACCTGTTTCATAAAAAAGAAAAAAAATCAACAATAAACAATGAAATAATGATTATATAAAAAAAAGTTGGGACTGTATATTCTGTTTTAAAAGTTATTTCACATAATAAAAATTCGTAAATGAAATAAAATCAATGCTTAATGATTTATGCATATAAAAAAAGAAATAAAAATATTTTCCAGTATGGGGATTTGAACCCGGGTTCGCAAAATGGTAATCAAGCACGCTACCGATACGCCACGCTGAAACTACGAAACAATGCACTAAAATTATAAAATTTAAACAATATTCACAAATTTTTGCGCGTTAATATATCATTACCGGACTCATTTTGAAGAAATTATTATAATACAGACATATGGAGTTATTAACCTTCAACATATACTCGGGGGATCGAAATCCGTTCGGAACAGGTCTGATGGTTCCCAAGTAAGCTTCATATCAGCCTAACATCATCATCTTTCAGTTACGATATCTCGAGAACCACGAGAGAAATTAAAAACAATTATTCTTTATTTTCGAATGGATTCGTCAAGCTGCTTAAGAATCTATCACCAGATTGTGGCGCCACTTAATGATGTTTATTCTATGAAAAATAGCACTAAAGAAAGATTTTATCACATAAAACCAAAACAAACTCAACTCATACCTTATTCCATTATCATTACTTGAAAAGTAGTGGTTCTGCAAAATTCATCATTTTTGCTTTGGATTTAGAAATATATTATGCACAAACACTTACATCAAAATGGTCTTCACAAAAATAGATACTTCTGTCTGCAGGTAAACTGTGAGCATCCTCCCTCCTTGCAAGTTTTAACCACTTTCTCCGTATTTTTTCATTGTTTGGAACATATATAAATAACTTATCTGGTGTTTTTATTGTTGTGCTTCTACACTTCGGCACTACACAGTACTTATAAAACGAGGAACTCATGTTTAACTAAAGAAAATCTATTCCTGCCATATACGTACACGACTGTTCAGACGCTATGACGTCATCCAAGACGCCATGACAGTCTAGAGCGTTTTTGAGCTAAATTTAAATTCGCTTTTACAAATGCAAAATACATAATGTAAATGTTCGATTCTTTACAAAATAAGATGTTTTTTGAGTAAAATAGATAATAAGGTGAAGTATTAACCTATTTTTCAAATTTAGTCAACTACCCAATTCTCTCTATCAACAAAAGTATCGGTTAAAGCTGTTTTTATCTCAGAAACTAGCCTTTTTAGTTAAACTGTGTGAAACTTCCTATATTATAACAACTTTATATGTAATTGGACATCACCAAAGTAGCTTGGGCTCAATGTAACAAGATGAATTTATAGTAGAAAAAAATTTGTTTTTAGGTAAAGGAAGCAAATTTATGCACCAACAAAATGTAGTTGAGAAATTAGCAGATTAATGATTAGCACACTAGCTTCTCCAAGATAATAAACTCACTGTAAAATTAGTTAATTTCTTTGTCACTGCTGTCTTCCAAAATCAGTTATAGAGAAGGTATTTCCCCGTTGCTATATGACACATGTTACGATCAAATCGATTATTGGCCGGAGGTGGGAACGATATCTCGTTGATAAGGTTCGGATGATATTACTGAACGGCGGATAGTTTGTTTACGGAGAAACTTAATACTTCATCCTAAAGACCCAATACAATACAGCATTAAGAAACGGGTATATTATTCAGGAAATGTCTTAGTTAACCTGACAGAATTACGCGAAACTATGGATTTCTATAGCAAAGTCATTCGCCGGTAACATGATTATCTATTGCCTTCGCTGGCAGCAAATCGCTTCGATAAATCTGTAGATTATACACCGGGTAATTAGTTACCGCGCTCGTTGCGTGGCTGTGTTCATGTGAAATAACCGTGTAATGCCGGCACAATTACGGCGAATTATTGGTCGTTCTTGTTAATTGCTGTTTCATCACTGCCGACGTTGAAGTTGCAATCTCTACCTGCTGTTAAAAACAGCGTGGGCTTTCAAGCTAAATATTATCTCTCCAGGTTTCAGGATTTCGCAGTTTTTTTTTAATGAGAGTTGGAACCACTAAGGAATCATTCATTTGTCCATTTGTTACATCCTCATAAATTCGGAACCATTTAACTTAAAAATTTGTAACTGCTCATATACATACATATACATTATTTTTACATTTTTTTTATGACGAACTATCTTTCTGACTTCACAATTAACCAAAATCGATAAATAAGGTGTAATTTTGAAGATTAAATTCTCCGCTTCGGTAGCATCATTAATTAAGATTTTTTTAAAAGAAATTCAACACGTAAATGGCAAAGGTATGAAACATCAAGATCACTGGTACGCCATAGTTCAGAGTCAAGCTGCAAGGCTTCGCTGCCTTCGATAAGGAGTCAATATATTACCACTAGATAGCAGCACCACTTATCTACAGTACGGAGCTTTTCGGATATTCTTGTTTCTGTTATGGAAACATTTCGTCGTTTTTAATAGTTTGGTAAGACGTTGTAAATGTTAAGATACATACGTGCTTCAGTTGACAAATTATTGTTATTTATAAGCGGTACTTCTTTCATCATAGTACAAACCACCAATTTTGCTATTCATTGTATATAATTCCCGAAATTTTGGTACGGGCCACCTGGTTTAGGAGGCATCCACTAGTTACGTGAGGTGTTTTTCCGGAATTCCGGACCCCGCCTCCCTTTCTGGTGAGACTTCGTGAGATTTGGTCGGATCCCCCCCACCTCCCCCTCCCGCTCTGGTGAGATTTGGTCGGACACACCCCCTGTAAAATGACGCGAGCCCTCTCACCTATGAAGGACCTCGCAACTTTTTGAGACCTTTTATTTTTTAGGTCTCAAGCTCCAAAAGGTGTATATACCCCCCCCCCCAAAAGTCGGTTTTTACCCCCCTAAAATCGACTTTCGCGTCATTTGAAGGCTTTTTTTAACTCTACCATTCCACAAGAATTTCAAAACCTCACGTAAGATTTCCGTTGACTACCCCCCCCCCCCTCCTCCCTTGGTGAGGTTTCGTGAGATTTCACCGGACACCCCCGCCCCCATTTCAATTCATGTAATTAATCGACGCCCCCTTACCTCAAATACAATTATAGTGTAAGGTTTGGTGAAAACAATGACAGGGTTTTAGCGAGTGTTAGAATTAATTTTTGTAATCTGCATAGGTTTAAAATTATTACTGGAGGCCCGGACTCAAAAAAAAATTTGAATTTTTATTTTTCCCACGATTTGTACGTAAACTGTAAGAATTAGCTTATCTTCCTCCCGTTTATTGCCACAGTGTTGAGACAAAGTAGAAGTGGATGAGGGCAGTTGCTTGGTGCGTGGACTTGCTGACCACAAGTGGGCGGAAGACGTATTCCTAGAACGAAACCCAGCTCCGTGTGGGAGAAGTCACGTCGCTTCTCAGAACCCCGAACAGCTCAGGGCTCGACTGACAAACTGCGGCTCCGCTGTCAGGTTTTATCTGGCCTCATATAATGAACACATAATGATGCCATTTACTTTTTTATTGCAAGAAACTTCAGGTAATAGAGTTAGAAATGCCATTCAGGACAGACAATAGGAATTCTCTACGTTGATTCCTATCCGCAGAGGCCTTCAGTTTAACATACAACGGAGAATCGATGTCGTAGTTTACAAAGCAATCTTTGTAAGAGGTGAAGGTAAGATTACTCCTGTAATCAGTCTCTTCGGTTTGATGGTCGCGATCATCTCTACCGTCTCGAGCTAATCTCTGCATCTAAGCAGACCCATTACGAACAACGTCTTCATTTATCTGCTTCATATATTCTAATCTTCCTCTCTTATACCTGTGAAACTATCTTCTTTTCTTGTCTCTCATTTCCAAAACGCGTTCGTTTTGTAATATATCTATTGTTTTTACTGTTAAAACCTTCTAAAGCAGTATATTTCAAATGCTTTACTTATTCCTTGAAGTATTCCTAAAGTCGAAGCTTCACTTCTATAAAATATTGTGCCCCATAGATAAATGTTTGTAATGTTCTTTGCCAGGCCTAGTTTAAAGTTTTAATCTAGAAGATTTTATAATGTTACTCGGATTATTTTTTAGTTGAAATTTTGTACACTCAAAAATGGCAGGTTGAATAGGTGGCCAAGTTAGTATTATTCTTCAGTAGAATGATTAACTTTATCATCTGCGGTGATAAGGTTACTTTAAATCAGGAAGCAAAAGTTGTATTTTACTCAAATGCTTTACCGAAGATTACCAAGGCACGACGACGAGAGGAGCATTTGATGCTTGTTCTTTTACCAAGCATTTGCAGCGGAGGGTGTTGTCTTGTGACATTTCCTCCAAGCGTAGTGGTGACTAGTCACTTTTCTTGTGGTTTGTCTTTACTGTTTGCTCCTAAGTTGTCATTGATACAATATAGAAAGAGGTCTTTTGTGCTTATCAAAGGTAGTGTTATATTCGCCAAGGGTGGCAATCAGTGGGTTTGATGACTTTGATGCTGCCCTGTAAAATCTCTTAGTGATAGCCTTTATTCTATCACCTAGCAGCGGCATGCCTGCTGCTTCATGCAGGTCCTTGGTTGGAAATCGGACAGGCAGGTGTAGAGCTCTACGTAGCGCCCGGTTTTGCATCACTTGCAGCTTGCCTAGCGAGGTTTTGGATGCGTACCCCCACACTGGGCACGCATATTCCATCACCCAAACTGCAGTATACGCTAACGCCGGTTCTTGGGGAGAGCGCGCTGTCCCTGTTTAGCACAGTGTATAGCTCCTGTAGTCGAGCAGCTAATCGTCGTCTAAGATCCTGTATATGCGGATTCCATGATAGTCTGGCATCAAGGGTCACGCCCAGATATTTGACCGTTCGTGCACATTCAGTTGTTTCCCCATTTAGTGTGAGAGTTGGGGTTTGCTGTAGTTGAGGTTGGCGTTTCCCCAAGCGCCGTGTCAACATTATGGCCTGTGTTTTAGCCGTGTTCAAGGAAATTCTCCATCTCCTCGCCCAAGCTAGTGTCTGTTGCAGAACTTCTTGCAAACGTCGAATTGCAACGGCCTTGTTTCTGTGTGCTATGAAAAATGCGGTATCATCCGCGTACAATGCATTTCGAACTGTAGCTGGGGCCGGGATGTCCGCGGTGTATAAATTATTCAACACGGGTCCCAGCACTGACCCTTGGGGCACTCCGGCATTGATGGGGCGTCTTGAGGAGAGTTCTTCACCTACTCTCACTTTAAATGTCCTCCCACATAGGTAGCTTCTTATGAGCTTTACCAACGGGCCGGGGATACCCTGTTGGTAAAGCTTGTACAGAAGGCCTTGATGTCAGACGGCGTCAAACGCTCGAGCCACATCTAGGAGGACGAGCGGACAGACGGCTTTAAAGTTGAAGGCGGTGGTGGCTCTTTCGACGATTCTCATTATTTGTTACGTAGCCGAGTGTCCTTGTTGATACCCAAACTGAAAGTTTGGTACCAAGGCACATTACATAACAAAAATTAACCGTCAGTGTGGCTCAGTGCGCTGAGGCACCGCACACTGCATCAGGGAGGTACAACAGGACCAGGCACGCGCCTGCGTAGCGGCATGACTGCGGTTTTTAGGCGGGTTCCACACAGCCATCAAGGCGAATGCCGGTACGGTCCCTAACTCCATCTCAAACTACGCATTTCACAAACAAACAAAAAACACTTATCACAAGTTACACGTTTCAAAGACAGATGGCAACACTTCATCTCCTCCATTAGTATGTAGTACAACCTGGCAGTAGGTATAAAATAGGCCTACTTGGCGTCAGCAAGAGTGTGTGTGGCCGTAAAACGAAAGTTGCAAATTTGACCATGCAAACGGTGAGTAAAACTCAAAGGGGGCGTTCATTAGTGACGTGAGGCGAAATAAGGGTGGGGGGGTGGGGGGTCCGGCAAAATCTCACGAAGCCTCACCAAGGGGGACAGGGTGGTCAACGGAAATCTCACGTGAGGTTTTGAAATTCTAGTACAATTGTAGAGCTAAAAAAATAGTCTACATATGACGCGAAAGTTGACTTTAGGGGGGTATTTTGACCCCCCCCAAACGACCTTAGGGGGACGGGGGGTATAACCAACTTTGGAAGCATGAGAACTAAAAAAAAGGTCTCAAAAAGTTACGAGGTCGATTAGTAGGGGGGCGGGGCTCCCTCGATATCTCACGTCATTTTGTAGGGGGGGGGGGGGAATCCGACCAAGTCTCACCAGAAAAGGGGGGGGATCTGGAAGTCCGAAAAAACACATCGCGTCATTAATGGAAGCCTCCAAAGGCAGCTGACCATTAAACGTTGGGAAAAGGTATCTATTACGTTTTCTGCTATTATTAATCCGAGCGACCATGTAGGCCACGGTTACAGCAACGCTATTGGATTGGCCTGATCAGCGACGCCCACAAAAATAAGTGTCTGCAAGTGAGAAACTCTGAAACGAGTATTGGCCAACGACGATATTGCATGGTGATGGTACGTTCTGATATCAACCTCGGCACATCCATTCATGACCTCAACTGGATATTGCTCAAGCTGCCTTTTCAAGTGTCTTGTTTGTGGTCATACAAGAACAGCAGCAGCCGACAGCAATGCGTTGTCAACGGCATTCCTTCTCCTTCTAGGATTTCTTCCGAGCTTAGTGGCGCTTCTTAAGGCTTCAGCTGGCGTCTTGAACGTACCTCGCAGTAATTGGTCGTCGTGAGGGTGGAGCGTATCGTATTACGGATCCCGCGACGTTACTTGACTCCAGGTATATCCCCACTCAGCCAAGCGCACGGAGGCTTGTCGAGCACAGCTGGATAGCGGAGTCTCCGGCGTAAGGTATGAGGCTTTTCGCTCCTTCTTCTCTGTGCCTTCTCGCCTACACTACATCAGCACTGAGTACAGAGGAGTATTGACGGAAGAGTTGAACCAGTCGTAACCTATACTGAAGAAGATTGGAAGAACAGATCGGAAGAATAAGATGCAAACGAGGAGTAGACGAATAAAGGAGAATCTTAACGAAGACCAAGAAGAGAAAGATGACCTGATCTGGGAACAGTACCAAAGATTTTTTTTTTGATAGGGCTTTACAATTCGTCGACATCGAAATCATTACAGTCGGTAGAAGATTGAGGACAAGGGAAGGGTACGAATTTGGCCACGGTTATCTAAAGGAACCATCCTGGCTTTCGCCTGCAATCTCGCATTCGGAAAGACGCGGGTTCGAATCCCCGTCCGGACATCCAGATTTGGGTTTCCACGGTTTCCCCAAATCACTCCAGGCGAATGCTTCCTTCAAAAGGCCTTGGACGAATGCCTTCCCGTTCCTTGTCCGCATCCCGCCTCTAATGACCTCGATGTCGACGTAAAGCCTTAAGGAAAAACCGCAGATCAAAGTTACATCCTTCCGAATGCTTGGCTAGAACGTTAAATGCTGAAAATGGTTGCAAATGCTGGACAATCTAAACGTTGGAGGAAAATAAGATTAGCGAAAGGCGGAAAGGAAAAGAGACAGAGAGCTGCATCATAAACCGGCGCATAAAAAGCAGAAAAACAGGTGAAATAGTTCTTGACAAAATTAGATTAAGAAGCAAAGCAGTAAAGAACCTATTTATTACATGACTTGTGAGTCTAAAAATGTTAATTTCTAGCACTAAACATGGTTAGATAGGCACAGGAACGGGAAGGAATTCGCCAATGGCCTTTTTATGGAAGCATCCCGGCATTCGCCTGGAGTGATTTGAGGAAACCATTGAAAACCCAAATCTGGATGCCCAGAAGGGGATTCGAGTCGGCGTCCACCCAAATGCGAGGCCAAAGCGTTAACCGCTCACCCACCACGCTTCGTGCTCATGCTTTGTTTCTCTCGCAGTCTATTTGTGGGACATCTTTTACGTAAGTTACAGCTTTCTAAACGGGCGTCTTGCGCCCCTTATCTGACATTCAGGAGAACGGGGGTCAAACCCCGTTCAGCCATCCTGACTGGGGTTTTCCTCAAGGTGAATGCTGGGATGGTTCCTTACAAGGCCACGGCAGTCTTCCATCCACCCTCCCTCCCCTTTAGGTCAGTCGGCTGAAAAGGGTCCCCGAGACCCTCCAGCAGCCCGCCTCCCAGACTTCACCTGGGAGGAATGAAATAGTTTTTTTAAAACAATTTTAGCAATAAAATTCTAAGATACGAAGTCGCGGATAATTGCTAGTAATGTTGTAGTTTCTGGGTGAACAGAGGCCATTAAGTAATGTTCATAACAAATATTTAGCTAGGTGAAGTGATTCCACATGAGGAATATTAATTTGGTGCAACAATTGTAAGTAATAAATCAGTAATAAAAACCTGGAATTGTCCTTAGCAGTGGGAAATGCATAAAATTAGTGGCATGATTACAGAAGAAAGCAGCCAAGGTTATTTATAAGATCGTACGCGAAAAGTTACAAATGAGAACTTTCATTTGTTTCTGCAAATTGTTACAGCATTTATACAAGTGCAATGTAACTCGTACATGGGTTGGTTTTAATGGAATATGATTTTCCGGGTGCATAATATTGACTAGAAGTTACATTCTTCCTTATTATACCCACGACAGGCACGACAACATTAAAACAAAATTATAAGCTTAACTTTCATCCCTCTTACCCCTATACTGTGGCTTAGGCAGTAATAGCTGTAGGCCTAATAGTAATGTAAACAAAACACCCAACGCGTATACTACGTGCGCAGGCTTGATGTGGAGGCATCCGTATAGTGAGATTTCGTAACAGGTTAACTGGATGAACCACTTCATTGTGACATGCTGACGCAACTGGAGAACACGACACCCAGTATTCCGTTCCGCGAACGGGCAGAATGAATATCACTCCTCTTAATTGGAAGCCAAGGCCTCTCTCTTCCGTCTGTTCATCTGCCGGGGCGATGACTGTGCCTTTTGCGTGACACCGCGCAATGAAAACACCAGTCAGGCCAACAGGAAAGCATAGTTAAAAAAAAAAAATAGTGATCTATATTCATCAGCCTCTTACTGCTTACTTCCTCCACAAACATTCCACACTTGGTTAATATTGCCTTGATGTAGACAAGGAAAATAACGAGCACTTCATAGCTTTTATATCTGAGGTAAAATACGACACAAAGAAGGCCTCTGTTATACCCTGTTCACCCTCAGCTGGCGGTTCAAGGTCATGTACCCCTCGCAGCGTTCATCACCTCACCTCACAACCCTTCCCATTGCCTACATGCAGACAGCTGTGTCTAGGCCCTTGGGTATCACGTTTCTTGGTGAGCACTCTTTCCACTTACCATGTAGTACCAGGCAGCTGAGTAGGGGTACGCAGAGTGACCTTGAGCCGCATCTGTTAACTAAACGCACTATACAGATACTGGGGCTATGGCAAAACTACGAAAAATGAAATTCCACAAAAATGGATCCATTGCTTATGAGATATTTTCAAGTTTCAAACAACTACTTCCAATAGCATTTTAAGTTCAATCTTAGTTTCACAACAGATGATACATACAATCTTCAAAATTTTCTGCGACAGGTACATTCGCTTACTGAATAAAAAATGGGTCCATCAGAGCAAACTTTGACTCATAGTTTATAGAGTTGGACTGGAATTTAAACACTAAAAATACAGATTTAGAAGTACAGTCAATATAGTAGTTTCTCTGAGATGTTTTTAATTTTAGTAATAGCGGTAATTTTATTTATTCCGACTGATTTAAATCATCAGTATGGATTTAGACTCATGTGCCCTGTAGCAACGAACAACGCGGGTAAACTATCTACTTCATCGCTATATTTGCCAAAAACTGTTTTCCGTAATTCAATTTTGATTTCACTCTCTAAGTGTACACTGACTGCGGCGTTTACTATACTACAGGTAACTTGCATAAACTACAGTGGGGGTAGCTTTGGATAGAAAAAAAGGACGGGGGTGGTCCGGGCCATATTATTTACCACAGTTAAAATAAGATACAGAACACATAACAGTATGTGAATATTTATTTCCGTCATTTAATTATCTCCGTATGTAATTTACGATAGTCTGACAAGAGAAAACAGTACAAAATGTCTTCTGCGATCAATAGGGAAAACGTCATTCGTGGGGTAGTGGGGGGTGGGAGGGAAGTTCACAGGAGGCGAAAATAGAGCTACGTAGTTTATGGACTTTCCCTAGGGATATTTTAGAATACTGAAATCATCAGACAATAATGTTGGTATTACGGGGTGGGGGTGTTTTAAATATGGATTATAATTCGAATGTCTAATAGCTCCTAATAAAACAAATATGCCGAAGTTTGTATTATTGGAAAAATCAATTCCGTTGCTCAGTAAACAATGCCAGTTAGGTACGAGTGACTTAAAAACGCATCCGTTAAATGCATTAATAAATCTCTTCCCAAAAAAAAAGTCTCGCCATCAAAATTTTTTGAGACACGTAATAGACCGTTGGGTAAGGCAATGTCTGACATAAGGGTATACAATAGGAGTACAGATTTCAAACATTAACCACGTTCTCGTCATACAAAAACTGCGGGTTAAAGAATTTTTACTGTCAGTACCTCCGGGAAATGTTATATATTTCAAGATTCATCAGTTACAATCACGAGGATTTTATCGTGAAAAGAGTTTGTCTCAAACGAAAAGACATTTGAAATGATGGAGACTATATAGAAAATAACGTATTTAAATTGCTCGCATAATTAATCATTTAAATGTGAACGCCCCTAGAAATAGGTGCCAATCCAGAATGGGGTCAAGACAACACATACAAAAATTCTAAAAATATAAAATACGAAAGAATAGGAAAAATAACCAGTCACTTACCACAGATGAAGGCATGAGGGCCTGGCAAATAATAAAAAAAAATCACGATCACATTTTACAACACAGTATTTCGGTTGATAACCTTAGTCAGGTCGGAAGCGAGACATATTGCAAGGGGAAAGATGTGTACACATCCAGACCTGTCACATGAATCATGTGGCCTTTGGTAAGTGGCGGGCTACTTCCTATCCTTCCTTATTTTCATTGCGTAACGGGTGGTCGGAGAAGAAAAATGCTATTGCTGTAACATCGCGACATCTGAGCGTCAAGTACCCCGAGCAGTTGGGATGTCCTGTCTGTCGAGTGTTGTTCGCTGCCCTGGAGAGGAACCATTGGCTGCCACAGCAGAGGGCCTTGTGCTTGAGGCCGTAATTCTCTCGACGCGGAACGCTTGGCCGCCGTAATATTTTATCTCCGGACAGACGTTTGCTTTTTATGAAACTTGTCCAGCCTGCCTCTGAACGTTTCCACGAAGACCCCACTGGACGAAAGAGTGATTTAAGAGCCTCCTCGATTCTTATTCCCACGGCCCCCCGTAATCTTGTTTCAGCCTCTAGCACGCTGCTTCAAGGAAAATATCTGTGAGCTACATCGTTTGAGCCCCATTATTGTTAGCAATAGACCCTGCTCTACCCTAATATAAAAGTTTTTATGATTATTACGAAAAGGTCCAGAAGAAATACATCCATGTTTTAGACACTGTTAGTGTAACGAGGGAACTGGTCTACAAAACCTTGGTCAGAGCGCTGCTTGGGTATGGCTTAGTAGTATGGGCGCCTCAGGTACCAATTACACAGATTGGACATTAGGGGGAGTGCTGAGATCAGCTAGTTTCTCTTCTTTCTTCTTTTGAGGAAATTATCGCAGAACACAGTAACTAATAAAACAGCTGAGTTGGCATAGAGAAGGCGGTTGGAGGTATATAAAGTATATTAAGTTTCGTATCAAACGAAAGAAGCTCAATTGCATTTAAAGAAAGAACTCATACCTGTTATTAAAAATAGTTGTGAGTTGTGCTGATATTTATTGCGCAGCAATACTCCTCGCCAATATTTCCCTTCTACCCTCCCAAACGAATGGTTTTCAATGGCTGGTTATTCGATTCGTCTCGATGACGAAGCCTTTGTCGGGATACCTTATTCCAATTGTGTGGGAGCTTGTTTTTGTTCTGAACGGTAAAAGTATCTTTGTAAAATGTGTGGTTTATGAGGCGAAGATTGAGAACCATCTTAGCATTCGCCTAGGTATTGCGGGAAACCATCTAAAACCTTACTCACGATGGCCTGTACGCCAGGTCCAGGATTTGAACCTGGGCTTGTTGAACCTTCAGAGTCCAATATGGGGGTTCTTTATTTTTTTTATTTTTTTTTTAACTGCTTTACGTCTCTTTTTAACATCGAGGTCTTTAGAGACGGGAAAGGATGGGAGGCAAGGAATGGGAAGGAATTCGGCCATGGCCTTTTGAAGGAAGCATCCCGGCATTTGCCTGGAGTGATTTGGGGAAACCATGGAAAACCCAAATCTGGATGCCCGGACGGGGATTCGAACCGCCGTCCTCCCGAATGCGAGGCGAGAACGCTAACCGTTACACCGCCACGCTCGGTGGGGTTCTTTAAAAAGGGTAAGCACACTGGCGGATTTTCTCGCTACTAATCAAGAAGTTGTAACATTTTTTTTAATTCAATTTGGTGTCGGAGAGAATACCTAGAAAGGAAGCAATTATTCAGATTGGATACGATAACAGCTTTTGAGTCCAGTAAACAGACGAACTTTCTTAGCAGACAAAACATTGTAAGTTAAATCCTTGTTGGTCAGTCTATTTCTAACAGTCCACCTACAACTCGTATTCAATTACGAAGATTTTGCTTTGGGAAGATGCATAACGAGGTTTTGTAAAAAGAGTTTGTTGGATAGCAACGATAGGTGGAGGGAGGATAACATGTCACTGTAAATATTTTCCTGTTGTTGATTCTCTCACACGTAACTAACTGAACATTTCATCTTAATCATCTTTATTAATTCTGAATAAAAGGAGTTCATACCATTAGTCAAAGATATGGCACAAATTATATTCACATTTTTGTATATAGTCTTTGTGCCGCGGAAACAACCACACCGCCGACTTTTTTCAGTGTTGGGAGCTTTGACAACGTAGCGGTTTGACCAAAGCGGAGCGCGCCGAATGGCCATGGGTGCCAGGTTAGGGATTTTCCCCCTAAATTTGGGGTGTACACGCACGGGATGCGATTTTTATGGGCTTTATAATCTTAGGAGAATTTTTAGGGGTATTTTTTGGAGACTTTTTGGTTTATGAGTTTATTTGTTGAATATTAAAATAGCGACATCAAATGCTAAGAGTTCAGACGTGTCTATGACTGAATATTTTGTCTGATCACAGAATAAAATATCTAAGTTCTGATCCATATTTTTTTAAAAAAGATTCAGTGTTTATTGTTTACCACAGGTGCAGACTTCTTTTGGTTACATACAGTACGTAATCACGTAGGTTGTTGTGGAAACAACAAACGTGCAATAATGTTGCCGTTGTTGAACTTGTTGGTTAACAATATTGAAACTGATTGCTGATTTCGACTATATAAGACAAAAGGTGTCTGGCGCAGGCGTTAGATCGGTTACTGCTGCTACAATGGCAGGTTACCACGATTTAAGTGAGTTTAAACGTGCTGTTATAGTCTGCGCACGAGAGATGGGACACAGCATCTCCGAGCTAACGATGAGGAGATTTCCCGTGCGACAATTTCACGAGTACATCGTGAATATTGGGAATCCGATAAAACAGCAAATCAATAAATTATGGTTTTTAAGCGACTGTACGGACGAAGAGAGGGAAATATGAGTTTAGTATTATTTCAGTTATTTACTGCCACAGTTTAATGAGACATGGAATTTTACTGTTTATTTGATTTATAACTAAAATAAAAATTGTGTGATTAAATTTAACCTTGTTTTAATTTATAATACATTTTTTTCCCATCGTAGGACTACAAAAAGGAACATGATTTATTGGTGCAAATTACATCATAAAAATACTGGCCGATTCAGCTATAAAAATTTAAAAAAGTCTAAAATTTTCAGGTGCCCAGGTGCAGCCTTTAACATTAAAATAAAATTTCAATCCTAACGAATGATTTGAAAAATATCGTGTTATCGATACTTTTCTTTCCTCAAGGCGTCGCTACTTTTTTTTCAATACTTTAGTGAGTAAGATACTTTTTTTCACCGATACTACTCACGAGTACAGTATCGATTTTTTTTTAACTGCTTAACGTCTCCTATAACAACTAGGTCTTTAGAGACGGGAAAGGATGGGGGGCAAGGAATGGGAAGGAATTCGGCCATGGCCTTTTGAAGGAAGCATCCCGGCTACAGTATCGATACCGTGTCGCTAGGCACGGAGAGGCCAATTAACAAAGTTGACTCATATAGTGTTAGAGGAATATTGGACGGATCGTCCGAAATGAAGAGTGTTCCCTAACGACCTACGAAAGCAGAAACGCCAAGTGATGATGATGAATACTGGTGCAATTCTAAATATTAACCTAAACGACCACGCAAATACGATTATAAACCATGAGCAGAATAGTCTGAACGGTGGCGCCAAAATTTTGAACCAGTAATTATATCGCATCCAAATTACAGGTGAATCCTGTGTATGATTAGCACTGCAGTGTGTAATCTACAAGCAATTATTGTCGTAGCCAAGAACTGCATTTGAATTTCAGTCCCTTGCATTCTGAATCGTAGAGTAGTTTGTCCTCTTATACTGAACGGAACCGTCCATCAGCCACGCCAAACAAATGAACGGTACCGTTGCAGAAGGCGTGTAAATCCACTTAGCGTGAACTGATTTACGGCATTGAGGTGCGGCTTGCCACCTAACATACAAGTGTTACAATGGGCTTAGTTGCAAGCGGTTGCACCAATAGCTTTAAACGCATGCAGTCTAAGCGTTTCGTGTCCTTTTCGTTTCCGTTTCTTTTTCATTTCAAGGGACAGCGACATATTCTGTTGGCTAAGGCAACGCCCATAAACCACGTAGCTCCATTTTGGCCTCCTGTAACCCTCCCCCCCTCACTCTTCCTTCCGTAGCCCGACAAGTCCTTTGTCTCTACCCTCCCCCCCACCCCCCCATGTAGTTTTTTTGCATATTGATTCCAGAATACATTTTGTACTGTTTTCTCTTGTCAGACTATCGTAAATTACATACGGTGATAATTAAATGACGTAAATAAATATTTACATGCTTCTGTGTGTTCTGTATCTCATTTTAACTGTGACAAATAATATGAAAGAAAAGCTACTTGGCCTGGCTCGAACCCTCCCCCCACGTAACTCAGCCAACCCCTTGCCCCCCCCCCCCCCCTCTAGACCGAGCCACGTAGTTTACGCACAATCACTAAGTGGTCAGGCCGCTTTCTTCCGAAAGTTCGGGATCCAGTACCAAAGTACAAATCCCGTTGCGGCCAGGAATTTTTATGAGTTGTGTTTCATCAAAAGAGAGATGCCAGGACATTCTGTGGTTCGGATTCCACGTTAAACTGTAGATCCCGCCACGATAGAGGCGGAATGCGCGGCAAATTGAAACTGTCAAGCAGGCGGCCGAGCAATCTCTTAGGCAACAATTTCATACGCTTTTACTCGTACTTTAGCGACATATTTACCATCAAGTTTTTACATCTATCTTGAGTTGAAAAGTGATCGGACATTATCATGAGCGCTGGTAGGATTACTTTAAGGGAGGTGCATCTGTTTTTTTATATTATATATAACATTTATTACTTATTAACTAAGGAAACTGAATTTATTGACAAGGTGTTGAACAAATTTGGACAACAAGCTAGGCACCTTAAATTATAATTCAAACAGCGAATTTAATAATAAAGTTTTTGTTCCTTAATCTTTTTCTGTGTATTTTCTTTCATAGCAGGGGGTTGCAAGTGCACCCCCCTCCCGGCGCCCATGATTATTGTTTGAATGATAAAAAACACTTCAAGCCCTTTCGTCATATAATTATGGCATGGTTTGGAATTTAACTCATTTGTTCGGCGTGCATCATCTCTCATTGCTGGTGGAAATTTCTTGCTTCACATAATTGAGAGGTTAATGTTGGGTTCAGCATTAAGAAACAGAAAATGCTTAATCAACGTCGTGCAATTACATGGAGATACTGTAGAAATCTTCACAAAGAATGTCCAAGTTTCATTAACAGTAAACATTTTTTAATCATTGCCTCTCATAGGTTTTTTTCTCACTTGTTGACATCGAAGATCACTGAACATGCTTTAGGAGTAAGGGTACTGAAGAAATCTGCTCTCGAATCTTGGACTGAAGCGTAATGCCTTATTCAGTTTGCAAAATACACGAGACACTTATCGGACCGGAGAACCAACGTCGACGTTGAGTTACTAGAGGCGGGAAAAAAAGTGGGTGCAAGGAAGGAGAATGAATTTGGCCATGGCCTTTTGAAGGAATGATCCCTGCATTCATCTAGGTTGATTTCGGGAAACCATAGAAATCTGAAGGACGGAAGAGGTTTCGAATCCGCGTCAAAGCGTTACGTCTCACATACCACACTCGGTTTGGACGAAGAATTAACACCAGTATGTGGAAGGAAACCGGCAACATGACCATAACTTGATTTTAGGCACAAGGCAGTGGGAAAGTTTTCATTCCTATTGAGGACTGGCGTAGGTTATCAGGGGAAGCATCGAATAATTATCTCAGAGAAAGAATTTAAAGCAATAACTGGATTTTTTTAAAAGGTAGTGAAACTACTACTAGGTCCAGGGCCGGATAAAAGGGGGGGGATGGGGGGGGGCAAAACTGGGCGCAAGCCCCGGCCGGAAACTTCAGGGGGAGGGGGAGGGGCGGCGGCAAAATAGTGTTTGAAGGAGCGGTAATTTTAAGTCTGGGCAATCTTTTTTTCCCTCCGACTCGGAAAATTCCTAGATACGCCACTGATTGGGTCATAAGTTGTAGTGCACAATTAATAACAATGTTGCAACGTGTCACTTCAGTTACCATTTTGCGTATGTTTTACTGTTTCGCAGAGATATTCCTCCTTGTGTCTAATTTGTCAGTAATTTAAAGTCACTATTCTGATTATTTTCCAAGATCAACAGTAAATAGACCTATTACGCTTTTTTCTGAAACTGACGTAACGTCAGAATATGGAGTCTATCGCGCAACATCCTACTTCATAGGTCACAAATCTATTGCTATATCGCGTAACTGAATAACGTAAAATGCTAGTGTTTGGTACATTACTGAATGTTTTCAGAGAATTCGAGAATATAGTAATGTGGTCCAAAGTAATTCTTTCATGACTGCGAATGAGGTAGCGCTGTGTGATGACCGTTTTCTGAGAACTGGATCATAACTTACGGACATTAAAGACATTATTACTTCGCACCAACCAACCGGGCCTATTTTCCCACTGCCCCCGATCTTATCTACACAACCAACCCGACAGTGAATCTGTGAAACAGTTACAAACTCGTTCATCTTGGAGCACCCGGACGGCCAGGAACTTGCTCGATCATTATAACCGGCCATTAAGCGAAGACCTGGCCGTATCATTTGCAGCCATTACGCCATTAGGGCGATCGGAACCAGCGATCGGATTTAACGGCCTCGCGCACGAGCGCGCTAACCGTGTTGCATGATTCGTCCGCACACCCAGGGCGGCGCCAGCAGAGATCGATCACAGTTAATGTCGAGAAGAACAGGCGATTCGTGACTCAAATGACAGCATCAAATCTGGAGCGATTTAGCGCAAACGAGACGGATCAAAGTTGTGTTGGGTGGTCTTTTCCTTCCGTAGGTTTTATTGGCTGATGGCGCACGAGTTCTTCAAAGTACGGGTCTTTTATTTTATGACGTGCACGTTCTCTCAACCCCTAGATTGTTACTACAACCCTCGATAGCGTTCGGGGTAATTTTTACTGCATTTGTTCCCGCTGTCTTCATCAGTTGGTCATCGTTGTCGTTGTAATGTCTGCCTATTCAGGTCTGCTCTTCCAAATAGACCGAGAGACGAATTACCATTAACAGTGTCGTACCCCCTCACTGCACAGTGCACACGCACGGCCAAGAGGATTGGAATTTTAACCAGCCCTTTTGCTCAAAATCTAGTGATCTCTAACAGTGCAACACAGCATCTATTCTGCTATTTGATTACAGGGTGGCGAAAATTTCTTCCACCACTTTTTTTTTATTTACGGCTTTACGTCTCGTGGCCTTCGAGGTGATGAGAAATGGGGGAGGATTAGAGCAAGGAATGGAAAAGAATTTGGTCATGGTGTTTTTGAAGGATCACTGCGCCATTCCTTTGAGTGATTTCTGGAAACATGGAAATCCGAATCTTCGGGTCGAGAATCGGCCTCCTCCTTTTTTTTTTTAACTTACTTATGGCTTTACGCCTCCTTGAGGTTATTAGAGGCGGGATGGGACTGGGGACAAGGAACGGGAAGGAATTCGGCCATGGCCTTTGAAGAAAGCATCCCGGCATTCGCCTGGACTGATTTGGTCGGGAATCGAGCCCACGTCCTCCCGAATACCAGATCCATCTGCTTCTAATGCTCGAGACATTTATTCCCTACCTACTGACAGGCACTGCTGCAATGCCTTTTACACGGGTAATTTTTGACATTCTGGCGTAAAAATGGGGTCTATCTGGTTGTATAGTCTCTCACATATTAACATCAACAAGAGATAAGTACAAGATTGTTAAAAAGTAACAATATCCAGGCTTATTAATGTTTAAATAACCCAGCATTTAATCGGTATCGAGTTCGTTTAAGTATCTACGCTGTATCATGAAGGAACAGACTAGATCAGTCCAAAGAGAACAAACATTTTGTACATTCGCGGAAATGAATAATATTCTATGCAACAGACATACCAGTTTGGAATTAAGAGTAAGTCTGGCTATATGACTTGTTTGTAACGTTGTAATACGCAGTGAAAGGTTGGGATCTGAAGATAGCCATTTGGTAGACAGCCGGGAATTTTTAAATTTGAGTGAAACACCACCGAATAATCACGGTATCTTTTATGGAGCACTTTTTCAACACAATATTTCCAGAATAAATCTATGGAAGTAAAGCTATGGCTATTTCCTTTAGATAATCTACGAAGTGGTAAACGCAGTAGGTGACGTTGGTAACATCATGGGTGAAAAATTCAAGCAAAAAGGGAGGGTACAGAAATAAAGGTCCCTTCCGAGACCTTTGCCTCTAATTCGTTTTCCTTTTGGCTTAAAACTTAATAGTCTAACCATTCCTCCTACCAAGCTGACGATGAAAATTCCTTTCACCTCAGAGACGACGCTAACCTTCGATCCAGCGCCCAACCCAGATGCTGTACTTCAGAAATATCAGCTGTGAAATGAGTTTCTGCATGAGATAAAAATAATTATTTTAAGGAAATTACGTCGCATCTTCATTTTTTTGATTGTATTCACTCTCATTACTAATAGGTTAAAAGACGATTCCACTCGTCCCTTGAATTTTGCAGAAAACTGTTTCAACTACGTTAAGACTGTCTCACACTAAAATAAGCAGCGAACACGTAAGATATCTTAAGGATTAGCACCCAATAACAAAGCGTTCTGCTTCAGTGAAGATTTATCCCAAGTTGCTGCAGCTATTCTTATTCCTAATCAAAGTTTCATTTTCACAGCTGTCTCGTTTCACGTTGTTAAACCCCATTCTTTTTAGATTATTAGGCAATACAATAGACGAAAGCGCAATGTATTGGAAAAATTGAAAGAAAAGACGCAAGATAAATATACCAAACACAATTTATGCTGCAAAAGAAATTAAGGTGCGTACAAGTCGTTTTGTCTCCTACATCAAAAATTTCACTTATTGCCTTCCAAAATCTATGTAACACTCAGATTCTTTCTAAAAGATGAAGTCTTTATTGTTGAGGCCGTTGGAACTGCGGGAGATATAGCGCTATATTGTATTCTGTATCCTGACCACGGTATAAATTAATCGGACCATCCTTGTAAGAATTGTGGCAGAGGTGGAACATTGGCGCAAAAACAGTGAACGTTACAGAGTTTGATTTCCCAAGTGTAACTGCAAGTTAACGCGTAATAACCACCACGAAACTTGACACCTCTCCCTGTCTTGATAAGAGTTTTAGTCGGACCTCTCCGGACGATCAGTTATGAAGACCGCATGAACTTCAAGCCGTGCAGATATTTACTACAGGAAAAGAAATTTCAGTCTTCGCGTGTTTGAACCTTCTCCGTGTGGATGAGATACCTGATGCGATCAAGCGGTGCGGCTGCTAAGGAACTCAGAGGGCGTTGACCCAGAGTCCCCGGCCGACTAATTGGCCTCAGCGTGGACCTCCGCCCATCTGGAAGCATCTCATTCACTAGGGAGTACCGCTTCTAAAGAGCCGCCTGTCACTGTGCTACAGCGGTAACCGGCAACGAAACAACGCGTCAAGGACTCAAACTAATCACAATTTATTCTTCTAGACTGCAGTGCTTAATAACTTATTTATAGTGGGATAGTTAAATTTGAAATATAATCTGATAAAATGCACAGAAGAGGATGAACTTGTCATAAATGTGAAATACATGTATTTTGGAATATGTGGGTACGAAAATTTACAACGTATGTATAAAATACTGCTAATTTGGGTTTACCGATATTGACTGGATGTTATGACCAATTGTTAAAGATAAAAATTTCAGGTGGTGATATAAATCGAACCATGTTCCATGCATATTGGCCACTGCACCAAGAGATTGATTAAAATGACTAAAAGCGCTATTAATAATTACTTAAGTTAAAAAATGTAGGGGAAAAAAACATGCAATCTACCAGCGGACTTGAGGAAATCGCCACCAGATAAAGCGGTCTGCTAGCTCGGTGGTTTAAGTACTTGCTCTCAAATTTGAGGGTCTTGGCTTCAGATCCCAGTGGGCCCAGGTGTTTTTAAGTTGTATTGATATCTTGGTTGTCCGGGTTCAACCGTAATATTTATGAACACCTAACGTTTCGACCATCATTGAGCGGCCTTTTTCAGAGGACTGTCACTCAAGTTACAGCCACGACCAACTAAAGATATCTTTAGTTGGCCCTGAGTTACCTCCGTCACTCCAAATGGTTAGTGCGCTCTTCGAGAGCTATATATAGGCGACAGCGATCCTGGCCTTGACAGTACTCCGAGAAGGACGCAAAATGATGGCCGAAACGTTAGATTTGCATAAATTGACGCGGTTCAACTCGGACAACCAAGATTACATCGACAACGACCGCGGAAGTCTGCGCACCCACAAGCTGTATTGATGTTCCGTGGCTTGTATTGCACGTTAAACTGGAGAGCCAGCCACTACAGAGGAGAAATGCGCAATAAATCGAAATTCTGTCATCAAGTTAAGAAGCCATGCGTATTTATTTTACCATAAAATGAATATTCCTCCTTTTCCTACACAGAATAACCGAATAATTGCGAGCGAAAGAAACGACTGTGAGGATAAATACCACGTGCGGTACGAGAATTACAGAGAAACCGACAGATTACACCCAAACTGACTATTACAAAAACGGACTAAAACGCCAGCGTATTTAATGTACGTATATACGGTTGTACGTTCACTTTTAGTGCTGTCCTCATGGACACTTCAAAACAATTTTCGTGTCTGCCCTGCAGAGCCTTAGGTTTTCTCTCTTCCTTTATTGTACATAATTATGCGTGGTCTCACAGATCTGGTGACAGAGTTTCTTATCGGCTGCGCAATACGCCTCTATCACATCCGTCTAACCTAATATAGTAATCCTATCAGTTATAGCGGACCTACAGTTTAACGTGGAATCAGAACCACAGAGCGCAAAAGTATTTTCAAATTAAAAAAGAAATGTGGAGTTCAGTTTTAAGACCCGTAAAAATTTCAGCTGAGACCAGGATTGGGAACAGAAACCTTCTGTCACCAGTGACGCACCTTAAGCAATACTCTACTGAGCCACTAGACCGTTCATCGATCATCAGCAACATTTGACAATAATGAACATCTTACATTTGCTCTGGTTCATGTCTGTCCTCTTAGCGTACTTTATCCAAATAAATTAAATTCGTGTCGTTTTACGACCTGTTATCACAGTTTCGTGAAGTCTCACATTCTGCTTCTGTTGTTGTTATGCCTCGTCGACGTCATTAGAGACGCTATGGGATTGGGGACAAAGAACGGGAAGAAATTCGGCCATGGCCTTTTGAAGGGACCAAGCCGGCATTCGCCTGGCGAGATTTGGGTAAACCCAACTCTGGATGCCCTAATGCGAGGCCACAACGTTAACCGTTCATCCACCACGCTCGGAGTGTTGTTACACCTGTTGTTTAACAAGATAGTCAAACCACGGATGTTTCTAGCGTGACTCACATGAACAAAGCAAAGCATTACCACAGTTCAACATCAGATTAAGTTCCTATAAAAATTACTGGGCCTGACATTCGGGAGGACGCTGGTTCAAATTCCTGTTCGGTCACCCAAATTGTAGTTTTACTCTAGGGCGCTTCCTTCAAAAGGCCATGACTGAATTCCTTCCCGATCCTTGTCCCCCAATCCTCTCCCACATCCAATGACCTCGATGTAGACGAGGCATAAAGCCATAAGGGGGAAAAATAGCATTAAGCACTGAGCTACACTGACTTTTGTAAAGCAAACCTTACTGCTAAGATGCGTGTCTTATTTTATGGATCGCGAAATTATTTTTAAGCTTGTTGTTAACAGAATAATGTGAAAGACTAAAGAAATTTCGGTTGAAAGTCCTTTTTAAATGCAACCATGTTCAATTTTATCGGTCATATGGTTGGAAAATTAGATGAAGTTGACACATTGGTAACGATTTTATGAGCACATAGATCACGCAATACACAATGTAGTAAAAATGGTCCAAAACAACACTCACTGTATTTTTAATTCCTGTCCATTCATACCACACTGCTTTGGACCACTAAAAAATAATTTGCATATGTATTTTTTTGGAGGTACCTTTTTTTCCAAGTTTTTGTTACGGATCTATTTTTGCAGTCAATAGGCTACACCTTTTTGAGAAATTTCATCACAATCGGGGCGAAGTTGGCGGAACTACAAGTTTGAGATGGAGGTACTGACATAACAAGACTATAATGGTTGCGGTTTACGATTTTAGCTACCGAACAACAACAACAACAAAGAGTGAAGGGATATTTTAACACAATTTTCCTTTCAGTTTTCAGGCGATATCAAAATATTACAGGAAATAGAAGTGAACAGTTGGAAAAATATGGATAAGGAAAGTAGTGACGACAGAATAGATAGAATGGTCTGTGAGTACTCTCCATTCTGTAGATTAGGGAGCGTGCACAAACCACGTAGCTCCATTTTGGCCTATTGTGAACCCCCCCCCCTGCCCCCCCGTAGCCCTACTTGGCTTTTGCCTCTCCCCCCCCCCCCCCCACGTAGCACGTAGCTTTTTTCCCTTTTGATTCCAGAAGTCATTTTATACTATTTTCTCTCGTCAGACGATTGTAAATTATATAAAAAGATAATTAACTGAGGGAAATGAATATTCACATGTTGTTGTGTGTTCTATTCCTCATTTTAACTGTGAAAAATGTTATGAAAGGAAAGCTACGTGGCCTGGCTCGGAACCCCCCCTCCCCCCACGTAGCCCACCGTAGCCTTCCAGCCAACCCCTCCCCCCCCCCCCCTGGACCGAGCCACGTGGTTTATGCACGCTCCCTTACAGCAAAGAACCAAAAATGTCATTCAAAGAATGTGCATGTAATTTTTTTCCCCCTAGGGCTTTACGCATTGTCGATGTCATTGGAGACGGTGGAGGATTAGTGGTAGGGCAAGGGAATGAATTAGGCCATGTCCTTTTGAAGGATCCCGGAATTCGTATGTAGTAATTTCGGGAATCCATCGAAAACGGAAATATAGATGACCGCACGAGGACTTGAACCCAAGTCCTTCCGAATGTCAGGCCCAGGCGTTACCGCTCACCCACTGATCTCAATCAGCAGCTGTCTTATCTGTACTAACGACTAGCATTTGTACAAACGAACAAAGCTCCTAATTAAAACCACCCTTGTTCTATGTCGGACTCGACCTGGCGTCCCTTGGGGAGTGAGGACAGCGCGCTAGCCACTTCGCTGCCAGGGCCGACAAGCTGGAAGAAGCTGACAGCTATTGACCAAATGCTGATGCAGCCTTACCCTGTTTCCCTACACAAACTCTCCCCCTCCACTCTCGTAAACAAGGTAGTGTTGACACATCCAATAGCTCTTCTTTACAACAGGCATTCCTTATGGACCATTATTCAAGTCAGGATTATTTATGACAGTTATTAAAAACGCCACCAAATTCATTACTCTTTCCAAAGGCACGCTCCTGTTCATACCTGTATCGCGGGAAGAGGGCCTAAAATTTTAGGGTGAATAAAAAATGGATCCACCCCCTGGAATATTGATTCTTGTAACATCCCTCAACGATTATCTAAGAATTGGGCTAATTTCAATTTCAAATTAGGGAACTGCTTTTTAATTGCACCTCTTAGCGTAGTTTATTGAATTACTGTATCTAATTAGGGTCCTCTGGAAGCGATAAATACAAAACAATAACTTTAGCTTCCAGAATTTGTAAATTATAGTAACACAGATCTTGCTATCGGGAATCAAAATGTCCTACTACTACCCTGAAATAGCAATACTTTTCTTTTGAAATAAATTAACAACGCCATAAATATTTCAAAATTCGTACACGAGCCTCTTTTTTTATATTTTGCTAATTCGTGTTCCATGTTACATTATTACTTCACAGAACGAATCACTGGTCATCTTTAAACCGATATGTTTAGGTCAGAATTTCAGCACAAACTGAAAATAATACGCGGTACAACTAAGACTACTTTATAACACATCTTTTCATTTTTAACATATAAGTAGCCAGACTAGAAGAAATTAATAGTATAAAATATTTATCGTCAGAATTATGTCACTTCGTTAGTTAGCAATTTGAGCCGACTTAATTCTCCAACCCCCAGCGAGACAATTTCGAAAACGTAACTTCTTTAATGGTTTATTCCATGTCACCAACATCCTGTTTTCCGCAGCAAAATCTTAGCTTGTTACACAGAAAAAGCGGAGGATGCAGCGAATAGTAGCAGGCAGAAATAAACAAGTATCTGAGGAAGTTATTTCTAAATTTATTTAGATTTAGAGGGGTTACACCGAGCGTGGTGGGTGAGCGGTTAACGCTCTGGCCTTGCATTCGGGAGGACGCCGCCAGTGGGCCAGAATCTTGAAAACCTGGCCAAAAAGGAAAAAAAAAAAGTTTCTGGATGGGAATTTTCGACTATCAGGTTGGCTACAGTAATGTTGGAACTACTGAATACCGATTGTTTGGACGATCAATTGTTCATTTCCTCCTTTATATTTCATGTCAAAGTCGGCACTTCATTGCTAGCTGTGCATGCAGCCGACCAGGTTACAAAATAGCCTTGTGGTTGAAGATAAATATTTGTGTTGAGTGTAAGTAAAACGAATATTTTAAATATGGACGGTGTTCCAAGCAGTATCTACTAATTAAAATACATTTATGTCATTATTAAATCATTAATTACACATTTTTTTAATTTAACTTAATACCAGAAAATGCGCGAGAAAATTTTAAAATGTGCTTAAAGAAATAGAGATAAGTTACGAATTCCACGATATTCCGCTTTCTTTTGCACTGTGTCCGCAAGTATATATTATTACCTTAGTAAATTAACCTTCAAATCCACCTACTAGTACCAACTCCGGCTTTGAACCACGTTTTAAGCAACGCTTGCAAAATGTTTGGTTATTTTTTAAAATGAAATTATTAATATTAAGTTAATTTTTTCATTAATAATCATGAAACAGTACATTTTTTTGAAACACAAATATTCTATATACTTTGTAGAGTTACTTTTTAACGCTTTCAAACACGTGTTAAGAAATAAGTATTAAATAAATTAATAATAATATGAATTGTCGGAGGATGCTCAAGATTCAACTAATAAGTTGATAAAGCAATGTCGCATAAGTTTTTCTCGAAAGTTTTCCAGACTTAAGAGTATGTAAGACGTGTTCAGGAGATTGTTGGCAACCACAGACTTCAACATTTCTTATCTGCGCAAATCATCAAACAAACTGAAGAGTTTGTCGGCAGAAGCCATTGCCCTCTTAGTTCCTGTGCCTGAAGATTATGAAGATTCCGATGTTGATGATGAGGAAACAGTCTTTGAAGATGATAACGATTCAGCTGAAGATGCAGAAGAAGAAGATATGAAAATAAAAAACAAGAAGAAAACGACAACTTTTAACTATAGTCACAAACAATGTACTAACTGAATAACTGTAATTGAAATAAAATTCTTTTTTTGTAATATTTTATACTATCTTCTATCCTCTATTTGGTACTTTTTTCGATCTTTCCATTTTTTGAGCTTATATTTTTAACCATTAACTACAACAACCTCTACATATTGACTTTTATATAAATAAAAAGAATTTTACCAATTTTTGTCCGCCATCTTGGATCCTCCATTTTGTTTTTTAAATATTTGAAGTCATAATCTTCATCATCAATCTCGATAAATCCCAAAAAATTACTTTTATATGAATCAAAAGACTTTTATCAATATTTGTCCGCCATATTGGAACCGCCATTTTATTTTTTCACTTTTTGATACCATATTCTTAATCACCAACTTCGATAACCTTTACGTACTAACTTTGGTACAAATTGAACAACTCTAGCAACTTCGATAATTCCACAAAAATTACTTTTATATGAATAAAACGACTTTTAGCAATATTTGTCCGCCATCTTGGATCCGCCATTTTCTTTTTTCACTTTTTAATATTATATTCTTAATCAGCAACTTCGATAACCTTTACACACTAACTTTGGTACAAATTGAACAACTTTTTATATTTTGGCCAGCTTTTTGCGATTCTGGCCCACTGTGCGCCGGTTCAAATCCCCGTCCGGGTATCCAGATTCGGGTTTTCCACTGTTTCCCCAAAATCACTCCAGGCGAATGCCGGGATGCTGCCTTCAGAAAGGCCATGGCCGAATTCCTTCCCGTTCCTTGTCCCCAGTCGCATCCCGCCTCTAATGACCTCGACGTCGACGAGGCATATATATATATATATATATATATATATATAGAGAGAGAGAGAGAGAGAGAGTAAGAGGAGGGGCTTACACTTTGGTATCGAAAAATATACATGGCAAAACTATCAGTTTGTCCACACATATATTTTATATATATATATTGTTTCGGACTTTACGCCTTGTTGACGGCGGGAAATTATATGGGTCAAGAAAGGGGGAGGAAGTAGTACATTGTCTGTTGATTGAACCATCCCGGTATTCTCTTGGAGCAATTACGGGAAATTATGGAAAACTGAAAAATCTCGATAGTTGAACGGGGATTTGAACTCGCGTCCTCCCGAATGCCAGGCCCAAGCGTTGCCATTCAACCAAAACGATTTTTAACTAGCATTTACAGTATATGGTACAAACAGTTTCCAAACTCCACCCATTGAGACCGACATCCAAGGAGACAGAGTTCAATATTTGGTCGGCTATGCAGAACTGATTTTTCTTTGTCGAGATGGTACTTAAAATTGACCACCGCCAAATACATTTCCTTCCTTTTTTTAGTAATTCTGAACAAATATGATATTAAGATACCCGTCCAAGTAATACTTTTATCCAAGAAAGGTGCATAGCTTGGTAACATACGCCCCTAGCACCCTCGGAAACAGTGATCTAGATCTTTCAGTAGGTTGAGCAAAATAAATCGATGTGTCCATATTTTTCATAAAATAATCAATATTTAATGTCGATATATTTAATCTAGATATATCAAAAATCGATACTTTATTTGGAGTATCAATTTTAATCACAAATTCGATATTTTTGTACAAACGCAAATCAGTATCCAATTGCATATTTACTGGATAAATATATGTACAGCTACATTTCTGAGCTGAAGGCGTATTAAAAAAGTGGATTTGTCGTAATTTAATTGTTTGTCAGCAAAGATTAACAGGTTTCAAAAAGATGTTAAATTTTACCAAGTTTACGGTAACGTCAATGTCATTTTTTTTTTTTTTTTTTTTTGTCAGCATATTCGAATGTCATTGGTTAGATAATTATTAATCAAGATGAAGAATAGTGATTAAGCATTCGTATTGCAAAGTTTATAGTTGACGTAAATTTACAGCTGCCGTTTCCAGTTGTTTTTTTTTTTTTTTTTTTTTTTTTTTTTTTTTCATTGATGAATATAAGTTATGCAAAGCCTCTTCTGTGTCGTCTGAAAGAGTGGCTTCTGCAGTTAACATGGCGGCACCGGACAACAGGAGTAAATATACGCTGCAACATATAAAAGAGTTCTTTTGATATCTACATCAGATGAATACTGGTTTGACTGATTGTAAAAATATATAAATTATTAAAAGTTTCTGCAATTTCCACATGTCTTGAATTTTCCAAAATTTCTTAAATATTTTGATATATTTTACGAATATTTTTAGAAAATTACTGACCTCGGGCAAAAATATCGATATATCGACAATGATTTTTTCTCTCTAGATACACATCGATTCTGTTTGTAAATATCGATATAATACTTATAGATAAATTGTTTCATTTGCCCCTCCTTATCTTACAGGAGAAGGAACACGAGATTCATCATCAGAAGCGCTGAGCCAAACCGACGACAGAAGCTAGTGCAGCGGGCTGACCTCACGCCGTGTAGGGCCGTATTTCAGAGTTATCTGTCAGCGCAGATCTCTCCTCTCAGCGCCATAGGAGTCTCTCCCTTCTCGATGATGAGGAACAGGCACGATCTAATGCCACGCTGGCGCTTGGAGCCACCCGTTTATCAGGGGTAATTTTTAATGACCTGGTAGAAACCGAAAGCACTCTAGTCAGCGTCCTTAGCACTGCAGAACACGGTTTGACAGTGAGAGAGCCTGATTTTAAAAGCAATAGAATCGCATTCTGTTTGATCCGCCTTTAAGTTGTTTTTGCCATAAGTTTCTTTCAAATTTAGGCGTCGAAAATGTTTTGTGGCATGTCCTATCTACAGTGTGCAAGCTTTTTTTTAACTGTTTTACGTCTCTCAACAGCGAGGTCTTTAGAGACGGGAAAGGATGGAAAGGGTGGGGGGGGGGGCAAGGAATGGGAAGGAATTCGGCCATGGCCTTTTGAAGAAAGCATCCCGGTATTTGCCTGGAGTGATTTGGGAAACCATGGAAAACCCAAATCTCGATACCCGGACGGGGATTCGAGTGTGCAAGCTGTTACCACATAGGATGGTTTTACCTCGATGCCACGAATAACTATCAACAGTAACGCATACCCTCACTCTTTACTTAATGCGGAAACGTTTGGAATTTAAATGAAGCCTTTGGTACCTCATCCGCTGATCATGAATTTTACACCACCACATCTACTACCAGTTACCGGAGTGTGAAAATTTCTTCAAGCACCGAAACCAGTGTCAAGCTCCAGACACCGTCATGTTATTTTAGAGAGCTAGGACGAGGATGCGGGTATAAATGATACACACTACCTCTGAAAGTAACAGTAGTTAAGTTGTGTTGCCTAGCAAGATAGACGACGACCAATCACAGTTATACAGACTTCCCATCACTGACGATAAATGTAATCAGTTAAAGGACTGCAGATGAGTCTGTTCTGTTATTTCATTAGAAGCTTCAACAATTTTCTAGTTATGCCAACTGACACATAAGTTTGGATATTCTCATGGAAAACGTACAATTTTTTATTTTAGCTTTATGGCTTTTTAAGAATGATATTATAAGAGCCGCGAGAAGAATTTGGGCCAGGAACAGGAAGAAATTCGGTAATGCCCACTATTAAAGAATCCTCCTGCAGTCGCCGGCATTGATTTCGTGAAACCACTGCAAACCGAAATAAAGATGGCCGAACCATGGGTCAAACAACTGTTCTCCAAAATATTAGTTCCGAGAGATCACTTAAGTCACATACACTCCAAAGATTTTTACACTAAGGATTTGCAGCTATTACTGTAGGCGGATGGCGGACCATTGCTACTGTGTGGAGAAGCAAACACTAATAACTTGCACCAAATTAGAAATGCATCAACAACACGTACCAATATTTGGTTTTGTCAGCAATATTTGATGGTTCAAGCAATGTTAATGGTAAGATTCAAGGTAGAACATCTTTATGACTGGCTGAGCGAATAAGGAATTTAACTTATGACATTCAGCTGTTTCTGATTGAAACATTTACAGTTTATTTACACAACAATCGAGTCGTAATTAACTTTGGCTATCTCCAACATGTAATCTCTGGACTTAGAAACTATTTGAGTGGGCTGGTGGCGAAGAGATTTTAAGAATCACATTTACGAAGCAATCTTGAAGTTAAATTTTCCTGCGAATTATTTCAAATCAATTCTATTAAACACTACTGAACCATTATAATTTGAGTTTGAAAAAAAAGAAAGATTCTACTTCTAATCAGAGCTCATTAGTTAGAAGGAACAAGGCAATGGTGCAATAATAAACTCTTAGGTACTATTGAATCGTGTTTTCACATCTGCCAGTATGCGACGAATAAAACTTGGTCAGCAGTACACTGAGGCCATGCGATAACGAAGTCTCTCGCTAAAAACCATGACCTACGACTTTCAGATAGTAGCAGGAACTCGATCTGTAGATGTTACACACGCTTTCCGAGCGTACACCAAGTTTTACCTCTCATTCATTTAAACGTAATTCCAAAGGCTGTTTGTTACCAGTAATGAAAGCCGTCCTCTGTTACAACATATGAAAGCTGGAAGCTGAATTATAAACAATCTGAATGAATCGCCAAAGCTTATACTACGAATCACAGCAAATTTTATTAAATTTCAAGCAGCAGCTCCACGGCTTAAGTACCAATATCGTTAGAATCCCGGTCTCTGCAGGGATTTTCAAAGGTCCTTAACCTGACCTTCACCTCTGGCACAGTTTGCTGTGTAATGTGAAGAACGTTATAACTCTTCTGGGGGTCGGATTCCACTGTAGGTCCCATACACCTGGTAGGGCCACTTTGTTAAGCTAGGGTAGTAATGACAAAAGGCGCATGCGCGGAGAATCGAAAAGTGTCACTCTGCAACTGAATCCTTTGGGAATATCTCGGCAAATAATACCATAGGCATTAATTCTAATTTTTTAAACTAAAGTGAAAGCGAATATCGTCAAGTAGGATGTAACCATGTGGCCTTTACTGGTTGCGAGTGTTACTCTGTGAAAAGTGAAAACTTGCGATTAATGTTATTTTTGGAGTAAAGTTTAGTTTTTTAGGCGGAGAAAGAGAACTATCACAGCATTCGTTTAGGTAACCACGGAAAACTGACTAAAAACCATGGGTCAGATAGCCAGGGTACCGAGATTTTAATTAAGGATAATCGATCCATTTTTATTGTGTGTGGCGAAAAATTAACACGCTCAATTGCAATGGAGCCTTTTCTAATACGGCGGTGTCCTTTAAAGTTGTAGGTCATAAAATAATGTTTAGAATACTGTTTAGAACATTTATAACCGTAAATAAATGTATCACGGTTTGGAAGAGACTGTTCTCCTAATCCAAATGCGAACCTCTACTTCATAAGATGCAGTCTGCTCAACCTCGACTAGCAATTTAATTGACGCGCAGATGATGATTCGAGGCACTATCTTGCCCTTGCGGATGGAAATTTCCTTTAACGGCGATGAATCTGAGCCGCGGAAAACCACAGCATTAATGCCCAGAAACGGTATCCTCGGCACATAGAATTATTTTTTTGCTTATGGCCGGTAGATTCAATAGCGCAGGTTGTTCGGCGAATATATTTCGCCTCAGCCACGAGCTCTGTCCTGATTGGGGTAATGAATTATCGCCATCTGTTTGTGACATGTGTATTGTGGCGGATACAGGGGGAGGTCAGAGGACTCAAGCCCCCCCCCCCAAAAAATAATTCTAGGTCCGCCCCCGACATCGTAATTTTTGGAGACTGGAGACCTATTTTTTGTTAGCTCTACTATCTTTTAAGGGCAGCATGACCATAATAAAGCCTAACCCTGCCGACTCAAGCTTCCCCCCCCCCCTAAACAAAATTCCTGGATCCGCCACTGCATGTGTAACTTATGTTCTATGTGGTAAGTATATATTTTTTTGTGAAAAGTGAACTCTATGAGGCGAAGATTGGGGGCTTCCATTCATCCAGGACCTAGGTGATTACGATAAAACGTCTAAAACCTAATCAGGTCGGCCAGTACTCCCGACCGAGCGTGGTGGGAGCGTTCTGGCCTCACATTCGGGAGGACGGCGGTTCGAATCTCCGTCCGTGCATCTAGATTTGGGTTTTCCATGGTTTCCCCAAATCACTCCAGGTGAATGCCGGGATGTTTCCTTCAACAGGCCATGGCTGATTCCTTCTCATTCCTTGTCCACAGTCCCTCCCTGCCTCTAATGACCTCGACGTCGACGAAGCGTAAAGCCATAAGTAAAAAAAAAAGTATCCCGATTCGGGGTTTGAACATGGACCCGTTGTAGTGTAGTGCAGTGGCGCATTAATGCGCACAGTTACACCAGTGTGGTACATAAGAAATGATGGGCTCTCACTGGATAAAATATTCTGCAGGTAAAATAATTCCTGGCTCGGATCCGATCCGTGCGCAGTAATTGAATTGACAGATAAGCATTCCGCAAGTCGGGTCGTAGAATGTTAGAACTATAAATAAGACACTACGTCGTATGAACTAAATTTTTCAGGAGAGTGATGATCCGCATCGTTTTTTGTGAACTAGGGAGTAGGAACCGTTTTCGAAGAGGGAACTGACAACCCGGTACCGTCTACTTGACTTTAAGTAACTGCAAAATAATCAAATCCAGTATGCCTCCTGCAAGAAATTAACTACAATGTTTCCAGATTATTTTATAAATGAACTTTAAATTTGTTGGTAAGTGATTCTGGTTGCCCAAGATACAATGACAAGTTTTCTTTTCAGTGTGACTGGCCGTATTCTGAAATCTAAGTGTTTCGCACGCTCAAACATGAAAACTTTAGAATTATACCCGAAAAGAGAAGGAATCTGGTACATCAAATTATGTTCTAGGCGAATGATGTTTCGCTGACAGGAGAGATCTGTGATTGGCATTTCTTGTCGTCATGGTCCAGTTCTTACAGTGTAATCCTCGGACGCAAATCCTGCTTTCCCTCTGCTTCAGTAAATCTTCCACAATCCCGTTAATGTAGCGTGACTAGTGCAGTTCCCACGGGACGTGATGCAGGCTGCGGAAGTTAATTCGTGGAGACCAGGCCTCTCACCGCATCCTGTATCTTTAATGGTCGTTTGGATTCAGTTGCACATAACTGGTCAACGCTTAATGCGTAGCTCCTTCAAGAAGCGCCGTCTCTTCAGGTCACTATTCCCGTATACTTGTGTTTCTTGTAATGGAGCTGATTGATACAAGAAAGGAAATAACGTGATATAATTATTTACCATTCAATAAAGTTTAATTAAAGATTAAAATTCCATGGAGAGTATTAAATATACGTGCTTTGAATTTCCCGTTACAATTCGCTGGTCATTCTTAACAAACAGATGAAGTCGAAACTTCAATTGAAAGTAGACGTCGCTTCGTGAAATTATCAAGTTACCAATTCAAAAACCTGTAATTTTCGGAAAGGAAGTATTAAGCAACGACCCATGTAAATTGTACGACGGGTATTGGTTTAGTTACTGTTGTTATTAAAATGGAATTATGATAAACTGAGCCTTTCTTCATTAAAAGTATGTACTGATTATTTCCGGTTCTGTAAAGAACGAGTAAGGAAAGAAGTTAACAACGAAGCGCGTTTCATGGCGACCGTGACAGGACTACTACTACTGTGAAGAGAATAACCTGGCTAAGTCACTACCTCAGTAAAAAAAAAAAGCTCTTCTACGAGAATAAAACTTTGAAGAAAGACCAAAAAAAAGTATTATTCTTCCTGTATTACAACGTAAAACACTTGATCTCTGGTGACATCGCATGTTGATAGTGGAAAAAAAAATGGAGTGCGTTACCTGCTTATATAATACGTATCTAAAGATAACACAGACTGATTTGGCAACGCAAATGAAGTGAAGGAAAAAATACAGTTCAGTGACAGTACAGAACAGAACAGAACAGAACGTAGTCAAATGCAGGAATACTCTTTATTACATAAAGCACGCTGCAGATTTAACAATGTGAAAGAATTGATCAAAACTGGCATAAACCCTAAGACAATTTCTTTTATTATTCTGGCTTTACGCCTCGTCGACGGCTAGGTCATTAGGGGCGGGAAAGGAGTATTGGCTAGGAATGGGAAGGAGTTCATCCTTGGCCTTTAACATTAATCATCGCGGCATTCGCCTTGGAGTGATTTGGAGTAACCATGGAAAACCAAATCTGGATGACCGGAGGGGGATTCGAACTCGTGTTGCCCGGAATGCGAGGCAAAAAACAAGATAATAGTTCCGTGTTAAACATTACTAAGACATGTATAAATTATAATAATGTCTACAAGAGATTAGAGTAATAACAACTTCACTGTTGACGAGCCCTTCAGTCAAAACTAAAGTCTACTAAAGCAAATGCAATTGATGTGTTTATTTATCATATTAATTTAATAATTTTATTAAAGATATTATAAATAATGGTATTTTACAAAATGCGTTGATTCACCTAATAGAAACTCTCAAACTCAACGCTCCTGAGCTATAATACAAAACTGCAATTGTTGTGTAGTTTCAGTAATTTCTATTATACTTGTTGTCTTACAGTGTCTCAGGTTTGTGAAGCGATGATAGCACGGTCATTGTTTCCTTTCACTATTTATGAACAAAACTCAGGAGGAAGAAAAATACAAGTGTGAAACATTGGCACAAACCCAATTCAAAAAATAATTAGTTGGAAACTGGTTAAAAACAACATAACCGCTCATCTTTCCTCAGTCCAAACAAGAAAATGAATACTGCAGACTCAGCTCAATTTACAACATTGAAACAATTAACATTTACATCCCAAATATCACGTTTTTCTAAATGTTCAGATGCAATTCTTACCTGGTACACGATGGAAAAAAAAAACTCATCTGCCCGTCATATGTGTCAAATGGCGGAACCACAACAGCTAAAATTTCTGAACGCTTTCATAACAAGGTGATCCAAAACTGTTGAGAGAAATAGGAAAGTAAAGGATTTAAGTTCAGTGAGGATTAAGAAAGAAGTCCTCAAGTTAGAAGTCTATAACGAGGACATTAGGTCATGGAGGGTGGTCTGTGCAGGGTAGTGGGGGCTGTTAAAGGGGCATTAGCGTCACAATGGAGAGGAGTGGCTCAGAGGAATGCCGTGCCGCCTACCTGCGGCGCATGAGCCTCTCTCAAGGGTCTCACGATATTCTGCCCAGGAAAACCGAGTCTTCTCAGCAGTCTTTACCAACACGCTCGTGTGTTCATTAACATCAATGCCTTGATCTATATCTCTGTCAAAGTGGATTAAGGTATAAGACTGGAAAAATTCAAGAGATCGTATTATCATTCTTCAGATGGCGGTAGTGTTATACAGTAAAACCTTGCTCTTACGGTTTGATATGCTACTTAAAATTCCAAGGATTAGAACCAAGCAAAATGAAAAGTGCATTTCGCATGGTAAGTAATATGATGGTCTGGAAAAAGGTCTCGTTTGTTTCCACATAAAAGCAAAATCGAATGGTTTGACGATAGTCCAGAACAGTTCGACGGGCAGGTCGCATCGTTCATATGACTAACGACGTTGTCAAAGGACTATGTTGGAATCATCAGCTCATCAATTCTATTAACATATAGTGATGTTCCCATAAGTGTGTAATTACTGTAAACAATGTTGAATCTGTCAAGTAGTGTCATATAATACTGCCATAAGACAAGTTGTGGAGGGGTTAGAGGTGTAATACACCTCTTCACGGTTAGGAATTTTCCTTTATTTCTCCTCCCTGATGGCCAACGAGGCAGCATGGAATAATTACGGAAGTAGAATGGAACTCTCCAACCGTGCCAGAAGCCCTACTTCTCGATATACGTAAATGATATATGATCCAAGACCCATACACCTCAAACACACAGCATTTGTTCAGTAACACAAACTGCATGTTTTTAAAACTTTGGTTAGCAGTCAGTATTCTCAGTTAGGTTTTGAAGGTAAATACAATGATTGAAACAAGTTTGATAACTTTCCGGGGCACGATACTGTTCGAACTGGTTTAAGACGAAGATAATTTTGAAATTCCACGTGGCAGCCAACTTTGCAGGTCAAAAACTGGAAACAAGACTTTTGTAGTACGAGTATCATTGACCGAGAGATCGTACCAACCTATGGTTCTTTCGACTAAGGGCTGTCACTACAGAGTAGCATAACTTTCGCAGCTTTTCTTCGTTTTTTCTATATGCTAGGATTGGCTGCGTTGTGGTTACAAATATTATCTTTGACTCAGTTATTGTGACTATAGATTCATAAGTCTGTGATGGAATCTATAACATTATGAAAACAAGTTACATATTTTGCCGTGAATAAGACCATACAGAGAATAGAATTTGGAAAATCCTTACATAACTATTTTTAATGCATACATCTCAAAAGATTGAAGCTAACTCAGTAACCAAGAAACCATTATGTAGCCAGACGTTTGGTATTCTCTCTTTGTAATTATTTTTTTTTTGACGTTATGGAAAGTGCGGTATAGAAGTTACTTACATATGGCATCTACTGCGAGACAAACCTGATTCAGAATATCTGAAGTACTAAAGACTTTGTTCCAGGACGAAGCTATTTAATATCTGGATGGCGATTAAATGCAAAAAGATCTACTACTGCCAGCAACATCCATATACCGTAGCGATAGACGTAAAAAATAATTGAATAACTCATCTTTTCATGTTTTATTTTCCTCAAGAGTCGTAGGAGAATTAAAAAGTTTATATTTATTTGGAGGTATAAGCAGATACCATGTGCTTTGTAGAGCTGGACACCTTAGAGCCCTTGAACGCCAATGAATATTCAAAAGAACGTTATATACTTCTGTCTCCAGCACTTTCTAACTATTTAAAAAAAAAAAAAAGCCTTTTGGGATTCAGTACAATGGACCCTTACATCCTATTTTAACCAATTTCAGGGCATTTATAATGATATCGCCGAGACTGGTGCATGAACGATAACGTTCGGGCCAGACATTCATTAGTACCACGATTCGATTTTCGGCTTGGCCATCCATAAACGTGAACGATTCTTTAATAATGCCCATGGCTGATTTGTATAACGTTCGTTCCTTGTTAACTATTCCCATGTTATAGATGAGCTATTATCCCATTATTTTTAAGTAACGCTAATCTCGTGTACAGTGTGAATCACGAGTTTACCTTTGGTTACATCGGTAAGTAGTGAGAGAGACAGGGGGGAGGGCAGGAGTTACAATCTCTGGACTTCAGCGAGTGCAGTGTGATGTGAACTATGCAGTCGCCCGGAAGTGGGGACTTGCTCCAGGGTTGGGCTCAGTTCTCCAGCTTCCGGTCCTCTTCTCGCTTCATTGGCGACGCCCTGACTAGGGACAAGAACAGGATCCTATACCAGAAACATGATAAAAATTAAAACGTCCAGACTGATAGTCCATTTAGTCTGGCGAGATGGTACAAAAATTGAGCAAATGATTATTACTTCAGACACATTTTCAAGCAAGTCTGAGAAAACCAGGGCTTTAAATCAAGCAAAACCAGGAAGCGTTTTTCGGAAGTCCAAGGCCGCGAGTTCATTTTTCTTATGTTGTTATAATCTTATGTATTAAAGCGATGCTTGATTAAATAATTTTCATTGCTTTCGCCATACGAGCAATCGTGTAGCAACTTTCTAATGCAGCTTCTTCTCCTCTTAACAATCGCAACAACAACAACAAAAAAACGTTTTCTCAGAACTACATTGAAGTAAATAGCAATACTTGAGGTCAGGGGAGATTCTGAAGAGGTTCACGTTTATGTGCAAAGCGCCTTTTTTTGCATTTTGAATAAGCCAACTTTTATAAGAGATTTTGCCGGTTTCGCAGCCGTCATATTGCTATAAATAACTTCACGAGTATCACGCTGCGTCGAAGAAGAAGCACTTCGATTCAGCGTGAAACTCATGAAGCTATTTATACAAAGCCAACTTTTAATTGGTTTGACTTCTAGGTATCAGAACTAGATCGTTTTTAAAGGGGAACCGTGAGAGCGGATTTCGTCCGAAGGCACTATTTCTTGAACAGATAGTAGACACAAGCAAAATTATTAGTAATTTAAATGAAACTACGTCTCGCAATCTCTAACTTAAGAGGCAAGTCTTTTGCGACTATGTTTCACTATTATTGCTAGTGTTAACACACAAAAGAAAATTAGTTTTAATTAATACATGAATTTAGGAAATTACGGACAACTAGAGAAAAATGGGGTGGAGCACCGTACTGGTGGAAAATGAAATCTTCACTGTCAGATTCCAGAAGTGGCATGAGCGAATTCTGCAAGGATTCCAAACAGTGCTGGGGATGCTGATCGTCAGCTGATGTCAAGGCCTCCTCGTTCCTCTGACCTAATCCCCTGCGACTTCTTTGTTTTTTTTTTTTTTTTTAAAAAAAAAGACACAGTGTTCGCGCCACCAGTACCAGTTGATCTGCCATACCTGCGGGTTCGCATTACAAATGTATTTGCTCTCATTGACAGAGACATGCTGCATCGGGTATGGGAAGAACTCGATTATAGATTTGATGTGTGCAGTCACTAAAGGTGCACATATTGAACATCTGTAGACACTCAAAAAAACTTTCACAGTTTGTTTATATAGCTCTGTAATCTTGTAAGTATATGTCAAATAATAAATCTATAGTAATTTTCTGAAATCACTACAATTATTTTGACTATCTCTATGTATAATGCTGGAAAGCATGAGCTCTAGGAATGTTCAGTCCTTGACTTTTTTGATAAATGGATAAAATTATGAAGACTTGAAATTTAGTTCGCCGATTTCCCACAAACACTGTCGAACATCATTCTTGAAATATATTGGGCTGTTTATAAATGTATGCCATCACGAGTAACGTCTTGTACCACTCTCGCCGAATGAGCCAGAGAGCTGAAATTGTTCCGACCGCGATGCGAACGTCTCAATCTGCTACGACAATCTGTAAATAGTTTATCGCGCCCTGCCAACCTCCCGATATCGGGAGTACCATATCTAATTTGTAATTTGTCTACTTGCGTTGCGATCTGCAGACCCTGCCGAATTGCCCCTGTCGACTGGAACTGAAATTAGGTCGTCGCAAGAATATGTCTACTCCGAAGAGCAATGTATGTATGTATGTGCGAAGCCAATCTAACGTAAAAGGCACACGAAGAAGAATCTAAGCCTGGGCGAGCAGTTATCGTCCGTCGGGCGTGGCGTTCAGGAGGATGTGTGAAAATGTGTTGGTCAATTCATCCACATTTTCTTATATCACTTCAAGGAAATACCGATTTCATTTTTTATTCATTAAAATAGCTGACTTTTATTTCTTTGTAAACCACCTTATCACATTTCTAAAGGCTCACTGCACTAAAAAAGACTACCTATCGTCCCTACCAAAAGGGGATGAGATATATTAGTTGACTATAGGACAAGAGACCTCAATAAAGCACTATAAGGTTTTATAAGACCGTTCAGTTAGTTGCAGCACCGTGATGGTGTCTGATACTGACGCGGGGTTAGCTTGTTCTAGTCCTAGTGGTGAAAGAAAATTTCATCATCAGGACTTGGCCGGCTGGGTAGGAAAAGTGGTGCACGATTCCTAGTCATCAGATTGTGCACCAAAGTCCTGGATTAAATCCCAAACCCCTCTGCAGTGTGTACGGAGTGAGGGCATACTACTTTGTTGATGGTGATTAGTCCACTGGAGGGCGACCTTACACGTGATTGCCTATGGTGTCATTCGGAAGTGTAGGCTTGAGGGCCAGCACCGGGTTTCACCCTCTTTCTTTAATCTTTTATACACAACACAATATGCTGATCACACACACCATCACAGTCATGCACACAATAACACGAATGCCGTCACATTGGGGAAGCAATTGGAAAACCACTCCAGTTCATCTCTTCCTGAAACGTTCACCTGAAGGGGGCAAACACCCTCCATGGTAGTCGCCTACGGGTACGCCACCAGGCAGTGGTGGATCAAGGATTTTGTTTTGGGGGGGAGGGGCTAGGATTTGGTTTCGGGGGGCTTGACTCGGGGGAGAAGGGGTTCGCCGAAAGAAATCTCATTATTACAGATTGCCGCCCTTATTAAAACTGTAAAGCAAAAAAAAAAAAAAAAAAAAAAAAGGTTCCCAAAATCCATGTCGTCAGGGGTGACCTTGGTGCTTTTTTTGGGGGGGAGGGCTTCAGCCCCGTAGCCCCCCCCCCCTCCTGGATCCGCCACTGCCACCAGGTCACGAGTGTTGCTTTTATTCCATTCCGCCAGCATCTGACGATCCGTTTATAAGTTTTAGTAACATTAATTGTGGAATAAATTAATTCCAAGGTGAGCCAAAAAGTCATAACAATAAAATCTTATAGGGAATCTAATAGGCAACCATTTGCGATACTCCGAAAACACGTTTTTCAATTGTAAATACCTAACCGTGGAACGTTTATAACAGTAAGATTTTTCGGAGAATGTGAATCTCAGTATAGTCGAACGCAGCAATTCCATTCGATATATATCTAGATGTTGGATGAATAAGTTTGTAAGAGTAAGAATATTATTAAAAAAAATTATTGAACAAAGAGTAAGGCCTACAGGTCTCAGGCAGAGAATTTCGTATTTTCACTTTCTCAATCTCACTAGTAACGTTTCGTTAGCGAGGAAATTCTGAATGAACAGTTTGCTGTAGACAAGAAAAAAAAGAATATTAGGCCTACTATCTACCTGAATCTTTGACACAGAAAAAAAAAAGTTTTACCATTTTTTTAGATTTAATATGTGCTACGTCAAATTTAAATTTTATATCACATTAATATTTTATCAGCATATTAATTACTTCTTCATGAAGCGTGGGAAATAAAACTGACAGTTCTGTCTATTGTCACAAATGTTGCATTACACCAATACGTTAGAATAGTCGAGCAACATTAATAACAAACACAGGTGTTGAAGGAAGCTTAAGACTTTTGGCAGCTAGGCGCAAGCTTTGGTCAATGCCTAATTGAATCTTATCAGCACAAAAAAACTATAGTTTTAAACCAAGTTATATATTGTAAGTATCACAGAAAATAGTTCATGAAGACACTTGACAGGAAGTAGTACTTACGGACAGTGACGGTTTTGGGATCAAACGCAGAAACTTTTTCCTCGATGATGTCAATCCGCGCTCGAAGTTTTGTCGATCTTTCACAGACATCTTGTAGTTGCTTAGCGAGATCGTCGAAAATATCGTTTGCTATTACGACTAATGATGCTAATTGTCGTAATGCACTGCTCAAAGTAATATTAGTTACAGCTTCTAACTCGTAATCCGTTACCAAAGACGCGCCTTCTTCGCGATGTAAACTTCGTCGGCTGAGGTAAATCGGCTCGACTACGCGCTGAATAAACGGCATCTTTAAGCTTCTCGGAAGTTTTACCGCCCTTGCTCTTCATCACCAATTAAATTAACAGAATAACAAACAGCTGTAAACTTTCTCCTTATCGTTCATCCATTATGTCCTTTTTTCCCGTTCCCGCCAGCCGTCACGCGCACTACTAGCACCGCACACTGTTTGAAGTTTACGCCAAGACTGCCATTGGAACAACTGAGTGGGTGCCGATCAGTACTGCCAACTTCGAAAGAGAAATACAGTTTCTTGTTTCCATTGAAAGTTGGTGCACCTGGTAGCTGTCAATTGTCTTTGTCATGCTTCTAGAGACATCTATCGGAGAGATTATAATTTAAAGTTTTGTTTGTGGATATTTGGAAGGTGTTATGTTGATGTAAAAGAGAATTAGTAGAAGTTAGTGTGCATTTGCTATAAATTTCATCATCTTATAATGGATGAAGGATTTGAAGGGGTAATATTCTACATGTCCTTAGTTTATTATCATGTTTCATACAAAATAACTTGTCATATGTGTTGAAACTTTCAGTTTTTTCCCCCATTGTAGTTTTAAAATCTTGAGTTGTAATTGTAAATAATCTTTAAAATCCAAATTGAGAGAGCTGTGTAGCTTATTATTCCCGACATTAAAAAAAATAAGAGTTGACATAGGTTATTTCTATGTGTATATTTGTTTTTATTTTATGTTTGTCTAATTGTGATGAAGCATGTAGTTCTTGATTTTATAAACATCGGAAAACCGCAGAGAGACATGACGGGCTGATTGTTTTTATATCTTTAAAGAAGCTTTCCAATCAATAGTCCCAAACTATGAAAACACCCATTTAATGGGAGCAGTTTGCATCGCGATACATGACGCTCAGGCAAGCATACTAATAAAAACCAGTTTCCTTGTGCCTCATGCTTAAACAAGAAATTTCAACTGTCATTCTGGTCAAGGCTGTATTTCAACCTAACCATAAACTCTGCCAATATTGCCACCAGAAAATCAAAGCATCAGTCATATGAACATTAAAACTTTGATTGTCTTAACATGTCAAATACATAATTAGTCACAGTATAAACTTCACCTGACTTAACAGACAAATCAGAATATCCATTTTAAATCACAGTATCATTAAAATAAAAACAAAAATAAGGTTTGATTGTAGTGCAATCACTGGGACTCATCAAGGAATTGTCATTTTGAACTGAAAACTGTTGCACACGTTCATCGGGAGATGATATTTAATATATTGTTCTTAGAGCTGCAAAATATATCCATCCTCCCAAAACTTCACTCAAAAAGTGCTGTAATGTAAGGCGGTGAGTGACTGGGAGAAGGCATAAAGCAATGTGTAAAGATATATTATTTCGTTTTATGTTTCTATTACACCCATCAAGATAGTGCACTAACTTCACGCTAAATAATAATTATAATAAAAAAAACTGCTGTAACATTACACACTAAGCGATGAGAGGACGCCATTTGTTAACATATAATAAAACTGCTGTAACATTACACACTAAGCAATGAGAGGATGTCATTTGTTAACATACACTACTTCCAGCGATACTAATATTACGTGCAACAAAATGCATCAATGACCAATAACGATGAAAACCAAACCAACGTAACTTTTCATAAAAACCAATTTTTAAATCCATTAAGCTACAAAATGAAGCATCTGTCCATTTTGGTCCTGAGGCTACATTCCAATTCATCCGAGACAGTGTTAATGATTTTGCTTGAAAGTCATAACTTAAATGTTTAATAAATCCAAATTTCTAGGGAATTATGCTTTAACAACAAGAACCAAATTCCATATTGGTACAGGCTGCATTTCAACTATAAAAACTAAATTCCTTCGACCTAATGCTGAAAGAAGGATATTGCCGCACCTAAACATAAGCTACGTTAATATTGCCACAACCTACTTTATAAATGCTGTAGAATATTAACATCTCAGACATAACATGCTGGATATGTATCTTGACAATGTAATACCTATTATCGTTGGATGTCACACATATGTGTGTAAATGAGGCAATAAACATCCGCTTGTGGTTCAAAGTTGTTTTGTTTTAGTGTATAATTTTGATATCAATAGGTTCCCAAATAATATTGTTCAAAGAATGTGTGCATGATCATTATACTTCGCTATATGGCTTTTCCCAGTTGCTTGCGTTACGGCACTTTTCAAGTGAAGTTTGTGAGGTATCTATGTATTTTACATCTCTAAGAGCAACATATATTAAATAGTATCACCAATCGAACATGTGCAACAGTTTTCAGACCAGAACGACAATTCCTTGATGAGTCCCAGTGATTGCACTGGAGCCCAATGTTCATCCATATTATAAATCTTCTGAATTTATCAGATGTTTAGTGAATGCACATTTGGTAGTAAGTTGTCGTAGAATTTTAGGATCTGCTGAAGATTGCGATTCTGCTACAGCAACATTCTTCCGTGCTGACTGATAATGTTATAATACTGCGGTAGTCAAAAGTAATGTTTTATTTTCAGGTGATATGTTGGAATACAACCTGGACCAGCATGACTCTGTTAAAACTACTTCAGAATGTATTTCTAGCGGTGTCTTGCATTTGAATTCTGCAGTATTAGCCTATAAGGTCAATTCCTCATGGAATCGCAATCTACAGTACACCTTAATTTTAGAATGGTAGTTTTTATCTTACCTGATACACATCCTTCACATCACACCTCTCCCAGGTCTTTAGTCAAGTTAACAAATTTTTTTCATCTTCAGTTTCCATTTTCTGTCACTGCCACCATAAGCACAATCTACCTCTACATTCATCTCTCCAATTCTTAAAAATCTTGGGTGTTTTTCTCTACTAGTTACGTACTAATCTCAAATGAAGGAAGAAAGAAAGAATTTGTATAAGCATGGCATCTTATTTCTCCTGTCATTGCGACCCAAATAAGTTGGTGTACAAAGTATTCCATCACACTCTTAAGTGAATATTTATGTGTTTGTCTATAAATTCAAACCTACATTGTCTGTCTGCTGGACACACCCAACCCAGTCTCCAGTCTATGTATCAATTCTGTGACACTTCATAAAAGCTGTGGCAAGCAGTCACAAATTAAGCGGTTCTTCTCTGCACTTTCTTTGTACTCAACCCCCTGTGATATGGATCTGAAATGGCAAAGAAGTACTCAAAATCTGATCTTTGAATTGCAGTTCTTTCTTTGACTGTTGTAATGTGCAGGTTCCATTTCATGTAGCTTTGTACTGTTGTGCCTAAATATTTCAGGGACTCAACCATGCCAATAACTGAATTGTGTAGTATGTACTCCTGAATAAGTTGATTGTTTTTGTTAGTTATGCACATTCCCTTTCATTTTTTGCAATGTAGTGTTAGGTGTCATCCATCACGTCATGACTAAAATAACATCTATACTGCACTAAATTTCTAAGCTATTGTTACAATTTCTTGTTTCCCTATAGATTATTGCATGACAACAAACAATCTCAAACTGCTATTAACATTATTTCCAATATTGTTTATAAAAGTTAAGAAAATAAGTGGTCCCATTACACTTCCTTGAAGGGCACCTGATGTAACATCTTAATCAAAAGAGACTTCTCTGTTAATGATGACTAAAAAGAAAAAAAAAAAACTCTCATATCTATTCAGAAATGTGATATACCATATGCTTGTAAGTTTGCTAAAAGGAAGTTGTATGGTACAGAGCACAAATATTTCTGAAAATCCAGAAAAATGCATCAGCTTGTGAACCTGCATAAATAACTTTCAATATGTAAAGTGAAAATATAGCCAGCTGTGTTTCTCAAAATCCATGTTGTTTCAGTGTAAGCAATTCATTTTTGTCTACAAACTTCACAATGAAGCTTATAACATTCTGCAAACAAAAGTTAGAGATATGGGTCGATATTTTCAAGCATCTCTTTGGTCTTCCTTCTTGAAAATTACCAATGTGATACTTTTTTTTCTTCTAAGAATTTACAGTAGAATCATCTTTCTCCCTCAGGAGCAAGTTTGTCATGTTTTAACATTGTAAGGTGAGTTTAATTTCATTGGAAAGCATGTTACCTTCTACAAGGTTTAGTAAACCAGTTGCCAAAACTGAGCTTGATTATAGCTACAATTATAAAATCCTCATATTTCAGTTTTAAAGAAAGGTTTCAGGGGAAGGTTCAGTATGTGGAAGAAGGGCACAGGTACAGTGGAGAAAATACGGAAACGGTTTAAAGAGTAGTAAGAATAGGGGAAGAAATTCCAAAACAAACAAATAAATGAAAGCAGGAACGAGACAGATCTAGATTTGGCCAGAAAAGAATGCAATACAGTTATACATTGCAGTAGGGAACACTTGATATAACCAAGCAAGGAATTAATAATAGCAAAGAGAGAAGCTAAATATATGTTTTATGAAGAGTATTATGGTATTTGCTATGTTAAAAAAAAACTGAGGGGAAGAGAAGGTATTCAGAAAATTATTAATAAGGATAGAGAAGTTATTGAAGATTTGGGGGAAAATATTAATCAACTGATTTAATGTGACCATTTGCAGATGGGAGAGGAAAAATCAGGGCAATAGCTTCTCCACGCAAGTAGAAATGAGCAGAGTAGGATATAATTAAGAAAATAATGGTCCAGCGAAAAAGAGTAAAGGGGTTCCTGTGGATAATGTTACTAACAATGTATCAAAGATAATGGACTAAGTCATTGTACCATATCTAGATGTATTATTCAGATTGAGTCTGGGGGTTTGCTAATTACCAGAAGATTGCTGTAGAGTCATGATACTACCAGAGGGGAGACAGAAAGGGTTGAACATTACAGGCTGATTTGTTTGACTTTAGTGGTAGCTAAGTTGATGGAAACATCATTATGCAACCTCAGAAATATTTGTTAGGGTATAAGGTAGTTTGTAAATCAGTAATATGGGCATAGGAGAGGACATTCCTGTGAATTGAAGTTAGTGGAGTACATGCAAAATATTTCAGATGAAATGGACAAGTAGGGCCAAGTTGATAATGTAGCACTGGATCTCTCCAAGGTATTTGACAGAGTGAGGCAGAAAACAATTGCAAACAAGGTAAAAATCATTGGGGTGGGTGAAAAAGTTACTTACAGAGTGGAAGAATTATTAGATGGCAGGAAGAAAAGAGTTATGGTAGGAAATGAAGTGATAAAAGAAATGAAAGTAAAAACAAAAGTTCTGTAAGTTTGTGTGTTGAGACAATTGCTGTTCATTTTTTTGTTGAATGATTGTGTAGATAGTTTACAGACCATAAATTAGGTTGTTTACAGATAACACAATTTTACATGATAGGATTGAAATGTGAGAGGACTGTGAACATTTGTAGGGAGATCTGGATCGTGAATTCAGATTGATTAGGTCAAAATGGAATGAATATAAAGGCCATAAAGTGTCAACTTATTAGGTACATAGATAGAAGAATGAAGATTTAGTATGATTATAAGTAGGAAGAGGAAGTGCTTGTTGAAGATAAAAAAAATGTAAATATTTTGGAATAACATCTTATGATTAACTGAATTGTGGAGGACACATTTGACAGGTGAAAAGGAGAGGTTTTGAAATCCTATATTTACTGTAGAGAGTAATAAGCGGATGCACCAGGGAAGTGATGGAACTCAGAAGCAAAAGCTTTATCAGTCTGTTGTTGAGCATGGGAACAAAATTATGGGTATCAAATGTGGGAGATAGGCAGGGCACAATGGAGGGAAGCTAGATTTGTTTCTGGAAATTGCCACAGAACATTGTGGGTAGCATAAAATATGTGGGTTGAGAATCACAGAGTACCTGAGCCAAATAGTCATTGTGTCGTGTTTTCACTCAAGTCGCTCTTGCTACTGATCACTATTTGTGTGGGAAACATTAAACACTTAACTTTATTGGACCCAACACCTTGATTAATAAAGTATTTTAATTCTTGTCTGCAAAAGGGGATGAATTTTTTTTATAAACGTTGAATGATTATTGATTGATTTGTATACGGCTGAGTGAACAGTTCTTTTCGCTAGGAACAAAAACCTTGCCTTGCTATTAGGAAGGGCTCAGCCAGAAGCGTGTTTCATACCAGCAGCACTCTGCAAACTTGCATCCAGAGTGCCGCATGGCCTAGTCAGGGCCGCATTTAGGCTCTGTGGGCCACTAGGCTATACATGTGGTGCGGGCCCCCCTTGTCGGCAGTTTTTGAAATTCTGACCAAAAAAATTTATGGGCGACCTTTTTTTTTTTTTTTTACTCTACTACTGGCCCCAGCGGGGGTCCAGGGTTGTGGTGTGGGCCCCCTCTTTGTGGTGCGGGCCCCCTCTCTTTGTGGTGCGGGCCCCCCCCTTTGTGGTGCGGGTCCCCCTTTGTGGTGCGGGCCCCTAGGCTACAGCCTATGTAGCCTATGCTTAAATGCGGCCCTGGGCCTAGTCGAATGCTGCGCAACAGTTCTGGTGAGTCGCTGTGAAAACAGATTTCTGCTGTTGCTATAATGGGGATGCCTGAAGGAAGTTCAAACATCGTTTTGAATGAAGACAGTAGAAAAGTTGAAAACAAGTTTGAGGACTTATTTAAATATCTAAATAATGACTGAAAAAAACTTTAGGTTAAAGAAGAAAAATAAAAGATAGGCTAGCCTGCTGGGCAATAAACATCACTTTCTTGGAGGGCCAGTTAGATCAGCTTGAAAAGGAAGATGAAATATGCAAGAAAGAAAACCAGAAACTTAAACATAACAGTGGAGCAACTAACCCTAGCTATACTGCAATGACAAAATCCAAATGGTACATGGTATTTATGACTTCAAAAAGGGGTGGGGGGAGGGAGAGAGAACTCAAAGCTGGTGGCAGAGCAAGTCACAAAAATAGTAAAATCTGGTAGAGCCAAAATTAGAACTAGCTGAATATGCATCAGAAAAAATGCCATTAAAGAGGAGACAGAATATATTACAAACATCAAATTACAATTAACAAGGAATATATTGAAAGTACGTGATATGAACTCCCTAGAAACTGGAGGCTATACATCATCTTGTCTTATATACCAACAATAATGAATGAAGACAACGTTGCAGATGCTGTTTATTGGCAAAACTTAGAAGCAAAGATAGGGAAAAGTGAATTTCTGTAAAGCTTTTAAACCAAAATTTAAGACTACTCTCAGTAAAGAGCAACTGTTCACACTGTGGAGGCGAATCCTTTTGGTAGAAAAGTTTTACTACAGAAAAATCTTCATAGAATTTTCTGCCATCATAGTGGAAGATTACATTGTTGTACCAAGATGCGTGAAATGTATAGCTTTGGGTCACATCAGGAAGTATTGTAAGAAGAGCAATAGTTCATGTTCACTCTGTAGAGAGGAAAATCATGAAATGGATCAGCTCTTAGTCTTCTATATGCATACCATGCACAGATGGGGCACAAGTTTTATCAAAGAGGCCAAAGATTGTCTTACTTACTAATTATTTTTTACACTTAGTTGCAGATAGGAGTTATTGTTGGCAGTTTATCACAAGAATAGATATTAGAAATAATATCTATTTTCAACTAGCATTAGAGATGGTCCAAAGAAGAGTCGCCCAATTCATGACAGGTATATATAGTTGGATGGAAACTGTAAGTGTGATGTTGAAGGAGTTAGGTTGGGAAGACCTGGAGCACAGAAGGTGTTGCTCTCGACAGAAGATAACTGAAAAATTCTCAACTTACGTATTTCGGAACGACAGTAAACAAATATTGCTACCAGCAACATTCATATCTTGGAATGACCGCGAAAATAAGATAAGAGAAATCAGAGCCAGAACCGATTCATTTCTGTACTCATTTTTTCCACGAGCAATTAGGAGTGGAATAGAAAGGATTTACCGGGTGAGTAAACATAAAATTCGACAGGAGTAGTTTTCGATAAAGCACTCCGGCCATCTTGATCTGGGTTTCCCCAGATCGCTCCAGGTGAATGCTGGGATTGTTCCTCACAATAGCCCATGGGCGCCTCCTGCCATATCCCTTCCAAACTATTACCTTTCCAGATAGGTGCAATGCACCCTCTGCCACACACTTATTGTGAATCGTGGAGTAATAGTAATAGAAAGCAAGTTAAGATAATGAAAGTGACCCCACCCCATTTTTCAAGACAGAAGTGGAATGCAAAGAGGGCTACGTGCTTCAGGGAAAAACACGCAAAGGAACAGTTAGAAGTAGGATGTTGGAATGCAGACTGATGACCTTCCAATACAGGTGAATGAGATTTCTGAGACTTCCACATGCCATTGCCACAACTGTCTGGTGAAGAGGGTTAGTCTGGGCTACAAGCAGACAAAACATTCATGTACTTGACCTGCAACCTGTAACAATACCAAAGTTGTAGAACATCTTATAAATCAAGAACCAAACACATACATTTACATAGAAACAAAGCAATATATAGGGATTTGAAAACAAATTTAAAACTTGCACAACTTGAGGAGGCTTCAAATCTGAATACAGCTCTGAGACATGTAACCTGGATAGCACAGCCAGCCAGCAAATAGCAACTATGCATCTGATAGATGTTGTTGATCATATACATCTAAAAATCAAACAGCGTACCAACAGAGACTTACCAACTTCTCGCTCTCATGCACGAGGTCTCTGCAAGAAGGAACACAACTTTCAATCCAGATTAGATATCTAAATGTTTGTAGTTACTCATGGATGTATAGTTTTTGATTCAAAACTCCTGGGGCCACAGTACAATGTATGAGGGGTGATCAGAAACAGGAATAGTACAATCGCAGACTCTTTGCAGTTCCTGATACCCGCGATACTATTTTCCTAATAAGTACATGTAAGATATGCTGTTTGTCTAAGATTTCAAATTAAGTTAAAAGAAAGTGATATCACACAAAACTGCAATATTTAAGCATGAAGGTTGATGTGTTCCCTGTACTGATAATATCCCTATGTAACAGTTTGGGTACAAAAAATATGTTTATTGTGGCTGTTTTTGTACTGCATTGGCTGTCATATGTTATTACATTATTTTTGTCTAAAAGCATTGGCACAGAAGAAAGTAATTATGGCAATATTATATATTTTAATATTACTAAAGTTTTGTAGTAACTGCTACTGAATGTGATTAAATTATTTTGAATAACACTTATGAAATTATTTTACCTTGTTTTACAGTTTGAAGAAGAAGAATCTGATTTACCACTAGGACAGACTCTTTCAGGTAGAAAAAGACTTTTTTCAAAAGAGTTACGATGTATGATGTATGGATTTGGAGATGATCAGAATCCTTACACAGAAAGTGTAGATCTTCTAGAAGATCTTGTGATAGAATTTATCACAGAAATGGTAATGTTGGTTTTAAATGATTTTCTCGTTGCCAAGGTAGCTTTTAAACAACTTTGTTAGTGAATAAAGAAGGATAGGGAAAGTAGTACCATCTCTTACCAGAGATCAGTATTGGAAGAAAGCTTAGAAAACAAAAAGGCAATCACATTCTACAATATTTCAGTACAAAAAATTGTTTGTGTAAATAGATGATACATGACTGGTGAATTGGATGTGCACAGAGTTTCACCACATGACTAAACTAAGAGTTAGTTGTTGTGGACAAGGTCGTGGTGGTGGTGGAGAAAACAGAGTACACAATCAATAATTATGGGGAAGTATTACTGTCGAGTATGGGTTACATAGTATTAATAGTGAGTAATATATAAATTATGACATTATTGACAATGAAAATAAGGAAGCTGAGGGAGAGCAAACCTATTAATTGACACAGATGAAGGAAGGAGGGTTGCAACAAACAATTAAACATGAACATCCTTTACAATATTTCTGTATAAACCTTAATCATATTTAGAGTTGAGACACATGGCAAGGGGATCAGATATGTATGCACCGAAGCCAGAGATAAACAAGGTGAGAAGGGAGGTTATGGTGCTGTTACAGGAGGAGTAGACAATCAATAATTACGGGAAAACATTATCTCTGGAAATTCCATTCAAAGTAAAAATTAAAATTTGGATCAGCAAAAAACTATATCTACACAACCTATAAATAAATTAAAAAGGAAGGACAGGGAAAATAAACCCAACACATGCCATAGATGAAGACAACAGGCCAGCAAAGTATGCAAGAGAAGAGCACAAATAATGCAATATTTTGGTTTGGAACTACAGTGTTGCTGGCAGATGAGTCATTTACCAAAGAGACAGGTGTATTAACGATGATGTTCACCAAGTGAATAAGAGGGGGCAGGAAACATAGGATCAAAATGACAGGAAAAAACAATGAAAAGGTGAAAAGTAAAAGGGTTATAAACAAATGATATAAGAATGAGAAAGACAAATACAGAAGGAAGCCCATTGAGGCACAATAATAATAAAGGTTCAACACTGAAATATTGCATTATTCGTGTTCATCTATTTTTTTCTGTCACTGGCCTGATCAGTCATAGGCATTGGTTTTATTTTCCCTATCTTTCCTTATTTCTAATGCCATACAGAGTTTTCCTTACCTTTGTGTCCGATCAGGCTTCCTTCTGTATGTATCAAACTTGTTCCTATCTTCTTAGTTTGTATCCCTTCCACTTTCTACCTTTTCCTTGTCTCTTTCATGTTATTATGGTCTCATGTTTGCCACTGCCTCTCATTCCCTTGACGGACATCAATGTGAACCTATTTGTCTCCTTGCCAAGTGTCTCATTTACCCATGAGACTAAGGTACGACACCAAAATATTGCATTATTCATGTTAGTATTTGTGTGTCCGCCGCTGCCCTGAGGCATGTGTTGATTTTCCCTATCCTTCTTTATTTACGCTGCTTTAAAGCATTTTTCTTCTAATTAAAGAAAATATATACATAAAAGAAAAATGTAACAGGTGTTCTGATGGGGTCTTACACAAGGTGAAACGGGATGGGGGAGGAAGTGTAGGGCAAATTTCCAGAAAAATACCTCACGTAATTAATGGATGCCCCCTTACCAGTGGTTAAGGCCAGGAGGATACCTTGTGTCAAGGATATGTTGGTAGCTTTTTCACATTTAAAGAGTTGAGAAGGGGTAGCAGTATCAGGAAAAATATTGAGAGCTCTCGCTGTAAATCAGTTGTTGAGGTAGGTTGTTACAGTTGTGTGAACTGTCATGAGCTGCAACTGTAAATTCTAGGTTTCCAGTATAAACTGTTTGCCTGTGGCTTGTCATCCTGATGGACAGTTAATTATTGGTGAGGCTTATATAAGAAGCTGTGAAGATTGGTAAGTTGATAAATGAGGTGTGTAGTGTGGCGTATCCATTAGTAAGAAAACTTTTTTGAATATGTAGTGGGGGCTAGATGCGTGCTGCATGTTTTGCAGTAAGATCTAATGCATGGAAAGATCCATGTGATTGCCTATTAGAGTCTGAAGGTGAGTATCTGTGGACTAAGATCTTTTACTTCAGGCTGGGTGGTCTGCTGAAGCACTTGTTGGGGACAGGATTTTGAGGTTGGAACATAGGAAGTCATGCCTACAGTGAAGGAATGGGTTTATGGCCTCAAGAACAGGCAAGAACTGTGAAATCAAAGTGGGTCTGTAGTCAGCTTTTGGAGAGGTAGAGTGGGAGTTGTGCTAACAGCGTGTGGTAGCACAAGAGATTTGTTTTTGTACGATATGAGAGGGATAGCTTTGGGAAGTGAGAGCTTGTATTAGGTCTTGGGAGAAATGGATTGTGGGACTATAAGGAACAAAAAGTCTGGTGTGGAAGGGACGGCAGCAATGGAAATGGCAACTCCTCCTATCTTGATTTTCATCTATATATTTAGTGATGAGAGAGGAACAGACGATTTATCACAGGTGATGGCAAACAGTATAGAACTGTTAAAAATGTTTACTGATAGAGTCATACTAGGGGGATGTCTGGTGTCAAGGATATGCCGGTATGCTAGTTTCCATTTACAGAGTTTAGAAGGGGTTGTAGTGTCTGGAAATACTCTGACTGCATTCCCTGTAAAATACTTGTTCAAGTTGGCTGGCATAAATCATGTGAAATATGGATTATGATAGCCACATTTATAATGCTGTCTCAGTGACCTCTTGTACATAGCAGTACTTTTGTTGCTTTAAAATCTAAGCAGAGTTCTATTTCATTGCTGTGCTCGGCAGTTGCTGACTTCAATTTCACTTACAGCGGAACCTTACTGTGTCAGAAATTCAGTTTGGGATTGGACTTCGCAGGTTAGTAGTACACCTTAAGGGTGTCCATTAAGTAAAGTAGTAAAGCATACTAACCAGAAGATTCCAAGAAAAAGGGCTCTAAAGTTTTAGGCATAGCTCACATACTGGTCGATTTGTACGCCATACCAGCATAGTGGAGTGGCCGAGTCTGTAGCACACTCACTTGCCATGTGGATGATCCAGGTTCAATGCTTTTTAATGGAAGTAAATTAAAACTTTAATTACTACTATAATAAAATTTCATGTAGGGTTTTATTTATGTAAAAAAATTTACAATAGCATCTTTATTTGTCATTTTTTTTAAATTTTACATACAAGCACCAGAATGATTCAATTTTTTTTATTTAATTGATATATTTTATGTCATTAACTTTTTTAAAGTTGTTATAATTTTTAAAAACAATTTTAAAAAAGTTACCCATAGCCGCATCGAACCCGTTGTTTGCTTGTGTGGTGACTTCACTACAGACTCGGCCATTTTCACTGTTGTGATATAGCATAAAAATTGACCTGTATATGAGCTGCACGTAAGACTTTAGAGCCCTTTTTCTTGGAATCTTCTGGCTGGTGTGCTTTAATACTTTACTGGGTGGACACTACCGACTACCAACCTGCGAAGTCTCATCCCGAACTGAATTTCTGAGACCGTAAGTTCCCCTTGTTAGATGAATGGGGCATGCTTGTTCCAAGTACCTTTATTTTAAATATTGTATTGTTTGTCTGGTGTACAGTTTCCAACATTGACAAGGAATTTTATATACCCTGGGTGTTTTTATAAATTGTCTTCGTGTAAATGTAGTATGTTCTGAACCTTTGCAAATGGGTGGGAAATAGTTTTAAGCCACCTTTCTTGAGAACATTTTATTGTATAGTCTATGTGTGTTCACGCTGGTTTCCTGTCTTCATCTACAGTAAGTGATCGATTTACTTTCATTATCTTTCTGTTTTCATTAGATAACAGCATTTTCATTCTCATTATTAATGGTAGCTGTATATTTCAGAAAAACATCTCTTCAACTTGCTTATCTTCAGACATGTGGTTAGATATGCCACAGTGTTTAACGTGACATTTCAAAGCTTTATGATTCCACTTCACTGTTACAAGTTCAAAATGTGTATCTCTTGAATCAGTGCAGAAAGATTTAAATGATTTCCACACACATTCCAGTGGCGAGGCAAAAGGATCATCTCCGTAGTTGTGGTTTCAGGGAAAACTCTGATTGCCCTCACAGAAGAGCAGTTGTTGAGGTTGTTGGAATCATGGCTATTGGTATGTTCTGGTACTGGAAGGTATAAGTTGCAGGTGTGGACTGTTTGTCGGTGGCATTCTGACTGAGTTGCTGTGTGGTGAGGCTTATGTAGGAACTCGTGCAGAGGCGGCAGGTTAGCTGGTATATGACGTGAGTTGTTGAACACATAGCATGTCCAATGATGGGGAAAGTTTCTCCTGTGGTAGGGTTGAAAAATATAGTAATGGGTGGAAGGGTGCTGCAGGTTTTGCAGCGAGGCCTATTGCATGCGAAAGATCCACCAGACACTCCTAAAACACCATATGGATCTCCAGAACTCAGGAGATGGGAACTTGTGTCCCAATATATTGTGGATACCAGACACCCTCCTGGCCTAAACCACTGATAAAATCCTACCACTTGGCTCGTCACTTTTTATTTGTAGTATTTTTTTATGATATCTGTATATTTTAACTAGTAATAATTTGTAACTCCTTTTTTTGGCATCAATGCTATGTACCTTTTGTTGTATATATTCATTTTACCACTGATATTATTTCAGACATTCAAACCATATCAATAGTCCTCTTAATAGTTCAGCCCCACCAACTGCTCCCCCCACCCTTTCTTTTAGTACCTAGCCAGTCGTGGGGTAACCTTCAGTGTGTGTACACCTCTGTAATGTAGCACTGAGCCTCAGCTGAAAATGATATTAAAAAAAAAAATGAAAGCTTAAATTCAAATAATTTTTGCAATATCTGTTCATTTATTAAAGATAAATTACATTGACTTGTTTATTCATTACCAATGACTCTACTCAAAAACAGAAAAACTGAATGAATTTAAAGTAACATTCTTAAGTTTATTTATTTAACTTCTTTTGCAGACACACAAAGCAATGGAAATAGGTCGTACAGGAAGAGTTCAGGTTGAAGATATAGTTTTCCTTGTACGCAAAGATTCAAGAAAATATGCACGAGTCAAGGACCTACTCACAATGAATGAAGAGTTAAAGAAAGCAAGAAAGGCTTTTGATGAAGTTAAATATGTGGGCACATAAGCAAAGAAAAATTGTTTACTGTTTATGATGTATTGTCATAATGAACTTCCTAACAGTATGGAAAATCTTCATATGCAAGTTATCTACTTGAATTTTTTCTAAAAAGTTTTGTACAGTATCTCTGCAAAGTCTAGCAAATAATATCGAAAATATTTAAAGTTGTGTATTGTGATTCACGCATTTGTAAATTTATTTATCTGAGAAATGGGAACTCCTTTCTTTGCAGGATCTATCTCTGGAGTCTCTAAAGGAAATTACTTTTGCTTAGTTGCTGTAATGTTTTTTAGTTTGCATTGAAGAGTTGTTAATTATAATTCATTGTAATGTTGTTTATCGTAAATTTAAGAGTGACCAAAAAAAAAAACACAAATCTTGCAGCTACTCCTTGATTTATTACTTTATAAACTTAAACTATACCACTTGAAAGTCTTCAGAATGTAAAAGACATTTTACATTTGTATGTTCTCTATTTAGTCTACTTAAAAAACTTATGAGAATCAGTTAACCAATAAATGAGTTTGTTAGCTAGTGTTACTTGTGGAACACTTTCTCTGTACTTTGATCTTAATTTCCAAGATATAAGATGATGAAATATGAATTTTTTAATAGGAATTGGTTTTTAGTTTGTCATTGTATTAGTTTGCACAAGAAGAAATAATTTTTCAGAATTTTTGATTTGCATCATTTTAAATTTAACAGAAAACAATTACTTTGATGTTAACTTTCAATATAAAGTGTCAAAAAAGAAAACTATATGAATGACATTGTACTCTCTAAATGCATCATAATGAGAAATAAATTTTCAAGTTTGCTTAACCCTGTGTTGTCATTTTCTCTGACCTTATTTAGTCTAATTTTCAAGAGATCAAATTTGTTTTTTTTTTTTTTTTTTTTTTTTTTTTTTTTTTTTTTTTTTTTTTTTTTTTTTTTTTTTTTAATGCTGTAGATACTTCACCAATTTTGTTGCTGGTGAAAACCAACTTTCTTTGAATTTAAATTGCAGTTCCAGATTTATGATCATAAACTAACACATATTTGAAACTTGTGGTAAGTATGAGATTGTTAGCTGTGGAGAGTTAAAAAAATTTAATTGTGGAAAACAGAAAAATTATTACAAATCTGAAGGTAATTCAAGCAATAATAAAGACTTAACACATTAAGCTTTTATGCTGAATATCTGAAGTAGCCATGCAGCATGGTTAATATGTAAGCCATGGTTGAAGCCACTATGTATTGTCACTTGCTTTAAACTAGGATTGTAACAGATATCATCTTTGCGGAAATGGAAGCAGATGTCCAGTGCTTGACATTCGCAGATGTTTTGCGTAAGCGGATGCAGGAAAATAAATTTATAATTATTTAGATTTTAATATTTTATCAAAAATAAATTTAAAATCCATCTTTTTTCATAAGTAAATTATATTTCCATATAATACTGCCCTATTGAGTTATTTTTGCCTCATCTTTCAACAAAAAATGTGGGATGATTTCATAAGTGAATTAAATTATTTACATAACAAGGAAAGCGTCTAAAAACCTGTCTTTGTCATATGAACTTTGCGGAGTTTGCGGCTTGACTAATTCAAATGTCAAGCAAGGGGCCACGCTACCACACATCTCCGCACTCACTTTTTTTTGTCTTATAACTATACACCTCATTGATGTCAAGGTCATTAGAGGCGTGAAAAGATCGGGGTTAGCAACGGGAAGGAATTCGGCCATGGTCTTTTAAAGGAAGCATTCGTCTGGATTACCAGACGGGGATCCGAACCAGCGTCATCCCGAATGCGAGACCAGGCTGTTACCGCCTACATGCAATGCTCAGTTCCATGCTCGCCACCCACCTTCCCACCGCTCTAGTGGCGCATTCACAGTACAACTTGTAGGACTTACGAGATCCGATTTTCGATAAAAGAACTCTTGATGGTCCATGAAAGCAGTTGCAGGTGTAGGAGGTGTTGGATGTTGGACTCCCAGGCTACCAAAAAGGGTCCTAGCTGTCCAACAAGCTATAGATATTGGATGAAGCTATTGGAGGAAACATCCTACAAGTGTGCGATAAGGACACATGGTGTGCTGCGAAAAGTACAAGTGGAATGGGTTGCTTGGAACATCTAGAGTACTGTGAATGGGTGAGCGCATCCTATGGTAGTTCTACATGGATGTCCTATAAGTTGGGCCGTGAATAAGTCATTTTAAGGTCGGGCCACACTAGACCGCACTGACACGGATGCGTGACGGCTCACCTCCCTCGCATCCACACTGATCCGTAGCTCGTACGTGTGACGGACGGGTTCCTACTCTGTCTTCAGTCTCTTTTAACGTATACACTTGGTTGTTTCACGGAATTAAAGAATTACCTAAAAAGTGATATTGGGATCGCAGCTAGGGTTACCACCCGTACTTTATATTGCGTACGCGTACTTTATAATCTACAAAAGTAATAAAGTTTGTCAAAATACAATTTTTTGCCTGACTCATCTTATCACCTCACTGTTTGACCTCTTACGCACGAAAATACTATCCCATCGCAGTTTTTACAAATGGTCATCACTGTATTGGATTTAAAGATTTTCGTGTATATCAACATAGTCACAATGAAATGTCAAGTGTCAATCACTTCACATTTAACGTGTTTGCTTTGGTTGATGTTCCTTTTGATTCACTCGATAGTTTTTTTTAACAAAAAATAATAAGATTATTATACATTTCAATTTAAATAAAGACTGCAAAGATTCTGTAGAATAATAATAATTTCATGTGATCTAAAAATTCCAGTCACAGAGTTTCTTATCAGCTGCTCAGTACACCTCTACCGTTGTCATCTTTTTTTAAAAGGAGACCTACAGTTTCTTTAGATTTTGTCATAAATTTTCGTATAATTTAGCCGAAAATGGTTTTTCTTCCATGTTGCTTTTTCACTTTCTTTAGCTGCAGACATTGCAATAAAGCATCGTATTGAATATTCTTCTCATTTCATTCTTCATCCTACTATTAAAATACACATTTAATAGGACAGGAACCAAATTTCTGGAAGATCATTCAAGTACCAATAACTGATAATCTAATGAGCACAGAAAATGTAGAAAACAAATGCCCAGGTACTATGGAGCAATGTAAGTTTATCTTTGTGACAGCCTTGAACTAACATTTGTTCTGTTATTCTATTTGTAAAACACGTATTTTTTTAAAGGCAAATGATGTTGAAATATCTTGCTTTGATGATTATAGAAATAAAAACTGGCTAGTAAGCTGGAAGCAGTATTTGTACAAACAGAAGTTACATTTTAGCCTTTGGCCAAAGCTGATCCTATGATGCTGAAATTAAACGGCACACTTTATGTGAACAAAAAATTGTTTCCCTAATGTTGTTTTCTCACAAAATGCTATAATATACTGTAACTTGTTAACTTGTCATCAGCCATACTACTGAATAGCAAATAATTTTCTAACATTTCTTAATAACTGTTGCTGTGCATGTGGATGCCTGTGTAACTATCAGTTAGCAATATGAATATTGGAGATACCATTTCACATAAATAATTACTAAGTAATATTAGCAGCAAGAAATTTGAGGCGAATATTAATATGGAAAACCCGCCTCTAATGACCTCAACATCGATGAAGCGTAAAGCCATAAGTAAAAAAAAAAAGGGGGGGGAAAAGAAAGATCAAATAATCCAATTACTCATCAAAGTTAAATGGAGATGGGTAGCAGTAACAAATAAATTTCTAGAAACACACACAAAAAGTAATTTCCAACACATCACATTATTTCTACTATCCTTTCCATCCTGAATCACCTATGGCCAGTCACCTAACTTAAAAAATAAACATTGCACAAATTCCAACTATGTAATGCTCCTAAATCACCCTAGAGCTCAATATCCTGAAATATGTCCTGTTGCAAAATATTTATTATTGCTTATATTTTCAATAATTTTTCACCTCTTATACATGGTCACTTTTTTATTTTCTTATGAGTAATTTTTTTCCAATGAGTAAAATATCCACTGACATTGTTTCTGCACCCCAAATCACCTCTGCTCTGATTGTAACAGTTAGTAACATTATTCATGTGGCTGTCTTAGCCTTAGGTGCTTGTGTGAGCTTAGCCACATGTTTTTACTTTTATAAGTAAAGGAACAAACCGAAATATTGTGTTTGTGGGGAAGGGTTCCCCCCCCCCCTCCCTCTTGACCGCTTCAGTTTTGGTGAGTGATGGATTTACTTTATCTTTCATTTCCATATTACTAAATATTGATGCATGCACTTAAAAATTTGTATTTAACCACTGATACAACTCAACACATCAAAGAATCACTGCTATCAACGGAAATCAATGCAGATTTCCTGTTTGTATTATGCTGAAAATATTTTGTTGGTGGTGGCCACTGAATCATATAGACCTTGTTGTTCCCAAAATCTATTCATTATCTCAATCAGTTGGAACCAAACCGATACAAAATGTGCCAATGTTCACAGAAAATCTTAAGAAACGTATTAGAATGAGGCATCAAGCAAACAGTTCATTTCAACAGCACAAACAATTGGTTACTGCACAGCTGCAATTTTGGCATATATAAAAAAATGTCCCTTTTTTGTAAATGCTTGTTGACTTGGAGTGAGAATTCACTCTAAATTACTTGCAGTGACATTCACAAAAGTTGGATGCTAGTGAAACTGTGATGTATGAATGGAAACAAAAACAATCCACTTCAATCCGAAAATAATGCAGCAACCTACGGTAAATTATGGGCAGGATTGATGTTCATATGAACTTTAAAATGCTCAACCTTTCACCACCTCAAATACTAGCATGGAACACTTTGTAAAGATGCATGTCATTAGGCATATAAACTTTTAACTAAAGAAAGGCATTTGCTTATAGAACCAAAATTGCTTAGCAGATAACAAAATGGGTAAAGAAAATGGAAACCACAGCTTTTGAAAATGAACAGAAATTATTCTTCTTCTTTCAAACAACCCATTTGGAGTCATGAATCAATTTTGGCTATGTTTCTTTGTATTTAATTTTCTTTGCTTCCAAACTTCCTTCATTCTTTGAGAGAGTTGTTCCTTTTCTTCCCTTTATGTAGTTCTGTCCTTCCTGAAAACCTGCCTTTTGAATTACTTCTCTAAAGAGTGTTCTGTTGTCTATTATATCTATTTTCACTGCAGTGTTTTTCATGTCCTTTTCAGTTTCAGTGAACCATGTGGGTTTGGATATGAATCTGTTTAGTAAGGTGAAGATCTGTTTCGTTTGCCTATTATTATCCATACTGTATATGAGCCCATGTAATTGCTGTCTTCTTTTCCTCATTATAACTGTTAATTTTTCTATTTACAAATATAGTTCTTGATTTGGTCTAAATTTCTATTCGGCATTACTATTACATTAAGGTCCCAGTATTTTTCTCAAGATTCTTCCGTCTACTTTTTCCAATCTTTCAAGATCCCCATATCTTGTTAGTTTAAGTGCATCTGCCAAATACAACATTTCTAGTCTAACAACTGCTTGATAGTGAACAGAAATTATTATTAAAATTTCTTGTAGTTAAAAATTAACTGCTTAATTTTCAAGAAAGTAGTTTCCATGCGAATATGATGATTTGTTATTGAATATATGCTTTAATAACAGTTAACCAATAATATATATATATACATATATTTACTGATTACTCTAGTTAATTATAGTCTGTTGCGGAAGGATATCAAAATATGGAAAAACGAAATTATATTAAACGGAGGAAATACGAATATGAGGGTTGATCCATATGTTTGTGGCCTAATCAAAAAAATAAAAATGTTCAACCTTGTAAAAAAATGCATACACTTGCAATGTTCAAAATAACATCCCAAAAAAAACTCTTAAGTTTTTAGAGTTAATGAGGTGAATGATTGATCTGGAATAGAGAAGAAAGGGAAGAATTATTAATTAAATATCTGTGAAAGGAAGAGATGTCACCAAAAAGCACTGATGAGGATATAGTGGTATCAGGAGAGAGGGCCACTGCCTAAATCATAATTAAAAAGTAGGAATCTGAATTCAAACATGGGAGAACCAGCACTGAAGATTATGTTGATTCAATACACTGGTAAAAATTTTATTTTCACAGCACCAAAGATGATCCACAAACAGGATTGGCAGTGTAAACAATCATTCAAAAAAAGTGGACAGTGTCCATGAATTGATGGTGACAGGCAGAAGTTAACAGTTTGATAGATTGAGTATATATCAAAAATCCCATTCCGAGTACTTGGACTTGCCTAGTTGGAGTTGAAACTTTGGTGGCACGATCAAAAAGGAGTTGTCTATGGAAAATCTAGTTATCTGTGAACACTATGCAGATAGATTTTATTACCTATACCTCCTTGAAGCCTATTCAGTAGAAATTTTTTTTGAACAAATTTTTTTTTCTTTTATTTGTACTTCTGGCTTTACGCCTCATCGATGTCAAAGTCATTAGAGGCGGGATGGGATTGGGGACAAGGAATGGAAAGGAATTTGGCCATGGCCTTTTTGAAGGAAGCATCCCGACATTTACCTGGAGTGATTTAGGCAAACCATGGAAAACCCAGATCTGGATGCCCAGATGGGGATTCAAACCTGCGTCCTCCCGAATGTGAGGCCAGAGCATTACCGCTCACCACCACACTCAGTTTGAAAGATTTGTGACTATTGATGTGGCATAGACTTATCACCGTAATCCTGAATCACAGCAACAGTCGATGCAGTGAAAGTATGCCAGTTCTTCCCACAAAAAGGCTAAAACTGTTCCTTCCATAGGAACAGTGATACCGTATTTTACTAACTATTAGACACACTTTTTTCTTCAAAAAATTGCCTCCAAAATTCAGGTGCATCCTATACCAGAAATTAATATAAAAGTGTTTGATTTAAAATTCCCACCAGTCTTACAAAAATGCCATCTATTCGATGCCGTGTGAAACCTATCTCTATCTGACAACATTGGGTTCAACTGGCAGCAACAGTGCCCTGATTCGACGAACATGAGTTGCAGGGATTCACTAGCTTGCTATCACTGTCTCCCTCCTGCCCCACCATCACAAACCCAGAACATTGTCTAGCTATGATTCGTCAATGCAGTCTATGGTGTCAGTGAATTTGAATTGAAAGGGATTTGTGTTATCAGTAACAGTACAATATTTTTTTTAGTAGCTAGTTTTGGAATGGAAAAAAAATAAAAGGTATTCATATGATGCGGACTATAAATGGAAATTAATAACATATGCAGAAGAACATGGAAATAGAGCAGCTGAGAAGCATCTCCACCAACAGAAAAAAAAAACCATTCGTGATTGGCGGCCTAATAAAGAAGAACTGAAAAAATGAGGAAGACTAAATGTGCAAATAGAGGACTGAATGCAAAATGGCTAAAACTATGAAATGGATTCAAGGACACCGTCAAAATGATTCAAATACACACTCATAAGCTAGCACTATAGTGGAACTTAACAGACTTTAAGGATGGTGTTGGTTGGTGCTACAGGTTTATGAAGCTTCATGGACTTAGCATGCAAACGAAAACCAAAATATCCTCAGAAAATACCACAAGAATAGGAAGAGAAAATATTATCTTTCCATAGCTTTATTATTCAACATCGAAAGAAAACCAGTGTGGAACTAAGACAAGTAGCGAATATGGACGAAACTCCTAAAACATTTGATGTGCCGAGTATCAGAACTGCTACCATGAAAGGTACTAAAACTGTAACTATAAAAACAAGTTGACATGAAAAAATGCACTACACTGTTGTCCTTTAATGTTGTGCTGATGATAATAGACTTTATTCAATTATCTTTTTCAAGCACAAAACAATGCAAAAACATTCTGAAATACTACTGCCAGATGTTGTTCACATACATGACAAGGGTGGGATGGACGAAACTGGTATGAAATTATGGATTAACAGAGAAGGAAAGGTGCTTTATTGAAGAAGAGTTCTCTTCTTGTGCTAGATCAGTTTAGAAGTTATTTGTAAAATTCTGTGAAAGAGAAATTGAGAAAGGGAAATACAGAGCTTGCTGTTATTCCAGGAGGACTTACTTCACAATTGCAACATCTTGATGTCTCAATAAATAAACCATTTAAAGTGTATATGAGATAGGAATGGATGATGAATGAAACCCAGCATGAATTCACGCTGAAGGAAGCTTTAAAACGACCTACAATCAAACAAGTGTATCAGTGGATAAAACAGTCATGGTCTAGAGTAAGAGAAGATATTATCGTTAAATCTTTCAAGAAGTGCAGCATAAGTAACACTCTCAATGGCAGTGAAGACCATCTCATATCTGAAGAAGACAACGATGAAGAGGAAGAAGAAAGTTCAGATGACGATTTTCAGGGATTTTAAAGGTCAGTTCGGTTTTATAAACTAAGTATTTTATTTTTTAGCCGTGTTTTGTAATATAATAATAAAAAGGTAAAAATGTTATTTAAAAAAACTTAAAAATTAAGGTATGTTTCAGAGTCTGTAAAATACGGTAACATCTTTTGTTTCCAATTTTAAGGGGTTAAAGCATCTAGATTTCCTTCTTTTTTTAAGTGAAATCATTGTGGGGCCTTATTATGCTAAACAAGTGAAGCAACTATTAGCAGCTGTCAAGGAAAAGAGGCTACTGTCAAAAAATGTGCCACTTTACCAGGACAGTGCTCACAGTCAAGTCTCTAATTGTTAATACTGCAATTCATGAGTGTGGACTTAGTTGGTACTACAATACCCCTACTCACTCAATTTGGCCCTCTGATACTTGCTCCTTAAAAGTTGTTGCCTGACACTCATTTAAAGTCAGAGGTTTTTATATGCACTGTCATCTCATTTATAGTCATTGAGAAATTCCTTTACACAGATAACTAGCAGTGTACCTGGCATTGCTCCGTCTGATTGGGATTTATTTACCCATGCACTATTTTTATATTTCCAATGTGAATTATGTGCACCAAGTTTCATTAATTTGGCACCAGCAATTTCCAGAAATAAATATACCCGAACAATTCCCAGAACAGAGTGGATAGGACACTGTAATACGGAACATCAGTTTAGATTTTGGTCCAGGCTTCATTTCAACCTAATCACAACATCTACTAAAGCTGCTGCTCAATAACTGATACATGTACCATCCACACATTAATACATACCACAAACTTAAAACTGTATCTGGAATATATCTGTTTGTTCCAGTATTACCCCTAAAATACAGATTTCTAATGGGATTTCACAACTTGAAAGCTTGGGGTTCAAGTCAAAATCTGACATACATTTATTTTATGAGTAATCTGGCATTACTTGAAAATTGCTGAGTCTATTTTGATGGGATTTAAAACTGTTTCTATAAAGAAAACTGGATATAAAGGGGAAGGTGGTAAAAGGAGATAGGGGTTGGCCTTTTTGCAAACCAAATGTAGACAGTATTTTTCTATTTATTTTAAAGTTCATGTATGCAAAGTTCCTTCACTGCATATAAAGAACATTTACAAAAGTTAAAGGGCGCAAAGGAGTTGAGTTTTAGCTAACCAAAAATAGACAGCATTTTTCCATTTGTTTTAAAGCATATGTGTGGAAAGTTCCATCGATTTCTGATAAAAACTGTAGCTTTGTATACAGAACACATACAAAAATTAAGGGAGGTGTAAAGGGGGGAAAGGAGTTCTATTTTTGTAAAACTAATGCAGACAGTATTTTTCTCTTTTTATTTTAAAGTATACATATCCAAAGCTCCATAAAAATTGGATAAAAACTGTAGGTTTGTATAAAGAACATTTTCAAAAATTTAAGGGGGAAAATGGTTAGGATTTTGCAGATTGTATCCAATATTATTCTCTTTGTTTTAAGGTATACATATGCAGTGTTCCATCGAAATTTAATTAAAAATTGTGGGTTTCCATAAAAAATATTGGAAATTAAGAGGGGTAGGTTTAAAGGGGAAGAGGGGTTGGGATTTTGCAAACCAATGTAGACAGTATTTTTCTGTTTTAAGGGCAAAGTTACTTCAAAATAGGATGAGGAACATTGACAAAAATTAAGTGGGTGTACAGGGGGAGAGTAGTTGTGTTTTTGTGGGACTAATGTGGACAGTATTTTTCTCGTTGCTTTAAAGTATACGTGTGCAAACGTACCATCAAAATCTGATTAAAACTGTTGGTTTGTATAAAAATTAAGGTTTTTGAAGGGGAGGAATGGTTTTATGACTTTTTTGGGTCAGCAACCTCCATAAAAAAACACACACATATACCAACTTTCATGGTGATCGGTCGAAGTGTGTTGACTATAGCTTTGTGTAAAGAACATTGACAAAAATTAAGGGTGTGCAAAGAGAGAGATGATGGGCTTTTGCAAACCAAATATTGACAGTATTTTTCTCCTTATTTTAAAGTATATTTGTGCAAAGTTTCACTGAAATCAAGTAAAAAATTTGGATTTTTATAAAAATTAAGTAGTGTATTGGGGGAAAAAGGGTGGTTTTTTTTATTTTATTTTTTGGTCAGAAAACTTTTCTGTGAAAAAGAAAAATACATATACTGTTGCCTTGTATAAAGAACATTGACAAAAATTGGGGTGGGTGTGGAAAAGGGATGGGTTTTTGCAAACCGAATATTGACAGTATTTTTCTCTTTATTTTAATTGGATAATGGAAACAAAGAAACTGCCATGAGGCACTGAAAATAAGATAGGATAGGGAAAAATAAACACATACCCGTCACTTACCACAGATGAAGGTAGGAGGGCGAGACGAACATACAAAAACATGCTACAGATCCCACCTCTTCCATCTGCCTTGAAATTCGCTCCTTCCTGGACCTCCTAGGCCCCTTACAAGGCCTTTCTTCACAATCCATATCCCTTCTCACTCCTCAAATTCCCCGCACACCTACCTTATACATTCTCCCCAAGATACACAAGGCTGGCAATCTGGGACGACCCATAGTTGCGGCCTATGGTTCCCCCACTGAACGGATTTCAGCCTTGGTGGATCAACACCTCCAACCTTTTGTCAGAACCTTCCTTCTTACATCAAAGACACGCCACATTTTTTGGAGCAGTTGTTGAAAGTCTCCCGTTCTCTACCACCAGACTCCCTCCTTGTTTCCATTGATGTGACCTCCTTGTACACCAATATTCCCCACCTTGAAGGCCTCAGTTCCCTTCAACACTTCCTGGATATACGCCCTTCAAACAGTCTTCCCAGGACATCCTTCTCATATCCCTAGCCAACTTTATCCTATCCCACACCTGTATCACCTTCCTTGATGTAGATATCACCCTACGACAGAGGACCACACATACCTCAGTTCACATCAAACCAACCAATTTACAATACCTACACTTTGACAGTTGTCACCCCTTCCACATCAAACATTCCCTCCCATACAGCCTTGCAATCTGTGGCAGACGCATCTGTTTCGATCATGAATCAATCTCCAGTTACTTCCACAAACTATCCCAAGCCCTTATTTCCCACTGATACCCCCATGATCTTGTGGAAAAACAAATTTCCCGTGCCATCACCCATAACCCTCTTTCTGCACCTCCTAAAACTGGCCATAGACCAACACTTGTCACCCAGTTCTTTCCTGGACTGGAATCTGTCAACCAGATGATCCGCCGTGGGCATGATTTCCTACAGTCCTTCCCTGAAATAAGTCTCCTCCTTCCCAAAATCTTACCCACTGCTCTCCGCACTTGCTTCAGCAGACCACCCAATCTGTATAACATCTTGGTCCACAAGTATTTACCTGCCGACTCTCCTGGACCTCCATTGTAACAGACCCCACTGCAAAACTTGCAGCATGCACCCTGCCACCACTACTTATGCTAATCCTGTCACAGGTGAATCTTACCCTATAATTGGACATGCTACGTGTGCTACCACTCACCTTATTTACCAACTCACCTGCCTCCATTGCACTGTCTCTTACATTGGTCTCACCACTCAACAACTATCCTACAGGATGAATGGCCACAGGGAAATAGTTTATACTTTCAACCCAGACCATCCAGTGGGTGGTTATTCATGCGAACTCGCATAATTCGAACAACCTCAACACCTGTTTCACAGTTCAAGCTATTAGAGTTTTTCCAAATACCACCACCCCTTCAGAACTCCGCAGATGGGAACTAGCCTACCAACATATCCTTGACACCAGACACTCCCCCCGCCTAAACCTATGTTAAACCTGTCACTTGCTATCTCCCATTTCATTTTATAGACAGTTACTTATATATGTACATTTAATCTATTCATTTTGTATATTTTCATATATATATTTCTACTTCCCTTTATTTTCATCTATAACCAATCTAAATAAAATTATAACTTTTTGAATTATGCTACACAAAGATTATTTTGTTTCACTTTTATCTCTGGTCAAGCTTATCCCCCCTCCCCCTCATCCGGCAATTCTACTACCACCACACGTTTACCGCCTGTGCTTCATTCATGTAGCGGATTAGGAGGTGACCACATCTTTCCCCCGCCATATGTCTCGCCTCTCAAATGATTAAGACTCATGTTGAAATATTGTGCAATTTGTTTATGTTTTTGTGTTTTTATGTGTTCATCTCACCCTCCTGCCTTCATCTGTGGTAAGTGATGGGTATCTGTTTATTTTTCCCTATCCTATCTCTTTATTTTAAAGTAGACATGTGCAAAGTTCTATGCAATCAGATTTTAAAAAAAATTAGGTTTGTATAAAATTAAACGTTTGTAAAGGGGGAGAGGAAATGGTTTCTCATTTTTTTTGGTTCAGAAACCTTCTCCAAGAAAAAATACACGTTTGTGCCAAGTTTCATCGTGATCAGTCAAACAGTGTGGACGTCTATTAATGTTGGATATATATAAAACATTCATTTTTATACATAAGAAGATACTAGCATGCATTGCAATGCCTATTGTTCTTTCTAAGTTGATAAACATCTGTAAAGCAGACACATTTACATCAACAAAATAAGTGAAAGACAGTGAAATTTGAAAATGTTTATTCTAATGCATTGGGATATACAATATTTTCAGTCTTTCTGTCTTCTGCTTGAAGGTTGGATATTAAAGTTCTGATGTTTTATCCCTTTTGATCGGAATGTCATAAATCTTCTGCATAGGCATCAACATCTGGAGTTTACGAGGTAAATGCAAAGAACACAAAAATGACACATGTAACTTTGTTTTAAGAGGATGAAAAGGGGGGGGGGGCAGATGCAGTTTTGTGAAACAAATGTAAACATCATTTTTAACTTATTTTAAAACATATGTGCACAAAGTGCCTTTGAGATAAGATAAAAACTGTAGATTTTTATGTTGCCACAGAAGCTCTGAAGCAATTTTTAAATTTCAGGTTGCAATTTGTTGGTCAGCAATTGTACAATTGGAATCGGTCCCACACTGATTGACACGAAACATTATGGGTTCTGATAATATTGCTACCATGTTGGCTGATTTCCCAATCGCTTGAAATTTTTGCAAAAAATTAATGGTTTCAAGTGTAAACTTTATTTAACTAGGGTAACGGAGGAGAATGAGTTGGTTTTTGTAAAGCTAATGTAGGCAGTATTTTTTTTCTTTGTTTTAAAGTATAAGTATGCAAAGTTCCGTCGAAATCGGATAAAAACTATAGCTTTGTAGAACATTTGCAAAAATTAAGTAGGGTAAAGGAGGCGAGGGGTTGTATTTTTGTGGAGTCTCCCTTCAAAATCTGATAACACTGGGGGTTTCTATATATAATAATGGAAATTAAGAGGGATAGGGCTAAAGGGGAAGAGGGGTTGGGCTTTTGAGAACTAAAAATATAGACATTTTAAAGTATACCTTGGCAAAGTTCCTACAAAATCCGATAGAAACAGTAGCTTTGTATACAGAACACTGACAAAGTTAAGGGGGCCGAAAGGGGGAGAGGGTTAGGTTTCTCTAAACCAAATATAGATAGTATTTTCCAGTTTGTTTTAAGGTATAAGTGTGCAAATTTCCATCGAAATTAGATAAAAACTATGGGTATGTATAAAGAACATTGACAAAAATTATGATGGTGGAAAGGGGGACATGGGTTGGGTTTTGCAAATCAAATTTTTGATAGTTTTTTCTCTTTGCTTTAAATTATACATAAGCAAAATTCCATAAAAATCAGATAAAAACTGTAATTTGTATAAAGAACAATTGCAAAAATTTAAGGGGGCGAGGGGTTGGGTTTTTGCAAACACAATATAGACAACATTTTTCTGTTTGTTTTAAAGTATGTGTGTGCAAAATTCCATCAAAATCAGATAAAAATGGTAGCTTTGTATGAAGAACATTTGCAAAAATTAAATGGGGTAAAGGGGGTGAGGAGTTATAGTAGCAGGTCTAGGAATTTTTCAAGCCAGAGCAAAAACTAGCCCCCACTGTCGCCAGTATTGGACTCGGGAAGGGGAGCAGTAGAAATGAAGGTTGTTGCGACGTAAATTTTCCGCCCTTCAAAAATGATACTGTGCCCCCAACCCCCCTCCTCCCCAGAGTTGCTGCCCAGGGTAAGGGGCCCAGTTTGACCTTCCTAGATCCAGCACTGTATAAGTTTTAAAAGCATTGGAACACTGTTGAAGTAACTGTGTGAAACTCAAAGAGGACTATATATTGTAAAACAGACCACAACTTTTAGCTCACATGTATTAGTGTCAGGTCACAAAATTATGGGAAAACCTTTGCAGAAAGAAAAACAGGCAAATAAACAACAGAAGAAATAATAAATGATGTGCGTTTTATTTACACTGCATAAAGCTCATAACAAAGCAAAAGTAGTAAAAAAACTGCATTTTCTTTTTCTTACAAAAGCATCTTTGATACAGCACCAACATGAAATTGTATGGTCAGATGTACTTAAATAAAATGATAAAGTTGTGTTAAATGAGGTTGCTCACAAATTTAAATTTTCAACAGCCAGCCTCGATGAGTAAATTACGTCGTTAACACCCACTCCATCATATGATGCTCCAACCACAGACAGGGGCAGTTGAAATTTATTAATATAATTTCTTATCCTATCAACTCTATCATGATGACCTACAATATACTGAGGTATGCAATCATTCAGGATGGATACATTATGTGATACTGGATCGTCTGAAATACCTAGAATAGCAGAAGTATGATTAAGAGCAGTTTTAAGTAAGGTGTCATGACTGGGACTGTCACCAAAGTACTCACGAAACCAAGCTCCACCCATCATAACAGTGAGAACTGTTTTATCGCCATGGGGGAAACAGCAACTGTCAAAAACAATTCCTAGTATAGGAAGCTTCTGAGAAGGTGGTACCAAAAACCCAAATGCTTCTTCTCTTAGTAACTTCCCTTCAAACTGTAAATTAACTAGTCCAACAGTTACTGATGGTATAGCAGCTAATTCAGCTGCCAAATCTGGATGCTGAATCTGAACAAGAGCAGCAAGAGCAGCTGAAGGCAAGGCACTCACAAGATGCTTAAAATGATATTCTCGGTGGCCTGCTTTCACAATTGCACCCCTGTCTGGAGTAATGTCCAGTCCTGTGCAGGGCGCGTTTAGCACTATGTCACCTCCCAGCCTCCTAATGTTACGTTCCAAGGCCTTTGGCAATTCTTCCATACCACCATCTAAAGACCAGACACTCCATTTCTCTTTTTTTGATAACTTACACAGTTCATCATCACTTAATGGTGCTTTAGTGTTCCTTCTGCTAAAAGCTTTAATTAACATCCCCTTAACAATAGATCCATGTTCCTGTTCTGCCTCAAACATACTCTTCATCAAAAACTTAACACTGATGTTCTTAGCATCACCAGCACATACACCACAAATTAAAGGACTAATTGCATATTCTGCTATTTCCTTTCCCAAACGCCTTTCTACAAAATCATAGATGTTTTCATCCTTCAATATTCTTTTTGGAGCAAAGAAGTCTTGAAGCAAAGCAGCTGCAATAGGTTTTGTAAAAGGCGGGTTTGGCGTAAGCAAGGAGAGAAAGTCATTTGGCAGAATGTGTAACTGTTTGTTAACATATACCATTCTTTTCTGTGCTGCTGGATGGCTTCTAGATATTGGCAAAATCTTTCTTGCAAGCCCCAGATCTTTGATTAGAAGAAGTGTATTTTCTCCTTGAATACCTCGAATCCGAATTGTCCGTGGACCATGTTCAAATAAATTTCCAGTTGGTGACTGTGATGTTTGTAACCATCCTCCAACACGGCAGGAAGCTTCCAAGAGAGTAACTGGATGGGACTTAGCTTTCAGAAGATAGTGGGCTGCAGAAAGTCCACTCACGCCACCGCCTAAAATGCCAATCATTTTCTTCCTGTACATACCAAACCAAGTAAGAGTTAATATTAAGATAGCCTGCTAATGATTCTGTAAATTAATTTAGAAAATATGAAGGTTAGTTAAAACAATTTAAACAGTTATTATAATTATTTGATTTGTTTAAAAATATATTATAAGTACCAAGTGCATTTCTATATAATAGTAGCAGTTAGGAAAGTGACATTGAACTTGGAAAAAATAAACCACAAATGTAGAACAATGTCTAGTACAGATATAAATAAGCAAATAAGCACTTTTGTGTATCTATAGCCATATGGAAAAATGCATACAGTGTGAAAAAACGCCCAGTACATTAGCTGGATACGCTGTTATATTTAATGATGATCCAACTAAATAGATATCATATCATTTAAAACAGCACTAAAGGATGCCCATGAACTAAGAAGCAAGAATGATGGGAAGGCACATAAAATGGATACAAATGTAGTTTGCTTTCAGCATGCTATGGGCTGAAGGCCAGTTCTCTCTTACACAGTTTCAGGTACGATTCTGAAGTTGTGAAAATGATCAGGGCAGCAGTTGGATGGTTGGACTAGGTTTAAGGAGATGGTATAAAAAACCAGGTCATTTATTAGTTCCAAGTCCAATTGTAATATACTAGGTAATGAGTACATTTGAACAAATAGACAAGGTAAATTGTAATGATAAATATAAATGCTGCAGATCTTGTTGTATTTTCTCTCTTTTTATTTCCATCCAGCTTGCTACCCATAAGTTCAGGTCACTGAATTAGGAAACATTTGAGCACTCTTAATTAGAGCAGTGGCTGATTAGACAAGTTGCAGACCATATATATAAGGAAGATGGGGAAATATGACCCAACACTTACCACAGATGAAGGCAGCTGGGACGACGAACACAAAAAAAACAAATACAAGAGAAGCGCAACATTTCAGCATACAGCCTTATTCGTGCAGAAGTGAAACACCAGGCAGAGTTAGAGGTGTGCTCGGAGACTGCCACCTGGTGAATGGCGTCGCCAGCGCGGATGGTAGTGTAGTAGAGAGGGAGGGGGGGACGGGGGAAAGCTCAAATATTGGATCAATAATCGATACTGTTGACGGTATATTGTCATTGGAAGTGGTAGACCAACATAATACCTGAGTGAGGAAGCATATATAAAAATCAAATTTTGAAAAACTATAAGCGAAAAATAAAATATAAGAAATTTAAATAGTAGAGATAATAAGTGCTGGGTCTGGTGGGAGGAATTTAATGGAGATTGAGGCCAGGAGGATGTCTGGTGTCCATGATATTCTGATAGGCTAGTTCAGAGGAGGTTATGTTGTCAGGGAAAACTCTGATTGCCCTAACTGAGAAAAAGATGTTCAAATTATTCAGTTTATGGAAACTGGCATGTTTTGCAACTGGATGGGCCTCATTGTTAATACATACTGTCTGCCTGTAGCCATTCATTCTGATAGCTAGTGGGTTAGTAGTGAGGCCTATATATGAGCTGGAGCAATGGAGGCATGTAATTGATTGATATATGAAGTGTGTTGTCATGCAAGTAGCATGACCAATGATGGGGAATGTTTCATCTGTGGTTAGATTGGAATAAGTAGTAGTGGCTGGATGCATGCTGCATGTTTTACAATGGGGTCTGATGCACGGGATTGATCCCTGTGGGGTAATTACTGGGTGAGTACTTGTGAACCAAGATATTTGTTAGATTTGGTGGTCCGCTAAAACATGTGCGTGGGGCAGTGGGTAGGATTTTATGGAAAATGGTGCACATCCTGGGGAAGGAACACAGGAAGTCATGCATGCCCATGGCAAAAGATTAGGTTAATAGTGTTGGGTCATATTTCCTTATCCTTCCTTAGTTTTATTGCCTTAAAGCTGCTCATTTTTATTATATATATATATGTTTTATGCAGCTGCTGTAAAACCACTAAGGGAACAGGGAAGAAAGAATATAGGTGTTACAAAGCTTGGGAATTAAGGAACAAAGAATGACAATAGCACAAGTTGACTATCAAATTCAATCACTTTCAGATAAATAACAAGCAGAATATTTCAAGCGTAAAGCTAACCATACATGTAAGACTTTAAACTTTTCACAGCTCTCATTTTACACAATTATAATTACTTTCTGGGTTTTATGCTGCCCATTTTTTGCCTATGTTTGCCAACCTGGGATCTTTGTGAGATTCGTAGAGAACGTACAAAAATCCTAGCACAACCACATGGCTTTTTAGAACATAAAATTAGGGAATCTACTGAAATACGAAACATATACAGACAGCCATTTGAAAAGGATCCAGCAGGCCCTGACGAAGATCCTAGGTTGGGATTTAAATGTTGGCAAAAAAAAACAGGAAAGTAATCACATTTTTGTTTTGTTTTGATCCAGGCATTATGCATTGTTGACTTTGAAGTCATTAGAAGTAGGAAAGGACCAAGGGCAAAGAAAAGAAATGAATTTGTTTATGACCTTTTGAATGAACCATCCCAGCATTTGCCTGGAGTGATTTGGGGAAACCATGAATAATCAAAATCTAGATGGCTGGAAAAATATAAATGATTTGAACTTTCAAAAAGCATACATTTTAGTGCTTATAATATCAGATCAATTATAAACAAAGAACCTCTCATATTAAAAGAATAAAAATTAAATTGATGAGTTTAGCTGTGATATCTAATACCAAGAAAAAAACTTTAAGGAGGTACCTTAATAGAGAACTAGACAATACAGTGGCATACCACTAAAATGTTCAGTCTGGAATCATCGATAATGGATACAAAATGGTAATCTTGAAATGAGGGTTATTCATTTATTATTGAATATACTACAACCTGCTGATTTAAAGCTGACAGAGGACATTCCAGAATCACTGGGGTGCATACAGCAGAAGGGAAAAAGGAACCAGATCCTTTTACAAACACCTGCAAAAAGGAATTAAGCAAATATAAAAAGAATGACAGTCTAATGATAACAGGAGAACTAAATGCAAGAGTAGAATACCGACCAATGACTAATGTTTTAGATACCTTCTGAGGAAGTACAATTAATAGTGATGGAAAAATCTTAGCAAAATTTGCAAGCATAAGATTCAAATACTTTAACTGAAAATAAGATAGGCTAGGGAAAATAACCCTTCACTTGCCACAGGTGAACACACAAAAAACACAAACAGCTTAGTCAAGTAGGAGGTGAGAAATATGGCAGGGGGGAAAGACATGAGCACATCTAGAGCCACCACATAAAAGAAACAAAGATGAAACATGTGGGAATGTGGTGTTTGAACCTGTGGTGGGTGGAGGGAGAAAATTGACCAACAATAATTGTGAAACAGAATAATCTCTGTGATTATTATTATTCTCGTGTCAAAAACACCAAAATACACAGTTAAAATCTCTGTGATGATCAATCGAGATAAAGGAAGGAGAATATTCATGACTATACATGGGCTGCTTGTGTAACAAGATGCATTATTAACAATGTAATGGTTAATTGAAGGTTAAACTGATTAGTGGAAGATCCAAAAGCTTTAGAGGATGTAATATTTCCTTTGATCATTTTCTGGTGAGTTAGTTTAGAAAGTAACTGTTTATGGAGAGTGGAATACCATCCAAAACAACATTAATTGTGCAGCCAACGAAGCAATTGTAACAATAAAAACTGTAGAAGAAAAGATCTCAGAATATGGAATTATGAAATAAAGTGTGCCACTATCAATAAACAATTGGCTTACCATAAATACCTACAGAAGTGAGAAAGTTTATAAAAACTGTAAATTATATAGAAATGCAACAGTTTTTAATGACTTCTTTAGATCTCATCGAAGCCATTGAAGAATTGGGGGCAAGGGACAGGAAGGGACTGCCGCTTGAAGGGAGTGATGTTTGGAAACCATGAAAAACTGAAATCTCAGTGGCCGGACGTGTATCTGAACCCGTGTCCTTCCAATGCCCGAGCATTACAGTACACCCATGGAGCTTTCTGCAGCAAAATCAGCAGTGTCTCAAGCACATGAAGAAAAATGGGAATACTTCAATAATATAGAAACACACATTTTTATTCCCAGGACTGACCTACAAAGTATGAAAACATGTAAACAAAAAAGGAAAAGACACTTTAAGAATTAATGTAAATGAAGATTAGAAATGGATAGATGAGTATAAAAGCTTATGGTCTCCAATAGAAAAATAGGTGACCTAATATGTGTTGCAGAAGGACCCTATAAAGAAATAGATGACATTTCCATGAGGAATTAAAGTGTTTTCTTCTTTCCCAAAAGAACAGGAAGTCAAAATGCATTTATATTCTAAAAAATTGGGTGATTAATAGAAGCAGGAAAGGAAAGAGGAGGAGGAGATATCTCTCCTTAAAAACATGACTGAAGAGTGTGCTCTACCTATAGTCTTAGTATTCTGAACAGTGGATACAAAATCTAATACCAAAAAAATCACCTTATGCCTATTGCTGATTCTGTTAGCAGAACAAAGTGGCAAGAATACCATGCATAGATAACGACTTTATCACAAAACAAAAACTGGAATAATTTAGAGAATTTCATTTGGAGAAGCAAACAGCCTTCTTGGATTTGAAAAATGCATTTGATTGTATTGATAGGTACATACTACATCAGGTCTAGAATTGGAGAGGTTTCCCTAATAAAGATAATAAAAGATTTCAACAGCAATATGAGTTTTTAAACTGACAAGAGTAATAAAATCCTAGAGAAATTTAACGTTACCCAAGAAGTGCGAGGGTTGAATGATAAATAATGTCTCCACCTTCATAACTCCTCAACAGATGGCAGCACTGGTATGTGGCAGGTACTGGCTTGGTCTGTAGTCTCTCCTCTACAGCTACGGTTGGCGGGAAGCTTTGGCATTGAACGGTTGTAGTGTTACAGTGTAAAGTATGGAACCCTGTGCAGACGGTCGGTCAATACGATTTAAGCAACATGCAGTCATTGAATTCTTGACAGCAGAAGGTGTCACCCCAAAGGAGATTCATCAAAGATGTCAAGCTGTTTATGGTGATTGTGTCGATATGAGTACTGTGCGTCGCTGGGCAAGTAAGTTTAAAGATGTTGAGGTGGTAACATCTGAGTTGCACGACATACAAAGTGTTGGACGTCCTGTAACAGCAACCACCGAGCTTCACAAGCAAAAAGTTGACAGACTGATTCAAGACGATCGTTGCATCACTCAGAGAGAAATTGCAAGCATAATCAGCATTTCACAAGAACGTGTAGGTCACATTATTGCTTTGCTTGGCTATCGGAAGATCTGTGCACGACGGGTACCCCGGATGCTGATGCCTGAAACAAAAGCGAACAGAGTTGAAATTTGCCAGGACTCCTCTCACATTATGAGAATGAAGGTTATGCCTTTCTCCATTCAATTGTGACAAGAGACAAAACATGGGTACACCATTACGATCTGGAGATGAAACGCCAGTCTATGGAATATCGACACAAAGACTCGCCCCAGAAAAAGAAATTCAAAACCCAACCCTGAGCTGGATAAAATCATGGCAACAGTGTTCTGGGACACAGATGGTGTTATCCATGTTGATGTCCTTGAATGTGGGACAATAAATTCAGAGTGGAACATCACAACGCTGTGAACTTTGAAACGATGGCTAACAAGGGTCCAAAAGGAAAAGGGAAATGTTTTCCTGCAGCATGGCAATGCCAGACTACTCACTTCACTTGCCACCACAGCAGAACTTCAGAGACAATCTCACCAACATACGGCATCCTCCATACAGTCCAGATTTGGCACCGTCTGACTCCAACTGTTCCTGATAATGAAAGAAGATCTGCGGGGACATCATTATGCTTCTGATGAAGACGTTGAGAGAACTGAGAGACTGTGGTTGCAGAAACAGAGTGTTGACTTCTTCCGTGACGGCTTAAGAAAACTGGTTCATTGTTGGTAGAAATGTATCCAATTGGTGATTATGTGGAAAAGTGAATATTGGTAATTAAAGAAAACATTCTAAGGATTATTTCTGTATTTGATTTATTAAAATATTCCCATTCAGTCCTAAGTTATCACATTGGAGGCATTATTTATCATTTAACCCTCGTATGACAAAGGCATAGTTTATAAACTGCCCTTTGTAATATTTACAGAGATGATGATCTTTTAATGAAATGTAAATCTGATCCCAGAATTGAAATTAATGATAATTTAAATCTTTCTTTATTGTGAGGATTTAACACAAAATAATTTCCAGTATGCATAAATTTTTAAGCTGAACTGTGTCTGGAATGAGGTTCAAAGCCCCTTACCGAGCATGGTGGATGAGTGGCAACACTTTGGCCTCACATTTGGGAGGACATGGGTTTGAGTCACTGTCCGGTCTTCATGATTTAGTTTTTCCATGATTTCCCCAAATCACTTCAGGTGAATAACAGGATTGCTACATTCCTTCCCATTCATTGTTCCCAGTCCTTTTCCACCTCTAATGACCTTGACATCAATGAGGCATAAAGCCAAAAGCAAAAAATCAAAGCTCTTGTGTATATACATCTTAAGCAGTTGAGGATCTTGATGGTTACTTCCTATGTATTATTGATTATATTTTTCATTTCCAAGAAATTTTGTCAGTTAAAATATATATATATCACAATTACCATCCTAGTAATAAAAACAACATTCATAACGTCATTAAATTGTTAACTTTGCTAAAGAAAGAATTAAGACATTCAGCTATATGTATTTTCAATAATCAACCAGTAAAGTTAATACGTTTAGTCAGAGTCTATAAAACTTAAGAAAAGATCAAAGGCCTTTTTTATATTTTTTCCATTCACTCCATGTAAAGGTTTACTGACAAAATTGAATATTTGTTTTGTGTAATTCTTATAAATAATAAAGTAAATATACTTGATTGTTCCTACTATTAATGACTCTGGCACATTAATCTACTTCATTTTAATATCTTCAGAGAAAATAATGTGTCTGGGATCAATGATTTATTTATGACATGCTCAAGCGAAAATTGTTAAACTGGTAAACTTAAAATTTGTGTGTTATGCTAATGTAATATCTGTTCATACAAGAGTGTTTAACCTAAACTGTGCTTTTTTTTAAGTTCCAACCCCTTAACCCCCTCCCCTTTTTTAGGGTTGTCTGCCACATTCCCTTTTAAGACAGTGGTTACATGAAAGCAGGGCTTCATCTACTATCAGCTTGTTAGAGCTGTCATAGCTTTCATAGGGACAGTGGATGTGTTGCCATCTGTACATGAAATGTTTAACTTGTGTTGTGTGTAATAAGTGTATTTTCGTTTGTGCGTGTAATTTATGAGGCACACATTGGATACCATCCAAGCATTCGCCTAGGTTAAAGGTTCCCACTTGGAAGCATTGCCCCCCACCAAGAGGGGAGCAAAGATTTGTCAAGAGGGTAGGTGTGGGGTAGCTTCGCTGCCTGTGTGGATGATACCCTAGCTCTACACCATCAGAAGAACTAAGTCTCTTCCATCACCTCTTAGAGTTCAAAACCTTTATTCTAACATCACATACTTTGCAAGTTTCTGCTAATATGTCTGCCAGTACTGAGAAGTAGGCATCTACTTTTATAATAGCAAAATTGTGATGGAGAGGCATGGAAATTTTTCTTTTGATGGAAAAGGTGGCAGGAGGTCAAGGAAACTTTTCTTTTCATGGAAAGGGGGTGGGTTAAGAAAAACTTAGGAAACCTATAGCCTAGGTGACTGGAAAGCTGCATGAATACCACAATTAGGACAGCCTGTATTCAAGACCAACGATTTGAACCTAGACCCACTTTACCTTCCCTATCTAGTGGCACCTTAACACAATGGTAAGTATAAGTGTTTAATTTTTCATTTGTTTCTGTTTGCAGTCTTTGCAATATTGTTAAAAAAATCAGATATATGAATGTTCTTTGTAAAAGAAAAACCTGTTTTAAATGTCTGGTTGTTTGAGCTATTGTGCCAGAAAACAATCTTTCAAAAATATGCTGGGGACAGAACAGACTCGTGTATTGTTTGCTCGTGAAAACTGGGTGCAAATATAAATTTATATTTTATCAATAGCCCACATTGCTTTGGTTTGCACAGGCATTACTATTTACTCCAAATACACAATATAAATTAGCAAATAAATTTGTTTACAAGTTAAACTAATTATTCAGGTATAAGAAACCAGGACTTTTTTTCCCAAGGAATTTTTAGCATTAAATGTAACAGCTACATTCACTCGATACACAGGCACTAGGCTAACAGTAGAATCAGGACAATAAACATAACTCTTCCTACTGTGATTTATATACTAAGTTAAACACTTCATCATTCAAGTACTCATACAGTATATGAGAACTACTTGTTTATTTGACTCCATCAAAATGGTGTAATATGACATTACATTTCACGAGATATAAGACTCAAGAATTATAATTAGGAATGGTAATTGACATTACAATTTTGTGTGTGTGTGTAGATTATTAACAATTAACCTGAGTAATGTTTAGGGTATGAGAGAGCAGAATGGAGAATCCAATACATAATAAGGAAGGTGATATAGGCAGACATCGGGAGAAGTCAACCCTCCTTCCTTGGGAAGTTATTCCAGACTACTGGTGCCGAAGTGACCTTGGAAAAAAAAGACAATTTTGCAAAGCTAAACACCTTCCAGCTAGTAGACACAGTTAAAACCAAACCTTACTTGACAACAAAATTGCCATATGGCAATCATACAGCCCTGAATTTATCCAGAGTTCAATGATTCCTGTAAATGTGAATTTGCATACTGACAAGTGGTAACTGGCTTCTTCCACTGTTGTACTGTTACTAGACTTTTTAAAAGAAAAAAAATTGAAGGACGCTGTCTTTCATCTTATGTCTCTTATCTTGATGGTGAGTACATCAGAATGCTGCTACGAGGACCAGATGAGACACAACAGAAGGATGGCACTGCAAGATAGCAACTAGTAAAATGGTGAGATGCCTCTCTCTATGTGGGACTGATATGAAACATGAATGGTGTTGCTTGCAAATTTTCGTTGTATATATGTAGCATATTACAAACAAAAAATCTGTGATAACAGTATCTTTTCCTTTTAGTTTTACTGTTTGTCAGTGTTATTAGAGCCAGAAAAGGATGTGGAGCAAAGAATGGGGTGGAAATGATAAGTGTATGAAAAACCTTGTAGTGTACTGAATGAGTATCCATACAAACTTTAGGATTGTTTGAAGATAAAATCTTAGTTAAAATAGGCAGTATATTTTCTTTGCACCATTGTGGTATAATTCAGAGATGGAATAAATGTGATATTGTAAAAGATTAAAATAATCTAGTAGCTTGCTCCTAAACTATTCACGACATATTCCTGATACATTTCATCTAAAAATTAATAGTCAGTATGCATTAATGAGGTTCAATGAAACAAGAAATATATAAGATAACAAGAATAATCACAAATAAAATGTTCTATAGCTTCCAGGTGTTTAAATGTAATATTTGTGGTATGTTTTGAGGGAATCCATCTGTCTTCATTTTCAAGCAACTGTATAGTTAGATGTTATTACAGTTTGTTATTAACAAATAGCCGAGTCCATTTCTTCCCACATTTTCAACAAACTGTAATAGCTGTCTGTTATTAACAACCTGTTATTTGAAAATAAGGGTAGAGCTGGCCACTCTCAAAATGTCCCATGGTCATGAAATTTGTAAGCAGCTGGAAGCCTGAGAACATTTTTTTAATTACAATGTCATGAAAATCTTCATCCTTACAAGAATAACACATTTAATCATAAGAGTTAGGGTAAGTTACAAGACGAAGTTGTTATGAGCATTAGACAGTTTCTGCCAGCACAAGTGTTATGGTAATTAAGAATGTGATACAATATGTAAGTTTATCAATTAGTTAATATCACTCTAGTATTAAAACTCCACTATCGCCAGCCTATTTTCGTGAGAGGCTCAGCAGATAGTGGGCAGCTGTTGGCAGAGTCGGGGCTCAGCTTCTTGATCTAAAAGTAGCACATTGTAAAAGTACTTGGCTTCATGAGCATTGTTTTCTGAGGTCGGAGTGGAGGATTTAAACAATTATGTTCAGTGCAGCTTGGGGAATAAGACAGTAGGGACATACAGGGCAGAAAGTACAGGATGGTAACCACAGGATGTAGGCAGTAGCAGAGACTGCAAAATGTGAGAGAAATAATGATGTGATTTACATCTATCAGTGATTTAGTTCAAGATGGAGTGACAAAAATAATACAGTAGTACTGAGACAGAACCGCAAAGACTGTGACACACTGTTGGCTAGAAGCAGTGCAACAAGACAGCACGAATGTTACAGTTTTGTTACAGCTACTTGCGTATGCGAGCAACACTTATAAATAGTACCTTAGAGCAGTGTTTCTCAACTTGTAGCCCACGAAGATGGTTTGGGTGGTTCGCAGGCAGAATATTATCAACTGGGATACTGTATTCGTACTGTATAAGGCAGTAAGCAAGTGTAAACTATAAGCCCAACTTTTTAAAATCCACAAATATTTCAATTACCATGCAGAAATCTGGCATTCACAGCATGAGGATATGACAGTATTGTCTGGGCAATAGTTTATCCATTTCCAGTTGGCATAAAAAAAAGAGTGCCATTCCTCTAAGCATTAAGTAAATGGCCATTTTAGGGAGGTGTAGTAGGTGTGGGGTACTGCAGTATATTGGCTTTCAAAGGCATAATAACTGCACACGTGAAGGTCTCCCACAAAAAAAAAAAAATAGCTGAACTCTTGAACAACATGCTGAGTAATTGCAAAATCCAGGTCCACTGCGGGGCCCAAAAGAGTTGCTGGAGTGTTCTCAACAATGGACTGCCTCAGGGTTCAGTGCTAGCGCATGTGTTTTTTAATTTATATATTGCAGTCATACTTCAACTAAATATCAGGAAATTTCAGTATGCGCATGACCTGGCAATCACTTTCCAGGATAGAAACTTCCAGATTTGTGAAGACAGACTCTCTCAAGAGTCTTGACCAGCTCTACGCATTCTTCTCTAAGTGGAGACTAAAACCAAATCTTACAAGGACAGAGTCTTGTTGCTTCCACCTTTCAAACCAGCTCGCCTACATCACAATAAGACCAACCTTCGGACCCCTTGGAAGAGTAGAACACAAAGACCACTCCAAATATCTGAGAGTTACCTTGGATCGAGCTCTCAATTTTCATCAGAATTTATCTAACACTGCAGAGAAAGTGAAGACCCATGTGAACCTTGTAAAGAAACTGACTGGTATGTCATGGGGTGCAGGCACTCAACTTCTTCGAGGAGCAATCCTTGGTTTGGCATTCTCCCCAGCAGAATACTGTTGCTCTGCGTGGCTTGGTAGTGCTCATACTGACACCCAGCTTAACACTGCTATGAGAACAGTGACTGGAGTCATTAGGTCTACCCCAGTATCCTGGCTACCTGTACTTTCCAACATTCCTCTACCACATTTGAGGAGAAAATCGATATTGCTTAGAGAATTGGAAGGGGTTGAGGAAAACAACATGATTCCTCTGCATGATGACCTACTTTACACACCTTGCACATGTTTAAAATCGTGGAGACCTGCCTACATTGAAGCAGCCAGTCTCAGAATAACAACTTTAACTAGCATGAAGAGTGGAGAAAGGAGTGGGAAGCCAACAACCTACATAAATATGGGTTTATAAGAGATCCGACAACCTTTGTTCCAGGGCTTGACTTGTTAGGAAATGCTGCAATTGAGTAATGGTCACTAAAAGAACGTGTAAAGGTCTTTTCTCCGTGGCGAATTTGATGTTATAAACATAGAACAGTACATTGGCATAGGTTTTATGAAAATACAATAAAAGTAATAAATAAAATTACCTCATTTATTCTAACATGACTATAACCACATTTCGGGTGACTCATGTCAAGACCGATTGGGCAATTAAATGATAATAACTTAATAAATGCACACTTGAATTGATTATTATAACAAGAAGATAACTGTTAATTTGATGATCTGAAGAGACTCTTATTTGTAGCTGTCCAAGTTTTGATCCCTTTTGTGTGCATTAGAATGCAATTCATTACAGCTCCTAAACCGAAAAAGTTGTTTTTAATGTAATACTTTTTAAGGTTTATCCTGTATACAAAAAAATGTACTTTAAATTTCACTTATCATATCTAACAAAAAATTATTGACATATCATTTTCAGACTCTAGATGTATTCCACAACTGTCTTCTTATTCTCAATTTCGCTTGTACTCTGGATTGAGAAAATGTTATTTTCTTAACCTAAACATTTGATATGTACTGTTCATAAATTTGTGGTACATTTTAATGAGTGCCACATTTAACTTAACTGATAAACTTTAATTTATAGATATAGTTAAAAATAAATTATACCGAAAACAATTACAAAAAAGAGGCTGAATGGTCACAGATTTATTTCTAATCAATTTATTTGCATATTTAAAAGAAATGAAATATATTTTTTAAGTGTCCTCAGTAATGTTATATTAAGGTAAAAATAACCTAACTGCAACATTAATCTTTCACTGGAAATTATTTTTGGATTGACATTTTTATTTCAAGATGCTGCATCATTAAAAATGTTTTATATTATGTGGAGGAAGTGAGTGTCATCACCGACATTTTGTTCCAGATAAATAACTTTGTTTCTCAGAAAGATATTAATATAACACCATGATGAGAAGTGTAGTGTGCAGAAATGAAAGAAAACTTAATACTACAAGACCAGCTATGAAAAAATGTTTAACTGACTTAATTAAAACAGTAAGTATTGAGAAAAAAAAACTCTTCCTAGGCAATAGAATAAATTCTAAGTGGTTATTAAATATTTCTAAGCATTACAGCTTATTATAACGGGCATCCAGAAAGTAAGTTTCCCACCCATTCACAGGTGTAAGATCATGCCATAGTCAAAAGGCAATGTAGGAGCATGTGATAACTGTCTGTGCCAAGCAGCATTACCCAATTGCTAGTGGTAGTTTTGTTGCAGCAGTTGAAGATAGTTGCTTTCATATCCATCACCCCAGACTCAAGTTTCATTTTGTGTTCAAGTTTGTAACCATGCAAATCTCTGTGCCAATCAAAATTTATCAACAGCTTTATCTCTGTGTGGACCAGATGTCATGACCAAGCAGACAGTGCATATCCGGTGAAGGAAATTTTCAGACCAACAAAATTTAACTGAATTGCAATGGAGCGAACGCTGCAGTGGCAATTTCCCTACACACCCATTTTTCTCCTTTTCCTGTGCCTACCTACTTTTTCCCTCTACAAATATCAACTTTAAATTGTTTCACCATTTTTGGTAAATTATGGAGGATGAGGAGCCCATCGGTCATTTCAGAATGCAGCAAGTTTAGAAATGCTTTTCGGAGAACCGATCTTCTATGTGCTGATTATTATTTTTTTATATACCTCAAGAAATTCAATGATGGAATTAAAACATATAACTGCACCTAATGAAATGCACAAATCACTTGGAATAAGTTTTAATGTACGCTGTTAATGTAATTATCACAATGAGTTGTTTTTATAGTCACATATCACTATTACAATGTCGAAATAAGATTGGCAATATTATGTACTTACTATAAACATTAATGCCTATGTTCAGTTATCATTCAAATCATGTCATCCACGTAACAAAATACGAATTTGATGCTGGATGGCTTTTAGTAAGTTATGGCCAACTTCAATCATTATGTACAAAGTAGATCTGAAACAGTGACTGCTTGTAATCTACAGTTTTGGCTGTTATTCGGCGTATGTAACGAGGTTACGTCATTCTTAACTGGCGAGAAACGAAATCATGCTTAAACGAGGATTTCTAGGTCGGTGCACAGCATTCTTATCGGCTCATTTTCACGAGTGATCGTAAAAAAGAACCCAATATACTTCGCCTATTAATACCAAGTTCGTTACGGTCAAGAGTAAATTAGAAATATAGCTAGCAAACTAAAGTAGTAATTTATTGCTGAGAAAAATCTACGCGTAAGTTGTTACACATTATGCCACGACTATCTATGCGAAATCAGTAAACAGCTGGCCATACATCACAAGTGTATAGCACAGAATTTCCGTGTTAATGCGGATTTCTAGTAATCTAGTTAAGAAACTGGTTACAAAGCAATATACAACGCTGATATCATAAACTGAATAAGTTATCAAACATGATTGTCACCGTGACTTGCGAGTTTAAAATATTGAAGGTAAGCGCAGTAATATGATTCTGCTGTTAAAGCATTCACTAATGTCTCTGAAAATTCATTTTATACCTTTTGCATAGTATTACAAACAATAACAAATACTAAAGGCATAGGAGGTACAGTGACATCGGTCAAAGAAGATGTAACAGTTTTACGTTGAATTTTTGTACAAGCGTAAGTTTATTATTTCCATGCAATTAGAATTATAACTGAAAAATTCTGCATAGCTTGCAAAAGTTTAATTAAGGATTGTAGAACATGGGTAATTATTTATCAATCTAAGCACAAAAAGCGTATGAAAATAAGTTGGGTCGTTTGCATTACATCGATTGACCGGTCGAAGCCAAAGCATACTTCACCTCTTTTTATTATATAAAAAATTGTGTTACAATGGATCTTACCTTATCATTCTGGTTTATTGAAGTATTATCTCATGAAAAGTTCTATATACAGAACAGATCTAATAATTGTCATTTCATATTTTTTCCTTACTGCTTTCTGCGGTAACGTATTCCCACGTAATAACGGCATATTTTTTCGATAACGAACAGCGGCATTTACCTATCTGATTTGAAAACACGCCAGTGGATACAAGGGTAACAGAACTCTTAGATAACCTTCGGCTTTTGAACTGTCAAATTAAGAGATCTTTGTTCGCGTGGCAATGAAATGTTTTTCCGCAGTTTATTATTATTATTATTATTTTTGACAATAGGAACCCAACTTGTAGTATCCGAAACCTACCAGTTAGACAAAATATTTTTTAATGATTAATCTAATGTGTCTTCATTAGCCTTCTCCATTCGAGGCGAATAAATTCTATCTGGTAAATTCGATTTGCAACGAAGGCCGGGAAGTGCTGTGTCGGTATATCTCCTTGCAGCATGATGCTATGGCGAGAATTGTTTCATAATAATAATCGCGATAACTGCGATGGAGCATCTTCTCAAGTGACTATATACCTACAAATTATTTTTTCAGTTCATAAATTTAAACTATTTCTTTGTTTTAGGTAAATTGTTCACCAGATTCCCCAGTAATTTATTTCAGTCCCTGACTCCCTTACCGCCAAAGGAAATTTTTTTCTACTAGGAATAAGTTACTCTTATAAAGTTATTTCTTGTTTCAGTCAATGAAAAGTTCTTACCCTTATCTTAATTGCCTAACAATATGCAAGCATTAATATGCTGCTATCGTATATCAACGGTACAGATATTAACCGATGCGCATGGAAGCGCAGAGTGCTATCTATCTCTTCAATAAATTCCTTTGAAACGATTAGTGCATTTTTGTCCCTTTATCCAAATTTGTTTCAGTGATCTAATCTCAAGAAGCAGAAATTTTATGCCTCTGAAATAGATGTCTGAAGAATATATATAATTTAGATACCTGTGAATATCAGCGGCTAATTTGATAAGTTGGGTTCGGCACTTTAAGAGGGAAAGAATTAGACTTGCGCATAATAGTTCGCGAAGGGGAGCGCTCAGTTTAGTTCGAAGCTCCCGCGCGAACTAGTTCGCTCTTTAGTTCATCAGTTCGCGTCTCGAATACAGAGAAACAGATCGTTCGCTCGCCTTGCTACCGCTACTGCACCTGCTATTTTGTTTGTTATGTCAGTTTTATTAGTAAATTACTTAATCATTTTTTGTTGTTTCTAAATGGAATTTAATATGCCCTTCCTAACAAAAGTTATTACTTAATAATAGCCCTCTCAAATGACATTAGCATGATCAATGGCCGCCGATAAACCAAAGTGCTCATTGTACTTTGCACAATTGGGTAAATTGAATAACTGTTCTGTTTTTACTTTACATGCTGCATTCGTAGAGTATTAATTTTTAGAAGCCAAATTCTCCACAGAAAGAGGTAATATTAAAAATAATGTTCTAGTATTCGTTGATAAATGTCTGGAGTATCTTAATAAATGGTTAGATAATAAAAGCAATTGACTATACAAAATCAGTACCGGATTAACCACTGATGCTACGGGCCTCGCTAGCCGGCGACATTTTTTTTTTTTTTTTTTTTTAGCTCTACAATTTTTCCTCGGACGGCAAAAATCAAGGCCTCTTCTTCACAGTTGCTACGGGCCCCTCGCGCTGTCTTAATCCGGCCCTTTAAAAAATCAAAAAATTAAATTCAAAACACGAGGTTTCATTTGATGACTGTGAGACAATACTGGAGGTTCTAAATGTACGAGAAAAATTGAGTATCAAAGTGAACGAACTTTACTCTGAAATAACAATATTACACGAAAACTAGGTAAAAGTATTTCATTAATAAAAAATGAGCTTTTGATCGACATTAATTTAACAACTGAAAGCGATAAAGCATATGACAATTTTACTGTAGACAAAAAATTGTTAAAGATGCAAGAAGTACAAAAAAAAAATAGTAAAGAACATACCTTTTGACCTTTTCTATTCTTTCGTAAAATATTATATTTTGAAGTGTACTATATTTTTCTAGGTTATTCTAAAAAACATACTAGCATCAACCGAAAAAATGTTGGTAGCCCTAGCGGCGAATGGTGCTAGTTCGAGACCGGTAGCGCTCAGTTTAGTTCGCAGCTCCTAGAAAGGCAGCTCGTTCACTCGCTTTGCTAGCGCTACTGCACGCGCTCTCTTCTTTGTTATAGTCAGGGGCGTAGCTACCATGGGGCTAGGCGGTGCAGTGCACCGGGGCCCTCACGCTCAGGGGGCCCCCAAGCATACCTCAAGGGGCCCCTAAGCGCACCTCTAGGGCCCTCAAGCGCAGTTTAGAGGGTCCACGAGCCTTCACGGCAAACTGGCGACCTTACCACCATGGAGGAAGGAAATATATGGAGACGACGCAAGAGACCTTCACCACGCATTGAAGTGAAGCAGGGCGGAGGAGGAGTGGGGGGGCATGGCCGGAGTGGAGGGGGCATGGCCGCTTCCATACAGACACGGGGAATATGTACAAAAACCTCAAGGTGACTCTAGGATAAACTTGAAGCCGCAATCTGGTGATGGATTATTATGTAACTCGAAATGACAAATAAAAAATGAAGAATAAAATTTTTTGATATCCTGCTTAGTTGTCGAGATATTTTGTACCATATGTGAAAAGGTTTTGGTTGAAATTCAGAAGAAAAAATTGGTCAAAGTCAAATTTGATGATGGATTGTTATGTAACACGACGAGACAAATCGAAAATAAAGAATAACATTTTTCGATATCTTGTTTAGTTTTCGGGATATACTGGGATTGGGTTGATATGCGGCCTGGACTAAAAATTAATTCTGCCATAGCTACAATGAATTACATGTAGAACGGATATTTCATTTTTTTTACTACCACTTGTGGTTAGGTTGAAATGCGGCCTAGACCAGAATAAAAATAGTTATCTTGTTAACATACATCGTAAGCTTAATTGGAAATCGCTGGAAGTAGTTTCCATCGCGATATAAGTTTTGTCACTAACTTTGTTCTCATGAAATTACTAACAGTAATAGATAAATTCTTTGTCCCTCATGGAACAACAAAACCATTCTGGTACAGACTGCATTTAGACCTAACCACAATCTCCATTAAATTGTCGCTACAGTATCAAACTATGTAGACATACCCACACACGCGTATTTGAATCGCAAACTGTATTTGCAGTAACAACATCGTTTGCTTCATCAAGATTCCTAGATTGCATAGCATAATTTAACACATTTCATTTCATCATACAGTATAAACTGCAACGTGACGAAAGAAAGCGCAATACTAAATTCACTGAATCGCGATGTAAAACACACCCCCTTAAATCTCATTTTCTACACTCGTTAAAAAGTAATGCTAGTCTATTATGTGCAAAATAGCAAGGTAGGCTGATTTTCTACACTATACCAACAAAAATTTGAGAACAAAGTCATCCCATTGAGAGCTATGACTAAATATTTATAGACAGGCAGCGAAGTTTGCAACTTCTACAGCTCACTTCAACAACGATAATTAGAATTTAACTTACTTATGAAATGATATTCCAGGTTCTTTCCTGTCTGGCCTATTTGTGCAACCGTACACAACACAAGATGGCATTATAAAACATTTATACACATTACAAAATGAAATAATCACTACATCTAACACAATGTGAACATCGCAATTGTTTGGAAGCGCAATACCGCTGCTGCCGCCATGCGGGAGAGTTTAGAGCCTTCTTCACCGATTTAACGTCACTTCTCCTCCATATATTTCCTTCCTCCATGCTTACCACTTCTCAGGAGCCCCTAAAGAACAATTAAAGGGCCCCCATCCTCAGTTCAGGGGGGCCCTACCAGCACACAAAGCAAAAAAAAGGTCGCCCGCCTGGCCTGAGGTCCCAAAATAATTTTTTTGCACCGGGGCCCTTGTTGACCTAGCTACGCCACTGGTTATAGTAGTTGTGGTTATCGATCGGTGTCTTTTAATTGTTACTGGGATCAAAGTGTGTTTTGTTTTCACATTCAATGTTTAATTTCCGTTTGTGACTTCTGCAATGCTGAACTATTATATATTTTTTTCTTTTTATATCTGTGTCTTCAGTGAAATGTGTCCACAGCGAACTGTGTTTCCTTTTAGATAATAAACTAAAACAAAAATTCGGTCTTCGGGAAAGGATCGAACGAACTAAGGAGCTAGAGATCTGGGAACTAGTTCGCGTAGTTCGCCTGTGGGATCGCTCTTCCGAATTAGTTCGTTCGCTAACTACATAAGATTAGAAAGAATTAGAACTGTAGCAAATGGTGAAGCAGAGAGGACAGTGGGGGTATGTAGCATGGAAGAGAGAGAACTGCATTACAAAGCGTTGATCATTTCTTTTTCCAGACTATTATGGAATGGTTGGGACTCACTTTATGAGTATGAAAAGCACAAGTTGGAGAGGGTACAAAGGAGGGCAGCTACATATATATATTTGTGGAAATTTCAGGTGGATGCATTTTGTAACCGAAATGGCAAAGAGCTTGGCCTGGAGTCACTGGAGGATAGAAGGTGGGCGAAGAGAATTGTGGTCATGTATAAGGCATATACTGGTGATTTAGAAGCAGCATGTGGTTAGGAATAGAGGAATATAACAACTAATTAGTCATTTATTTCAGGCATAGGGGATTAGAGAAGTTTTCACTTGTAGGTAGGGAAGACATGGACTGGAATAAGTTACACAGAAAACAATTCACATCAGATTATAAAAGATTTTTAAAAAAATGTGTATGAATTGTTTGTAGGGAAATTGTCACCGGCGCAAAAGTTCCAGCACATTTAATTATTATTAATAGCAAAAAGTACTCCAGCTTCATGCAGCTTCAAGTTTCGACGATCATGTTCTCTGAATAGGACTCCTGAAACGTCTCAGGATTGTGACATGTTGACGTTGGATGTAAACTCGGAAAGGTTTAATCATTACAAATCAATTTGAAACCTTTCGGTATTACAAATAGTACCTGGGTGTCCGAGCTTTGCTCAGCGTATTTCGATTTCTGCTCCGTAATCAAGATTTCGTCAAAATCGTTAGAGAAGTTTGAGGGATATTAATTTCACAAGAGTTGCTTGTATAATAATATTAGATAGATTCCATATATAGACAATATATTATATATTCACTACATTTCATACCTACATACATAAGAATTGCATTCGGTTAAATATAAAATTCATGAATAGCCCGCTGCCCGAGCGTGGTGAGTGAGCGGTAACGTTCTGGTCTCGCATTCGGGAGGACATGGGTTCGGATCCCCGTTCAGTCATCCAGATTTGGGTATTCCATGGTTTCCCCAGATCATTCCAGACGAATGCCGGGATGGTTCCTTTAAAAGGCCATGGCATAATTACTTCCCGTTTGTTTCTCCCCTCTAATGACATCCAAGCGGGTTAAAACCATAAACAAAACATTAATGCACATAATTCAACACTTTATTCTAAATAATTTTTTTTTACTTATGTTATTAATTTTTTTAGATGAGTCTTGGATGCATGAATTTTGATTAAACTTAAACGTTTTTCTTGAACGCTTCCTAGGCATTTTGAAGTGCGCAGTTCCTTGCTCTAGCCAAAGAGAAACTTAACTAACATCAGTAGGCTAACTGGAACCTGAAACTTCTACGAGATGGCGTTAGAGCCAAGATATCAAATTCAAGAATAGTTCCTTTATTAAAAAAAAAAAAAAAAAAAAAAAAAAAAAAAATCGCGTTTTTTCAGTGAAGACATCATCAGTTTAGATAAACTTGGAAAGCAAAACATTATCTACATTTGAAATTTATCGAAATCGTTAAAGCCTTTTCCGAGATACCAAATACATATATGAATTGCTTCGAAGGGAATAAAAATTTCTTTTACAGGAGACAACATAGAAAATCGAAGGACCTAATGAACGGTTAAAATAATTATTATAAAACTGTGAAATCCAAGTACATCATTGTGGTAACTAAGAACCCGTTTCTGTAAAAGTAGAATTTACGGTTGCAAAGTTGAGAAGTTCTTAAAAATTCAAATTTTTCAAGTAAAAAGGATTTAATTTGCTGGAGTAGAGGAAGAGCCAACGCATGGACTAAAATGAAGTTGAGCATCAACTAAGAAGTTTCTATGACGAATCTTTCTTCTAATGCGTTAATGGACTCGCATAGCTTGAATAATTATGCATCCGAAAACTGAAGAATATTGATTACATGTCTCTGGAATTTAATATCAAACCTGTGATCTGCTTATGAACCATTCATGGAGGCAGGAAATATATGAGACGACGCAAGAGACCTTCACCACGCATTGAAGTGAAGCCGCGCGGAGGAGAAGTGGGGGGTTAGGCCGATCCCATAAAGACATGGGTATATGTACAAAATCCTCAAGGGGACTCTAGGATAAACGTAACGCCGCAATCTGGTGATGGATTATTATGTAACTCGATGAAACAAATAAAAAATGAAGAATAACATTTTTTGATATCATGCTTAGTTTTCGAGATATTCTGTCTCAAACGTAAAATGTTTTGGTTGAAATTCAGTAGAAAAAATTGGTCAAAGTCAAATTTGATGACGGATTCTTATTTAAAAAGATGAGACAATTAAAAAATAAAGAATAAAAATTTTCGATATCTCGCCTAGTTCTCGAGATGAACTGTATAAAAAGTGATGTGTCTTGAGTTGAAATACAGAAGAAAAATTTCGCAAAAGTCAAATTTAATGATCGATTCTTATGTAACACGACGAGACAAATCGAAAATACAGAATAAAATTTTTCGATATCTTGTTTAGTTTTCGGGATATACTGGGATTGGGTTGATATGCGGCCTGGACTAAAAATTAATTCTGCCATAGCTACAATGAATTACATGTAGAACGGATATTTCATTTTTTTTACTACCACTTGTGGTTAGGTTGAAATGCGGCCTAGACCAGAATAAAAATAGTTATCTTGTTAACATACATCGTAAGCTTAATTGGAAATCGCTGGAAGTAGTTTCCATCGCGATATAAGTTTTGTCACTAACTTTGTTCTCATGAAATTACTAACAGTAATAGATAAATTCTTTGTCCCTCATGGAACAACAAAACCATTCTGGTACAGACTGCATTTAGACCTAACCACAATCTCCATTAAATTGTCGCTACAGAATCAAACTATGTAGACATACCCACACACGCGTATTTGAATCGCAAACTGTATTTGCAGTAACAACATCGTTTGCTTCATCAAGATTCCTAGATTGCATAGCATAATTTAACACATTTCATTTCATCATACAGTATAAACTGCAACGTGACGAAAGAAAGCGCAATACTAAATTCACTGAATCGCGATGTAAAACACACCCCCTTAAATCTCATTTTCAACACTCGTTAAAAAGTAATGCTAGTCTGTTGTGTGCAAAATAGCAACGTATGCTGATTTTCTACACTACATCAACAATAATTTGAGAACAAAGTCATCCCATTGAGAGTTATGACTAAATATTTATAGGCAGGCTCCGAAGTTTGCAAAACCTACCGCCCACTTCAACAACGATAATTAGAATTCAACTTACTTATGAAATTATATTCCAGGTTCTTTCCTCTTTTTCCTATTTGTGCAACCGTATGCAACACAAGATGGCATTATAAAACACTTATACACATTACAAAATGAAATAATCGCAGCATCTAACACAATATGAACATCGCATTTGTTTGGGATCGCAATATCGCCGCTGCCGCCACTGCGCATGCGCGAGAGTTTAAAGCCTGCTTCACAGATTTAACGTCACTTCTCCTCCATATATTTCCTTCCTCCATGGAACCATCCGATGCAATTTTCTGACTTTGGCAGGTGGTGTACATAGAACGTAACAGCAATTCTGAAAGTAGAAATAAAGTTAAAAACATATCACCGTGAAAATACTTCATCTTTGAAAGAATGAAAGCTTTTCCGGTGTCTTCTTCTTCTTCTTCGCCACCTTTTCCCACCATTTTGAGGTCGACTGCATTCGATGAGTTGGCATCGTTGGCAGGTCGAATTTGGAGCGATGGTTTTACGGCCACATGCTCTTGCTGACGCCAACAGTTTTTATACCTACTGCCAGGTCGTCTTAGGAACTAATGAGGAAGTTTTACTATCTGTCTGTGAAACGGGTAACTATGTTCAACGTGTGATTAGTGTATTTTTTTGTTTGTTAGTGAAATGGGTAGTTTAAGAGGCGAAGATTGGGGACCATCCCAGCATTCGCCTTGCTGGCTGTGGCAAATCATCTAAAACCGCAGTTAGCACAGCGGGTACGCGGGGGCTTGGGTTCATGCCTGGTTAGTTGTACCTTTCCTATCAAATGTGTGCCACCTCAGCGCACTGAGCCTCAATGGCGGGTCTAGAAGCTATTCCGATGTATTAACAGTTTAAAAAATTGACGAGCCTCCCACTGGTGGAGCGGGTCATTTGACGTGACGTTTCGACTTGATGCGATTCTAGCGAAAGTCTGAGAGCGACTTTAATTTTTCAGTTTTAATTGGAATATGAGATTAACGGTGATCAAACTGATTGCAGCTATCAAATCGATGTCTAAAATATAAAATTCTCGTTTATTATAAAAAATTATAACTTTATCAACGAAAGTAAAAACGTAGCACAGAATTAGCTTGGTGAAGTTGGTAAAGTCTGCCTAATATTCATTGCAGCCCTTCAATACATTTGCATACGAGAGCCGAGAGGAAATTTCAGACCTTTCATCGCATTAATAACTGAATATTCGCAGAAAAAAATGAGAATATCAGTGTTGCTGACTCGTAACTCGGAAAATAATAATAATAAAACAGCATTTCAACCGTTTTGTGAAGACCATAAATTCCTGCTAGTTAGGAATTCATGGTGCGAGCAAACTGATTTTGCGTATTTGAACAGTGTATTTAGCGACGATGATACGCAACTGTATGGTTGAAATTATTCGTCGGCATTGCACACAATACTGTTAACCTTGTGATAATATTTTTCCCCGTCATATCAAGATTTCACGATTTTTTTTTCTAGTTCTGTACCTCTTGTGGCAGTGAAGACGATATTCATATAGATTAATTCCATTTCATCAATCGACGGCTCTTGTTTTAAGAAAAACAATGCAACCTAACTGATTCCTGAAAAAAAAAGAGATGATTGATAAAGTAAAATGTGTTGTTCTTCAATGGAATTGGCTTATGCAAAAATAGATTGCAATTGCAAAGTGAAACCCGTTCATCAAACATTTAATTTAAGATGGAGCGCGGGTGGCCGCGTAGCTCAGACGGTCCGGACGAAAGGGGTTCGATACGCGACGGAATCGAGAATTTTTTTTCGAAGTTGACCTTCAAAACGGCTTCCCAAGCCCACTCAGCCTTGAGTATCGCGTAAAAAAAACTCCACGGGAAGGTGAAGAACGGTCGGAGCGTAGCGTTGACTCCGTCACATCCTTTCTAGTGCCAATGGTTGGGAATGGGTTTGCGGATCTCTACTTCCATGCATCCTAACGAAACCAGCAACTAGCTGCAGAAGCCCCGTGACCGTTTCCCTTTAAGATGGAGGGCACGTTCCGGTGGCAATATCCCAACGTACCTAATTATCCCCTTTTCGTATCCACCTACTTTTACCATACACTTCTATAGTCGTAAGTTTTGCGCTTTACTTATTTTTGTGAAGAATATCATGCCATAAAAGTAAAAATAAATTATTGACAGCGATAACACAGGCTTTTAATATATTGAATTTGTTATCGGACATTAATTACGTGTACTCAAAATATGGGGGGGGGGGGGGGAATCTCACCAAATCGCATTTAAAGGGAAGATGGGGGTAGGAGGCCAGTAAAATCTCACGTCAACATTTTACATAATTTTTCTCCTCTTACTACACAGAAAAAAAATGTTGTAGGCCTACATAGAAGACATCGGTTTTAACACTTAGGTATTTAGTGGAATGAAGCAAAATACATCAAATAAATTCAATTATTTAAACATCAAAATTATAAGGTAAATCTCACGTGAGGGGGGGGGGGGTTGGAGACCTTGCACGGTTTTTAACTAAAGTGATACCCAAAGAAATCGAGGATTGTTTTTCGAAGCTGAACGTCCAGAACGGCTCCCCAGATACATTCAGCATTCTATCCAATAAGTAGTTCCTCCTTCGACAAGGTATAGGAATAAGCAAAGTATAGTAGCTCTAACCACTGCCGAAGGTTGAAATGGGAATCACACGGGAAGCCACAGTAGGCCTAGGATCCCTGCGACTTTGCCTTACGAAAATATATCCAAGATAATAACAAATAAATCTAAAAGACAAAACTCACAAATACTAGTCGGGAAGATATTTTAACCATTCGGTTATCAAACCGGAATTGCCCAGATCAACAAGAACCAGAGTTATAAGCGGCACAGAAATGTGTAAACTTTCAAAAAATTTACATTGATATAAACGCTTTGACACTGCTGTTTCCTTCAGAGTTTGATCGACCACCTACATTGACATCAAAAGCCAGGATTAAGTAACCATTTTTGGGTGATGGTCGGTGCCTCGGTGGTAATCCTGATCCTCGTCATGCGTACTATGGCATTTCCTTCAGTTATGAAGGTTATAAGTTACTCTCATGAGTCCACGAGTGTAATTCAAGAGAGTTAATTGAATTATAATCTGCGTTCAAAAGTAAATTGCAAATGCAATGAAACCTCCGCGGGTGAACCGCCAATTGGAAAACACGATATTTCAACGGCTAGCTCCACTGGGATGGAATCATTCACCAGGAAAGTTTCCGTTCTTAAATTGCAAATGATATTATAAAACAGTCAGATTAGCAAATTTTTTTAGTAATATATTAAATATAATGATGTCAGTTATCGACAGGAGTTTGTACTTTGATACAATGTTTTATAAATAGAGTAACAAGTGATATAAATAAGAAACATCACAGAAAATAAATAATGAGTGGAGATAAATTTTTCGTGGGTAACTATGTAATCAAAACTGTGGGCCACGCTAATAAAAATTTGATCAATGAGAACAACAGATAGAATTTTACTGTGTCAAAATTTATTAGTTTTTATGTTTATCTTAACAATTAATTCCAAAATACAACCTTCCTATAAACATCTCTGTTTGAAATTATAATTGCAGACTTGTATTTTACAATACTCCATATAATTAAACAAAGTGAACAAAAACAGGTTCAATCCTAGCCTGCGATACCGCCACTGCCTGGCGTTGACGTGACGTCATAGTGACGTATTCGCTGTCGCTCTAGGTGTACCAACGTAACGGGACTATACCAACATAAAGATAATTTATTATTGTGACCGGCCGCAGAAATCCGATAACACATCAAACACTGAACATCTGGTTGTATTATCGGACATCTGCGGCCGCTTACCAGCGGCCGCCTGCATCTGATTCACCTTCGGGATATCAGTTTAGGTTGATATTGTACAGTTTTAAATTATTGTGACCGAGCGTAGCTCGGTCACAATAGCACTAAAAGGAATAAACCTAATTATGTTGGTAGTCGACAGCGAATACGTCAAGACAACGTCACTATGACGTCACGTCAACGCCAGGCAGTGGCGGTATCGCAGGCTAGGATTGAACCCAAAAACATTAGTACTTTTACATCTGTTATTAACACAAATGCATGCAGCATACCCAAAGTTTTTTCATCTTATGCTATTTATAACCATATTCAAATGTGTTACTCCAGTTAAGAAATGATACCAAATAGTAATGATGAAAAATTTGTATTAGTTGATTTTTATGCAGAATGATATAGGCTTTCAAAGAGCACAATTTTCTGATGGTGACCTGTGGTGTAGCTAGGTCAACAAGGGCCCTGGTGCAAAAAAATTTATTTTGGACCCTCAGGCCAGATGGGCGACCTTTTTTTTTTTTGCTTTTTGTTGCTGGTAGGGGTCCCTTGAGCTGAGGCTGGGGGCCCCCTGAACAGTGAGGGGGCTGTCTGTGTCTCAAGGGCCAGGCCCCCTTAAACGACGGTAGAGCATTTTTTAAAAAAAGAAAAAGTTCGCCAGTTTGCCGTGAAGCCTGTGGGCCCTCAGAACTGTGCTTGGGGGTCCCCAGTGGTGCACTTGGGGCCCCCCTGAGTGTAGGGGCTCTGGTGTACTGTACCGCCAAGCCCCATAGTAGCTACGCCCCTGACGGTGACTGGTAATATATTAATTTGTTTGTTCTTTTACTTAGCGTAAGGTGTGTAATTATATCTTTCTCATTGAATTGTCACTTCTTTATGTATGAAATCATATAAAATCCACATTTCATCGAATCAATATCTGTCACCATATGGAATTGTTTGAGGACACAACAATAACATGATTTGACCTTTATGCTGTTACTTTTGTGACACTATTCAGCTATTTTTCCAATCAAATTCCCAATATTGGAATTTCTACGATGCAGAGGTTCAGTGATCATTAGAGATGGGTTATCAGATGTCTAAGGCCATGATATCTCTTAGGGCATGGCAGGACATAATTATGGTGCTGCATCTGCACAGTGGGCACTCAGGGAACAGCATGACACATATGGTGCAGGTGGGCCGGCAGTTAGTCATACATAGCCTGTCATCATTATAGACCCTGCAAATTGACAGTTTATCTGTTTTTGCATAGTAGTTTCCAACTTTTATCTGATACAACTGAGATTAGCCAGATTTTGATGCTGTTATTTATGGAAGCATTAACAAGAGTTACTTGTACATTGTAACTATCTAAAGGTATATGTAGTGTTAGTCTTAGTATTGTGGTGTCACTGTCTGGTGCATTCAGGTCAAGCATTAAAATTAGATATCACATTGTGTCATTATCTAAAATGAACACAGTTAGGATTAGTTTTTCTGTGAAAATAAAAGTTTGTAATCTATAATTAATTAAATGACTGTACTACAAATTAAAAACAGAAACAAAAAACACAACTGAGATCCCCATTGAATAAGGTCATACACACTACTGCTACCTTTAACATTTATTTGAAACTAGACTCCAGGATAACAAGTATTGTTATTTCAGATATGAAGAGTCAGTAGGAAATCGTATGAAGACACACTTTTCTTAATTTTACAGGAAATCATTTTGAATTCAAGAGAGGACATATACTTTCCATTTATGCAAAATTTTCTTTCCATTAAAATTGCACTAGCACACAGTATTCATTAATAGCAAGCATAACACTATGAAACAAAAAAAACCTTTTTGCTTGTTTAAGTAAATTTTATGCTTGTTTTGGATGAATTGGGTCACAACTAAACTACACTGAACATTCCTACTTTTATATAATCATTTATTTGCTTTTTATGCCCAATAATATGAAATTAATTGGTTAAAATTATATTAGCTATGAACACTTTATATATGAGATGATTGAACGATTCAGCTGTATGTAATCTGTTTCAGGTTAACATTATTGATTAATAATTGCGTCTTCCCATTGCTGTAAGCATAATCCAGACTGTTTTTGTTTGTGTGCGGTGTCTGTCTGGGCTCAAAAGCAGTAAAGCATAGAATAAAGGATGCTATCAACTTCTGCTTAGCATACAGGTCTTATTTTGGCATGCCTGTGCGATACCAAGACATGAACTGGGCACTACATGTTGTGTGTGGGTGTTGCAGATCGACTCTCGAGGCCTGGTATAGAGGAGAAAACAGAAAAATGAAGTTTGGTGTACCTAGAATTTGGCGAGTACTAACAGATCACCTCTCCAACTGCTATTTCTGTGTTACTGACTTGTCTCATCAGAAGAGGTGTAAAAAAACCAATGTTTTTGCATATCCAGACTTGCCATCATCCTTAGGCCCATTCCACATGGTGAGGAACTTCCCATTCCTCCTCCTCCTCTTCCTCCACTACTGAATGAGTGTGAAGACAGTATTGAATTAAATACCGACATCGACCACGAAGAAGACTTCTCGGAGGATGAAGATGCTACATCTCACTACCCCACATAATATGAGTTAAATGACTAGATCAGGGATTTAGGACTTACAAAATCCAAAGTAGAAATTCTAACACCTAGACTAAAGCAGTGGAATCTATTGAGTAAGAGTTGCAAGATACCCCTTGTCGAACAGAAAAGATGCTAATGCCTCTCTTCCATATTAAGCTGGGACTCATTAAGCAATCTGTAAAGGCCATAGATACATCAGATGCAATGAAGTACCTCCAGAATGTGTTCCACAAACTCTCGGAAGGTAAGATAAAGGGTGGAATTTTCGAGGGCCCCCAAGTGAAGAAATTACTTCGTGATGACACATTCATCAGCAAGCTTCTACCAGTTCAAAGAAAGGCCTGGAAGAGCTTTGGAGATGTTGTGAATGGTTTCCTAGGTAATCACAGAATGGAAAATTACAGGGATGTGGTAGAGGGTCTTTTGAAGAACTACAAAGCAATGGGGTGCAGAAAGTCTCTAAAGCTGCATGTACTCCACTCGCATCTAGATGTTTTCAAGTCTCATACGGGTGCATATTCAGAGGAACAGGGTGAAAGGTTCCATCAGGACTTACAATTGTTTGAAAGAAGGTACCAGGGGCAGTATAATGAGCGAATGGTTGGTGATTGTATCTGGGGACTGATCAGAGAGAGTGAAGTAACGTATAAGAGGAAATGTAGGAAGATAACACATTTTTAAGCACATTGTACATGACATGAAAACATTTTCATGTACTTTACAACTTTTGTAATTTATATTTACTGCATTTACATTTTTCAAAAGTTGTATTTAAGAATTTCTTTTGTTTTGTTTCATGGGCATTCATTGTTCTAAATAAATGCATTTTCCTAAAATTAAGAAAAATCGATGGCATTTCCGTAAAAACAATTTCCCACATGAAAAATTGTGTTTTCATAGTGTTTTGAAACACACTGCATCAGAAACAACAACAAAATTAACTTAAACAAAATTTTGTTACATAGTGTAATGCATAATAATCTCGTTTTCTTAAAAAAAAAGGACTTAACATGTTTTTCCCATTGGCTCTTGACATATGGTATTATATACAAACATTAGACAAAAAGAGATTCACTAAATAGACAAACACACACACACATATATATCTATATATGAGAACATTAACACAGTAATTAACAGCTAAAAATATGAAAACATTCACATTAACAGCAGCCTCTGCAAATCTCTTCTGGAGACTACTGAGAAAAAAACCCACACCATCTGATCATTTTATGCTAGGTAACAGAGTATCGATAACATAGAGGTAAAGCTTTTTTTTTCATTTGGACTTTATGCCTCATTGATTTCTCATGTCAATAAAGATGGGAGACAAGAAATGGGAAGGAATTTGGCCAGCCTTTTAGAATCATCTCGGCATCTGGCTGGAGTGATTTTTCAAGATCATGGAAAAGTGAAATGGCTGGACGGAGTTTTATTCCGTTGTTCTTCTGAATGTGTAGCCGAAGTGTTACTGCTCTCCCACTGGGCTTGGCAGAGTTCAGATAATTACCACATCATAGTTCATGGTGCTGCAAACAGATAGATAGCTGTTCCTCACAGCATTTCCCTCTTTATGGGGTCAGTTGGAAATTGCAGTCATTAGGAACACAACCACAAGAAACCAAAAAGATGGAATAGCATCTCACTGCAGAACACGTCACAAAATCTCTGCTGGTTTAACTCGTGAAGCATTCCACCAAAAATAAGTCAAGTTTGAAGTGAGTCCAGAAGCAGCTCATAGAACAATTTTTTATGCTGGTTACAGTCAAACCTCATCAATTCCTGTCCCTAATTTAGATGGCTGGAAATGGAATCACCACAGTCTCAAGTTGCCATTAAAGCAGCATGCTTGAGGGGGACATATAACATGAAATAAGTTATTGTCAGATTGCTGAGCAAAAAAACTAAAACAGTGGAAGAATTTAAAGCACAAATGCAAGCAAACATAGCAATTTCTGTAAACATATGCCTATCAGTGTAAACTACTCCATTACAAATAATAATAATCATGAGACCTATTGAAGTTTAACCTGGTAAATCTGAATAAGAAAGGTTGAATCCAGTACTAAAATTTTTGTGTGGAAGGGAATGTACTTTGCTTCCAGGCTTGGAAACCAGTAAGGAAATTCTGAAGTCACATAATAGGGCATCCCTCCTCAGGTTGGTAACAATGTAGCCATTTGAAAACATTTTTGTTCTAAAATTCTTATGAAGCTGGAATGCCCAAAAATAATCTTTGTCATAATTAATTTATACATTTTGATGTTACATTGGAACAAGTGACCCTTCCAGAAAATACACAAATGAAACTAGAGTAGTCTTTGAAAGAATAAGCACGTTGAGTTAGTCAGCAATAGTACTCGTCGATGTAAGATTTGATACACTTCATTCGTAACTCACATTCTTTGTAAAACAATCAAGATGCAGAGCATCTCTAATAATTAAATGTTAATGACCTGCCTTTCAGGAATGTTTAAAACATATTTGAAATGGCAATTTAAAAAAAACAGTGCTGTTAGAAAACGGATACTCCTATTCCATTTTTCTGACTAGTAAATAAGTAATTGGTAACAAAGGAAACTTTTACACAAACTCATTAAAAAAAAATCTAACAATTGTTTACAGATAGTGCACATTAAATCAGATTTTAAAATTAACAAGTGTTATTTCTGATGGGTTTGTTGTGAAAGTAATTACCCCCCCCCCTTTTTTTTTGCTTTATGTAAACCAGGGGTGGCCAACCCGTGACCTGCATGCCTTGAACATTTTTGCAGCCCATGAGATTCATCACACTTTTACAAAATATATTTATTTTTAATGGCCAAAGTAGTGAAAGCCAATGTGTAAAAAATACATTATTTGTGCATCCATATATTCAAAAACTAACTGTTGAAATTATGTGAAAAAATTAACTTTGATTTTAAAATAATTATTTTGTGAATATATGACAGATATTGCCTGTTTTATTTATGAGTTTACAGTTATGAGTTCACAGAATAATTAAATTATATTTGTTCCAAAAAATGTCTACAGTGCGTCTAAATCTAATATAGTGATATATAATTTTATATGCGGCCCATGGAGTTATGATGCATTTCAAAAGCGGCCTGAAAGATCACTTGGGTTGGCCACCCCTGATGTAAACTTTAAAGTGTACACAAAATTCTGGGATCTAAGTAACAATAAAAAATGAAGTAATGAGTGAAGCACATATGAGGAATATAATTTAAATTTATTAACAAGTAGCTAGAGTTATCCTCACTTTGCTCGGGAGTTTCTCCAGTCAAGTAATGAAATAATGGTGCTAATCAAATTTTTCCATCCTAATCCAGGCACAATTCAGCACGTTAAATATGGAACTACTTCCACCCACATTAATTAATACCTTTAGTAACATGGTGCTTATGAAAGCAATTTAATTGGTTTGTAAAACTCATTTCAGAGTGAATTATGCTGTAACAACATGTGTAAGTTGTGATTCTGGTCAACTTAACCACAACCTCCACTAATATTGTGTTCGAAAATCATAGCTTCTATTACCCTCATATGAATAACGACGGATATCACCTACGGTGGTAGTAGGAATTCCTTCAGGAAAAGCATTTAAGGAAAAATGAATAACGATCGCGTCTATTGGAGATCGCGATTCCGCCAAAATAACAATCAGTAATGACGTAAAAATACTGCTATAGTCAATCACAAGACAAATTATTTTCAAGCAGTAATTCTGTTCTAATACAGCCTGTACCATTATATTCAAGCAGGACTTGGGTTGTATTACAGCCTGGACCGGCATAATACAGTTAAATGTACTTCGGGAAGTATTTCTAGAGGAGTCTTGCGTTTTATCACGGCAATTCCTGGTGGAATCGCGATATCCAGTAATCATGATTTATTTACTTTACTTTAAATGACTGAAAATATAATATCAAAAACGGATAAACATGAACAAATACCAGTAACGAATTATGTAAAAATGAAATAAACCGTAATAAATAAACTTTAATTATGCAGCAACATTAGCAAAAGTTTTAATTAAATTAAAATTGAGCATAGGCCGGAATGAGATATGGAATTTACCAATAGCAGAGACCTTGCGGTTGCGTATTTATTAAACTGTGTAAATAATCTTTAATATCTGCTCGTCACTATTTGGCTGCAAGAATATCGTTGTTGAATTGCCATTTATAAATTGAGCTGATAAAAAAAGGTTATCTTAAATCTCATTTAATAGCTAATATGTTATCTATGATGGTAGTAGGAATTTATTCTGGAAAAGCTTGTAAGGAAAAGAATCATTTTTAATTATATCTTTTGTTATATGAATACGTTACTCTGGTTAGATTATCAGAGCACTTGTTAGGATTTTACATAAATAAATGCATTTTACATTAGATGACGGAGACTATAATTTCGAAAATGAATAACTGTTATTTATTTGATTGGTACATTTCGCGATTACGTATGTACGATTCTCCGAGTTTTTAGTAAACTTCATCGTTTCTTACCGTCTGCCAAAACAATTCTTAGGTTATGGTTTAACCTAGAGCTTAGAACTGGTACGCATAAAATAGCGTAAATATTAAAAACCCTTCTCCTTACATTAATTTCTGCATCTGGTTGGCATAGATAAATAAAAAGCAATATGTAAATTTAAACGACGGTACTAATTGTTACTTTGTGACATATAATTGGCTCACATTAATTTTTTCCCCTGCTCTCCGTATTTCTACTATCTCTGCTGACTGCTATTTTGCGGCAGTAATATCGTTGAATTGCGAGTGTCACATCACTTATACAGTAAATAGTCATATCCTTGATGATTTAAATCTAATAAAAAAGTTATCTTAAGTCTCATTTAATAGCTAACACATGTATCAAAAATTAAGGGTATCATATATAGTGGCAGTGGGAATTTATTATGGAAAAGCTTATAAGTAGAAACGAATAAGTCATTTTTAATGATATCTTTCGTTATATGAATATGTTACTCTGGTTAGATTATCAGAATATTTGGTTAGGATTTTACATAAATAAATGCATTTTACTTTAGATGATGGAGACTATAGTTTCGAAAACGGTTAACTGTTATTTATTTGACTAATACATTTCGCGTTATGTTTCTCCGAGTTTTTAATAAACATCATTGTTTCTTACCGTCTGCCAAAAAAATTCTTAGGTTATGGTTTAGCCTAGTCCTTATAACTAATACAGATAAAATAGTGTAAATATTGAATCCCCTTCTCCTTACATGAATTTCTGTGTCTAGTTGTAAATAAACTAAAATCAAGATGATGGAACGAATGTAATATGGTGGCTGTTGATTGGCGAGTGAAGGCTGGCACGTGACCGTTCTCTTGCCAATAGCTATAGACGACGTACGCAGACTCCAGATTAGAGTTTTATATAATAGGATTTAATCTGAACTTCATTACAATCTTATCTTCCAGACCTGTAAAGCTTTATTGTCAAACATATTTGCAAATCTCTGCTCCCTTATGTTATTAATCTAATTTATTTAGCAATATATACCTTGTATATTTAATTCCCCAACAATAATAACTATCCTTTGAATTCTAATATAAACTTAGAACCTCCGCAATGACTTCATCCTACTCACTAATTCTTCCGTTGTTGTAAACACCCAGACCCTTATATCTGTTTTTATATACCTTCATGAATCAATCCTTAGTTATTCATTAGGGGCAGTGCACAAAATACGTGGCTCAGTCCAGGGGACGGAGGGGGTAGCTGGAAGGCTACGCTGAGCTATGTGGGGGGAGGGGGGGGGGTTCCGAGCCAGGCCACATAGCTTTCCTTTCATAACATTTTTCACAGTTAAAATGAGGAACTGAACTCGCAACAGCATGTGAATATTTATTTCCCTCAGTTAATTATCTCTGTATGTAATTTACAATATTCTGACTAGAGAAAACGGTACAAAATGTCTTCTGGAATCAAAAGGGGAAAAAAGCTACATGCTTTGTGTGTGTGTGTGTGTGTGTGTGTGTGTGTGTGTGGGAGGGGGGGGGGGTTCATATGAGGCCAAAATGGAGCTACGTGGTTTATGTACGCTCCCTTACTGCCATATATGCAGTGCATATCAGTGATCTGTAGCACTCTCTGCTAACAAGTATGAAAACCTATCCACCAACTCCTCCTCTATTCTGTGGTATGATCTATACCCCCAAGAGAATATCTCAATGTCTAGCACTTCTTCCTTTTACTTTTTTTATTACAACCCTAAAGTTCAACAGCAGCAGTCTGATAACAAGCTTTTATTTATCCTTATTATTAAACTTCATTCTTTTTATTGCAACTTTCACTTTTACCACTTATTCAACTTCAACTGCTTCTCTAGAAGTTAGAATTTTTCTCAATACATATATTTAAACAACATCCATTGATCACCTATCTTTGCTCCCTATCAGCAGCCTCTACCTTACAAAAATAATCGTCGTGTAGGCCAAGCCTATTGAAACACACCCCACAGTCCCATGTCTATTCCAAACAATGTCTCTACCTTCAGGTTTACTCACCTCACAGCTGGGTGCAACTATGACTGATTATGATAACTCAGGACCTGTATCAGATTCACTTAGTATGTCCTGCCTCTTTATTTACATTCTACATTGTTTTGAATAAAACAACACTCAGAATATAGTAACTACACGAACTAAAAATAATACAACCAAAAATAAATTAAATTCTTGTAACAGTTACTCAAACATTCGAAGCTAAAGCAAATCTACGGAATTGTTGTAAGCTGCAGATAATAAAATAATAAACACAAATAACAAAGTCAGTTTATAATCTATAAAGCATACAAATATATAACAAAAATCTTTAAACAAAACTTAACAATCATGGAAAAAAAACATACAAATAATTTTAATTTGCCCTCAGATATTATTCCATGCAGAAATTAAAAACAAGTTTCAGAGTAGATATCAGTACAGTTTTCTCCATATATCTTTACAAGCAAATGCAACTAAAGCATTACAAAAAAAGTATCAACTTTAGAATTGTAATATAAAATCATACTATATTATCTATAACGTTCTTTCATAAAGTGCCACTATGCTCACTATAAGTAAAACAATAAAAAGAATTCTGAATATTAAGCTAATATTTTAAATCACATTAAAAACATAAATATTAAATAGGGCTGATTCAATTTCATTATGGGAAATTTTTAACACTGATTTTGTCATCATGTTTGAACTAAATGACAGACATATTGATGACTGCGCAGTGTATAATAACAACTCCGATCTTAAAGTTCTAATTTGAAGTGCACTTCAAAGCTGTGTTTCCCCATCTGTTGCTGTGAATAGAGTGTGAATCTTCCGGCTGAGTTCTGGACCTACCCTCTTCACACTAGCAAGAGGACCAGCACCACGTCGGATCTGTATTAAAACATACACAACATTTTTTACATCTGTCATTGTGATTCTTAATGCAGAACAGTTATAGGCATCTTAAATATTTAAAAAACATAATTAATTTTTTAAAATGACTTTGCTGTTTATGTAATGAACAGGTGCTTAGAGCATAACAATAGCATTTTATTGTCATACTAGCGGGTGCCCACGACTTCGTTTGTGTTTGTATAGAATTTGGATTGACAACTACCAACATCTAACCAACATACTACACGGTAGGAGACACGATACCACTACGGCACACAAACACCAATGGTCTATACTATGTAGTTGTGGCAGCAAAGTGAAATATACAGACACATAAGCCTTTGGTTGAATTAACAAACAACAGTGGTCTGCGCTAATTAGATTTGGCTGAAAAGTGATACACCGGGACACATACGTCTTTGGTAGAAATATGAAAGTTCCGCAGATTGACCACCTTCAACCACCATATCTCTCACACCCCAATAGCTACCGACATCTAACCAGCATAGTGCACGACAAGAGACACGATACTGCTACCACACACAAATAACAATGATCTACACTATGTAGCTGTGACAGAAAAGTGTCATATACGGAGACACATGGCTTTGGTCAAACTACAAAAATATCTGTGATTGACCACTTTCAACCACCATATCTCCCACACTACCACATTTACTGAAATTCGGCCAATGTTGTGATCGAAAGGTGACTCTGAGTCACTACTACACACGAACGCCAGTGATCTGCGATAGATAGTTTTTGTTGAAAAATGATACACCAAGACACATGTGTCTTTGGCAGAAATATGAAATTGCCGCAGGTCGACCACTTTCAACCACCAAATCTTCCTCACCCTCACAGCTACTGACACTTAACAACCATAGTGCACGATGGGACATTCACTGCTACTACCACACAGAAACATCAATGGTCTATCCTATGTATTTGTGGCAGGAAAGAGAAGTATAAGGAGACACACATTTTTGGTCGACATATGAAAATGCGCTGCATCGACCAACTTTAATCATCATATCTCCCACATTCCCACAGCTATTGGTATTCAACCAACATTGTGCATGATAGGAAACTCCATGCTACTTCCTCACACAAACACCAGTGATCTGTGACAGGTATTGGTGGCTGAAAAGTGAAATATAGGGAAAAACACGTCTATTTATATATTTATATAAGATTTTTCTGAAAGAACGACTGGATAACCTCTTTCAAGGCAAGTATAAGATGTGGCAGTTTGATAAGAAATGTTGAAGTATCACAAAACTGGACATGGAGAGATACAGCAGTCCTAAATTCAAATCTTGTCAGCAGTACACCAGCCATATTGAGTACAGTATTTAGATAGATTTACATGGCCATGCAAGTGATTGCTGGAATGGTTTCCTTTTGCAGTCTCAGATAACATAAAATACATTAGAAGAAAACTAACATAACACGCATACCCAAGGTAACACACTATCATATGTCAAGTTAGATGATCCTTATCGACCTCAATACGGGAGATTACCAGGATAACTACCCATGTTCACTGGAAGTTCTACAGTCCACAAAAAAGCCTGGAGCAATATCAGAAGTTGAACTGCAATTTTGATTTTAGAAATTGATAATTTCCGACTTAACAGTTTACAATTTTTCATTAAATAAAATTATGTCCAAAATAATATATTCAAAGTGTAATGTTAAGAAAGTGTACATTATGCAAGTGACTCACATCCTACCTGAATAAGTTTCAGTTCATTAGCAATACAATTCTCAACAAAGAAACATTTACACATAATCTTATTAAATAATTTTCCTATGAGCAAGAAATTTGTGTTTAAGGTCAATTCAGCGAAATATACAACCAAAAATTTTCAATAATGGCATTGAGTATTACCATCTTACAGCTAACTGTGCAAGTGTGGTACACATGTATTTTGTTACACAGAAATAGAAGATCATACCGTTTTTACAAATGAGTACAGCTGATGTTCTAGAAACTACAATCAGAACTGCCAGCAAGCATATGGCAAATAAGAACTCTAAGTTTGATCTCCCAGATAAGAAAACTAGGAAAACCATAAACTGGAGGTATATGAAGTATATGTGCAACACATGTAATCTGTATGGGATCCTTTAAAAAATGACTGATAGTAGCAATGGAATAGCAATAGAGAAGAGTATCAGGATTTATGGATTGTAAATTCATTTGGCGGTTGTAAAGGTTTAGAATAGGCTTGCAACGAATATCTAGCAACTATTCAGTATTCATGCACTTTTATCCTATTTGGCCAAAAACCAACACATTAAATATCTATTAACTTGAATAATTGTAACTGAAATTTAGGAATGCAAGCTTGTGATGCAGAAAAACTAATTTCTCTGCTTTGTCAGGCACAGTAGTAGTAGTTACAAGGCGAAACTCTGAATTTAATAAAAAGAAGGCCATAATTTAAACTTTTCTTTCCAGAATTAATCTATTCTAGCAACCCATTGAAAGGCACGAATTTTCCCAGTTTCCCAACTTATCTCTGTCAAATATCAAGGATGATGACATTTTGGCCTAAGTTCAATATTTAGCCTAATTTCCCTTCTCATAGACTTAAAAACAAGGTTTGAGGATGATTTGATATGAAAATATTGCACTTGGTTATCGGTCCATATGGTGCCATTGAAGAATTGCATATCGTACAACAAGAAGCATCGTTCCAAATAGTTACTATCGAACAACTTAAGACGCAGGAAGTGGTATCAGCTGTTCAGACTTCAGAAAAATATACCTGCCTGTTGCTTATCCTGTATTATGAATTATCAGAAGAAAGCATTTCTATCTTCACACCATGTGGAAAGTTTTAAGCGGAAGAAACCAATAATCTTAAAAAAGGGGGGGGGGAGGGGAAGAGAAGGAATCTGTCACAAATAACTCAATGTCAACATTTGAGACCATACTTCAAACATGCCAATACATGCACATAGTGGTGGGAGGTAACTATACTTGAACAGGCGGGTGAGAGACAAGTGCAGATTTTGGTGCAAGCCAGCCAAATACTTTTGCTGAATATTCGGCTATTCAGCCAGGCAATCTGCAGAATATTCGGTATTCAGCATATGTCTGAATATGCTATTTGTTTCAATTCTAATTTAGAATAAGCTTTATAAAACTCTTCAAAATAAATGATAACTCTTTCTACATTAATGCACCAATTTGCATGGACTAGCTTCTGTTGATTAACTGATATAGTTGTAGAAAAAACACAAGAGAATGCCTAAGGACTTTTGATTGAAAATATTTTATCAGAATTATTTGTTCAGTTTGTTAACATGCAAATCTGAAGAGAACTTCACAAGAGATATAGCCCAGTGTAGTAACAAAACAAGAATAAGTGTGCCTTGAGATACTACTTTCATTAACTTGTAAAAATAACATCTCATATTTAAAATTCATTAGCTTTGCATCATATCAAAACAGATTGAAATATTGTTAGAGGCAAGAGACAGAAAGGTATCGGTTCATATTTACCTAACCTGATGTAAAAAACTAATTTCATACAAAAAATAAGGCATGCTAATTATCAGCCTCTATGCACAAGTGGATTTTAACTAAACCCCAATACATTTGAATATATGAGACTAATAACTTAATGAAAATAAGAAAGGGTAGCCCACCTCTAATGACCTAGACGAGGTGTAAAACCTGAAAAAGGGGGGGGGGGAAGGGAAGGACAGGAAAATAACCTGTCACCTCAGAAGAAGGCATGAGGTTCAGGAAGAAGACAAAAAAGCACTAAAACTACTGGTCAACCTTCACTAAAAAAACTAATACAATAAAACATAATTTTTGAGAAAATCTCTTGGTGAAATTATAAGTTCATTGTTATGTTGCATACAGCACATATATCCTGACAATTATTGTTTCCAGAAAAAAAAAGACAAGGTGGTTCTAAACAGGAACACTCCAAGGAATTTCATGTGGATCTATTCATGTAATCAAACCACATTTTCTATGCTAGTAATGCTTAAGCCTTAGAGTACCTACACAGAACTACAATTTTTATGTTTCATTTCCCTGGTGACTATGCTAACATTCCTAACAGTATGAAATGGTCTCTCACAGACATGGTTGCAATTAAAAGAGTGTGGGTTTCAGTTTGTACAATACCACCACTCTATTACTCCTGAGCTGGCATCCTCCGACTACCTTCAAATCAATGATGTGCTCTCGTGTCATTTGTGGACAAAATTGGAAAATCCTCGCATACAGGAGACATAAAAACATTGGAGGAAGAATATGGATCTAAAAGGGAACAGTGTTGGTAAACAGATCACAACTTTTCTCTTAATCCAAGTGCTGACCATGAATTAATGGGATGACCCTTGTCTGCGCACTATTCTTTTGAGTAGAAAAAATAAATTTGACACTCTCCAGCCCTCTCCCTTAATAACACTAGAATGACTACTCCCACATTATGGCAGACATGTTTTCATGCATCAAGTTTGTCGTGAAGATATAGCAGAAGAACCTGCAACCTACAACTGACCACCCCCAACTACTCCAATCCTTTCAGTCATTACACATTACATCTGTATAGCATACTAGTCTCATTTCAATTTGTAATGCCTATATCAGAATAATCATTATCTAACCAGAGTGGTCACAGCATGTAATTTATCATGCAAACTTTTAAAGATCTATTTCTCAATACATTCTAATTACCACAGCATCAACCATATCAATATTGTTTCACTGTTTAAGCAAAACAGTCATTTGAGGTGAGAGAGGATTGAGGACCAGGAACAGGAAGGAATTTGACCATTGTCTTTTTAAGGTACTAAACCAGCATCCACCTGGAGTGATTTTGGTAAGCAATGGAAACAGCTAGAGAGGAGCAGTTTGGTTTCAGGCAAAAAAGATCTACGATGGATGCAATGTTTATACTTAAACAAATCATAGAGAAAAGGTGGGAATATGCAAAGACACAGTAATAGCTTTCATTGATATAAAAAAGACCTATGATAAAGTACTGAGAGAAAGCATATGGCCAGGTTTTAAAAAAGAGAGGAATCGATGAATGAATTGTGGAATTAATAAGTAACATCTATGAGAGGCGTGAGAATTGTGTGCACATAGACAGTTAACATCCAGAATGGTTTCACACGAAAAGAGGAGTCAGGCTAGGAAGTGTATTATCACCTGTCCTGTTTAATGTAGTATTAGACGTAGTAATCGCAGAAGTCCAGGGATACAGAGCTGAAGGTGATGGCATATGCTGATGACATAATAATATGGTAGAAGACAGAGAAGGATTTGGAAAGAGAATTGCAGAAATGGTGGACTGCAATGGGTAAACATGGCCTGGATACGAGTGTAGAGAAGACCAAGATAATGAAGATAACAAGAAACACTGGATCTTCGAAGGATGTGGTACTAGACGGCAAGAAATTGGTATGGGTGTATCAATGGAAAGACGGAGGAAGAAATAGGTCAGAGAGTAAGAAAGAGTGGACAACTGTATCATCAGATAAAGGATGTAATCTGGAAGTGGAACATAGGGAAGGAAGCCAAAATTCTGCTCTATAAATTATATTACCAGCCCATACTGACCAATGGCTCCAAAACCTGGACTTGGGTAAAGAGAGACAATAGCAGATTGCAAGTGGCAGAGATGAGGTTTCTGAGAGGAATAGAGAATGTCACGAGAAAAGATAAAATTGGAAATGAAAACATCATGGAGATAGTAGAAGTGGAAGCATTAGAAGAGATCTTAACAAGGAAAAGACTGCAATGGCTGGAGCATGTTATGAGGATGGAGGAGGGGAGGATGCATAAGGTAGCACTGCTGGACAGTGGGAAGGGAAGGAGACAAGTTGGAAGACTTCGGGCAAGACAGATGGACCAAGTGAAGAAAGCTTTGGAGAAAAAAAGTGGGGGAGGAAAAATCTTGGAATGACTGCAAGATTTGGAAGAGGTTGTGCAGGATGACCCTCAAAGGCAGTTATTTCTAATGATGATGATGATCTTCATGCCAATCTGAAATCAGACAGATATGGATATGGATATGCTTTGTTTTGCTGTGCATCAAACTTGCACAGTATGTCTGATGGGCAAAAAATACATCCCTTACCTCAATCAACTCCTCGTTTGCAAATACCAATTTCCTGACTTAAAAAGGAAAGAGAAAGTAAATATATCACTAACCGAAGTTGAAAGCAAGAAGATTCTGGAAACATGAAAGACACAAACCAGTGCCGGATCTAGGGAGGTCTAACCAGAACTTTTGCCCCGGGTGGCAAAATCATGTTTGAAGGGGCAGTAAATGGCAAATTCGTGTGGCGGTGCCCTTTTATTAACTCTATTGCTCCAAGCGGCAACCATAAAAGAGACTGCATAATCGAAGAACTACTCCGGGTGGCAAATTCATGTTTGAAGGGATAGCAATCTCATTTTTTTGTCCAGTCTAGGAAAATTCGTAGATCCATCACTTACACAAACACAAAGGACACAATGTTTTCGGCTGGGCTTTTCCTCTTGTAACAGAAGCTGACATAAAATTTATTTTTTCTTGTATTTTTTTTTTTTTACCCACCTGTCTTTAATTCTGGTAAGTGAGGGAGTTTACTTTCTTTTTCCTTTCCATATTAATTTTGTCTCATGGCATTGCTTTCTACTCCATAATTGTGCGAATGTGGTAAGATACTACTGTATCTTGGCTACTTTAACTGTAAGAGATCAAAATGTAAGAATTGAAACATGTTAACTACTTCTACCACCTTCATTGAATCCACCACTCGAGAAAGCTGACCCTGTAGTAGCTAATATCATTTACCTATCAAATTGCAAAAACTGTTATGATTCCTGTATTATTCTGCCTAAGTATTAAGCTACATTCATTAGGATAAATGATTGCATACAAATAGTGTCCACACATAATCAAGACCATTGCATTGCATATCATGCCCATGCTTATAACAGCCATTATTTCAGTTCATGTTCACAGGTTCAAATCCCAGGACCCCTGTACAGGCCATCCTGATTTCAGTTTTTAGGCCATTTTCCACAATCATCAAGATGAATTCTGGGACAATCTCTGCCTCAAAAACTACACATCACAAATGAAAATACACTTATCACATAGAACACAAGTTGTACTTTTCACAGATAAACACCCTCGTTTATCCCGATCAAAACAACAACAGACTTAGCAAGCCGATAGCACAACTTCTCGGTGAGGATGTGTCGAACAACCTACAAAAGTGGAAATGTTTAAAAAGATAATGGTGACCTTCCAACAGTTATTGCATAAGTTATGAGAACTATGGTGACTCATTGATACTTTCTTCTTTGTAACCTCTTATTTAAATTTATCACTTTTACCTATTAACTGCAAAAAATGCAAAGCAATGCAAATAAGTAACAAAAAGAATCAAATTGTTCAGAAGCACAAAGTAAATAATTCAGTTGTTGACATGGTTGATTCCCTAAAGTATCTGGGTGTAATAGTACAAAGCAACATAACTTGCCCATAACTTAGGTAAAGCTAATTCTAGATTACGATTCATAGGTCATAATTTGAGGAATCATAATGCTCATATAAAGGAAATAGCACACAAATCTCTAGTGCATCCACATTTGGATTACTGTTGTGGAGTTTGGGATCCATATTGCAAAGGTAAATAAAATAGATGTATTAAGATGTCTAAAGGAAATTAACATCTCTGCTGATCAAAAGTAATTGAAATTAGAAATTCCAACCGACATACCAGAATGTACTAATAACGTAAACAATTCAAAGTCATTGAATCAAAGTGTTCAGAACACTATTCTCCATCAAAATATAAGAGGTATATTTAGTAAAATTGATGACTTTACCTTATGCCTAGAAAATATTAAAAATTCCAGAAATTTCAATGTAGATGTTTTGTGTATATCTGAACTTCATTTGTCTGACACTGGAATATCTCAGCTGTCCATCCCAAATTATACACTAAGCTCTTATTTCTGTAGCTGTAAAATGGAGAAAGGGGGAGTTGCCATTTTTGTTAAAAATAATATTCAATGTAACAGTGTAGTTGTAAGTAAGTATTGCATAGAACAATACTTTGAATGCTGTGTTACAAAACTGGAATATGGCAAGGAAGACCTCAGGAAATTTTAGACTGTTCTTATCCCAGTTGCTACTATGTTTCACAAATAACAAGCAAATAGTTTTATGTGGAGATTTTAATGTTGACTTTCTCAATCACAGCAATGAGAGGCTAGATATGGAAGCCTTGATGTTGTATTTTAACTTAACAGCACTTGTAAATTTCCCTACAAGAATAAAAAATAATAGCAGGACTGTAATTGATATTTTTTATGGATATTTCTCAGTACAGTAATTACAATATACTGAATAGTATCTCAGATCATGATGCCCAGCTTTTGTGTATCAAGTCCAGAAACACTGTTAAACAGATATAGAGAAGCTGGGGATATAGAAGAAATATTAATGAAAAAAAAAAAATCAAACATTTCATAGATTCCTTCATTAATGGACACTGGTCAGAGGTGTACACTGCATAGGATGTTAATTCAAAATTTGTTTCCTTTCTCAATATATTTCTAAAACTTTTTGAAGGAAGTTTCAAAAAAGAAAAGTTGTCAACACTCCAAACAATGAACTGCATATGGGATGGATAACAAAGGGTATTAGAGTATCCAGTAAAACAAAAAGAACCTTTACTTAAAAGGAAGAGAATCAGATAACTATACACTGAAAGTTCATTATAAACTTTATTCTAAAATACTAAGAAATAAGAATGGCCAAGAACAGGTATATACCAGAGAAAATAGAAAATTCAGGTAATAAGATGAAAACTATATGGAATATAATAAAAACTGAAACAGGAAAATCTGTAAATCACTCGAAAGACATAAAAATAGAGCATAGTGAAGTGGGGGAAGTTTGTGAAATATTTAACAAAAATTTTACTTCAGTTGTAAAGAAATTAGGCATAGAATAGCAATTCCCACACAGTGCCCTAAGGCTTCTTCAGACTGCTTTCCCAAATAGATTTGTGGAGATGCACTTGCCACCAGTAACAGTCTCAGAACTAAAATCACGAAACAATTAAAACCTAAAAATTCTTCCAGCTATGACAATATTTCAAGTAAATTACTGAAAAGTTGTTCAAACTGTATCAATCATGTACTTGCCCACATTTGTAATGAATCTTTAATGCAAGGTGTGTTTCCAAATGGACTAAAATATGCAGCTGTGAAACTGTTGTTTAAAAAGGAGAAGCAATGTAACTATTGTCCCATTTCATTACTTTTGGGATTCTCAAAGATTTTTGAAAAAGTCATGTAACGTAGAGTAATAAAACATGTTACACAATATATCATCCTCACTAAAATACAATTTGGGTTCCAAAAAGGATCACTCAAAGAAATGGCAATATATTCATTTTTAAATAACACATTTGAGGAACTGAATAATAAAATGAACCCTGTAGGAATACTTTATGATCTTGCAAAAGCATTTGACTGTATAAATCATGAATTACTTTTGAAAAAAAAATTGAGTACTATGGTATTTATGGAACCACGGGTAAATGGCTTAAATCATACAAGGAAAGTCGAATGAAAAAAGTTTACATTTTTTATTCTAAAATAAGTAAAGATGCTTCATCTGACTGGGAGAAAATAAAACATGGAATTCCACAAGGCTCTGTCCTAGGACCCCTCCTCCTTTTGTTATACGTCAATGACTTTCCTGGAAACTTATCTCACAAAGTTAAGAGAGTTTTACTTGCAGATGACACTAACCTGACTGAGAAAAACACCAAACAGTAATTTAGAATTTAATGTAAATGAACTACTTAGTGAAATAGCAAATTGGTTTAAGGCAAATTCATTAAAATTAAATTTTGAAAAAACACATTATACTAGGTTTAAAACAAAAAATTATGCACAGCCGGATTTACAAGTAAGCTATAAAAATAACACAATCTTAGAAACAAAGAGTATAAAATTCCTAGGTATTAAAACAGACAAGAAACACTGTTGGCACGAACATATTACTTCACTACTGAAGAAGTTAAGTAGTGCCACCTTTGCAATATGAACATTTTCTCTAACAGCAGATCTAGAATTAACAAACTCCTCATATTTTCATTCAGTGCTGTCATTGGCATAATTTTTTGGGGAAACTCTTCACAAAGTAAAAAAGTTTTCATAGCACTGGAAAGAGCTATTAGGATGCTGTGTAGGATAAAACCAAAAACTTCTTGCAGACAACTTTTTAAAAAATTCTTACAATGACTTCTCAGTATATATATTCTCTCATGTGCTTTGTTATAGAACATTTTAACCTGTTTACCTCTAATTCACAGGTACGCAATTTCAACACAAGTAACAGAAATAACTTGCACAAAACACAAACATCTCTGTCATTAGTACGAAGTGGAGTTAATTATTCTGGGATACATCTGTTTAAAAAACTTCCCAAGAGTATAAAACAGATTGCAGATAATTAAGATATATTTAAAGAAAAACTGAGAGATTATCTTATTGGCAACTCCAATTCTATTCAAGAATTTGAACAAAATAATTAATTGTATTCAATAAGGGGGCATCCATAAATTACGTGAGGTGAAATAGGGGGAGGGGGGGTCCGGCGAAATCTCACCAGATCTCACCAGGGGGGAGGGGGGGGGGGTCTACGGAAATCTCACGTGAGATTTTGCGAAAAATTTGGGGACAGTAGAGCCATAAAAAAGGTCTACAATTTGCGCCAAAGTCGATTTTAAGAGAGTATTTCGTCAAAAAAAAAAAAAAAAAAATAGGGGGGTTCTCACGGACCAGATCTCACCAGAGGGGGGGGGGGGTCCAGCCAGATCTCACGAAATCTCACCAGGGGGGAGGGGGGGGTCCAGAAATCCGGAAAAACACCTCACGTAATTTGTGGATGCCCCCTAAGACCTTTTGCAAACCTCAGTTGTAAACATTAATGTTTATTTTTATTCTTTTTATTTGTCTTTGTAACATATAATTATTTTTACTATGATGACGACTCATATTGTATGTATGTGTATTAAACATGAAATGTTTCACATTCCAGAGGTCCTTCCTCAGCAGGGATACATGAAACAAGAATGATAAATAAATAGATAACCTCCTCGTGGCTGGACAATGGACTGCTGATGCACGACGGCTGATAATCTACACAATAGGCGACCGAACTCGATTCCATATCTCTCACGGTCACACAAAGCAACATGAGAAGATGAAACTGAACAATGGCAGTAGTCAGAGCCAACCTGACCAGCACTCACATTCTTCAAATAAATGCAGAAGGATTAACATTTGATAAATGTGAATACCTTTGTAAACTAGCTACTGATCTCAAAATTGACATCTTAGCAGTTCAAGAAACCCACATGACTGAAAAATATTTGGAAAGCAGGGGCAAGATTGCAGGATACAGAATGATAGTGAGACCTCCCTCTGCAGTACATTGATCAGCTATTTATGGCAAATGTAACAATTGCAATATCTCAGAAGCGAGCTGTCAAAAAGTCAATAAAATAGAAATAATAACTGTCAAACTCAACAACTTAACTATTGCATCAGTTTACAAACCACCTCTTTTCAACTGGTCAACTCAATCACTGCCCTCACTACCGAAACTTTGCATATATGTACGAGAATTTAACAGCCAACATACATCTTCGGGTTACCCAAATACTGATGAAAATAGAGAGAAAATTACTATGTGGTGAAAGTCAAGACCTGTATTTCAGCTACGATGCTAAAGAAACGAAAACATTCCATTCCGCTAGCTGGCAATCTGACATCAATTCTGATCTGGTTTTTGTTTCCACAGATGAAAGAAAACCTTTAGACCACACAAGAAAAGTCATACAGCATTTTCCAAGAAGCCAACACAGACCCACACTAATCAGTGTGGGTATTACAATACCTGTTATCAGATCGATTCATAAACTGAGGTGGAACTTAAAGAGGGCAAACTGGGATCAATATAGCTCAAAGGTATATAGTAACATGTGATGGATACCCCCAAAAGCAGAAAAGTAAAATAGAAAGAACTAATTTCTCAAATGAGCTTTACTGACTCCAGTAGAAAAGAATGGACTCTGGGTGCAGCCTCAAACACATGCAAAGAAGAGCTAGGAATTACACCAACTGAAATGGCATTACATATCAAAACAAGAGCTATTTATTTATTTCCTATGGCAGAAGAAATACAATAACAGTAATTACATTGAATCACAATAAATAGAACTAAACATGGATTTTACTACAGATTGATGTCCAACGATTGCAGCCATTCAGTCGCTTCTGTGGTTGCTTTGTCAATTTGATGCATTGTGCCACTGAATGGTTTGCTGGTTGTTACCACAGTCACAAGAAGCATTCTCCATCATTCCCCATGAGCTGATAAAGTCCCAATAGATCCTGCCATGAAGAAACTGATGGAGAGAGAGATGATTGATATGGATAAAAACCTCCAAAATAATCCATTCAGTCACGAAGAAGTTGAGAAAGCCATCAAAATGCTAAAAATGAGGAAAGTGGCAGGATTAGATGGCGTTTTTCCAGAATTCATAAGGTATCATGGCAAGCAGGGAAGAACATAGCTCAAGGACTTCTTCAGCAATATCCCATCGTGAACAAGTATTAGCACTGACATCATATATTGATGTTGGATATCACAAGAAGTTAAAGACATCAGTAGCTTTTGTTGATCTAACAGTGGCATACAATATGGTTTGGCTGGATGGACTGCTACTTAAACTTAAAAAAAAAAAAAAACATGTACCCTGCAGGAAACTAACATCACTCCTGAAGAACATGCTGACCAACTGATACTTCAAGGTCACTGTTGGGCAAAAGACAAGTAAGTAAATGGATTACCTCAAGGGTCAGTACCAGCTCCATTGCTCTTCAGCTTGTACAGCAGTGACATGCCCGAAACAACCACATTAGAGGAAGGCGAAAGCACTCTCTCAAATGACTTAGAAACCTTGAATGCCTACTATATGAAGTGGAGACTTTGTCAAAACCCGATGAAAACAGAAGTATGCGCATTCCACTTGAGCAACATAATAGCACATCAACAGTTCAAAGTGAACTTCTGCCACCAGGGAGTGAATCATAATTTCTATCCTAAATATCTTGGCATCATCTTAGACTGTTCCTTAACATTCAAAAAACACCTGGAAAACACAAGTCAGAAACTTAAAAACACGGAACATCATGAAGTAGCTAGCTGGTACTTCGTGGGGAGCTGATGCGGACTCACTACAAATAACCACTCACCATGGTTTTTGCTGTTGCTGAGTACTGTGCTCCAGTGTGGCAATGTAGTGCTTGAACTAGAAAAATCGACATACATCTGAACGAGTGTATGAGAGTAATATCTGGCACACTAAAATCCACCCCAGTACCCTGGTTACAACTGATCAACATACCACCTCCAGAGGTAAGATGCCAAGAAGCAACGGCATATGAGTGGATAAAACTATCCCATCCTGACCATCCACAGGATCTCCCAATCCATGAGGTCCTAAGTTACCTACTCCCCAATCGTCTTAAATTCAGAAACCCAGTATGCAAGACATGTTTGACTTTAATGTCAAGGAAAAATGGTGACAAAGCTGGAACTCTGCATCTGCGAAACATCCAGATATTAAAGACCCCACAACTGTACTTACGGGATTCCACCTGAAGAGAGACCAGTGGGTCAAACTAAATCGCCTAAGAACAGGCCATACCAAATGCAATGCCATGCTGTATAAGTGGGGTGTTCAGGATTCTGCTGCCTGTGACTGCGGAGCTCCTTCCCAGAGTGTGGAGTGTGTCATCAAGGAATGCCCTTTAAGGAAGTGTGATGGACCAATTCAAGATGTGTTCAGTGCTACAACTTCCTTCATAGAATGGCTGCAACAACTGGACACCAATTTGTGAATGCTACCAATGTTCTTGTTGTATATATTGTATATATTTATATGTATTATTCAGTTCATGTATTACATTAGTTGTTAGGACATATGAAACAAATAAAATAAATAAATAAAGGGATTGATTGACACATTAGAGAAAGTAAAGAGGAGAGCTACTCGATTCATGACTGCTAGCTACAGTCCTTACAAAAGCGACACAAAATTTATAGACAGATTGGGATGGGATTGTTTGGCAAACAGACATTGTCATTTTTGTTTGAATTTATACGAGAATACGCAAAATTATTTGATTTACGAGTGCAATGAAATATTTCTTCCACCAACCTGTTTAGGTTGCAATGACAGGATAAGATTAGAGAAATAAGATGCCATACTGATGCTTTTATGTATTCTTTCTTTCCTTGTGCCATTCGGGATTGAAATGCAAAGAATTAGAATTGATGCATAGCACCCTCTGCCACCTACAATATTTGTGAATTGCAGAGTATGATTGTAGATGTAGAATAAGCACTTTAAAATTTATTTTGTGGTTTTGAGTTTCCTTCAATATATCCAATTTTACATTTTTACTGAAATTTTTTTATGACAATGCAGTCAATTTTTTCTTATCATGACATATAACATACCTTTTTAATAAAATAAAAAGTCACACTTACTAACCGGAATATCTTGGAGGAGTAGTTGTGCTTCCTCCTGGGTGCTACACTTCCTGTAAGCCTGTAGAAATAAAAGAGTCGTATTAAACATAATACTAATAGAAGCAGAAGTAGTAATTATATTGTAATTTACTGTTTATTTAATATAATAATACTATGACATACTAACTTACAGTATGGAGTATGATTGTTTAACTTCTTCATTAATATATAAATACCGAATATTTATGCTACAATTTACTGACACTTTTTAAAAATACAATAAGACTGTCATACTATTCAGAGCATATTTTTTAGAATTCTGAAATTCAGAGTAATATATATGGATGAGTTATAGCTCCTCAAGGGAGCGTGCATAAACCACGTAGCTCCATTTTGGCCTCCTGTGAACCCCCCCTCCCCCCCACATAGCCCTACATGGCTTTTGCCTCTCCTCCCCCTCCCCCCATTTAGCACATAGCTTTTTTACTTTTGATTCCAGAAGACATTTTGTACTGTTACCTCTGGTCAGACTATTGTAAATTATGTACGGAGATAATTAACTGAGAGAAATTAATATTCACATGCTGTTGTGTGTTCTGTACCTCATTTTAACTGTAAAAAAATGTTATGAAAGGAAAGCTACGTGGCCTGGCTCGGAATCCCCCATTCCCCCATGTAGCCTTCCAGCCAACAACCCCCCCCCCCCCTCCCTGGATGGAGCCACGTAGTTTGTGCACGCTCCCCAACTGGGTGATCCAAATAACCATTCATCAAGTTATTTTTACTAAACATTAGTCATATTCCTTTTCTGGTTTTTTAAAGTCAGATCATTACTGAATGATTTCAAGACAGAATTCTATTGATTGTGAAAACTTTCTCAGTCATTGTCAGTATTCTCTTGGTTCTCAAGGTGCAGCAGCATCAATTCATTAAAACTTACTGTGTCAGCCATTTTGCTGTGGCTTTTATTACAAGACTGCTGTATCTATTGCAGTAAGCATATGCGATAAACATCTACACTGACATCATGTAGGTTACTGTGACCAGCAAATAAGTTGTATTGACATGTGGTCAACCTCACCAAAAAATAATACACACTTAGCAAAACTTAAGTTTTGCTAGAGGATTGCACTTTGCACTAAGACCTTCCAATATAATGCTGGGCAAAGTCAATGCTGTTATGGAATCTTCAGTTTACTGCCTTGCAGACAAAGGTGCTTATGAAATCTGCAGTGCCATGCTGAAGATACTATCAACTGCAGAACCTCACTCAACAAAAATGTAATGTTCTGCACCAATTGAAAGTAAGGAAGAAGTTACAGTCATGATGTATGCTGATGAAATATCACAAAAGGTGAAGATGGTATTACAGTAACATATATGAGAAAAGCTAACAAGTGAGATCCAACGTAATGCAGCTACAAATAATGTGAAACAATCTCAATTGAATCTGAGTGAAGAGGAAATTAACCAATTTCTAACATAACAATGACATTCAGCCTTCTTACATACTTATAAATTCTGTTAAAATGATGTAATACTAAACTGTAATGATTCCTCCACCAATGAAACTAGTGGTAAGCCTGATCAGTGAAATACAAAGAGTGTATTTCAGAAAGTAGTTATGGCAAAGTGGTGAAGAGGCACGGATGGTTATTGAGTGAGTGAGAGGAGAGCATATATTGCTGGCCACCTGCAGTAGCATCAGCACCAAGTAAAGATTAGTTTTTGTACAAGTTTAATCGGTTGTGACTGACGGAGTATTGCTAGTGATCTTGGTAGCTTTACCTTTATCAACGTTGAGATCATTAGAGGTAGAAAAAGAGTAGGGGGTGGGGATCAGGAAGGAAATTGGCAATGGTCTTTTGAAGGGACCATACTGGCATTCACCTGGAGTGATTAAAATCAGAGTCTTCCTGAATGCGAGACCAGAGTGTTACCACTCACCCACCACACTAAGTTTCTTGGTAGCGGGAGATTAAAGGTGGTGTTATCTGTGAATGACTGTATGGACTGTTGTTTTAGGGAAAATTAACTATAACTGTGTTGAAATGTGTGGAATGAACTTCAATCTAATTTGACCCATGTGTATTTAATATCAATTTATCACATAAGGATCTTCAATTGTTTAGCCACTGAGCGTGGTGGGTGAGCGGTTAATGCTCTGGCCTGCATTCGGGAAGACGGTGGTTCAAATCCCCGTCCAGGCATCCAGATTTGGATTTTCCATGGTTTCCCCAAATCACTTCAGGCGAATGCCGGGATGCTTCCTTCAAAAAGGACATGGCCAAAATCTTTCGCATTCCTTGTCCTTAGTCCCATCCCGCCTGTCATGATCTCGACGGTGACGAGGCATCAGTCATAAGTTAAAAAAAAAAAAAAAAAAAAAATGTTTAGATTATGATGTTTGATTCCTAGTTCTAAATTTGGCTGGGGTCAAATTGGTGTACCTGTGTGTTTATGATTAAAAAATAAATTGTCTTGTGACCAGTATTACTATTTCCGAATCTGTGAGACTTTCCTTTGTGAAATTATATCGAACTCCCACTACCAGTAGCTGACTGGTGGCCTCACCTGGAGGCTGCGGCATTAATGAACATTCTAATTTCATATAAACAACTAATAAGGACAGGCCTTCAATCAAATAGTTAATAACCCACATAATTTTTAATCTCCTTACACATTTAACCATTGACAAGACAGAGTTGTAAAACCAAATCAAGCTTATTAATTGACTTCAATGGTGAGAAATGTAAGTGATAATTAAACAGTCAACTAATTAAAAACCATTAGTGTAATTAATAACAAAGTTACAAACTCCAACGATCTCCTGTCACAACTGTACTGTCTGCCTAAAATTCACAAGGGCAGTGTACCTGCTTGAACAATCAACAGCATTTCTCAACTAGAAATGCATCAACTTGCAAGATATCTACCAGATAAATTAAAGAATCATCAAAAATTCCTCTGATTTCAATGAAATAAGCAAGAAAAGCAGAAAACTTAAATATAATTAAATTTTTGTAAGCTTCAATGTTGGGTAACTTTTTTTCAGTAATGTGACAATTGATCATGCCATAAATATAACCAGGGAGTGATTAGAGACTTCCAACCTGCCCCAGGAATGGGAATTTAATGAATTTTGCCAAAAAAATAACATTCTTCTGAAACAGGAACTACTTCTACTGACTGAAGGAGGAGTAGCGATGGGATTGCCACTATCTCCCACTGTCACTAATTTATTCATGGAGGCTGAATTCATCCACACTTCATGCTGAAACTGTCATTTTTATTGAGATACATCTGGCATCATGAAAAGGAGTCACTTCTTGTCATCTTCTAATATTTAAACTGCACACACAAATAAAAAAAATCAATTTTACCATTGACATCAAAATAAATAAACAGGTTCCGTTCACTGATGTCAAGGTAAAAAGAAAGAAGAATGATTCCATGGGCCATGCAGTATACCAGAAACCAACACATACAAACTGGTATCTCACTGCATATTCTCATTATCCTCGAGCAGAAAAAAAAGTGAAATTTAAAAATCTTAGCTCTTGCACATTTGTTTTAAGTGACATAGTGAGCAAAGTCACTGAAAGGAGTCATTTAAAGGGGATGTTTCTAGTCAATGGCTAAGGCCTACCTGTTTGAATTCAGTTATGAGTGACAATGTACTGATAACACTTAACCACTCCGCTTTATCCTGTACTGCAGCATTATTGGAGAAGTCCAATAAACCACCAGATAAGTCAGTGGCCATTCCATTGTACACCCTGGAGTTACGTATAAGATTGTTTGCCTACCTTTTATCTAGAAAAATAAAAAGTGGCCATCTATAACACAAGGCTCCAAGAAAATATCCTAGATGATTATAAACATCAAACATGCGCATGAGAATTTTCAGATGTCTGGTATCTATAAAATGCCTTGTAAACTGCGGCCAAGTGTACAACAGAGAAATGGGATGCACCACAAATGAGAGGCTAAACGAACACGCAAGTCATTAAAAAAGAGAGTAAAACTGAAGTAAACAAGTCTGCTGTAGTTCAATGTTTAGTTGACAGTGGGTATTAGATTTTATTTAATGGGACCAGTTCTGTGACCAAAGAAAACAGATATTAGCTCCAGGCAAGTCAGAAGAAGCACTACAAATACACGAAATTCCCTGCAATATGAACACAGATGGTGGGTTGCAACTTCATACTATTTTGTCATATTTAACTAGAAAATACAGGGAGAATGAACCCATTCCACTGCCTAAACTGGTCAGAAATGTCCATGATGACACCGTGTACAAGTTTACTGCAGTTGTATATAGGTGACAACGACAACAGACACAGCAGTCCTCTGATGAAAACCACATCAAAATGGCTGAAACATTAGGTTTTAGTAAACTGATGCGGCGCCATCTGGAGAGCAAAAAATAAATTCAGCTACAATAATACCTTTGTTTTAATGGTCAATAACTGTAAAAGGAAGTAAAGCAAGTAATTTTAATACCAAGTGACAATTAATGGCTAATTAAACATTGCAGACGAAACTTGCATCTAAGGAAAGAGATCACTTCAGATTATCAAAAGCTGATGTTACCTAGTGGAGGCTCCGGAGAGGGGAAAATGTCTGGTTAAGTAAAAAATTAACTTTTCATGTTTGTTTATTCCTTTTCAGAATAATTGAAACTGACAAACATTGTATTAAAAACAGGCAACACACAGAGGTGACATAATTATATCATCTATAGACAAAGAAAGTAAGTAAAAAGAACAATAAAGTTTAAGAAAACAGCACTAACATATAACAATATTCTCATCCAATACCTCAGTAAGAACTTTTGGTGAAGGATAGACAGCAGAAATAGCTTCAGCAGTACTCAGGCCAGCTAGATTGAACTGGCACAACTGTTGTTTCCAAAGTCGCAGGAGCCCGTTTCCATTCTTATCCACTTTTACACAATCACGTGAATCTGCTGTCGCATACCATTCTACTTGCCCATTCTGCTCTTTTAGCTGTTTCTCTAACCTAAAAGCACAAACATTTATAACTTCATCATTACCTATTCAGTTATGAGTGACACTCAAACAAATACTTTCTGTTTAATGGCAAACATGAAGCAAATCAGTTTACGCAATTGTTCAATAGTATTAACAATTGCATTAGTTGCAAACATCTTACAAAACACAGTATCACCTGACAATATAAAAGACAGTAATAGGGAATATGCATGAAATTCAAATTTACGTCTAGTATTTTTATTTTGAAACTTTATTAGTGTAGAATTACTGCTACAACGTTTTTAACCTATTTATTCGATTTTTATTTACTGATTTTAATTAAGCAAAAGTGCTAAAAATACAAGGGAAATGTAGCTTCGCAAAACGCAACGCTATTGGTCAAATCAAATCGTGACGACCAAGTACACGATATTATTGTGAACAAAGGCGTAGTTGCTGGGAGTTGAAGTTTATATTAACATATCAGCATAACTGGTGAGATATTGTATTCTTGCTACAATACACACACCAAATAATGACTGATGGCAGTTTTCTGAAAGCACAGTCTGATAATCTTCAAAAAATTGATGCTTTCATGATGAAAAGAAATTTTGCAACAAATCCGAATTTTACGGCCGCTCAGCTCAGAGCAGTGAAAGCTGCAAGGTAATTAAGTGATAGATATTTCAATATTCGCATGCAAATAAACAAAAAAATTCTAGATGCCTGGTATATAGTAAATTATTAGCCATTCTTACCAAATGGCAGTGTGGTCTATGCGGTAGGGTGTTAACTTCATAATTTTCTGACCCGCGTTCAAATCCCCACAGAATTAAATATTTTTACCTTCAGAAATTGTCAAGCTTGACCCTTTTATTTTGTTAAAACTTCATTTACGTTATTTTATTGAGTGAAATAATATTTAAAACAAATCATATTACCTACAATTCAGCGTCATTTTTTTCCTGAAATTCTTTTTTTTTCGTAATGAATTGACGGGTCTACCGACGGATTGTCTTTTCACAACACAAATTGACCGCACACCCTTAAAATCTTGATTGCAATCATTCGTCAATAAAGTCTCCATTCTTACATTTTTTCACTTTTTGTTAATAAGTTGTTTCGGTGCATTTTCAATTGAAATAGTTCCTATCGTGTTATTTATTTCATCTTCGTCATTTCTTTACTTGTATATCATCAAGAGGTATTTTAAACGAAATTGCATTGGGTAGTTTTTTTTCTTTCTTTCTTTCTTCTACACTCGATTTGTTCCAAGAACGGTTGCGTGTAAATGGTTGAAAATAAAATAGTAGGCCTATCCGTGACGAAAAATGGAGCTCGACAAGGAAATGGAAGAACAAGTGACAAATACTTATAAACATTGCAAAATTCTTGTATCAGATTCCAGTTTACTAGCAGATTCGCCTCATTACTTAATTTCATTGGGTATTGAGTGAGTCATATTAGGAAGTCATGGCTGATAAATGGGCCGAAATTATGTATAGTGTATTTGCTATAAGCAATGTGACTTGTTTGAAATTTTAATTCTCGCAATAAAAGTATGTAAATGAAGTTTTAACAAAATAAATAAGTGAAGCTTGACAATTTTTGAAGATAAAAATAAATAAAAATATTTGATTCTGCGGGGATTTGAACTTGGATCACAAAATTATGAATCCAGCACCCTACCCCTAGACCAGGCTGCCATTTGATAAAGTGGGGCAATAATTTACTATATACTCGTCATCTAGAATTTTTTTTTGTTTATTTGTATGCCTTTAATTAAAAATTAGGGAGCACTTTGAAAAACGACTATAGCACACACATATAAGCTGTGTACCCTTCAACATATATGAAGGAGATCGAACATATATGAAGGAGATCGAAATCCGTTCTTAAAATGTCTGATGGTCTCCAAGTAAGATATGATTAGAGTTTGAACAGGTAACGAATTTTTATGTTACATGTCCTAAAATACAGAAATACAGAAATTCAAAGTACCTACATAAAAATGATCTTCACAACAATATAAACAACTAGCTGCAGATCTATTCTCACAGCGGTACACTACTTTTTTCTTATATTCGCATCTCGCGGGACAAGAAAATACACTTTAAAAAGTATATTTCTTTTAGTATTTTTGCACACAGATACAATACGGTTTCTATAACACGGTTTTCGACCTCCTTCCATATCGACATTAGTTAGAAAACATGAAAGTTTTGAGATGAAACACTCCACGCTATACAGGACGCCAATGCGGTCGTGTATTTACACGTCATAGTTCAGCGCGCCAAAATGGCAGCGTTTAAATCGGCGGAACTGGATTCAGTTTTAAAGTATTTATTTTGATGTTAAATCTTAATATTTACATCAATGTTATATTTTTTACGGTAATGTACGAATGTAAATAATTGATAAAAAAAAATACATGCACATACCCTATTCCGAAACTAGATGTCCTTGTCATAACCGAGCAAGGTTAAAAAAGAAGAGTGAATGGCTGGTTGTTGTGTCTTGAAGTAACTTCAACTATTAAAACTCTACAAATATTATTTAATCAGTGAACACTACCCCATAGAGGATGTGGTGCCAAATCTTAGACATTATAAAATGGAATACTTTCAGTTAAGGTATGGCAAACCAAATAGAAGAGACACAAGCTCTCCACATCTGGTATTATGATAAGTCTGGAAGCTTTTCTGCATAAAAATATAAATTTATCATGAAAACCACAAAAATAAAAAAGGAAAATTGTATAGGAAAATATTAAATTGAAAAAGGATAGTAGAAGTAAACTGATAATTTATCTAAGATGCATACGGGAAGGATGTGACAACACAAATAAAAAACAATGAACACAGCTACACAACATTTGGGCTAGAAATACATGAAACAGACAGCAAGACTGACTGATGTTTCCTTGTGAATGTATTGAATCAATTGTGGCTATTGGAGACAAAGTAAAAGTAACATTCAGCTATGACAGACAGACATCTGTTCAGATGAAGAATCCATCTCCAAGTACAACAACAGTCAAGCCATTATTATTCCTGCTGCTATGCTATAGATATTGTTAAAAAAGAAAAACAAATCACTCAACTTCCTACACCATCAAACACTAACTAATGCCCCAAATTTTTCACCCGTTTTTATTTCCCTGTGATTGAATCCATTAACAAAATTATTCAATGTTGGTAAGACTTCTTATGTTCCTTCACTCAAATGTGCATTCTTTTTTACAAAATCTTTCCCCTTGCCAATGCTCACTACTTAATTCTTCCAGACCACCAGAAAGATCCTGCCCCTGCCGTACAGTCTAGCATAAACTTGCAGCATCTACCCTGCCAGAACCAATTACTCCAATCCTAACAGAAAACTTTTACCAGTATTGAACATGCCACCTACACCTCAACATAATTCATAGTTCAACTCACCTGTATCTACTGCACTAGTTCTTTAATAAATGATATTACCAAAGTTTTGTAACTCAATTAACCAAATTCTCTGATACATCCTCTCATTACTCTCTCTGTCCAACGTGCTTTTCCCACTTGAGTTAATCATCAAAAATGATGCCAAGATATTTACACTTCAAGCAATTCTGAACTTCACACAATTAAAATAAGCAACCTTTAGTTTTTTATCTGTGCACCTAATAAGCTAACTCTTCTTGGCCTTTATCTTCATTCCATGTTGACCTACCCATTTAGATATTCTATTCAGGTTACCCTGCAGCTATTCATAGTCTTCTCCTCTTTTGACCCTATTGTATACCGTTATGTCAATGAACAAATGAAATAAATCTTTACAATATCTTGCACCTAATCTGAATGATTTGATAAGAATCTTAAACAAATAACTCTAAATTTAGAATTGTAACTAGTTTTCTGGAAAGTTATTTTAAATTTTGCAACTAAGAGTATTCAAAATAAATAAACAACTAACGGTTTATAGACAATGAAATGTGGAGGTAACATGATTTTCACCTGCAGTTCAAAAGAAACTCACTGTTAACAAATGGAATGTTTACCTATCTATAAAAGCACAGTGGCAAGACAATCAACTAAAGGATTCTTTTTCTTTGGTACTAACACAACTGCCACTGCTTTTTACACTGGTTAAGGCCGTAAGACAACTTAAGTCTCTAGTGTTCCAGTATAGTGGAAAAAGTATGAATTTATGGTAGAACAGGGAAAAATAATTCATTATTAGGCACTGAAATAAGACCGGATAGTGAAATATAACCCAAATATTATTTTCTCCTATCCTATTTTATTTTCAGCACCTAACGTCTCAATTATCCAGTGTATGAATTTAGGTTTTAAATTTTTTTTTTGAAAAACATTTAGGAAAACTTGCAAACTTACAGACAGCAGAAGCTGCCCTCAAAAACTATGAACAAAGGTATTAACATTATGTGAATTCATCAAACACTGAAGCTCGAATAATAGAATGTCAAATTACAGAATGACTCATCTGTTTTAAATGTCTGTGAATAAAAGTAGTACACAGAGGCATTGTAGGTAAAAAAAACATGAAAGTAAAATAGAATAAACTTGCAGATCAAATAATGACAAAATTTGTAGGACTTTAATTCTTTTTATACTGGATGTAAAAACTTCCATCATCCCTGTTCACTTTAGGATAAATCTAACTTTCCATTCCCAAAGTTATGTGATATGTTTCATTCCTTGGTGCTATAATAATAGCGAAAAATTCTGTTTCCAAGATGATTTCTGACCAAAAAACACATAGATACTTTCATCATTATAATTAGAAGGAAAACGCTTTAAACCAATAAAAATAGGAAAAATAAACCTAACATTAACCATAGGTGAAAGCAGTTGGGCACAACGAACACACGTAACATAATAGATCTGTAAAAGTAATGATAAAATTGTGTACCAGTATGTATTCATTACTCATTACTTTTGACGCAATCGATCACTAGTATGGAGCATTGCATAAAGTCGTATCGCAAATGGGTTATGGGACGACTTTGTTCGTATTTTGTGAAGTTTAATTAAATTGTTCACTTAGTTAAGTAGGTATAGGCAAAATTGCACTGTAAAACAAAACAGAAGTTAGAATTTCTCATTTTAGATTAAACATATTTCATAAATGTTTCAAATCAATAGAATCTCACTAAGGTGTGATCAATAATAATAATAATAAAACAATAATCAAACTATCTATCCAAATTTTCTATTTTCAAATTATGCTCTGTAAATTTTAATGTTAAACAAAAGAAAAAGTACAAAATAACTCTATGTTGTCAAAATTACTTATGTCACTAAATATATCAACAATTAACAGTATTAATTATATTAACCTAAGGTATGTGCATCATGTCTGTACTCACACATTTTCCTTTGTAATGGAACCAACTCATATAAAAAATCCCAGAAATAAGTGACACACGATGTTCAAACATTCATTCTCTCATTCAGACTCGTTTAGTCAATGGGTGAACTGTCCCAGTTCCCACATGATGTGTCATATTCATCTGTTTATTGAATCAAATTGAAATCAATACGACAACTGCAAGTAACAAAATGAATTTGTGAGTAATATTTTGGTACCTCGAGTCAGGTGATGTACTCATTACTCAGTAACGAATACAAACGGCTTGCTATAGCTCTGTACATATTTCGGTGGTGAATCCTACTGCTGCTAGCAGAGGAGGATATAAGATGTGGTCACATCAATGCTCTACACCAGAATCATATACATGATCAGCATGACCACATCTGATATCCTTGTGACATGCCTCATTTACTAACTAGACTAAATGTTTACCACTGAAATATTGTGTTACATGTGTTCATCTTTCTTGTGTTAGTTGAGCCTAGCTATAAGCATATACTCTGTAAACAGGTTTAGCCACAAAACATACACTTTTGAAAGATCTTTTGACAAGTTTGATCCAACTTACTTAAAGGGCTTTTCTGCAACAGCTTTGGTAAACTGAGCTACTAATGTTCCTAACTCTTCTGGACTGTCAACAAGTCGATGTTGACACTGTATATCTTGAAGTGCAATCAAAGCCATCTCAAATTCCCACTGGGAAATTACAGGCAAATCAGCTGTGGCCACATTTTTTGGCTGCTGCTTCTTTGGATGTTTCTGTCCACTATATTCAAAAGAACAAGTAATTAATGTTCATAAGACTATGTATAAAACAGTATGAAATATTTGGAAATATACAAGACAATTATCTTTGTCAAAACTGTTTCAGTTTGTTATATAGCATAATAAATTAATTATATCAAAAGTTTTATATATATAAAATAAATTTTCCATAATAATAGCAATATGGATTTGAACAAGGATATGTAAGCTGATCACATATCAAAGCTGAAGGCATGAAGATTATTATAACTAAAATTAACATAAGTATATTATTACAATATTATATTATGTTATTATAATATTTCTGGGGCGATTCAAACAGTACTTTAATGGATGCAAGATTATGCCATCGAGTACAAAAAAAAAAAAAAAGATAAAGCAAATGAGGGACAGAGGAGGGAAAAGAGAAGAAACAAACAGATGAAAAAGAGTATGACAAATATTGATGCATGGTTCAGAAATAGAGTTATTATCTTTACAAAGAAAATCACAAACTCTGCTACCTTAATTTTCTCTATAGTAGCCAGTCCCCAAACTTCACCAACTTTCTACTGAACCCACATCACTTATACTCCAGATATGGAGAAATGCTTCTTCCCACACCAAATCACAAACTTTCCCATGCTTTACAGATTTCATCCCTTACAACAAACACTACCTTCAATATTGATACTGTGTCCAAATATTTTTATAATCATTCATAAATTCTGTAGCTTCTAAAAAACTATTATCCATTACTTTCACTGAATTTCTAAATCCACAACCCTCTCCTGCACTCAACAAAAAATCTGCTGCTTGAATTGATAGTTATTCACTACCCAAGTAGGACATTTTTACTCTTCCATATGATTAAGGGATTGTAAGATTTCTCATTAATTACCACATTAAGAGATTACTATTGGCTGTATCAGAGTTTTATATAAGGAAACAGGTTATTAAAAATTTGTCAATAATACAAACAGAAAATAGTGAACGCACTTCCTAAGAATCATGTACGAATGATATACATCTGGAAACATCCTGGGATACAGTTAGATTATACCATGGACAGTCGGAAGTGCAGAAACGACATTCAAAACTACAGAGCATACCTGGGAGATGATAAAGTCACTGGCCAAAATCTGATAGTGAGGAAGTGTAGGCTGAAAGTCAGGTGAATTGAGAAGTAGCACAGGAAAAACAGGCTTGGAGTGAACAAACTAAAAAAAACCCTTCATACGAGAAAAAATTTAGATAAATTTTAGAAATTGGTATAAGAAATAACTTTGAAAGTTATTCAAAAGGAGAAGAATGGAATGCACTGAAGAGAGAGATAATCAAAGCTGATAAAGAAACATTAGGCATTAGTAAAGTAGCTGGCCAAAAACCTTGAATCACAGAAGAAATTTTGAAGTTGATGCATCAGGCAAAAAATGATCAGGATGATGCATGAACCCCTCAGTACACATATTTTAGAAATCAAATGAACAGGAATGCAATAAAGGAAAAGACACGTAGCTGCAAGAAAAGTGCAAAGAAGTTTAAAAGGAAATGGTCATATGTAAAGTAGATACTGCCTATAAGAGCATAAAACAAAATTTTAGAGTTGCCATCTCCAGAATTCTGATGCAGTGAGGAAAACTCTGATTGATTGTTCTCACAGTAGAGCAGTCATTGGGGGGTTGGAATTGTGGCTATTGGCATACCCTGGTATTGGAAGGTATAAGTTGTGGGTGTGAACTATTCGTCCGTGGCCATTCATTCTAACTGAGAGTTGTTGTGTGGTGAGACCTATTATGAACTCGTGTTGTGGCAGGTTAGTTGGTACAAGACTTGAGTTGTTGAACACTGAACATGTGACATGTCCAATCATAGGGAAGGTTTCATCTGCAGTAGGGTTGGAATATGCAGTAGTGGAAGCATGCTGCAGGCTTTACAGAGAGATCTATTACATGTAAAAGATCCATATGGTGTCTGACGGAAGATATTTGTGGACCAAGATGTTCTTGAGATTGGGTGGCCTGCTAAAACATGTATGGAGACAGTGGGTAGAATTTTGGGTAGAAGGGTGCACATTTCTGTAAAGGAGTGATGGAGTCATGCCCCTATCACAAGACTTGGTTGATGGCCTGAGGCCAGGAGAGAACTGGATGATAAAGGCAGAGCAATGGTTGTGGGCGACGAGAGAGAGTGTTTACGTGGAGGGTGGGTGAATGCATGGGAGATCTGTTTATGTACGAGATCCGTGGGGTAACAATATGAAATAAAGACTTGAAATAGGTTCTGGGAGAACTGACAGAGGGCATCAGCAGCAGGACAGATGTTCCTGTCACCGATGACAAGGCTGAAAGGAGGGGGAATGTTTGGTATAGAATAAATGTCAGCTGTTAAAGTGTAGATATTGGTGTAAATTAGTGGTTTTGATGTGGACCGAGGTATGAAGGACACCCTGCATACGCATGATGTCCACATTGAGGAATGTGATATGTGAGCGGTAGAAAAGTCCAGGTCAAATTGATGGAACTGATTATATTGTTAAGGGAATGAAGAAAGTCTAGGAGTATTTTTCAATGCGGGTCCAGATCATAAATATATCATCTATCTATCTGAACTACACTTTTCATTCATTCCAGACTTCTCTATGGATCTTTTCCATGCAACAGACCTTGATGCAAAACCTGCAGCATGCTTCCACTGACTATTCCAATCCTACCACATTGAAAACCTACTGCATCATTGAGCACGCCACGTGTTCAACAATCCACGTCATGTACCAACTAACCTGCCACCACGGCACGAGTTCCTACAAAGGTCTCACCACACAGCAACTTTCAGTCAGAATGAATGGCCACAGACAAACAGACCAATACCAGAACATGCCAACAGCGACAATTCTAAAAACCTAAATGACTGCTTTACTGTAAGAGCAATCAGAGCTTTGACCGAAATCACCACTGCTTCAGAACTCCGCAGATGGGAACTTGAGTACCAGAATATCCTGGATACAAGACATCCCCCTACCATCAACCACCGATAAAATAAATCCTACCACTTAACCGATCACTAATTATTTTTATTTGTATAATTTTAAAAAATTATATATATACGAGGGTTGTTTCCAAATAAGGTTCCCACATTTTTTTTAGACACAAGGAATTTTATTAGAAAAAAACGATTACACCATTGGAAACATTGATCTTTAAGCTATTTTTCCACATAGTCCCCATTTTTTTCTATGCATTTTTTCTGTCGAGTAATCCACTTTTGTATTCCCACCTCAAAGAAGTCCGCCACCAACCCGTTTAGAAACTTGGAAACTACTTCTTGCAACTCCTCGTCCGTCTGGAATCGTAGACCGGCTAGGTGCTCCTTCAATTTCGGAAACAGATGGAAATCGCTGGGTGCCAAATCGGGGCTGTAAGGGGAGTGGTCAATGACATCCCAGCCAAATTTGTCGATTAACTCCTTCGTTTGTTGCGACACGTGTCGACGGGCATTGCCGTGGTGCAGCCTTTCGCCTTTGCTGAGTTTTCCCCTACGACGATTTTGGATTGCCCGTCTGAGCTTTTTCATGGTCTCGCAATAACCTGTGGAGTTTATGGTGGTCCCTCTAGGCATAAAATCAATGAGCAGTACACCACGCCGGTCCCAAAACACCGATGCCATGATTTTTCCTGCTGACAGCTGCTGCTTAAAATTCTTTGGTGGTGTCGATCCGGTGTGTTTCCATTGGCACGATTAACATAACGGCACCACGATTCATCCCCCGTAACAATGGATTCAAGGAAGTCTTCGTTATTCTCGTCGCATTCACTGCAGAACTTCCGAGCACAGTCGACGCGCTGCTGTTTGTGGACTTCTGAAAGCATGTGCGGCACCCAGCGTGCGCACACCTTGTGGTAGCGTAGCTTTTCATTCAACATCCTGTCAATTGAAGCTTCAGAAGCCTCAGGAATTTGAGCAGCCAGTTGCTGGATGGTGATTCACCGATCTTCGAGCAGGATCTGCTCAACTTTCGCCACAACGTCGTCGGAGATCGACGACCTCCCGCTTTGTTGTTCGTCGTGGACGTCCGTACGGCCGTTGGCAAACTCCCTACGCCATTTGCGGACGTGTTGAATGCTTATACACGTTTCCCCATACACTTCACTCACTTGCCCATGAATTTCTACAGGTGGTAACTTTCTTGCGTGCAAAAATCGGATGACCGCACGAATTTCACACCTGGCGATGACGGGCTCCATCGCTTATGGCTGTCAGGCCGGTACTGACCGTTGCAGAGCCACGCTGGTTGTTGGCATCGGTGGTGGGGGATCCGGCGAACACGGTGGTGTGGCCAGATTTCGCATTGCACCATGCACGGTAATGGTACAGAGTTGGGAACCTTACTTTCGAAACAACCCTCATATATTAACTAGTAATAATTTTTAACATAGTTATTTTTCAAGTCAATTTTAGGTGCCCTTCGGTATAAATATTAATTTTACCACCACCTGTGATATGTACACACTTTATCATTATTCTTAACCACCGAAGAAAAATTCTATCACTCTTATCTTGCACAATCCTATATCAATATCATCCCAGGAAACAGTAACGCAATATTGATGAGCCAGTATTGCATTGCTGTTTCTTAGGATGACATTGATGTAGGATTGTGCAAGGTAAGGGTGATAGAATTTTTCAGCGGTGGCCAAGAATAATGATAAAGTGTGTACATATTATCTCAGTCATTCCTGACATATCGATAGTCCACTTCTTAAAAGTTTACTCCTCCCTCTGTGACCCCCAACATTTCTTCCACTGCCTAGCCAGTCACAGGGTAACCTTCAGTGTATGCACACCTCTGCAACCAACTGGCTTATTCTCTAGCGCATGAATAAGGTTTTATAATGAAATATTGTTTTGTCCGTCTTATGAGTTACTGACACATCGCAGCCTTTAACTTTGGTAATTGATGGGTCGTTTTCTCTATCCATTGTTATTTATATAATCTAAAAGCTGCCTCATTTTTCCTTGGCATTATCATAGAAGATATTTTGCAGTTGATGGCTCAGAGCAGAAAGTACACAACCGCTGAGTAGGAAACAGGAAGAGAGTGGTACAGACATTTAAAAAATCAAATTAACAGGAAATGCAGGAAAACAAAAAGAAAGTAGCTGCAAGAATGGTGCAAAAAAGTAGAAAAGGAAATGGTCACAGGTAAAGTAGATGTGGTGTATATGAAGATCAAGCAGAATTTTGGAGAAATAAAGAAAAGATGTATCAACATTAAAGCTGCTGATTGGAAAACTCCTTTAAGCTAAGAAGATAGAGCTAACTGATAGAAGAAATACGTAGAGATACCGTATAATGGGGATCATTTGAACAATAGTGTACTGGAAAAGAAGGTGATTTTGACATTGATGACTTAGGAGATACTGTTTTAAGGACAGAATTAGATAGATCTTTGAAATCAAATAATACAGTCGGAATCGAAATTCCTGCAGAATTCCTGAAATACCTAGGAGACGAAGGAATCTGAAGATTATTCAAACTGATATCAAACATTTATGGAACAACAGAGATTCCAACTGATATTAATAAAAGTATCATCACTTTCAGAGAAAGCACAAGCTGATAAATGTGATGATTATTACACTATAAATTTAACATCACGTGCTTCAAAATTACTGAGCAGGAAAATGTACAGAAGATTGGAAAGGATAATTGAAGAGATAGTAAATTAAGACCAGTTTGGGTTTAGGAAAAACTGCAGTGCAAGAGAAGCAATTCTGTCTATAATATTAATATATAAAGGGTGTATCAAGAAAAACAAAGATACTTTTATGGCATTTGTTTATTTGGAAAAAGCCTTAGATAATGTTAGGTGTGAAAAAAGGTTCAAATTTTTAAAAGAAATCATGTCTAAAATATTGAGATAGAAGAAGATTTTATAATCTACATAAGAATCAAGTGTCTATAATAAAAGTAGAGAATCTTGAGAGACATGCATTAGTCAAAAAGGGCATGAGACATGCTTGTAGTCCATCCCTGTTAATATTCAACTTATTTTTATAAAAACAGTAATGGAAATAAAAGAAAAATTTGTATGTGGTATAAGTATACAAGGAGAAAAAAATCAGTATGCTATGATTTGCTGATGACATTGTTAGCAGAACAGACTGGGGATTTTGGGAAGTTACTAAACGGCATGAACAAAATAATGAAGGAAGATTTTGGACTTAATACAAACCAAAGCAAGATGAAAGTGATTAAATGTAGCAAAAATGATAGCAATAATCGTAGATTAAATATAAAAATAGGATCAGTGCAATATGAGAAGTAAATGAATTCTGTAACACAGGAAGTAAAATTCCAACAAAGGAGTGAAGCAGAAATGATATTAAGAGCAGAACAGCACTTGTCAAAAGAGAATTCTTTTAGTTTCAAATACTGATCACCAACAAGAAAGAACTTTTTAAAACTCTATGTGTGGAGCACTTTATGATAGCATGAACTTTATGAACGTCAGCAAGAAAGAAAATTGAAGTATTTGAAATCTTGTGCTATTGAAGGATAATGAAAGTTAAGTGGACAGATAAAATATGAAATAACTGTGTTTTGGAAATGTTAGGAGGGGAACAAAATTCTAACAGAAAGCTGAGATAGGACGGTGAGTCACATTTTAAGACATGGTTAGTTTTCTTCAATGGAGGGAAGTGCTGAAGGAAAAAAACTGGAGGAAGACAAAAAATTAGAGATAATTGAGGAAGTAGGTTATAAGACATATGTTGAGATCAAGAGGTTCGTTGAAGATAGGAAGAGATTGGAGGATCCTATCAAACCACTCAAGAGACTGATGACAGCAAAAGCAAAAATATATTTATATTCTAATGATTTATCTGCTTCAATCTATAACTGCCTATTACTTTCATATATAATTAATAATGTAACATCTACCTTAGCTGATCCTTTGAACCATATATTATTAGTGTTATTTTCTTGCCAGACAATATTGAGTTTATCCATCGCATTGTGAATCCAAGCATACGCTGTTGAATTTCCCTTGCAACTTTCTTCCAGTTCCAAATAAGCAAAGCTTGATCCTCCTCCTTAACTTTGGTTGTGAGCTGAAGTTAAAAAGGGCAATGTTATAATCTTTAGTTGTAATTCAGGAATATGGGGAAAAAGGAACATTGAACAAATATGAATTTTTTCGGGCATAAATCTTTTGTCAGCAGTACAATACGGGCACCCTGCCCTGCTGGCTCAGGTCTTTGTGGCACCATTGTGGCATCTGGCAACTGACCGAGGGTTAGCTAGTTTGGTTATTGGTGGCAGAAACATTCATCAGAAATTGTTTCAGGCAGGAGAGGTAAGTTGCACGATTCTTTATCAACAGATTGTGCACTTAAGTACTGGGTTAATTGCTAAATGTCTCTACAGCGAGTATGACGTCAGAGCATAAGAAAATGCTGATGGTGATTTGTCTGTCTGATGGGGACCTCAAATTCTGTGACCTCTTTGGTGACATTCAGAAGAATAGGCCATAATAGTACAGCGCCATATTTCATCTTCTTTTTTTCATCTTCATATGTAAAAGCAATACACTACACATAACAACATTTATTAAAGTCATTAACATACAAACAACACTACGTGAACACACAGAGGAAAGGAAATGGCCGTATTACCACCGCAACCAGGCCAAGAACCACTCCTTCGGTCACACATGATATAACATGGAGAGCAAAAAATGACAAACCATCAACAAAAAAACCATTTTAAAGTTCAGTGTTGAAATAAAATTCAAATTTAAAGTGAATCACATATTGATGTTTTCCAAAATGGTTGGAGACAGGAGCAGGCATGGCAGACGGGAACAACGGGGAGGGATTTATTAACGGTTATACAACAGATATCAGTGGCATATGGGAAGATAATCAGTTTAAAAAATTTATTACAGCTCAAAAGTGTCATGATTTCAGTTTTGCAATTCTTTCTAATCTTTTTGTTTTAAATTCCACTGATGAACAATGATTGACATTCAATTTTGGTTTCTCCCTGCACTAAAGTAATATTTAATTTCAATTTAAATAATGAACGAGACCAATTTTGACTGGGTACATGATGAGATGTACAGTACAAATACTTGTGGTGACTGAAGACCCTACTGAACAAATACTAATTTAGTGTCCGGAACCTGAACCAGAGTCACAAATGTTCATTTCCATTACTATATATAAACTACACGTTCAGAAAATAGTGCTGACATCACAAAATACGAACTTGTTAAGTACATAGTTAACAGTGCCACAAACATCAATATTCCAAGAAACCAGAATGACTTCTCTGGTTGGAATTGAAAGAAGAGGTATACAATAACGTAAATTTATCATTATCACAATAAAAACAATTCTTGAAAAAATAGGGCTAAGTCTCATAGCTGTTTAGTGGTAAAAAGTTATATAATTCTGTTCCGAGCCAAGTTTACACTCTAAAGTAAGCACTCACTTTACTTTCTGAAACAGAATGGTTTATCTTGGTGTCATAAATCATTGAATTTTCTTTTATAAAAAAAGGTTAACTTAGCCATAATTTATGCCATGTTTTATTAATCTCAATAGTAAAATGACTGCCAATCAAAATATTTTAATTCTGTTGCTTTACAAATACACAAAAGCCTAGATTTTGTCATAGTTGACATGTCTTTTAAAAGTAAATCGTACATACAATAACTTTCGCCTCAGTGAAAATTATGACATGTATAATAGACAAATCATCTGATTTTTATTAAAAAAACATCTATGATACTTAATAACTTGAGAAATCATTCTATTTCAGGAAGTGAAGTGTACACTTGTCGTTGTTAGAGCATTGAATTGGCTGACAACACTAAACAGACACAGCTCCTGTAAAACTGTGAAGAAACACCAGGATGCATTAGGGCACAGAACCTTCATAAACAAAGGTTGTCCAGATGAGTAATACAACCTTATAAAATTATCTGTTTCTCCTATGTCATTTGATAACAAAATGTAGAATTCTAAAATATCAGGAAAATCAGAAAAATATCTGTGAAACTGTTTCTATGCACTTGAATAATGTAAGCCATATGACTATTTTCTCAGCTCACTGAATCTATATTCTATCTGATATTTAGCACTAAATGTTACCTCAGTGGTGCCACCAACTGCAGTAAATTCCAACATCTGCCGAGTCCATGTAATTGCAAATGGCAAAGATTGCTCTTGCATATTGTGTTCAACTCCAAGTGTTTCCAATGCTGACAAAATGGCACCACCAAAACTTTCTTGTATTAGATTTAAGTCAATTTGTGCTGTTATAGTCTATGGAAAGAAAAAGGACACTGTAGCAACTGGTTAAATACAAAGTAAAGGATACTTTTTAGCATCATTACTTGTAATCAATGAAGAGGAAAGCTATCATTCATCAAAAAAAAAAAAATAAATTTTATATCTTTTCTGTTACATTACTGAATGTTTCTAGCCTGTCACATGTTCTACTATGATGACTTTCCTAAATACCCATAATATAAAATAATGAATTAAATATAGTATACAAATTTTTAAAAATATATTTAATATTATTATTTCATCATTAATTTGAAATTAGTCACCACGTTAAATAGTTAATGTTTATTGAAAAGGAAATTTATTCAACCATCTACAAGTGGTAACAGAGAAAATGATTTTCTTCATGCCTTCCATGCAAAAAAAAGCTATTTGTCTTTATATACATATATAAAAATAAAACTATTCAAATTAGGATAGGGAAATGAGCCACCACTTACCTTTAGATGATGGATGTGGGGCACAAACACATAGAAAAGACACAAACATCATTTGTGTCTTTTCTATGTGTTCGCGCCCCACATCCATCATCTAAAGGTAAGTGATGGCTCATTTCCCTATCCTAATTTGATTCCTTTCCGCTACTTTGCGTATTTTTTTCATTGTTATCAAAATAAAACTATTGAAAGATTCGCTGCCACTGTAAGATTTCTGCAAGGAAAATATTTAAACACAAAATAGAGTTACAATACACACTGTCATAGTACAGTTTTAAGAAGTGGAATACTAGATGAATCCTTTACGCTGCTACATGAACCAATGAAAGTCATCATGTGGATGTGACCAATGAGATTAAGTTCTCCATATTGCTCTCACCTTCAAGACATGATGGTACAGTGTCTTTTGAGACATTTATTTCATCCAAATGATTTTTAGTTATGGTTGTTGATGTCATTGTGATATTCAGGCATGTCAATATCAGAGCATTTAGCACCTTAACAAGAAACTGGTATGGCAATTAACTTAAAACAGGATTAAATTGCTATGACTGGCTGTAAAGAGGTCAGCCATACAGAAATAAAAATCTGGCTGTAAAGAGACCACCAAAGCTGAAGAGTCTCAAACCCAAAAAAATGTCTGGCCAGCTGTAAAAAGGACAATCAGGTGTAAAACATTATAAATCAATGAATATCTGTCTAGCTGTAAATACCATATCCAGATTTAAAACCACAATCAAAACAAAAATAAATGAATCTATAATGAGGGGGGGAAACTAACACTCTAATAGGTAGTTTGAAAACTAAGTTAATGAATTTTTTAGAATGCACTGGTCAGATAAAGAAACATACAGGGTATGTCCTAAAAGTAATGAGACTGATTTTCTGTAGTCACCACAACACACTGAAGTGCACGCTAATCATTTGGGACTGGTGGTGGGGAGTCTTAGGAATCAAATCAGACCTTGGTTAGTCACTTCAGAATGATGGGAGGGTCAGGACTGCATGTGAGGCAAAGGATGTTTCCGTATAGTGTCTTGATTCAAGATGCAGGGAATTTTGGAGTAATGTTACGATACCAAATCTTGCATCCAAACTGATAAATCCACAATGGACACTTTCAAAATATTGACAGATGCCTACAGAATTCAGGCCCACCGCTAGCTATTTGAATGCCCTTGTGCAATACCGATTATGCTGCCCCCTCTCTAACTACAGCCAGTCCTTGCACGCCCGCTTACGGTGGGCCTGCAGAGATTATACTCTGTCCCTTGCTAAAATTTTTAAGTGGCACATGACATTTAAAGATGGTTGCGAATATGTGGAAGATGAGGCCACCGACATAAAAAAAAACTCGTGAAAATGTGGTGGCTGTTCTGGATTATGCCAGAGGGGTACCAAAAGTGATGTTTGTTAAGTGAAAAGTGTCAAACAAGAATGTCTGGACATTGTTGATCAATACAGTGGCTTCATCATAACAATGCTCCAGCTAAAACGGTGCCGTTGGTGAGGGACTTTCTAGAGAAGAAAAATATGGCAATGCTGCCACAGCCCTGATTGTTTCCTAAGGTCGAGGTTACACAGTACGAGTTTCTGACCTGACAGTGGACAGCTACTGCACCTGAGTACTCGCTTGACAGTAGCTTGACACATCTCGCCCAGTTACAAAAGTCCGAGTCTGGAGTGAAAGTAGACAGCTACTGCATGTGTGTACTCGCATCATTTCAGTAGCTATTCATCAGTCTCGTGCAATGTTGCCACAAAATACACGACTGATCACAGTTCATACCGTAATAAAAGCGGTTACAAAAATACTTTGCAGTGAAATACTTCGAGCTGAAAGCGCTATCTAAAAAAAAAAAAAAAAAAAAAAAAAAAAAAAAAAATAGAACCACTATTGGAAACACAAAAACACATTCAGGTATTGGATGCAAAGGAAAGAGGCAACAGACACTAATTAAAAAACTATATAATGAGGATCCCTGAGAATATAAAGCAGTTATGAGAGTAATCAATAGCATCAAACCATTTGATGGCTGCTTTATAGAGCTCATCAGTGTTACATTCACTTTTTTTTGCTGTTTTCAATTTTCAATAACTCCTGGATATACATAGAACATAAATTTTTTTTATCTTTTTTGTTACTTCATTCGTGTTATGAACACGCGAATGTGTTCAAGCAAGGCTTTATGCAAATATCTGTTCTTATAATTAGGATCCAAACAATTTCATAAGTTGGTCTGGTCGTGGTATAGCTCCACAAACATTATATTTTGTTCGGAAGTCCATCTGTCTGCAATTTTTTGTTTTTAACCACCATTGGAAACACAAAAACACATTCAGCAACAAATAATGCATATGACGTTGTCCCAGGCTTACCAGATACTGTCATTTCGCATTAACATTCAAGTTGACGTCCAAGTCGCATGCGAGCTGCTGCTTGTGGCGTGGTGGGGTATGGCGAGAGGCAAGTAAAATAAAAAAAATATTGCAGTAACTTGGATGCGAGCTACTGATTGACTCATGTGACGCGGTCATATGGTGCGAGTTGCTGCACTGCAGTGACTGACTAGGCCAGCTTGGATGCTAGCTCGCACTGTGTAACCAGGCCTTAAGATCAAGAACGTTCTGAAACATCAAAGTTTTAAGTCTGTTTCTGGGAGTCAAGCGGCTGTGACACGAGTCACAGTGGCAGTAGTGTATCGATGCTCAAGGGGCCTATTTTGAAGACTATTCTATAAGGGGCATTTTTTTTTTTTAACCTCCGATTGCACAGCATAGAGACCAGACGAGTGGCAAGTGAGTGATGTGCACAGTAGATGATTGCGCATCTCCCCTAACACACACTCTGTTGTTGCCACATTCGTGACTTCATTATGTGCCAAGCTGCAGTCACAGAAACATGATCAAATTGATCAGTTCTCCCACCAAGTGTGAGTTACGAAGCGTCATCCGTTTTCTGCAAGCAGAAGGAAACAGTGCAGCAGAAATACATCAAAGAATGAGCCAAGTGTTTGGAGAGAGCTTTATGAGTGAAGGAATTGTGCGTGAATGGTGCAGAAAATTTAAAGAAGGCCGAACCGATGTGCACGATGAAGGAGGTCAAAGATGCAAATCAGATGACCTTGTTCAATGAGTTGAGTGGTAAGAGAAAACCGCAGGTACACGATAAATGCTTTATCAACGTAATTTCCAGAGGTGTCAAGATCTTCTCTGTACTCAACTGTAATAGACAATTTACACTACAAAAAACTCTGCGCTCCCTGGATCCCTAAAATGTTGACCAACAACCACAATACTCACCGAATGGCGTCAGCTTTGAAGTTCCTTGACCATTATCATGCAGCTGGAGTAGATTTTTTTTAAATTAATTGTGACTGGAGATGAGACATGGATTCGGTATGACACACCCGAAATGAAACAACAATCCTAACAATGGATGCAAACAAATTCACTGAACAAACCAAAAAAATTCAAAGAGACCTTCAACAACCGAAAGGTTATGGTTACCGTGTTTTGGGACCAAAAAGGTGTATTGCTTGTGGAGTTTATGCTGCCGTGGACCACGATTAATACAGCTCTCTACTGTGAAACTTTAAAATGTTTACGGAGGTCCATTCAGAACAAAAGAAGAGGCATGCCGACTTTTGGCATTGTTCTGCTCCACGACAACGCTCGCCCTCACAGTGCTAGTGTCACCCAGCGACTGCTTGAACAATTTCAATTGGAGATTTTTGATCACCCGCCATAGAGTCCTGACCTAGCACCAAGTGACTTTCATCTTTTTGCTGAACTGAAGAAGTGGCTAGGAGGGCAGCGGTTCCGAACCAACGAGGAGCTTCAAGACAGTGTGATGACTCATTTAAAGTCATTGGCGGCAACATTTTATGAAGAGGGTATGGGGACAGCTTGTCCACAGGTATGACAAATGCCTTCATCTTCAAGGTGATTATGTTGAAAAGTAACCATAAGTGTACATAACAGTCGGTAATAAAATATTTTTTCCCTCTCCATTTGGCTTTTATTTATGGCCCACCACAGGTTGGGAAAAAAAGGTCCCTCGTAAATCTTCATCCATACTCTGCAATTCACAAATATTGTTCTTCTTGCTCTCTTTTGGGCTGCAGCACTTAATATTACAAAAGGTCTTTATCTTCACAAACTGTGGGCAACATATTATTAGCTATAATTATTGAAGGAATGGAAACTTTAAAACTGAAAGAGTTAAATTTGAATTAATGTCAAGATTATACTATTTCCTTTCATCTTCAAGTTAAAGACAGAGGAAGAAACCCTCACTTATAATCATGGCTAAATTGGTACATTGTACCATGATAGCAAAAAGAGATTTTGAGTAATGCCTTCTACTGGTAAGTTGGCATTTACATGACAACAGCTCCAAAGACGGTGCCTGTTTTGTCAAATTCAAACTTTTATGGAGATGGCTTATTCCGCATTCTTCTTATTACTATGCCATATGGTACAGAATTCCTTTCTCATTATATAATGTATGACCTGAAATTTTCCGTCACATCAAGCTGGGATGGCAAGCATTTGGGAGGCATTCTATTATCCTAAAATCTAAAATGGCCACACATTTAAATCAAATAGTTTATGACCAGTGCATTCTTCCTGTGCTGTCATACGGCTGTGAGACATGGACTCTAAGTGAATTTACAAAAAGTAAGCTAAGGACTGCCCAGAGGGCTATGGAGAGGTCAGTGCTAGGCTTAACTAGAAAAGACAATAAAAGAGCAACAGACACTAGGTCAGTTACAAAGGTCTCAGGCATCTTAGAGAAGACAGCATACCTGCAGTGGCAATGGGCCGACCATACTGCAAGGATTAAAGACCAGAGGTGAACAAAAACAGTGTTAGAAAGGAGCCCAAGAGATCACCCCATACCGAGAGAAAGACCACCAGACTGACGGGACAAGGACATACACAGGATTGTCGGAGTTAACTAGCAGAGGATCGCCCAAGATCGTGCGACTTGGAGAAGACTGCTCAAGTTATATTTGGAAAAAAAAGGGGGGAAAGAAAAAAAACATGACTTTAAGAGGCCACATCAGAAAATGGTTGAACTGGCTGATAATGATACATAATCTATTAGTTCTTTCAGCTTACTTGGTTTTGTAATTTTCTTAACTAAGATCATTTCTTTTCTTTTATTATTCTCACTTTTGAAAACACCTCACAATGCTGTACCAAATTTACATTTTTCTTAATGAAATTGGATTAAAGAACTTCAAGAGTATTTTCTGATTCTTCCAAAGTTGCTATTAAGGACATAAATTTTAAAATAAGCCTAGCAATAAAATGAAATAAGCTAATAGAAGAGCAAAAGTTTGGGACAATGACATTTCAAAACCAACACGAATTTTCCAGGCACACCAGATTCTGCAATAGTGAACCAAATTACTATTAAAGTGGAAGAAAATGGACCATTTCTCAATGTTAAAGCAGGTGGAGGTTCGAACAGTTTGTAAGGCTCACTGCAAGCTTGACCAGTCACTAACCAGGGAAAAAAATAGCTTACACCAACACCAACTTACAGGTTTTTATGAAATCCCCTGCAGTTGTGGCAGTTTTTACACTGGGGACATATATCCGCCTCTATAAGCAAAATAATAGTGACAAATCCATTGTAGTTTGCCATGCCATCAACACCAGGCAAGATAATGACACTTGGCACTCTTTGCCATGTAAGCAAACATAGTATCTCTGACACAGATTGCTGCTTGACAACCAAAAACAAAGCAAAGAAATAGTGCGGCACTCGTGGAAAATGCTAATATTATTAATCCTGACATACAGTTGTGAAGGACAGAAAAACTCCTGCTTGTTGTCCTCTATTTTAAGTTTTGTATTAGAGTTTTTGTTATTTAATATTAATGCACCTGTCTTAGCCATACACCAAACATGTATTTAAAAGTTTAACTGAAGTAAAACTTTACATTTTATTTTTTTACATATAGAAAGTTATAAAAGAATAAACATAACCACCAGAACTCTGTATATAATATTAATTTCTTAAAGATAATCCAGAGTCATACCTTCAAACATTCCCCTGGCTTGTTCACACGACGATTTGCTGCAATAGCCTGTTTCACAGCTTTGTCATGTGCCATTTGCTCTTTCTTCCTTTCTCTTTCTTCCTTCTTTCTCATTTTCTCCTCCAATGATGTTGTATTTTTTGTTTTTGTTTTCTTTTGTGTTATCTAAATAACAATTTACAAATGATGTTTGAACAACAAACAAAATAAAATGTAATGAGATAGTTATAAGTGAAAAAAATTGGTTTTCTTTATTTAACAAATTAAAAGTAACTGTTCCCTAACCTGCACATGTTGGAAGAAATTAACTTAATGTATGACGATAATAGAGAATAACAAATTGTCTTAGGGTGATGTGAATACAAACAAACATATGTAAAGAAAATGCATCAATTATCAAAATTGAAGACAGAAGGGTAAAGAAAAATAAACACAAATAAAGAATATTTTTAATGATCTTTATTTTCATGACAATGCTGAAGCAATATCCCACGTGTGTGTGGCTAAAGATGATAGCTGCATGAATGACCTATGAATAGATGTAGTCTGTTCATTCCAAGATCCAGCTCAAAGTTACTGTGATTCACCCTCTTTCTGTTACACTTACCCCTATGTGCGCCGAAGAGAAAGCACCTGGTAACACAATTGTGTATGGGCATATATCTGCAAACGTACTTTCATAAACCAAGTCAGTGGTCAGTTTGGTGTGGTAGGTAAGAAGAGGGCTTGTTGAACTGAGGTGTGAGGCAAAGGGAATGTAGCTTCAACCACCAATTCTGAATGAAGGTACTATAGTTGTGATGTTGGTAGGGTGACTGTACAGTTTGAAAACTGTGTATGATAGAAAGAACAAGCCCTAGAAAAGTAATGGAAAAGATACTGGAAAAAGACTAAATAAAAAGTATAAATTTAATTAATTATAACATAACTGGACAGTAGTGATTATGAAAGAATCAAAACAAATGATATCACAATTTGTGCTGAACAGAAGATTGATGTTAGATGCTGGTAGGCTAGTTCCAAAGTACAGAGTTTAGAAGGGCAGACTCTGGTAGCTATAATTATAATCAGTTATTAAAGTCTGTCAAATTTTAGTAACTGGTATGAACAGTCACTAGATGGTCTAGATTATTGGTGTAAACTACGAGGCGTGTTTTTTAAGTAAGGTCCGTTTTGTTATAGACATTAGCAGTTCGCGCACAGACCGCAACGAGCGCGTGTGCCCTTCCGGCATGCCTCAGGAACAACTGTGCTCAGTTTAAGCTCTTTAGCTAACCTGTACGGTTCTGTTCTGTGCTTTCAAAATATTTAAGCAGTTGAGACAGGTTCAAAAATGGAGAAAAAAAGACAAGAATGGTGATGAGTTGAAAAGAATATACTAAAGCTTTGAAAAAATAATAAACAATTAAAAAGGATATCACAGAAAAAAGAGCTGACAAGCTAATTATTTAAACAATGATAAATAAATATCTATGAAAAAATTAACAGTAATTTAGAAAAATAGAAATAAAACGATGTTATCTCTGGTGAGCCATGTTTCATATTTGGTAGAGATGGTGAAACAATAAAGGGAGAGGGGATTTAAACTGAAGAAAGTCACTGGGACAAGAGGAAAATTTCAAGTGGCCACAAGGTATTAACACAAACTGAGACCCAGTGGTTGCCTAGTGCCTAGTTTATACTGAAAGGACAGTTCTCACTTTGATTTCAGAGGAGCTGCTATTGTTGGGGAAGAGTTTCACAACAAAGACAGAGAACCAAGAAGTTAAATTATTGGTATCATAAAAGGTGAAGATGTATAGTTGCTGCTTATAGAGGACCTTCATTATCTTCGGATACAAATTAGTAAAATGTAAATGAAATAAAGATCAATGAATTAAATGAAAGGTTATCGCCACTCAAGTGTTTAAGGATTAAGTTTGTTTTGAAGTTTTGACCCAAGACTTGGGAAGAATATTTATTAGAATAGCAACACGACGATAACACATTAAAATAATCCTAATAAAATACGACAATGGCCTGGCATTCAGGAGGATGTGGATTTGAATCCCTGTCTGGCCATTCAGATTTCGGCTTTCCATGGTTTCCTGAAATCATTCCTTGCAAATGCCAGGACAGTTCCTTCAATAGGCGATGGTCAAATTCCTTTCCATTACTTGACTCTGATCCTTTCCCACCTCTAATGAAGATATCGATGAGAGTAAAGCCATAAACAAAAATGTGGCCACACATTCTTATCGACAGTTGCTTATTTGATATATAGAAAGATAGATAGTGGTTATGAGAGAAGTTTCACGGGTTGCATGCACTATTGCACAGGTGAAGATATTTGAAGCATTGTGAATGTTATACATCTTACTGTGTGGTCTGTTGAATTTGAAGGAACCATGAGTATATCTAGTGGTACAAGGAAAACAGTATTTGTGGACCATGAGAAAGCTGAGTTTAGGGAGTCTACTGAAGCATGTTCATAGAGGACAGGAAGGATTTTGGGGAGAAGGTATCTCATTTCAGGGCAGGCTTGGAGGTAATCATGGCCTTGTCAGAGGACATGATTGATGGATTAAATGTCTGGGAACTACTGTAAGACCAGCACTGGACTATGGAGTGTTCAGAGTGGTTGCCGAGCTATGGTGGTTGTGATGTGTCATGAGACAGTTGTCCCTGTATTAAATCTGGTAGTAACTGCAGGACACTAGGAAGATGTTTGAATACTGCGTGAGTGACTGCTGCTCAGATTTTTTTCTTGTCTTTATTCTCATTTACGGAGATAGCAACAGTGGCAGGAAAGGACAGGGTGCAAGAAATGGGAAGAAATGCGCCCATACCATTTTAAAAGAAGGACTCTGGCATTCACCTGGTGAAGTATTGTTTGCTGACTAGCTATGTGTTGGAGATATTGATTGACCATGGAAGAGAAGTGTTTTAAAGAAGATCTATTAGCTGAAACTATGGGACATCCTGTATTAAAAGGATTAATTCTGGGAAGCAGATAAAGGATATGGTTGATTAATTTTGGGGGGTTAGGAGTGAAAGAGACTTTGAGTGGCGGAAGCATGACCTTGGAGGGCTCATTGATTCCTATGAATTAATGGGTATCCTTGTTGACAGAGTGTATGGGACCACATGTGAGTGACAATAGTTATTCCTGCCTGATAACTGATGAAGGGCTTTAACACTGTAGTCACTCCAACTCATATCTATTATTGTTGACCCTTTGGCTGTTAGAATAATTAGGTTGGGGTGAGTAGAAAGTTGTTTCATGGCGTATGTTTCTTGAAGGCTAAGATTACTGCTATTGGGTAAAGCTTTCAGAACACTGGGTGAGACCAGACTAGTAGAAATGAAATCCTGAAACATTTGAAGGCGATGGTCCTGAGGAAGGGGTGGTGGGTTAGGTAGAGACTGTAGCTGGAATTTCTAGAGACTTCAAATCATCCTGCTGTCTAGGCTCACTAGAGAACCAAAGTAGTACTGCCAATGGAAAGTGTGACAAAATGACAATGGATCACAGACCAGGCCAAACCTATACCAGATTCAGATTTCTCCCTATTTGATTAAGGCTATTTTCTGATTTGATTATGTCTGTTATCACACATTGGAATAAGTTACACCTCTGAAGGCAGCTGCATTTGCATTGGAACGGTACCATTTATTTATTTATCAATCTTGTTCCATGGATCCCTGCTGAGTAAATACCTCTGGGATGTGAAACATGTCATTGTTGATACATATACACATAATATGAGTCATATCATAGTAAATATATACATATTTTACAAATACAAGAAATAATAATAAACATACATTTTTGCAACTGAGTTTTGCAAACGCCATAATGAGTACAATTAATTATTTTCTTCAAATTCTTGAATGGAGTAGAAGGAGTTGCCAATAAGATAATCTCTAAGTTTTTGTTTGAATACATCTTTATTATCTGAAAGCTGTTTTATACGATTAGGTAGTTTATTAAACAGATGTATCCCAGAATAATTAACTCCTCTTTGTACTAATGACAGAGATGTTTGTGTTTTATGCAAGTTATTTCTGTTTCTTGTATTGAAACTGTGTACCTGTGAATTAGGTGTAAACAGGTTAAAATTTTCTATGACAAAGCTCATGAGAGAATATATATACTGAGAATACATTGTAAGAATATTCAGTTTCTTAAAGAGTTGTCTGCAAGAAGTTCTTGGTTTTACCCTACACAGAAACCTAATAGCTCTTTTCCGTGCTATGAAAACTTTTTTACTTTGTGAAGAGTTTCCCCAAAAAATTATGCCATATGACATTACTGAATGAAAATATGAGTAGTACACCTGTTTCATTAATTCTAGATCTGCTGTTAGAGAAAGTGTTCGTACTGCAAAGGTGGCACTACTTAACTTTGCCAGTAGTGTAGTGATATGATCATGCCAACAGAGTTTCTGATCTATTTTAATACCAAGAAATTTTATACTCTCTGTTTCTAAGATTGTGTTGTTTTTATAGTTTATACATATATCTGGCTGTGCATAGTTTTTTGTTTTAAACCTAATATAATGTGTTTTTTCAAAATTTAATTTTAATGAATTTGCCTTAAACCAATTTGCTACTACTCTAAGTACTTCATTTACATTAAATTCTATAGTACTGTTTGGTGTTTTACGCACAGTAAGGTTAGTGTCATCTGCAAATAAAACACTCTTAACTTTGTCGGATAAATTTCCAGGAAGGTCATTGATGTATAACAGAAAGAGGAGGGGACCTAAGACAGAGCCTTGTGGAATTCCATGTTTTATTTTCTCCCAGTCTGATGAAGCATCTTTACTTATTTTAGAATCAAAAATTGAAACTTTTTGCATTCGGCTTTCAATGTATGATTTAAACCATTTACCTGCGGTCCCAAAAATACCATAGTATTCCATTTTTTTCAAAAGTAATTCATGATTTACACAGTCAAATGCTTTTGCAAGATCACAAAATATTCCTACAGGATTCATTTTATTATTCAGTTCCTCAAATGTGTTATTTAAAAATGAATATATAGCCATTTCTATGGATGATCCTTTTTTGAACCCAAATTGTGAATTAGTTAGGATATTATAGTGTGTAACATGTTTTATTACTCTTCTATACATGACTTTTTCAAAAACCTTTGAGAATGTTGAAAGTAATGAAATGGGACGATAGTTGTCTACACATGTTACTTCTCCTTTTTTAAATAATGGTTTTACAACAGCATATTTTAGTCAATCGGGAAAAACACCTTGTATTAAGGATTCATTACAAATGTGAGCAAGTACATGACTGATACAGTCTGAACATCTTTTCAGTAATTTACTTGAAATATTGTCATAGCTGGAAGAATTTTTAGGTTTTAATTGTTTAATGAGTTTATTTATTTCTGAGACTGTTACTGGTGGCAATTTCATCTCCACAAAGCTATTTGGGAAAGCAGTCTCAAGAAGCCTTAGAGCACTATGTGGGGATTGCTTTTCTATGCCTAATTTATCTACTACTGACGTAAAATGTTTGTTAAATATTTCACAAACTTCCCCTACTTCGCTATACACATATCCATTTTGTTCTATTTTTATGTCCTTAGAGTGATTTACAGTTTTTCCTGTTTCAGTCTTTATTATATTCCATATTGTTCTCATTTTACTGTCTGAATTTTCTATTTTCGCCGATATGTACCTATTCTTGGCCTTCCTTATTACATTTCTTAGTATTTTAGAATAAAGTTTATAGTGAACTTTCAGCGCATAGTTATCCTATTCTCTCATTTTTAAATAAAGGTCCCTCTTTGTTTTACTAGAGATTCTAATACCCTTTGTTATCCATCCCATGCCCAGTTCATTGTTTGGAGTGTTGAGAATTTTCCTTTTTTTGAAACTACCTTCAAAAAGTGTTAGAAATATATTCAGAAAGGAATCAAATGAGTGACTGAGGATGTTTAGAGAATAATCTTCTTCTACTTCCTAGCATTTATCCTGCATTGTAGGGTCTGCTTTACTGGACTTCTTCCATAAAAGCTGATCTTCTGCATTCTCAGGTGAGGCATTGACTTGTTGCCTGAACTCCCACAAGGTATCCAGCCAACGCTTCCTGGGTCTCCCTCATGGTCTTCGGCCCTCCTGACTTACATCAAGTGCAGTTCTTGCAACTGAAGTAGTGTTGCCATGCAGCATGTGGCCATATCATTGCGGACTACCCACCCACTTTTTTCTGGGATTAGAGCCATACCAAATGTTGTTCGAATGTTCGTCCTGAAACAGACCAAACTAGTAAGTCTCTGCGGCCAGCGAATCATCCTAATTTCCATGACATTCAGCTGTAATTTATGGCTTTTCATGACTGGCCAACAATCTGTTCCATACAGTGCCACTGGTTGAATGATGGATCTGTAAATATTTGATTTAAGACACAGTGGCATTTTTTGGTTGAAAAGGCCTCATGTGACCCGACGCCACTTCACCATAATATTATCTTGGGCCATCATGATTTGATATTAGAACTGCTAGAGGACAAAGTTCTCTTTAATAAGATATGTAGACAAGAGGAATTGGCGGGTGTGGGGGAAGGATGTTTAATGAAGATGGATCTGCAGGAACACTTTTTAAAACTTGTCAACCTATAAGAAATTACCATTGCACGACTACAGAAATGTTTAACTATATTTTTGAAGGCATAAATGACAATGTAAATGATCAATATAACTCCAGGATATGCATGAGCACAGAAGAAAAACTTACTATCACAATGTGATGAGTGAACACAATTAATGATATACATAGAGACACACATACAGTAAACACAAGTATAGCACAGACCTCACAAGAGCTGCCTTTAATATATAACTTGAAAATACATATATACCTACAAAACCATATCCTCATACTGCAGTTAATACTGGAATTTGGTTTTGCTGTTTCAATACTTAGTGACAAGAATGTCATTTTGGTCCCTGGGTCTAATATCCTGAATGAAAGCTTGCACATTAGAGCAAACTGTCTCACCAGTTTTGGATGTGATATTTAAAATTTTATATCAGAAAAACTGACCTGTTCTTAAACGGAAAGAGGTGAAGAAATAGTAACAGGATTCCACAAGCAGTAGAATTTTATTCGTGCTACTGGGTGTACTGACAGCTGGCACCATATCCAAATCAAAATGGAACCAAGTTTTATTTAACTATAAAAGAAATTATTTTTCAGTTACTGACAACCATTGTTGAATTTTTTTTTTTAATTTGGGAAAGGGGGGGTGTGTCTGTGGAAGGAGGAACTAAATCTGTTTCTACTTTGTCTACCTTTTTAGAAAACTGTCATGCTACTTGTTGAAGGAATTAGCACAGGTGTGCCATTTGTCATGTCTAGATACGATGCTTACCCATTTAAATTTATTTAGTAAAATCTTATCTCATGCAAAGAGACTTTTTCAGCTGCACAAAATTAATAGATTGTTTGATAGAATCACCTTTTCAACAAAGTAGTTTATCAAGAAGATTCAAAAGGCCATCAGATAAATTAAATATTATTTTTTTAAATGTTGTTGCTAATGCAAGTGCAATTTGTAATGGTTAGCAGTAACATGTAGAAATTTTAAATCCAAAATTAAATTTAAGAAATTCCAAACTCAGCAACACCCTGTCGATTTTCCGTGTCATTATGTACCATTGGAATGAGATATCAGACTTGAAATAAAAAGGTTTGACTGGCCAAACCTGTGGTCCATCACGGGCATCATCGGTTATTGCCCTTACAATGTATGTACCTAACATTCATGGGGTTTGTTTTTCTTCTGATGATGTCCAATGGTCACCCTACATAGGATCAGGAGAAGTATGGATTGAATATCAGTGTAGCAATAGGCTGGCATGGTCAAATTTTGGGGCACGGAAAAAGGTGAGACCATTTGGGAGAACACAATGTTGTGCTTCAGACAAAGAAGAGGATAAATTCATAATCAACAGTTTGGGCTACTGTTGTGTGTTGAGTTTGGTAGGGTAAGAAGTGTGTTTTTAAAGGGGAAGATTGTGGAATACTTGGGAGATGAGTAATGGATGGTCTGGAGGAAATAAGGAAAAGTTGCAATTGATATTCATAACAGGTTAACTGGCAGGGGGAGAGACAAACTAGCTGTGAGATGGTATTTATATAGTTTAGACGATTTTAGCAGGTGGTATATTGATAATTATTGAATGTGTGGAGTAACTTTTGGGGATAAAGAGTATTGAGGGTGAAGAGTGTGTTTTAAAGGGGAAGGTTGTGGGATACTCAGGGATTTGGAGCGAATAAGAAAAAGTTACAATTTAGATTCATAACAGGGTAACTGGAAGAGGAAGAGACAGACTAGATGTGAGATAGGATATATATAGTTTAGATGAATAGCAGATGGTTTTTAGCATACATACTCATCAAATTTACCTTTTGGTATATGATATACCAATGTAATGATGCAGGACAAGTTGTATTACAACCTATCGTATTTACAACATGAGGCATGTACAAGAAGATGAGTTTGTGGAAAACAACCCAACATAGGAATAAATGAATGCAGTATTACTTGGTTGGTTTCCTGAGAAATATTCATAAACTAACATTGGAAGTTTTATGGTGAAGTCACATGGAGATACCTTGAAGGAAAGATACATTTTAGGAAAAGAAGATGGGTTGTAATTTAGCCAGTTGGAAGACAGGGTAGCTAAACGTAGAGAGGTATTTGTTATTCGGGGAAAAAAGACTCAATAAAATGTAGTAATCAAATTTATGGGGTGAAAAATCATAAACAAATATGATGAAATTAGGCTGTGGTCAATTGGATGACCAATAGTAAGAACATAAAACTGACACAAGCAGGTGGTGGCAAGAAGCAAATGTATGAAAAACAAATTCTCATGCAGAAGGATCCAGCTACAAGAAAACTTGGAATCGAAATGGTGGATGTAAATAAATAATCAAATAGGCAGTAGAGGTTGAACAATAGGTGTGTAGTCAACAGTAAGGCAAACAGAATATCTTTAATCTTGACATGGAAGGGGTGATATTTACAGGTATGAATTTTATAACGAATGTAAATAAAAGTATTGCAAAATGAAGATGACTATGCAGTTCCAAATTGTGGAGAACTGAAGGGAATGGAAATGAGAGATATTGTGACAGACAACTAGGACAACATTGAATGGCTTCAAATTTACCCATGAATACTGAAACAATGGTAAAATCACAGAATAACAACTACAATTAAATAAGCAGATGCATTTATTAGTAATCTGTGGAAAGGAAGTGTCCATAAGCAATATGGCTCAATCAAGAGGGGGAGAGGAGTGCGGGAGGGTAGTGTGGGGTTGGGGGTGTGAGGAAGGGGAGTGGGGTTGGGTAGAAACAGTGCTGAGCAATGTGTGTGTGTTTGTGTGTGGTGTGGGGGGGGGGGTGTTTATCTGGGCCAAGCTACGTAGCTTTTCATTCATTTTAGGGTTCAAAAGAGGCTGAAGTAGCACTACATAGTTCATGGATGCTCCCAAAAATAGTCTGTGTGAGAGTTAAGTTTGATCATCAAATGAAGTTAGGCTAAGTCAACATAATTTGTATCACTTTGAAGAATACTGAAGTGGTAATATGGATTACAATGCAATAAAAGAAGCTGGATAGCAAAATTAAAATTAGGATGGTGATATTATCCATCACTTAATGCAGATATTTGCAACATGGCACTGAAAAAAGAAAAACGATACAAACAAACATGAAATACTAAAATTTTTGGGTGTACTCTTCCTAGAAAAAGTACACAGAATATGTAAGGCAGGTTTTGAGGAGCAATTGTTGCAATCTGGGCTAGTTGAGCAGATGGAAAAGGGGGAGGATGCAGTTCAATAATCTATTTCAACAAAATTAAATCTGTGTATATGTGTTCCAGAAAAACTAAAAAACTATTGAGCAGATTTCAATGGGGTTTTCACTGTTTTAAAGCTTAGGATCAGACTGGAATTGTTTGGTATGTCTTATGGCATTACATAACACAAGATCAGTAGATAAAATTCTGAATGGATAGTGTGAAACACCAAAATGCAATACCAACTAAATGCTGTGTACACCAGACTTAGTAAAACACGTCATAGCTGCATCACCACATCAATTGAGAGATCTGGTGGCACAGTGGTTAAGGCGTCTGATGAGATCGAAACATTCCTGGAATCCCTGTCTTGGCAGGGATTCCCATAGGGCCTTAACCCGACATTCACCTCTGCAACATCTTGCTGTGAACTGTGAAGTATGCCAGAAGGCTTACATGGTTCAGATTCCACTTTAAACAGTAGGTTCCTTACACCTAGTAGGAATACAGGGTTCGGCAAGGTGGCTATGATAAGGGTGGATTGCACAGCTGATAAGAAACTGTAAGCACCTCAGAATTTGTTAAATTCTATACTTTGTCACTACAGGATATGGGGGACAGGAATCATACAGAAGCCAACACTGCAGCTCATATCCGAATATAGGGCGATTTAAAATCAGAAAAGTAAATCAACATGTAATAACAGATTTAAATAGACAGTTAATAATAGAAAACAACTTTTAAACTTATCTAAATCATTGCAATCCTCAATAGTTCAACTTGTAAACACTTGATTTTTGTAACGAGACCATATCGCTATTTTTCAACACTTTACGATGCAATAAAAATTGTTTATAATAATAACAAACCGGGAGAAAGTAAAATTTACTATAAATCAATAGCTTCAGACAGAATAAATAAAGAAAACATGATTTTAAACCGTCGTCAAACACACTCGCATTTTCAACACCACATAACAACATGTTTTCAGTAATTTTCGGAGCTAACAAATAAATTTTATGTAATAATAAAGAACACTGCTCAACATATAAAAGTTTTGAAGCATTCCACACAGTTAATTAAGCACTAAATCAGTTTAAAAGTAATTATGCATTAGGAAAAAATACTGCCAACTACAGATTCGAATTGTGGACGTTTCAACACATGTCAGTAAATAAAATCACTTTCAAAATGTGGAATAAATAAAGCTTGAGGCCAAGCCGCAGATCATTTCTTAAAATAAACATTCTTTTTAATAGTAATTTTAATAAAATAGTAAATTGGCTCAATGGCGGCTTTTGGTCTCTCCACTTTGATTTTTGTAAGATTAATAACTTCTAAAATACACCACGTACAGAAAAAACAAACAATTTTGTAAACCGGAGGGACCATAGAACACTGTGATGTAGGTTTTAAAATCTGAATTTGAAAAATCATACAAAATGTTGAAAAATGTTAAACCGCATGGCCAGCCCCCCCCCCCCCCAAAAAAAAACTGTATTGCTGCATGGAACACATTCGATTTATTTACAGCAAACTGAGTAACTTTAGAGGGATAGCCGTCATAAACAAAATCAATCAACAGACCACAAACAATACACTGTAAAATTTTGAGCACTTGAGGTTAGAGAATTTTTCCAAGCTATATTTAGTAGCGCGAACCTACAGGGGTTGTGGGTCCAAAGGTATATAACGACTAGAGGACATGAGGATGCCACATTTGATCGAAAGTCTTGGAAGCCGCGATCTGCCACCCGAGGCCTTCTAGGTAGAGGTGGGCAAAGTGACTCACTAAAAAGAGCTAGTTCTTTTCAACAGTTCACCAGTTCACTAGCTCAGTTTAAACAAAAAGAGCAGTTATATCCATTTTGAGTGTAGTATCTGTTCATTTTATTTACATTTAGACTGATTACTTAGGTTAATCTCACATCGTTTATTTTCATTTATTTTTTATTTATTCTGAAACAGTTTTGTTTCTTACATACTACCGGATTACTTTCACACATAAAAGGCCATATCAAAGTGTCAATGAAATATTGTTTGGCTTACTGGGAATATTTTATATTTGAGCATAGTTAGTTATACATCAATTTATTTACAAACAATCAACAAGTACAATCAATTTTAAAGAACTTTTTGCTTTAATTGAAATGAAGGTTACTGTTCCAAGTACAGTAAAATTTTACTTATTTTGCCATCCAACAGCCTACTTCTTTTTTCAGTGCAAATTTATCCAGCTTTTGAAAATATTCTTTCACAAGGCACACTTGTAGCCGGAATACACAAAGAGAAGCAGAAAGAGAAACGGAGCGGAAAGTTAGATTCGAAAGAACTAGCGCTGTGCCGAGTGCTGGAATTAGAGAACGTCGCGAACAAACTAGCTCTTTCGGTGCTGAGCGATGGAATCAGAGAACGTCACGAATGACCTAGCTCTTTCCGTGCTGAGCGCTGGGATCAGAGAACGTTGCGAACGAACTAGCTCTTCTCGATCTTCGGGATTTCTTATTCTTTCAGAGCGGAGTGGATAAACAATGAATGGCGTGGGACAGAGGACAAAGATGAGTCGGGCTGCGGGCGAGAGTGCCAAAGCCGAAACTGACTTATTGTTGGTGCACACTCGATTGAAGTTCAATAAAGACCGACACAACACCGTCATTACGGCATCCAAGAAGAACTACCATTCACTTTTTGTGAGCGATAGCTCACTCGCTCTTTCAAAAGAGCGGTTCTAAAGAACTGGTTTACTCGTGAACGACCCATCTCTACTTCTGGGAAGTCCCGGAAGTGGGGCAAGCCACCATACTGTTTTGGCAGATATGATGAATTTTTTGGACCGTGTGACTTGTAAATTTTAAAATGAGACTTTGAAAATTTTTAACAGGGGTTGGTCAGTTTTTATTCCTCTTCATTACTTGAAGTTTAGGAAATGAGTTGTTCGATAGCCAATTTCAACTGTAATTGTGACTTTTAATGTGGCTTTGAAAAATATATTGAAATTTTTTATTTAAACAGTGCATATTTCTCGTTAGTGTGTATTAACCTTTTCTTTCCTGAGGATAATTAGGGAAGTGGTGGCCATAATATCTTACAGTTATTCATCCAGGCTTATACACGGTTTAACAGTCGGAACAGTGAATATTTCGATAGTACTGAAAGCAAATGTGAGATTAGTTGAGGTGATCGAATCAATACTTCAACCCCGGTATTGGTTTCGACCCTTACAAAACCCTATAACCAGGTTATTTTGAGCACTTTACTTTACCACATCAACTGGTTCCTTCCTTAAATTTCGGTTATGCATTCTTTATATCCCATAGATGGCCGTACAGAATGCAAAGAGGAAATTATGTAAACAGGAAAATTCGTAAATTAATAATTACCAGAAAACACCATTGCCATGGTGTTGCCAGGGAACGTAACTACAATCATTGACTACTAGCAGCAACCTATACACAAGTACTGCTTTTTACATGAAAGTGAGCCTTTTGTGTTATAAAAAAAAGGAATTTTGGAAAATAATTCTGCATACATAGGTAAGATGCAGCAGGCCTTTAGGGATAGGAGTGTGCAGGGAAAGAATAGAAATAAAAGAATTTTGCTACTAGGTAGTAGTCATGTTAGAGGTGTAGGCCCTCTTCTGTAGGATCGATTATGCACAGGTTACGAGGTCACAAACTTTTTCAAAACTAATGTAACATTAGGTGAGGTAATAGAGGATATAGATTCATTTTGTAGGAGTTTCACTAAGTACCATAGAGTAGTGATAGTGGGAGGTGCGGGAAATAGTACAGATAGAAATGTGAGTATAGAGTGTGACCTGAGGAAAGAGGTGAAGGAGGTGCAGCATACCAGGGTGGAGCTCATGCAGACCCTAAATCACCATGACCGGCCACAGTTGAACCACACTGTGAGGCATGTAAATATGGAAACGGAGATGCTACTTCGGAAAGGCATTAATTCTGTCTTAAGGGTTTTGCCTGTGAACACCATTTGGGGGGAGAGGGGGTGTTCACTAGGCATGACCTACACCTAAATAGTAAGGGCAAGGGGGTACATTCTGGGTTGTCACCAAAAGCCTATTTTCAGTGATGATTGGGTCAGGACTGTTCCTTGTTTTAGGTTCGGGGCTGCTGGTTTGAGGATGGAAAAAGATGATCGAAAAGATACTAATTGTAGATCCACGATGAAAATTCACAAATGCTAAAAGAAATCGATAATAAAAATAATAATTGGTTGTAATGATTTGATGACAGGGTTTCTATTGGTTGCACCTTCAACACCTATCATAGCCACCTTAACCTAGCCCGACAACCCTGCCGAGTACAGGGGACATACCGTTAACATGGAATCCGAACCACGGAAGCATTATGGCATACTTCACATTACACATCGAAGCTGTACTAGAGGTGAAGGCTGGGTTAAGTGCCTATGAAAATCCCCACAGAGACAGGGATTCGAACTGGAACCCTTTCGATATCCAGTAAGACACCTTAACCACTAAGCCACCAGACAGCTCAAGAAATCTATGAAGCTGTTGAAACAATCACTGACTGGGGAAGAACTGGGAAGGAGGAAGTTAATGCTGAAAATATCGCAAAGCCAGTAGTAAGGATATTTCTGGTGAACTGTTGAAATATAATGAACAAAGCAATAGAATTTGCAAACTTAATAGAAATTCACGAGCCACAAGTAATTATAGGTATAGAGTCTTGGCTAAAAGAAGAAGTTCAATGAGGATTTCCCCAATGGTTACAGAGTATACTGCAGAGATATAGGGGCAATTGGTGGAAGGGATTATCATACTTGTTAGCAAAAACTAGTACAGTTCACTAGTGTTCATAGATCATGACCATGAGTCACTGGGGGTAGATTTATGAGATAATAAAAAAGAAAAAAAATCAGGGTTTTGGCTGCTTATTGCAATGGAAGAATGAATGATGAAGATGAGGCTCTTGGGGGAAATTAAATTCATACTCAGATTTCTGATGTGGAATAGAATGGTCATTATTAGTGGAAATTTAAATTTATCGGATATAAACAGGGTAGGAAATAAGATTAATAACACAAGGGATTACACAAGTGGTAGGGCAGAACCCTAGGGGACAAAATATGTTGGATATTTTCCTAATAAAGCTACATGATAACCTTGTGGGGTGTCAAGTAACTGAAGGAATAAGTAATCACGAAGCAGTTCTGATAGATATTAGAGGATTCAGTAAATCAGTAGCCAAAACTGAAGGGAGAAATAGGTACAGATATAAAAGGCAAAAATTTTGAACTTTAAGAGATATTTTAGGAAAAGTTCCAGTTAATAAGAGATTTTTTTTTTTTTTTTTTTTTTTTTTTTTTTACTGCTTAACGTCTTTAAACAGCAAGGTCTTTAGAGACGGGAAAGGATTGGGGGGGGGGGGCAAGGAATGGGAAGGAATTCGGCCTTGGCCTTTTGAAGGAAGCATCCCGGCATTTGCCTGGAGGGATTTGGGAAACCATGGGAAACCCAAATCTGGATGCCTGGACAGGGATTCGAACCGCCGTCCTCCTGAATGCGAGGCCAGAACGCTAACGGTTACACCACTACGAGCGGTGGTAAATAAAAGGATTGCACAAGTAGAGTAGAGTCAAGGTGGGAAGAGTTCAGTGAGATAATAAGAAAGGGGAAAGAAATATTTATTCCAAAACAAAAAATAAAGAGAAATGCAGAATATATGTACTATAATAGGAAGGTGAAGAGGTTACAAAAACTGGTACGATGAGAACGTAACAGAGTTAAGAGACAGCATGGTAGTGGGGAATATTTAAAACAACTAAACAAGGTATTAATAATAGCAAAGAAGGTGGCGAAGATTGGATTATGAAGAATATTGTTGGAGCAGGTGGACCTTTGACTGATGCATCTAGAAATTTCTATGGCTATGTTAGAAAACTGAAAGGAAGGGAGGGTGTTGAGACAATTATTATAGATAAAAAGTACCATGAAGAAGTCACTGAGGATTTGAAAAAGACAGAGATTTTAGGCAACTGATTTAGTGAGAACATTAGGACAATGATTCAGAAACAGGAGGGTCTAAATTGGATAATGTTACTACCGATGTCTTAAAGATAGCAGGATGTAACATTGTACCTTTTCTTGAAATATTGTTTAAATTGAGTCTGGATACTTGCTGCTTACCAGAAGACTGGAAAAGTGTGATAGTAGTACTGGTACATACAGGAGGGATGAGAAATAGAGCAAAAAATTATAGGCCTACCAGTTTGACATCAGTGGTGGGTAAATTAATGGAGAGATTGATATGCAACCACATCAGAAATATATGTGAGGTGTGTAAGTGGTTTTTCAAGTAGGCAACATGGCTTTAGGCAAGGATATTCATGCAAATCTCAGTTGGTAGGATATATGCAAGATATTTCACATGATTCCTTTAGGCCTTTGACAGAGTGAGCCATAAAATGGTGATAAATAAGGTAAAAACTATTGGAGTGGATGAGAAAGTGATTTGCTGGATAGAAGAATTTTAAAAAGGTAGAAAGCAAAAGTAGGATAGGAAATGCAGTATCAAAACAAGAGGAAGTATAGATGGGAGTGCCACAGGGTAGTGTATTGGGCCAATTACTGTTCATTATTCTGATTAATGACTGTGTTGATGGTTTACTACCAGAAATTAGATTGTTTGCAGATTAAATAATGCTCTTTAAAAGGATCAAAACAGTAGAGGACTGAACAGCTGTGGGGTTATCTGGACAGGATATCTAGCTGGGTTGGTAAACATGGGATGAAGATAAATGCAAAGAAGAGTCAGCTTATTATATACACTGATATATGGCAGTGTAGTATGGGGCCCACATTTTGGGTATCAAATAGCAGGAGCTGGAGGAAGTGCAAAGAAGGGCTGCTAGATTTCTCTCTGGAAATTACTGTAGAACACAACCAGTAACCAATATGATAAAATAATTGTAATGGAATTCATTGGAAGACAGGAGGAGGGTGAGGAGACTCATGGGAGTGAACAAAGTGTATACTGGCGATGAGGCATGGGAAGATATAGGTGTAAGAATTAAAAGTAATACATCATCATCATCAGTGTTCTGCCCTGGAGCAGGTTTTCACATGGCTGCTCTCCATGCTCTTCTGTCTTTCTCTTCAGGTCCATGTACTTGCCATTTTCTCTGATGTAGTATGTAATTTTGCACCTCTTCCTTCCTCTCATTCTCCTCCCACAAACTAGTCTTTCCAAGGTGTCTTTTAGCAGCCACTCCCCTCTCAGCAAGTGTCCCATCCAGAAAAAATGCAGTAAGAGAAGAGATCAATTATATTCTTGTGAAACAAGAGCTAAGAAAAAGTGTAAAATCCATAAAAACCTACCCTGGTGCTGACGTTAATAGTGACCACAACCCAGTAGCAATGGACTTTAAAATGCAAAAAGGGACATCAAGATAAGAAAATTAGCAATTCATGAAGTGAGAACTATTGATGGTACTGCTCTGGAGGAAAAGATGAAAGTTATAGAAGAGACTTGTCCTGTAGAAGTAGACTCTACCAGGAACTTTATAAAAGATAGCATTACTCAAGTCCAGGAAAATAACATTGTCTACATTACTAACAACAAAAGGCAGCTCTGGACGACTGATGAAAAGCAAGTGAAACATGGATGTCTGACAAATGTAAGGAAACTGAGATACTCCAGGAGAAACACGACCTTTTTAACTTATACAAAAAGGTAAAAGAGATGAGTAGTATACAAAGGAAGCGGCGCATACAAATACTGAGGAATGCAAACAATGAAATTATGCTGGGCAGGGCCGCATTTAAAGTTGACGGAGATGATCGTCCTTCAACAGACGAAAGAATCAATGAAGTCAGTCCAGAAATCACAAAGAGTAAAGTAGTATATGCCATTAAACTTCAGGTTCTGATGGAGTTTACTCTGATGTTATTAAAGTTATAGCTGAGCAGGATTCAAATGGACTCAGCCTCCTAACTTCATTGTTCAATGTTATTTATGCATCAGGAAAGATACCTTATGACTGGCTGAGATCAACTTTCATACCACTGCCGAAGAAGACCAAATCCTCACAATGTGATGTCTATCATATGATCAGTCTGATGTAGCATGTGCTGAAAATATTTCTGTGAATCACACACCTGTATTTACAAGTGTGAATCTCATATAGGTGAGACTCAGTTTGGCTTCCGAAATGGGCTTGACACATGTGAAGCACTCTTTTCCTTAAATGTATTAATGCAGAGGTGCAGGGACATGAATGTTGATGTGTATGCCTGTTTCACTGACTATAAAAAAGCCTTCGATTGCATGAGACATGAAAAGATGATAAAGGTTTTGAGATCAACTGGTACTGATCAAAATGATTTACGCATTGTCAGCATGCTGTATTGGAATCAGACTGTAGATGTCAAAATTGACCAAGGAACATCAGAAATGACTGCAATCAGGAAAGGTGTTTGCCAGGGCTGTCTACTATCACCTCTCTTGTACAATATTTATTCCGAGGTAATTTTCAGGTTGGAGAAAGAAAACAGACGGATCACTATAAACGGAAAAGTGATCAATATCAGGTACGCAGATGACACTGTTGTTATAACTAGTGATCTATCTGCACTCCAACATATAATAGACAATTTAGTCCAGCATAGTAAAGAGTTTGGCCTGCTTGACAACCATTCCGAGGCCAACGTTGTAGTCATCTCTAAGAAAAAAATCCAGGGAACCTTATCAATAAAAGGCAATAAGACTGAGTAAATATCCTCCTCCAAATACTTAGGCATTGTGATGGATGAGCAGTGTGATTGCAAGAAAGAAATCAAATCGAGAATAGTAGACAATTTATTAGCATGAATTTTTTTTCTTTCATAAAATCAGATCTCAGTCTGCAACTGAGAATGTGAATGATTCACTGCTACCTGTTCTCCATTTTTCTTTATGGGTGTTAAAGGTGGACTATAGACCAAAATCTAGAGGAAAAAAAATTGAAGCTTTTGAAATGTATTTGTATCATCATCTCTTACACATATCTTGGGTGCTGAAAATCTCAAACTAAGAAGTACTTCATCGGATGGAGACACAAAAAGAACTGCTGCTCACTATAAAGCAAAGGAAAATGCTATATCTATGAAGCATTATGAGAGGTACCAGCTGCTGCAACTCATCATTGAAGGGAAGCCACAGGGGAAAAGATCTGTTAGAAGGAGAAGGAATTCGTGACTGAAGGACATTCGGTGATGGTACAACTCCATATCCCAAGAATCTTTCCATGCGGCAGTTTCACACCCAGCTAGCTATGTGGACCGCCAACATCCAATAGGAGGGACTTAAGAAGAAGTGCTTGGATGTCCCAAAATTCAGTACAACTTTTTTGAATAAGCTTAAAATAAAATAAAGTCACTGATCAAAAAGTTTAATGTAAAACAATTGTGGGATGTTAAATATCAGTAATCATAAATTTTTCATCACTACTTGTTGGTAAATGTGGAGTCATTATGTATAAATAGAGAGCACCCCATGCTTTTTTTTTCATTAAAGTTACATTTTTAATCAGTGACTTTATTCTTATTTTAAGCTTACTCAAAAAAGTTGCACTGAATTGTGGGACATCCTAGTGCTGTAGAACAAAATGTTTATATTTGAAAATTATTTTTAACTTTTTAGTTCACATTGCCACCACATTGTACTTTAGTTTTTTAAACTATGATTTTCAACTTTTGATTGTCAATGGGAATTTCAGGACATAGATATGAAATTATTGTACTGTCATCAGATCTTAATACTTATGCAAAATTTCAAACAGTTCAGACGTCAGGAAGTGGTGAACATTGAAATGAAATATTTCATTGCATTCAACCACTTTCCTATTTACTGTCAAAGTAATGACATAGATATGAAATTATTGTATTGTCACCAGTTCTTAATACGTGCATCAAGTTTAAAACAATTCAGACCTCAAGATATGGGTGAATATTGAAAAAAAAAAAAAAGATTCCATTGCACTCAACCATTTTTCTATTTTTACTGCCAAAGTAATGAGAATATCAGGACAGAACTATAAAACTATTGTGTCGACAATGGTTTTCAACACATGTGCAAAAATTTCAAACAATTTGGACAAATGAAATCGTGTTAAAATTTAATTGCAAAATTCCATCACATTCTACAATTTTTTATTGTTACTGTCAAAGTAACAAAAATATCAGAACATTGCTATAAAATTATTCTATTGTCATCGGTTCTTAATATGTGTGTGAAATTTCAAACAATTCGGACGTCAGGAAGTGGGCGAACATTGAAATTAAAGATTCCATTGTATTCAACCATTTTTATATAGTTACTGCCAAAGTAATGAGAATATCAGGGCACAGCTATGAAATTACTGTATTGTCATCAGTTCTCAATACATGTGGAATATTTCAAACAATTCGGACATTTAGAATTGGAATTTGCAATTGAATTTCAACCCATCACATTTAACTATTTTTCTGTTGTTACTGTCAGAGTGATGAGAATAGGTTGTTATGAAATTATTGTATTGTCTACGGTTCTTAATACATGAGCAAAATTACAAACAATTCGGACATCAGGAAATGGGTGAACATTGAAATGAAATGTTCCATTGCATTCAACCACTTTTCTATTGTTATTGTAAAAGTAACGAGAATATAAGGACAGGGATATAAAACTGTTGTATTGTCACCAGTTCATTATAAGTGTGCAAAATTTCAACCTTGAATGTATGGATGTGCGCAAGTATTGAAATGGAAGAGTCGATTGCATTCAACAATTTTTCTACTGTTTCTGTCAAAGTAATTAAAATATCGGGACATTACTGTGTTGTCACCGGTTCTCAATATATGTGCAAAATTTCAAACAATTGGGACATTAGGAATTGGGTTAAAATTAAATTTCAAAATTCCATTGCTACAAAGTAATGAAAATAGCCAGATGTTGCTATGAAATTATTTGCATTGTCACTGGTTCTTAATAAGTGCGCAAAATTTCAAACAACTCGGACACCTGGAAGTGGGTGAAAATTGAGTTGGAAGATTCCATTACATTCATACATACAGGTCAAGCTAATATGAAGCATGTGAAAAGTAAATCAATTTTTTCTTCTTCAAATATCAAGGAATAACGGGGATTGAAAACCAACACAAAATACAAATAATATACTTGATGAGTTTACAGACTTGGCTGGTCACATAAACAACAGTTTTGGGTCTTGGTATAGAGCTGTTACTAAATGCTCTGTATGTGAACTCATCAATTGTCTATAATTAATTTTGGAACATTGTGGTTTACTTTATACTATAATGAGGCCACTATTAACCATACATGTCAAAGCGAACATCTAATGCTAATGAGTTTACACCAAAATATTTAATTGCTGCACCATTTTCCACCTCTGATGTATTTGCGTCATTTGTTCATCTATGGTAAGTGTTGGTTCCACAAACTTATTTACATGTGCTTATAAATACCATTTGTTCTCTTAAAATTAGATCTAACAAAGAAAAGACTTACTTTTGTTGCCAAGTTCGGAGACATTTCCAGCATTGGTCTTTTTAAGTTCACAGCTGGCTCAAATTCATCTGGAAGAGCTTCATCATAATACATTTTATCTGGTGACATTGGTATTTCTGGTATCTCAGGTGAAGACACCTTGTGATACCTAGAGTAAATAGAAAGTAATAGGAAATCATTTTTTTTTTTTTTAAAGAGGAAATTTAAGACTTTTCTACAGAATTTGTATGAATATGAATGATTTCTGGTTAAATGACTTTTTAAAAATATTGTATGTAACATAAATAATTAAATCAAAAGGACCCATCAATTAGCTAATATCAAGATGGTGTATAAAGGCATAGTAGACATTTGAATGGAATAACTCTTACTATATTGTGGTCTAAATTTACCAATTGTTATAATTATTATGTGCTGGTAGTATTAGATGAAAGCTATTACCCTTGAAGCCCAGAATTTGTCATATGGGAGAGTGCACAAACCACGTGGCTCGGTCCAGGGGGGGAGCGGTTGGCTGGAAGCCTACGCTGGGCTACGTGGGGGCTTCCGAGCCAGGCATCGTAGCTTTGCTTTCATAACATTTTTCACAGTTAAAATGAAGAACAGAACACACAACAGCATGTGAATATTTATTTCCTTCAGTTAATTATCTCCTTATATAATTTACAATTGTCTGACAAGAGAAAACAGTACAAAATGTCTTCTGGAATCAAATGGGGAAAAAGCTACGTGCTTCGTGAGAGGGAGGGGGGGAGGGTAGAGGCAAAAGTCACGTAGGGCTACGTGGGGGGGGGGGGGGGGTTCACAGTAGGTCAAAATGGAGCTACGTGGTTTATGCACGCTCCCTATAGTGGCTGCTGAGCAAGGAACATGGTGGGGGTAAATAATAACAATGAATTAATAGGTACTTAGTACCAAAATATATATAGATGAGATAGTATGGTGTTTTAGCACTGTGTTGCAGTTCAGTAACAAATTCTTAACATGATGATACAACTTTATTGATGCACAGAAGCTTCCTACCATTCTTAGCAGTTAGAAGCAAGTTTCCTTCAAACTAGCTTCCTGTTAAATTCTTTAGCAGCTAAAGGGTTTTTGAAATGCTATTTTTTAATATCCACCCTGTCTTCTGGCATAACCAATTGCTTATTTTTTTTTCTAAGTACTAATTTAAAACTTATTCAGTATTTGTGTCTGCCAAAACACCATGCCAAGTCAGGAACAAAGCAAATTTTATTCCTGATATGCAGAGTTTAATACGAAAACCAGCTTATACACCAAAATCTTTTCCCATTTTTTTTTAATTGTTTTTACCCCTTATAGTTCTACGCAGGAAGAACAGGAGCCACAAAAGGGAAGGAATTCAACCATGGCTTTTTGAAGGAAGCATCCTGACATTCACCTGGAGTGATTTGGAAAACAATGGAAAACTCAAATCTGGAAGCCTGCTTGGGTATTCAAACCTGCGTCCTCTCAAATGCAAGGCCAGAGCATTAGTGATCACCCGCCTTGTTAAGTTTTTTCCCCATTTTGTTCACTTATTATGTAATCCACGGGAAACAAGAAATTCCTAAAATTGTAGGATAATTTTGAAACATGCTACCATAAGGTAAGAAGAGTATGGTCTTTATCTTTCAATGATAGAGCATTCAGTAAAATCTATCATATTACATACAATTGGACAATGGTGGCCATGAAATTGGTGATAAACAGTGAAAATAGACATGATAAGGAAAATAACCTGTCACTTACCACAGATGAAAGCACGAGGACCAAACGAACACAAGAAACACAAACCCACTTTACAATATTTCGGTTAATAACCATACTGCTGTAGGAGGCGAGACATATGGTAGGGTGAAAGATGTGTACACATCCAGACCTACCACAGGAATCAATTCAGCTGCCTGCTTCCATCAGGCATCTGTCTTACTCTACTGTTGAACAAGGGGTGTAGCCCAAAAAATTATAACACTATGTGTGTATGTTTTTTACGTGATTTGGTGTTTCAATGTTCAACTTTGGTAAATAGTGGTTATTTTCCTATATAAATGTTTAATGTATTTGATTTATTGCAATTTTGTTTCCTAACATATAGGACATCCACAACCATCATTTAAGGTATGTCATGGTTCATTTCCCTATCCTAATTTGTAATTCCTTTCTCAACTCGGCACCTGCTATTTCATTGTTAATGCATATGTGTAGTTTGGATAGGAGAATAACCATCACTTACCAAAGTTAAAAATTGGTGCAGTGTTGAAACAAGGAAAAAAACATTCACAGAGCCTTGAAATTTTTGGGCTCCTATCCCTTCATAACAGAGTGAGGTAGCTGCCTGACAGAGGCTGGCAATATATTTAGTAAGCAGTAAATAATAGGAGCTAAGTAGCAAATGGATTTACAAAAAGCACAAGAACAGGAAAACAATAAATATTTCGGGACTTGGCATGATATTCTCCCCTCCATGATTTCTCCTGTTGATGAAGTCGCCTTCATCTGTGGTAAGTGTTGGGTCATATGTCCCTATACTTCCTTAGTTTTATTGCCGTAAAGCATTTTCCTGCTCATTCTTATTATATATAAATATAAAACTAAGGATGGATAAGGAAATATGATCCAACACTCACCAAAGATGAAGGCAGCTGGGACGACAAACACAAAAAAGCGCAATGTTTTGGCAACAGCCTTATCCTGGAGGAAGTAAGGAGTGAGACACCAGGCGGAGTCATATGTGTACACAGTGACCACCGTTTGGTGAATGGACGGCGGTTGCTGTGTACACATCTGACTCTGCCTGGTGTCTCACTTCTGCACGAATAAGGCTGTTGCCGAAATATTTCACATTTTTGTGTTTGTCGTACCAGCCGCCTACATTTTTCGTAAGTGATGGGTCATATTTCCCTATCCATCCTTAGTTTTATTGCCTTAAAGCATTTTACTGCTCGTTATTTTATACATACATATATATATCGATGTTGCAAGCCACTTATCTCCACAGTTGCTTAATTAAAGGAACTGTTAGTAAATAAATGCCCAATAAATTATTACTGAATAATTTATAACTATATCCATTTTGCCTGTTTTCTATGTATCAAAAGTGAGAAACTTTATTTACATTGGCATTAATAGGTGAGAAAAACAGAAATAATCAAATACAAAATCTATTAACACCTGTGTAAATAAGTTTTTTAGCTATTGACATCTAAAAGAGAGCCAACAAATTACTTTACAACAGTTGTATTGGTGTCTATTTACTACCAATTCATTTAATGCAGTATTTCATTTGAGAAAAGTTAGATAACATGCCACTCACCCCATTGTGCTGCAATAATCCTGTTTACTTAGAATAAATTCATCACTGGATGATGACACTAATTCTAGCCTCTGTTGTAATGAACCAGCTGACCCATGTCCACTGTCCTGGCTTATTTGTTTAAATATCTGATGATCTGAGAATTCATCCTCAAGTTTTTCATCAGTATCTTGTTTTCTAGGAGTTGTTTGTGTACTTGAGTCACTAGATACAAGTATTATTTCATCCATTCTTCATTCTGAATTGGTACACATTCTAGAAAAAAAGAGAAAAAATCTTGAGAAGACTTGGGTGATATTGAGCTATAAAATACTTAAAATATAATTTTTTAGGTACCACAAACATAACTCTGTAATTTTACAATAGCTAGTATACTATAAAGTTTGTGTTATTAATATGCCAACTATTTACTAACTTAATACTATATGAACATGAATCATGTAATTTTGTTTTATATTTGATTAATTAATTTAAATTATATAATTTAAGGCCTTTTTTCCAACAAAAAGTAGCATATTTCTCAAAGTTACTATATTTTCACCCATGCAGTAGATGACACTATTGTCAGCATGAATCTTAAAAGAGCTGTAAATTGAATGCTTCTTAAATGCCAAACAATTTCTTTTTCTTCATTAGAAAACTGAGGGGAATGGAAGGTATTTAGACTATTGTAGCAAAGAATGGAATTGAAAATTATAAAACTGCAGAGATACTGGATGACTAGTTTAGTGAGACAATTAGGGACTATAATCCTGTGATGGGATGAAACTACAAAATTTGAAATAAGATTCTCAGGAAATAATGAAGGAACTCAGAAAGCTAAAACGTAAAGGGGGCGGTGTAGATAATATTACCACAGATGTATTAAAGATTGTGGGATATTAAATTGTACCTTACCTTGAAATTTTATTTAAAATGAATCTGGAGTCTTGCTGCTTACCAGAGGATTGGAAAGGAGTGTGAAAATTACAGGCCAATTAGTTTGACGTCAGTCATAGGCAAAATGATGGAGATGTAACTATATCAGAAATGTATGTGAGGAAAGAAACTGGTTTTCATACCAACAACATGGCTTTAGGCAAGTATATTTACGTGAATCCCAAATGGTGGGATATATGCAAGATATTTCATATGAATTGGACAAGGGAGGCCAAGATGATAGGGTAGCAATAGATCTTTCTAAGGTGTTTGACGGTTTTAAATAAACTAAAATCTATTGGATTGGATAAAAAAGTTACTTGCTGGGTAGAGGAATTCTTAAGAGCCAGAAAGCAAAGTATTAGAGTAGGAAATATATTATCAAAAGAGGCGGAAATAAATATGGGAGTGCAACAGGGTAGTGTATTGGGACCATTGCTGTTCATTATTCAAATGAATGACTGTGCTGATGGGTTACAGTCAGAATTTAGGTTTTCTGAAAAAAAATATAATGGTAACTTCTTGTGTAATGGAATTCTTAACAGGTAGGAAGCAAAGAGTTATGAAATGCAGTATCAAAAGAGGTGAAAGTGAAAACAATACTATTAGGCCTACATGGTAGTGTATTATGAGCACTGCTATTTATTATTTTAATTTGTGGTAAACATTCAAATCTTAGGTTTGTTTTTATAATGCTAGACAGTAGGATTAATATGGGAAATAACTGTAATGGCTTCAGGACGACCTGGATAGACCATCTGGTAGAGTAGTAGGACACAGAATGAAAGTAAATACTAAAAATTAGTCTGTTTATTAGATACCCAATTGAAAAATAAGGATTTTGGGGATTACTGGAGATCACGATTCCGCCAGGAGTTGTTATCATAATACTGCTGTAGTCAAACGCAAGATTCCGCTATAAATTCTTCCCGAAGTACATTTAACGGTTTCATGCTGGTCCAGGCTGTATTACAACCTAATTTGTGCTTGAAAATAATGGTCCAGGCTGTATTACAACGGAATTACTGCTTGAGAAAAATACGTCTTGCGACTGACTTTAGCAGTATTCCAACGATACTACTGTATGTTGCTGTAGCGGAATCGCTATCTCCAGTAGACCCGGATTTTGAATGATTGTAATGTAATTTGAAGGATCTTGGCACATCATCTGAAGACAAACTCTACTCAGCAGGACACCTTAGTAATGTGATAGTGACAAGTTTAAAAGAGCTGGATCAACTGCTTATGAATTTACCAGGGAACTTAGTGAATTTGGTTAAAAATATTGGTCAGACAATTGTTTGAATATAGTTTGGTAAAACAGACCCAACATTTGTCGTCATCATCACACAGTTCAATCATGAAATGATATGCCCTCTTAGGTCATTACCAGCCCATACAGGACTTTGATAGTCATCTCCAGGTAGTATCAAGTTTAAAGGAGAATTCAGTTCTGCTAGAACCACTGTGCAAGGTAATGTAATCATACTACTACAGAAGTCAATTGCAAGATGTATTATTTTTAAGCAGTAATAAATTTGTAGTACACCCTGGACCAGCATGAAATCATAGAACTATTTTCCAAATTAGCATGGCAACACTAGAATGACTTTGAAAAGCAGTTCTAGGAACTGAAAGACGTTCAAATTTCGAAAGGTTAGTATAAATTTTGTGTGGGTTCCGAAAGTCGTGCAGTTCTGCCAGTGCCATGCTGTTCCAGGGCATAGGGACTAGTTATTGCTGGAAAATAATAAGTCTAATGATTAAACACCATAATATTATCATGTCATTAACTGGAGCAGCAGGAATTAGTAATAAAGGTATTGTGGTCTCCAATAATAATTACCCGTCTCAAGAAATTCTCTGACAGCTAACTCCAGTGCCTATTGATGTTTGTCCTAAATGTCAGGCGAATCAGTAACTGATATGATAAAGGAGATTGGTTGGGAGTATTTGGAAGACAGAAGGTGGGTAAAGACAGTTCTTGAAATATGAAAGGCATGTAGGCCTATTAATGATGAGACATGAATGGAAATTGGAAACACAATTATGAATAGTACTGGAAGTGGATAGATGGCCTCGACTATAAACTGGCATTTGTTTTCAGGCATGGGGAGTTGGGGAAATTTCGAGGTTAGTACCATTTTTTGAAAGGTGCTGGATGTCATAAAGTGCTTCTTTAAATTGGATATCCATGACATGCAAAACTAGATGCGTAGGTAAACTATTATTAATTTATAACTGTAATGGAACCAATGCTCCGATGGCAATTACCCATGTCATCTAATTCCCCTTTTCATATTATTATTTTGTCACATTAGCATACCTTCTATCGCAATTAAGGAAACCTATGAAACTATAAGGTCTACTGGAGATCACGATTCCGTTACAATAACATTCAGCAACGACATCAGAATCTGCTGTAGTCAGTCGCAAGACTATTATTTTCAATCAGTAATTCCGTAATAATACAGCCTGGACATTATTTTCAAGCGGAAATTGGATTGTAGTACACCCCAGACCAGCAGCACACTCTTAAATGTACTTCCGAAAGTATTTCTAGCGGTGTATTGCGTTTGACTACTGCAGTATTATGACACCAGTTCCTTGAAATCTCGATCTCCAGTAATCCATAACTGTATTTGTTTCCATCAATATTACCTTACATTAAGGAACTTGTTATATCAACAATCAGATCCATTGAATAGCTTATACTTTTTAACTATGCAATCACAATGACAGATGATGCATCCCAACAGTCTCAATAATATTAATAAAAATAACCAACCACGTATAAACGTATCATGCATATATAAACAAAATTCAAATACCGCTACCACTCATAGAAGTTACTTGTGAACTCCAAGGACTACTATACATAAAATCTCAATCACAGAACGAGATAAAAGATCGATTTATTGCATTGGGCCTGTCACAATAAACATAAATATGCCCGTTGCTTCAATCGAGTGGAACAGAGTAGTACTTGATTATTTTTACTTTACAGTACAATACAATACAATTAATTCATTTTCCATTGATCCCAATGTAAGAAATTGGCTCTCTGGGATGTGGAAAGTTTTCAATTTACAGAAAAACAATTGCATGACAAAATAATACACACCAGAAGAAGGTGTACATCCAGTACATTTGCATAAAATTATGAGCGCCATGATGAGACTAGATATTATCCTGGACATAAAATTTATGACGGTAATAACGAAGCTATTTTGAAGAACCACATTGCGAATCTGACAGGTAATCCCACATGCCTATAAAGTTTACACGGATGGCTCTAAAACCGAAAACTTGGTGGGTCGCGCCTTTGTGGATCCTGCGAATGAAAAGTGGGGCCTATATCACCTCCAGGATGAAACATCGGTATACACTGCTGAATTACAAGCCATTTTGAAAGCTTTAGAATACGGCCTACAGTTGCGGACAGACCGGCTGGTTATTTTATCAGATTCTCGATCCGTCCTACTGAGATTATCCAACCTTGCAGCGGACAACGGAAGAAGCTGGTTAATATACGAGGTCCTACAGTTGGTAGCAAGGCTTAGAGAAAATGGCTCGGAGGTAACATTTGTCTGGACTAAAGGTCACGTCGGAATAGAAGGCAATGAATTAGCTGATCGGCTGGCTAAGGCAGCACCGCATCATGGCATGAAAATAAAACATATTCCGGCCTCTGACTTTATCTCCCTACTCCGTAAAAAAGCTAGCACGGAATGGAACAGAGAGTGGAGATCAAAAGACCTACACAAAGCTAGTCATTATAGACAGATCCACCCAACAATCCCACGGACACACTTTTACGACAACACGCCAACTACAAGGAAGGTCACATCATTTGTCTCCAGACTGAAATTCAACCACGGCCGCTATCCGAGCCACCTCTACAGGATCAACATGGTCAACTCCCCCATGTGTGTGTGTCATGGCAGAAGCTAAGGGAATATTGACCACATTTTTTTTGCCTGCAGACGACATTGCGGTAAATCATCAATATTAATAGCAGAGTTACGCAGTCTCGGGCAGAACTGCCTACCAAGGTGCAGACACTCCTTCAAAAGAATAAAGCGGAATTCTTCATGACCCTTTCAAGTTTGCAGCGAGGAACAACATCGAAATATGACACCTGTACGAGCCGAATAAAGAAATCACACGGACGGACCTTGAACAAAACCATCTACAAAGAAATAAATCCTATAATAACTCTGACTAACAGAATAATCTGAGTGAAACATTTTAATATCTTGCATGTTAAATACTGTATTTTATAATTTTTGCACATATATTGTATGCCATATATCGATAAATGTATACGCAATTATAATTTGTAAATCTGACGCTGTACTTAACCAAAGGATAATATGTAGTATTTGATTAGATGCAATCCGCTGGCTGTATGGTACACACCAAATGCCAATAAAAATAAATAAATAAAAATTAAAAGATGTACAGTCATATCATACATGGTGTTATAAGGATTACACAAACTACTGACAGTTTATTTTGTAGATACCTTAGAAATAAATTCTTCGACAGAGTAGAAGGAGATGTCAACTAAAAAATTTTTCAATTTTTTTCTGAATTTATTCTTATCATCTGCTAGACATTTAATGTTTGTTGGTAGCTTATTGAAGATATGTATCTCTGAATATCAGACACCCTTATGAACAAATGAGAACAACTTGTAATCCTTGTGAAGATTGTTTTTACTTCTAGTGCCATAGTTGTGTATTTTACTATTTGTTTCAAACAAAGTATAATTTGTGACTACAAAGGACACTAATGTGTATATATACTCAGCCACCAATATCCTTCTTGAACAGCTTTCTACATGAAGTTCTGTTACTAACCACACACATAATTCTTATTACTCGCTTTTGGACTCTGAACACTTTGTCTCTATGGGTAGAATTTCCCCAGAATATTATTCCGCATGACATTAAGAAGTGAAAATAAGCAAAACAAACTAGCTGCCTCATATGGAGATCACCTATAGCTGAAATTGTACGAATTGCAAATGTGGCTGCACTCAATCGCTTTAGTACTGTAAATCAGATACATGTACCTTCCAATTTAAATTATGATCAATATGCAAACCTAGGAATTTCACCATCTTTACCTCTTGAATGGGTTGGCCTGCAAATTTTATGTCTAGGTCTGGTGTTAATCTGTGTGATGTACTGAATTGCATACACTGAGTTTTATCAAAATTTAAAGACAAGCCATTAGCTGTAAACCATTTGTTAATAAGGTCTAAGACATAATTTGAAATATATTCTGTAGATAAATCTGGAGTATTTTTAATTCCTATGTTTGTGTCATCTGCAAATTGGACACAATTTGAGTTTTTAGATCTAACGCAAGGTAGATCATGACTTACTATATTTTAGCTAACATAAGACAAAATAGTTTGTATTTAATTGACCAAAGCTAAAACTTCAAATAATTAATTATTAATTTAATCCACGAGACAAATTATTCTAATTTAATTAGGGTTATTACTGTTAAATTTTATTGTTTCTTTCTATTATTACTAAAAAATAATAGCATTTAATTTTGTTAAAAACTTGGGTTAATAGTGTGTCTCTTTTATTTTATTCTAATAAATAAATATGTAAAAACTGCGATTATATGTTTTATAAAGATGCATTATCGCCATAATATGTATAAGGCAAAATAACAGTTCAGAATTTGCATGTTATGTTTATGTATATTTTGAGTCAGTGTTCTAAGTTACTTAATTAATTTTGAACCTTCTGCTCAGGGTGAGGTCGAAGGTTATACCAAGAGCCGATGAATTGGCTTCGGCCAAAAAATGCCTTTGGTCGAATACTACTTTGTGGTAGTTCAGCTGGTCCTATCGAAATGTTGCGATAGTGTCTCTCTTCCGTCACACAGTTGAGCTCATAGAGACTCGCGACTAAGTAGTACCCGGGAAGAATGTGCTGTAATGAGACTTGCATTTCAAGACTTGTGTGGGGCCAAGTCGTACTTTGTACGATAAGTTTTTCGGGTTTTCTTGCCGTTCAAAGGTCAGCTTTTGGAATTCTTCACGATAACTTGTGATTTTGGTAACACTTCCTTGGAGAAAATATTCAATCCAGAAGAAAAATCAGTTTTGTATTTTTGTCATCAGACGCTCCGCCATCAGACTGGTCAGCCAAATTTATTTTCAACACTAGCAGTTCAGATCATTAGCAGAGCTTAAGTGCTGGGATCTCCCATTTCCAACTGAAGCCGCATAATTGGGTTACTGTCCCCAAGGCTCTTTATACATAAACAATTGTATCGAACAAGCGTATGTAAATTGGGATTTCTGGATAACGTTTGAATAATCCTCATTTTTTATTCTAATAACCCGAAAAATAATCGTAGAACTTAAATTTTAATATACTTTTTAGAGTTATCATTTCTAGAAATCCAAATATACTGTAACAAAAAAATTGGCAATAAAAATTATATTTTATTTAAAAAATAACCTAAATTTAAAAATAAAGATGTTTCGACTAGGGCACAGCATAACAATAACATGGGACAATCTAAATCATACTGGGCAAAGGAAAACTTGGAAAAAGTAGTTAGAAATTTTAATTATTACATTTGGTAATTAATTCTACTGTGCAAAGGAAAATTAATGTGCAAATAACATAGTTAAAAAAATTTTAGTTAAGAAAGTTTAACCTAATGGCGCTATAAAAATCGATATTTAAAATGAAGAAGCTGTAAAGATTTTAAAATGAATGTTAATAATTAAGAAAATTCAATACTGAACTAATTTATTATTTTTGATATTCATTAATTCCTCTAGATATTAGATGTACAGAATTTCATTTATCTTTTTTTCTACTGTGTCAAAATATATTATTATCTACAATATGATTAAATTCCAATAAATTTATCATACTATATAATAATTTAACAGCGCTTTCAAATAGAACTCTGTCTGACGTTTATCTGCTTTAATGGTTAATATATTTTGTATGAATACTTTCAAAATATTTCTAAATTATACTAGTTTCGAAGAAATAATTATTGTACCCCTTACACAACACAATTTATTATTTTCTTCTGAAAAAAGATGAATAAACACAAAGCAACGTTTTCAAGATTATTTATGATGGGAACATTCAATATTTTTCTAATCTGAAAAATTTCCACTGTATTGTGTTAATTAGTTAAAGATGAATTTTGTGTTGTAAATGATTGATAGCAGATCAAAAATATTTTTGAAAGAAATAGAATAGAAAATATACTTTTGAAACTATTACCAAATCAATATTTGTTGCTGAAATGAAGTAGTAAATCTGGAAAAAAATTCCGTCTTTAATTATATTTTAGCTGATGGATAGCTAAATAAGAATCAAATCAATTTAGAAGTGTTCAGACCAATATAATTACCAGAAATTCATTTAAAAATGCAATGAAAAGATAAAATAATTGTTCGAAAAATTGAGACATTAGTTGAATCTAATGACAAGTAACAACTTTAGATGAATTTAATTCAGTAATGTTAGCCTATTTAATTATTTTACTTTAGATACTGTTGTGAACACTTCACAGGAAGAACACATGAAAATACTCTTTTATTTGGCTCAAACTTTTAAAAAATTACAAAATAATTAGTAAGGGACCAGTTTTGTCTTCATATTTACAAAAGATTATACTATTTTTTTTTAATGAACAAAGATTTTGCTGGCGCTGATATAAAATTTATTATTGATATAATTGAATACTGCTTAAAATATTAGATAGTTTATGGGAAAACGTTTTAAACGCAATAAAGAGAAAAAGAGTAGTTAAGAAACGATTAATAATTTATAACACACACTCTTGATGTTATCGTTCGAATACCTTCAACAACTCAAGAAAAACAAGTTTAAAAATAAATTTTTAGGTATAAAGATAATAACACAGAATTATTTTTTCAAATAAAAGATAAAACTTTGATTCTAAAATAAAAGATACTGATAAAAACAAGTTTTTTGAACGGAATTTTGCCAATTTAAAATACATATGATTTTTACAGTAAAGGCTTTGGTTTAAAATTTGAAGTCAGTAATATTACACAGGTGATTCTCAGTTAAACATTATTATTAAAGGTTAAAAATTTAATACTTAATAGATGATAAAGTAATGCTCAAATTACAGAAAACTTTTCAAAAAATATTCGGTATATGAAAATATTTTTCCACGACCTATTAAACCAAATAAAATATTTTTGAAAAATGCGGTGTCTGTAAATAATATTCTGAAAAGAAACAATTGAGTATGTTTTGACGAATCATGTTAGATAATTAATTTACTTATTATTGATTACTCATGGCGAATCAAATGCTGGTAATAATAATTACTTCAATAAAAAGTTGAAATAGGATTAAACTATTAAAATTAATTATTTTCCAGTAACTAATCCCAAAGGCATTCGTTATTTGATTTGAGTTTTAAAAAAAATCCATCTACGGCCCATGCACAAAATCTTATACTGGAAATATTGGTCATATAAAAACTTGGAAACTACGGGGCGGATTTCGATGGAGTTTTCACCGTTTTAAAGCTTAGAATCTTAATTCACTTGTCTGGCATGTCTTATGTTTCAACGTTAAATAATGTAGGAGCATTAAATGAAATTCTGAAGATAGCGAGAAATTCAACAGGATGTTTCACTAGATGCCGCATACTCCGCACTAAACACACAACACAATGTCTCTGACCATAGCCTTTAATTAAACAATAAGATAACTTATAGTAATAACTATTTTTCATACTAAACAAAAAAGTATTATTTCTTTTAATTCGATATAATCAATTTTTAAAAGCCATAGCTTGAAGTATTCTTTCCTTTAATTCGGGATAATCAATTTTTAAACGCCATAGATAGCCGTAAAAACAACAGCGATTTTCTTTAAGCACAATATCTGGACAATATATCTGGCCTTCAGCATTAGTCTTCTGTTTACGATAATATTATTCCGGATTCAAATTTGATATTTTATCTGCAGAGTTAAAGGATCTGGCGTTTCGAGGCTCAAGCATACCCATTCACTTCCCAATTGAATCAAATGTGAGTTTTTAACATAATCTAGGGTTGTTCAGTAATGAAGTAATGAAATTTCTTAACCAAATTATCGAAGCTTGATATACATGAATCTTTTCGAACTAATGAAAATAGTATACGTGGAAATAAACTTCAGCCCACCAGTTTCTTGGTAGGGGGCGGGTGAATGTAAGTTTTCTTTAATTCCGAAAAAGTTGGCGCGTGTTTTATGAAACTTTGTACAAATGTTTTGTGGGAATAAAAATAGGGTACGGTTAAATCTGTACCAACTACACCGGGCAACGCCGGGAACTACGCAAGTATATATATAAAAATAGACATGTGTTTTCCAATATTTCACTTTTCAGCCACCACTACCTGGCACAGATCACTGGTCTTTGTGTGTGGAAGCAGGATAGAGTTTCCTGTCGTGCACAACGTTGGCCGAATGTCGATAGCTGTGGGGATGTGGGAGATATGATGGTTAAAAGTGGTCGATGCAGGGCATTTTCGTATTTCGACCAAAGACATGTCTCTCCGTATATGTCACTCTGCTGCCTCAACTACATACCATAGACCATTGGTGTTTGTGTGTCGTAGTGGTATCGTGTTTCCTATCACGTACTATAGTGGTTAGATTTCTGTAGCAATTGGGGTGTGGGAGATATGGTGGTTGACCTTCGGCACTTTCATATTTCTACCAAAAACGAATGTGTCATGGTGTATCACTTTTCAGCCAAAACTATTTAGCGCAGATCACTGGTGTTTGAGTGTGGTAGCAGCACAGAATCACCTGTCGATCACAACGTTGACCGAATTTCGGTAACTGTGATAGTGTGGGAAATATGGTGGTTGAAATTGGTCGATCAAGGATATTTTCGTATTTCTACCAAAGACATGTGTGTCCATATATTTTACTTTGCTACCTGAACTACATAGCGCAGTTGAATGGCGTTTATGTGTGGTAGAAGCATCGAGTCTCCCATCGTTCACTATGGTGGTTAGATGTCGGTAGCTGTCAATCCATTCCATATTCTTTACAAACACGAAGTCGTCAGTACCAGATAGTTTAAACAAATATATGTATTACTTATGGCTTTACATTCGTCGACATCGAGGTCATTAGAGGCGGGATAGTACTGGGGAAGAGGAATGGGAATGAATTCGGCTGTAGCGTTTTCGAAGGAAACTTGAAGTGATTTGGGGAAACCATGGAAAACCCAAATCTGAATACCCAGACGGGGATTCGAACCACCTTCCTCCAGAATGCGAGGCCACATCGTTAACCGCTCACCCACCACACCTTGTAACAAAAAGTCATGATATAGAGCAACGGTTCCCAACCTTTACTAGTACACGACCCACTTTTAAGTAAATAAAATTTTCGCGACCCACCTAAGGGACCATCCACAAATTACGTCACATGAATTTCATGATTTTTGGACCCCTCCCTCCCCCCTTGTCACAGGTTGTCACATTTTTGGGACCCCCCCCCTCTCCTGGTGTGACATGACATATTTTGCAATTTTAAATTTGTAAATTAAAACAGCACTTCCAAAATGATTTATGTATTTCTAGTTAAAAAATCATATCAACAATAAGTCAAAAATTTAAGAAAATATTTAAAAAAAAACATAAAAATCGAATTAATGATACAAAATTCAGTCATCATGTGTCCATGGATTTTGAACCCATTCCTTGATACTGTTTATATTGGAACAATTGTCACTTCTTTCTTGATTTCGATAGGGCTGGGAACATTCTATGTATTAACCAAGTAAAATTCTAATAATGTTAGGGCTAATAATTAAAAATATTATTGACAAAACAAATATTAATACAAGTAAAATAAAACGATTAAATTTTTTTCCACCTGTTCAGTCTGCCAGTAAAGGCCCCTGCCAGGCAGACCTCACACACAACGCGCCTGCACGCCGGGATACATATACGACTCCAAACAGGCGCAGAGGCATCAAAACATAACAGGAAAACAAATAGAATCATCTAGAGGCTAAGTGGGACTATTTCTTACAGAGGTCGCCGTACTACCACACAACGGAATTCCTGCGCCAGGCCGCCTATATAAGCGTAGCCGGCCGCTCCACCGCCAGTTCCGGCCTGACCGCGGAACCAGCTTCAACTACAGAAGACCACCGGAAGTTCGCGAGAAGTAGAAGCCGTCTCTCTCTACCCCGGATCAGGACCAGGCTAAATTTCTCGACGGTCATCCGCTAACTGTACCACATTTGTTATTGTTTACCAGTGTTTGTGTACCTAGTAATAAACCTCAAGGAACCATTAAGTGTAGTTCACTTCAGTGGCGACAAGGTTGGGATAAGAACTCTCGACCATCATGGCTACGCCAGCAGCACCTACGGAATGGCAACATTTCCTCCAAGGACTTCTACATCAGTTCTTCGAATCTCAGAGACAACTGATTGCGGAAGTCAGGAATCTCCGCCAACCCACGGCCCCGCCTCCGTTCCCTGCATTCAACGACGACGTCGAAGAATGGGAGACCTACGAGAAGCGCATAAAACAACACTTCGCAATTCATCACATATCCAAAGAAGAAGACCAGCGTGCATATTTCCTTTCCTGGAACCAATCGAAGATGTATGTCTTGCTCACCAAACTTCAGCCACAAGACCCCGACACCCTCACCTTCACGACCATCTGTACGACACTGAATGCATACTACAGACGCCGGTACCATGTCGTCGCGGCCCGCGTCGAATTCTATCAATGCCGGAAGAAGCCCGATCAGACGTATCGCCAGTGGGCGGCCGAACTCCAAGGCCTTAGCAGAAAATGTAAGTTTCAAACTCGTTGTTCCCACGAATCCTACGCCGACGACATGGTGCGTGATCACATCATACAGGCTGCACCTCCGGCATGACGCCCTCAAGTTAGAGGACCCATCCCTGGAGCAGGTCATCGAACTTGCCTACAAATTCGAAATATCTACGGCCGCAGATCGCCGCCTGGAGTCCTGGGCGGATGTGGCCGCAATCCGAACCGACGTAGAGGACACACAGGACGTCGCCGCCATCCAGAGCTCCCAGTCGCGCTCCTCCCGACACCACAACCGGGGACCGCTTCCTCAGAAGGACATCGAACCGGCCCGTTCCGGCAGGGGCACCAAGCCTCGGCAGCAGCAGCGGATCCCGCAGCGCCGACGCCGCAGCCCGCTCCGCCTACCCTCCTGCCCCGCCTGTTATTCAGCACATGAGAGGGAAAATTGTCCGGATCGTTGGGCTGAATGCTCACGTTGCGGCAAGGAAGGACACCTGGCGTCCGTCTGCCGCACCAACACCACCAATGCCAATCCCGGCTCTCGCCGCCCAGGGTCTTACCAAGACAGGTTGAGCGGCGCACCTATGGATATCAATCAGGTAGACACTTCCACAGCATCCAAACTTTTTATTGACGTTACGGTCAATGGCAAGTCCCTGCGCCTACAAGTCGACACAGGAGCAGCAGTCTCATTGCTTAATTATACTACTTATGTGCAAATTGGCTCGCCCCCCCTCTCGCCGGCCCCCAAGCGCCTCCTGACATACAACAAACAGGAAATAGCACTCCTGGGACAATTCACAGCAAACGTCATGTATAAGTCTGTACATCGTTCAGTCCCCTTTTTAGTAGTTAACAGTTCTCTCACAGCAGACTTATTTGGACTGGACGCTTTCCGCTTATTCGGATTTTCAATTGAGGATAACATACACCTCGTATCTCAGCATGTTCCTTTTCCTGAAGTGGACGCCCTTTGCACCGAGTTTCAGGACCTGTTCTCACCAGGCGTCGGCTGTGCAAAGGACTTCGAAGCATCACTCCAATTCCGGCCGGACGTACGGCCTCGATACTTCCGGGCACGCCAGGTACCCGTAGCGCTTCAACAACCACTTCAGGAAGAACTTCAACGTCTCCAAGACGAAGGGATCCTCCAGCCGGTGCGGTTCAGCCCCTGGGCCACGCCGTTGGTCATAGTTCAGAAGCCAGGACGCCGCTTACGTCTCTGTGGTGACTTTAAGACCACCGTCAACCCGCATCTGCTGGTAGACGACTATCCACTTCCGAGACCGGACGACCTCTTCCGTAAACTAGCAGGAGGTACCTACTTTACAAAAATTGACCTGGCAGAAGCATACCTTCAAATCCCTTTGGATATCCAGTCCCGACAATACACAGTCATCAACACTCCCTCTGGCCTCTTCCAACTCAACCGGCTCATGTTCGGCTTGGCCAGTGCTCCAGCGATTTTTCAACGGTATCTCGAACAACTTCTCCAGGATATTCCGGGATGCATCAACTATCTCGACGACATAGTCGTCACGGGACCCTCCGCTGCCGAACACATGACCAACCTCCGCCTACTCTTCCTTCGCCTCCGGGCAGCAGGATTGAAATGCAACCTTTCCAAGTGTCAATTCTTTCAACAATCCATTTCCTACCTGGGATACATCATCGCTCAGGAAGGCATTTCCCCAGCATTTTCCTATGTGGACGCTATTTCCAACTTACCTCGGCCTCAGGATCTACATCAGCTGAAATCTTTTTTAGGCAAGATTTCATACTACAGAAAATTTATACCCTCAGCAGCACAAGTGGCAGCACCCCTGTACCACCTCTGTCGCAAGAATGTCCCGTTCCGTTGGACCCCAGCTTGCGAGACCGCATTCCACACCCTTAAACAGCAGCTCAAGTCCGCAGCATGCCTCATGCCATACACTCCAAACCTCCCCTTGATACTTGCCACAGATGCATCCGATTACGGTGTGGGGGCAGTTCTGTCTCATAAATTACCAGATGGCACGGAACGCCCCGTAGCTTACATCTCCAAAGCCCTATCGGCTGCTCAGCTTAAATATTCTCAAATCGAGAAAGAGGCGCTAGCTATTGTTTTTGCCTGCTCCAAATTCTATTCCCTTTTATATGGGATTTCTTTTCACCTCATTACCGACCACAAGCCACTCCTATCACTATTTGATCCGTCCACACGTCTGCCTACCAAAACATCCCACCGCATCCAGCGTTGGGCACTATTCCTGTCCCAGTTCAGATATACCATGCACTTCCGTACCACCTCCAGGCATGCCAATGCAGACGCCTTATCCAGACTACCGCAGGGACCAGACCTTGCCTTCGACAAGTCGGAACTTCTGGTGTTCCAGATCGACGATGACATACAAGAAGCACTGAAGACATTTCCAGTCACGGCCTCAAAAGTCGCGGCAGCCACAGGGGAGGACCCCCTCCTCCGTGTCATCCGACACCACATCCAACACGGGTGGCAAACACGTTCCCCTCCACGCCATCATCAAGACCTCAAGTTCTACTACTCCATCCGCCACCAGCTCTCAGTAGTAGAGGGAGTGCTTCTCCGCACAGAACCAAATTCCACCCCGAGGGTCGTCGTTCCGAGATCCCTACAGCCGACAATCCTCCAAACTCTCCACCAAGGACACTGGGGAATTGCCCGCACCAAATCCCTTGCCAGACGTCATGTATTCTGGATCGGCCTTACCACGAATGTCACGGAGATGGTGCGGCGCTGTACCATCTGTGCCCGACAACTGCCCCGCCCCCCTCAAAAGTTCCTTTCCTGGCCGGCACCGTCCGGACCCTGGGAACGCATTCACCTCGACTTCGCTGGCCCATTCCTAGGTCACCAGTGGCTCCTAGTGACGGATGCCTTTTCCCACTTCCCATATGTCGTCCGTTGCTCCACAATCACCACAGAGGTCACCATTTCAGCCCTCACGAAGATCGTTTCCATCGAAGGATTACCATACGCCATCGTCACAGATAACGGACCGCAATTTCGAAGTCGGGAATTCCTATCCTTCTGTACCGCCAACAATATCCAACACCTCCTCACCCCGCCCTTCCACCCCCAATCTAACGGGGAGGCGGAACGGCTAGTCAGAACATTCAAAACCCAAATGACCAAATACACCACAAGTCACAAACTCGAAGAGGCATTGACACTCTTCCTCAGTTCCTATCGAAACCAACTACGTCTCCGCTACCCCACGGCACCATCCTCTTCCACCACGCCACGGCCATCCACTTCTTCCTCTCCTTCCCTGCCACCTCCACCACTCCTGCCGTCTAACCGTTGCTCAGGGACAGTTACAGCGCCACCACCGACGCCACAACCTGTCGGTCGCTCCGACACCCTTCAGCCGCAGCCTCTCGACCACCTGCGGGGACCATCTTCAGCGCCCCCCGTACAGCCCCCGGCCATCGACGCCGACGAACCGATGCCGTTAGCTCCACAAGTTCCTCCACCACGACGCAGGTCGGCACGCATCGCCAGGAGAACAGCTCCGTACTCCCCCGGAGGTAGCCTTCATAGTCTGCTCCAGGGCGCCGCGGCAGACGACCTCGCAGACGTCGCAGACATCGCTTCCCCCCCGGGAGGGAGGTATGTTCAGTCTGCCAGTAAATGCCCCTGCCAGGCAGACCTCACACACAACGCGCCTGCACGCCGGGATACATATACGACTCCAAACAGGCGCAGAGGCATCAAAACATATCAGGAAAACAAATAGAATCATCTAGAGGCTAAGTGGGACTATTTCTTACAGAGGTCGCCGTACTACCACACAACGGAATTCCTGCGCCAGGCCGCCTATATAAGCGTAGCCGGCCGCTCCACCGCCAGTTCCGGCCTGACCGCGGAACCAGCTTCAACTACAGAAGACCACCGGAAGTTCGCGAGAAGTAGAAGCCGTCTCTCTACCCCGGATCAGGACCAGGCTAAATTTCTCGACGGTCATCCGCTAACTGTACCACATTTGTTATTGTTTACCAGTGTTTGTGTACCTAGTAATAAACCTCAAGGAACCATTAAGTGTAGTTCACTTCACCACCTTCCGCCAAGAGCCAAAAAGTGATACAAATTATGCATGAAGTTTATGACACGTCCCCCTTACCCCCTTCCCCCCTCCTCCCCTCAAGGTCTGACGTAATTTATGGATGGCCCCTAATATAAGAGTGTATCTAATATCAGAATGGGAGTTGTTGCATGACCTCGATACGCTATCCACTATCTTATCCTACGAAAAGGCGAATTTTCGTACAAAGGATATATTATCAACAAAAACAAGAATTGGTAACACACAAAACATATAGGCCGCGAGGTGGCTGCGCAGACCATCACCTCATGAAGTTGACTGATGAAATTCCACGATTAATGACATAAAATCTACTCTCAATCAAAACTAAACACAATAACTCACTCTCACAAAGTAGATAAAGACTGTTTCGATCAAAGACTTTGGTTTCGATTCAAAAATAAACAAGAAAATGACAATGAGAGAAGTAAAACTGCAGGTGGTATGCATGCACACGCATCTCCGATCTAGAGCGGGGCCGGAGAGGGGATGTTCAGGGGTTGCCTTAACGATTGTGCGATTGCTGCTGCTGCTATATCTCACAACGAGGTTATTGCATAATACCAGCTGACTGTTTAAGAAAACTTTTTTTTTCTCACAAAGTTTTAATTTAAGCTAATAGCTTTTATGATTATTGAACTTGTAAAATATTGTGTTATATTTTTTAAATAGATGAAATAAAAGATATATTTTTGTGATAAAAACCTCGATTGTTCCGCGACCCACCAAAACACACGCCGTGACCTACTAGTGGGTCGCAACCCATAGGTTTGGAACCGCTGATATAGAAAAAGAAAGAAATGAACTAAGATTTAAAAAATAGTTCAAAAGAAATAATTTAAGAGTATTACGAAATTTTAACAAATTTTTGATGTTTGGTAAGTTAGATATTAAATTTAAATGTGCTGTGATTGATGATTTGCCTAAAAAATCTAATATAGTTAGGAAAGAATTGCAAAATTTTTTATTTCAAATATATTAACTAGTAAATATTAGAATCATTGTTTTAAAAAAGTGGAAAATAAGTTTTTTATTAGAATTTTGGAAACATTCCTAAATGTTTAGTTGAATATTTAGACTTAAGTATTCAGCAATTCACAACGAAATTAAGATTAAGATAAATCTCAGTTGGGCACTTATGTATATTTGTTATATAAATATTTCCAGAAAATAGTAATTTTAATAAAATTCCGATCTTTTAAATCGATATTTTTTGAATTGTCGAGAAAATTAAAAAAAAAAATTAGTTAAGGATGGGAAATTTGTTAAAGGACGTTAGTTAAATTTAATGATTTTATATAAATTAGATGAATTAAACAATATTTGATAATTTTCTATGAGAAAGGTAAAATAAAGAATGTTTTCACAAAATTTGACCTTTCTAATATGATAACACCATTAATAGAGGACTGAGTTCGACAGTACTATAATCAAAAGATATTGCTTATTCAATAATAGAAGATTAGTGGATCTCGCTGATCGAATTGGTTACTTTGTGGTGGTTGTAAACAAAATTGAATAAACGATTACCATCAGTTATAAATGGAATCAACGATAAAATTACAAATATTATCAATAGTTTGAATGATAGTGCATCACTTCACTACTGAAGAAGTAAGTAGTGCTACCTTTGCAATATGAACACTTTCTCTAACAGCAGATACAGGATTAACGAAACAGGTGTACTCCTCATATTTTCATTCAGTGATGTCATAAGGCATAATTTTCTGGGAAACTCTTCACAAAGTAAAAAAGTTTTCATAGCACAGAAAAGAGCTATTAGGATGTTGTGTAGGGTACAGCCAAGAACTTCTTGCAGACGACTTTTTTAAAAACTCAATATTCTTACAATGACTTCTCAGTATATATATTCTGCCATGTTCTTTGTCATAGATAATTTTAACCTGTTTACTTCTAATTCACAGGTACACAATTTCAATACAAGAAACAGAAATAACTTGCACAAAACACAAACATCTCTGTCATTAGTACAAAGAGGAGTTAATTATTCTGGTATACAGCTGTTTAATAAACTTCTCAAGAGTATAAAACAGATTGCAGATAATAAAGATATATTTAAAGAAAAACTGAGAGATTATCTTATTGGCAACTCCTTCTACTCCATTCAAGAATTTGAAAAAATTAATTAAATGTATTCAATATGACTTTTGCAAAATTCAGTTGTAAAAATTAATGCTTATTGTTATTCTCTTTATTTGTCTTTGGAACATATACTTGTTTTTACTATGATTATGACTCATACCGTATGTATGTGTATTAACCATGACATATTTCACATTCCAGAAGTCCTTCTTCAGCAGGGATCCATGAAACAAGATGATAAATAAATAAAATGAAAATTAAAAAGTATTTTAGTAATGAATTAGAAACGAAGTTCTTTAAAATTATTCTACAGAAATGCTTTAATATCATACATTACTAGGATATGGAATAAAATTTGTAATGAAAAGTGAAAGGATTTAGTTTTATTGCGGGAAGAAACGGTTTGTACATGGGTAAATAGTTTTTAGCTTAGGGGACATCCATTAATTACGTGAGGTGAAATAGGGGGGGGGTCCGGCAAAATCTCACCAGATCTAACCAAGGGGGAGGGGGGGTCTACGGAAATCTCACGTGAGATTTTGCGAAAAATTTGGGGACAGTAGAGCCAAAAAAAAGGTCTACAATTTGCGCCAAAGTCGATTTTAGGAGGGTATTTCGTCAAAAAAGTTAGGGTGTGACCTAAAACAGAAAAAGGTCTATTTATAGGGGGGGGTTCTCAAGGACCAGATCTCACAAGAGGGGGGGGTGGGTCCGGCCAGATCTCACGAAATCTCACCAGGGGGGAGGGGGGTCCAGAAATCTGGAAAAACACCTCACGTAATTTGTGGATGCCTCCTTAAGAGACTTACCGAATATCGAAGAACTAAGCAAGTTAAATTAAAAAGCTGTATATATAAAACTGAAGTAGCTAATTTGTTGATAACTTTTACTGTAGAAATAAATAAAAAAGATTTTTTACAAATGAAATTCATTGAATCAGTAGAATTAATTTACAACTATGTAAGGAAATTTAAATTTGGTAAATTACGCTTAAAACTGATGAAAATTAAATATTTTAAAATTTTACTGAAATGAAAAACCATATCTGCCGTTTGAAAGGCAAGAAATCTAAAGGAACACTTGATTGTGAAAGAACCACAATTAAAAGTGCAAGACCTCAAATTAAAGCAGTCGCTTCCACTTGTAAAAGTTAAGTTATAAAAGAAATTTGTCAGCTGAATATAAAAGTATTCCAGAATAAATTATAAATAAACTACACAATCCAGATGAAACATCTCACAATGTAACCAATGACAAAATGATGCTAAAGAAACAATACATCAGTGAACGGATAAAAGAGAATGAAGGATTTCGTTAAAACGATGTGAAGAGCAAACAGTACAGCATCAGAAAACGAATATAAAAAAGAGGTGCAAAAAGAAGTCTGTAACATACAAATAATTATATTAAGTTGACGTGAAATCTTATATATATATATATAATATATATATAGAAGTGTGTTTTCCTATATTTCACTTTTCAGCCACCACTACCTAGCACAGATCACTGGTATTTGTATGTGGAAGTAGCATGGAGTTTCCTGTAGTGCACAACGTTGGGCGAATGTCGATAGCTGTGGAGATGTGGGAGATATGATGGTTAAAAGTGGTCGATGCAGGGCATTTTCGTATTTCGACCAGAGACCTGTGTCTCCGTATATGTCACTCTGCTGCCTCAACTACATAGCATAGACCATTGGGGTTTGTGTATCGTAGTGGTATCGTGTTTCCTATCATGTACTATAGTGGTTAGATTTCTGTAGCTATTGGGGTGTGGGAGATATGGTGGCAGAAAGTGGTTGACCTGCGGCACTTTCATATTTCTACCAAAAACGTATGTGTCATGGTGTATCACTTTTCAGCCAAAACTATTTAGCGCAGCTCACTGGTGTTTGTGTGTGGTAGTTGCACAGAGTCAGTCACCCTTCGATCACAACGTTGGCCGAATTTCGGTAACTGTGGTAGTGTAGGAGATATGGTGGTTGAAATTGGTCGATCAAGGATATTTTTGTATTTCGACCAACGACATGTGTGTCCGTATATTTTACTTTGCTGCCTGAACTACATAGCGCAGTTGAATGGCGCCTGTGTGTGGTAATAGCATCGAGTCTCCCCTCGTGCACTATGGTGGTTACATGTCGGTAGCTGTCAATCCATTCCATATTCTTTACAAACACGAAGTCGTGGGTACCAGCTAGTTTATTTAAATCGTGGAAGATGAAATCTGTCGGCTGTAGAGGATATATCATCTCATTCTGATGTTATCATTAGTAGTTTCGCTCTGCACTGTTTCGTTTCTGTAACAGAGTTATAAGGCACACATCTATCAAGAGTGCGAAACGTTGGTATAATCTGTAAATGATCATTGAACTCTTACCTCATTTGTCCAGATTATCTGATGCTGTAGATTGCTGAAACTTGAGGGTATGCAGATAACGCCATATTAACTCCATAACGGAATAAAGTAAATGTTGCGTATATGTAAACCAACGAATAAACTTTACACAAAATATCTACTAGTGTAATAATAAAGAAAATTTCTATCCAGTTTTTAATTTATTTTTATACATACCAAAGAAAGGAATTTGCCTCGGTTAAGGGAGAAACCAGTATAACGTGGCAAATGCGGTAAACTTTACAATAAAACTATAAAGAAGTGATTCTTCACAGTCCTCTAGCTTATGTAGCAAATAGAGATTGTGGTTTTCGATTGCTTGGTGATGGATATACAGTGGATTACTTTACTCAAAGGATGGAATACTTCATTATTTTCAAACGACTGGTTAGAATAGTACAAACATTAAATTATTAAAGCCAAAATGTACATACACTATTGAATAGTAGTATTATTTGATCAAATATCAGTGCTAAATAGATTTATATACCAAGAAAAAGAGATGAATAAGCTTCATTTTATACGTTCCAGACATTTTTTTATTTTATGTCCTCGAAAATAGTGAAAGGTCGGTGTTAAATTTCTGCAACAGAAAAAAACCAATGAATAACATTAAAACACTTCACCTATTCCTGTTATGTGGTTGTTTCAAATTGATGGCTATAGCTTCAGACGTATTTCGATTTATGCAATTTATTTTTGCCTTAACCACGTTGCAACATGGTCTCCAGCAGGGACGGTCTTCTTAATCGTATGTCAAGTTTTGTAAAGAGCAAGAAATGGAATGCAGGTGTCGAAAATATGTAACATTCATACGATACAGAAAATTAAATTTTCGTAAAAATTTTCATCACCGTGCAAAAGCAAACAAAGAGTAAAGAATAACACTATCTCATCAAAAAATTACTGGAGTAGAACAAACAAGTCCAGGAATTAACATAACATTAGCAATCTAATTACTTCAGATAGAATATGATGAGAATTTTGTTGATTCAGTTGCTAGCTTACAGTATTGCAAGATTCTTCTCTTTTTTCATGTAATAATAATTAACACTACACCCTTACGGTAAAATGTTTACACCAAACAACTTTAAACTAATATCGAACAATTTATATTTCGTCGTATATGGTTCAATTTTAGTTTCAATTTAAAGCTTCTGTTTAATTTTTAGAATTTCTCGAAATGCATATTAATTTCACTTTCTTTAAATAATCTCCTCATTAGTAACCAAAGTTAGTGATTATACAGTTGATATCACGTTCTTCACCTAGCAGTTTCGAGTCTAACTTTTCATTTTTTTCTTCAAAATTACATTTTTCTGTTAAGACCACACAGCCAACTACAAAGCATGAAACATGAAATGCTGGACTATCTTTCTTTTTATGTTTCAGAGGAAATACAGAAATCATCGTGCGGACAAAATGTTTAATTAAAAAAGTCTACACTTGAGGTAGATAAAAAGAAAATTCTATTACATTTTCTTTACAATTATCGCTCTTAACATGTTGCTTGTAACTCATTTTTTTGGTTTCCAATAGCCTTCATTGCCACTCCAAGCGTCCAATAAAAACTGTAAATTTATTGTTTGTTAATTTAACTGCGGCATTTGTACCAATGCGGAGGAATGAGTAAAACTTGTAATGTACCTAAATTCCGATATAAAACGGTGCCTGAAACTACCGATGCGATGGTTCAAAAGCGAGAAATCTGTTCGGTGACGTAATATCACCACGAACTTATCTTCTAATCTGAGATTGAGATATGACATTTTAGTGCTTTTTGTGGGATGTATTATGATTTTGTTATTTCGAGAGAAGAATTGAAATTTAATGTTGTTCTTGAGCAGTTAGCCAAATAAAACTAACCGGTGTTAGGAGACAATTCTCTCTGCTGCTTAAAACATGAAGGATCTTGTAA